>CM064969.1:58886742-59303570 GCA_032847665.1 Solanum chilense
GTTTTGGATCGTGACAATAAAAGACTTTATTTTAAATTAAGTAAATAGGATTCTTGTATTTCAACGGTGTGGTAGTTTATATGTAAATAATTTCCATACTCAATGTCCCATCTTGAGAGTAAGAATTATCTTATCTAGCCGTTAGAATAGGTGGCCACACAACTCGATCAAGTGGGTTGGATCATGACATTATTAAGTAAAAAAATTTAATTCATTCACCGATCATTAATTCAATAACCTTCTATCAATAAGTTAGGAAAATATTTTAATTAATGATGGAGGGAAGAGGGTCAAAATGCCCACAAACTATGTGAAAGGAACAAAAGGTTTATAGTTTAGCTCACAAATGCCCTTGCCGTCAATAATTTGGCTAAAAAATGCCCACAAACTATGTGAAAGGAACAAAAATGTTCTTGGTTTATAGTTTAGCTCACAAATGCCCTATTCATCAATACTTTGGTTCAAAAATGCCCTTGCAGTCAGTACTTTGGTCCAAAAATGACCCTATAGTTACTAAAATAGGTCAAAAATGCCCCTTTCCAAATACGTATATTTTTTTCTTTTTAATCAAATTTTCTTCTTACTTAAATTATTAAAGAACTATGATCTTGTTTTCTTTCTTATGAAATCACTTTAACAAATTAAAATGTAGAAAATATTTTTTTTCTTCTTAATCTCATCTTATCAATCGAAATAAAAATAACTTCATGTACCATCTCGACAGATAACATATGTTACATGAGATCATAGTATATCCATCATTAATTTATATTTATATAGCGACAGAAAATAATTATAATAAAATAAGAAATATTTTCATCTTTTCTGAATTGAAGATAAAAATTTTCTAAATAAAAAAAAATATATTAGAAAAAGAATGTGTTCAAAAGAAAATAAATTATATATTTATTTGAAAAAACGAGCATCTTTATCCAAAATAACAATAAGAACATTTTTGTGCCAAAATATTAATGAAAAAGACATTTATAAACCAAATTACAAATGAAAGACATTTTTATTTCTTTCACATAGTTTCAGGGCATTTTGACCCTTTTCCCAATGATGTATTTTAGAATGAATATTACTAATTTTTAGGTTTCAATACATAATATTAATTTTCTACTGATACTAACAAACTTTCACATATAGCAAACAAAAAATTCATATTTGTATGCTATAGCAAATTTTGCAAAATTGCGCTCCATAGCAAACATAAAACTGTATAATTTGCTATACATATACAATTGTATAATTCGCTGGCCTAAATTGTATAATTCGCTGGCCTATTTCGCTGCAATTGTATAATTTATTTTGCATTCAGTTGAATCTAATTAAAATGTATGTATATTGCATAATTATAAGTGTATAGCAAGAAGATATATGTTTTTCTCGCTTTATACAAAAACAGAAATACAATATATATACTTCTGTTGTATAAAGCTAGAGAAAATTCTATTTCACTGCAATTGTATAATTCGCAATTGTATAATTCGTTGGCCTTTTTCTCTGCAATTTTTGAAGTAAAATGTTTGTAAATTGTATAATTAAGTGTACAACACGAAGATATACATTTTTGCATGTGTATATACAATTTTCTCTCGCTTTATACAAAACAGAAACAGAATTATACACTTCTGTGTATAAAGCGAGGGAGGCGAGCGAGAATGGAGAGTGACGAGCGAAATTTTTGGGAGAGACGCTGGCAAATTTTAGCTAATGTTTGCTATGGAGCACAATTAAATCAAACCCTAGCTATTCCATTTAATTTAGGTTATTAGTTTGCTATTATATACAATTTTCCCTAAAAAAAATAATAATTATAAAACAAAAAACAAAAATGGATTAAAATAATTCATAATCAATTAATTAACGATATCCTTTCCTTAAATATAGTGTTTAATTGACATGATGTATCTATCACTTGATTTTCTCCCAAATAATTGGTCACTATTTTAGTTGTTATCGATTCCCTAATCAAGAATTACAATATCCATCTCCTATTTTGATTCTTCCTTATCCTTTCTTTAAAAGGATAATTTTTACTAATTTGAGAATTAATATCATTTTTTATTTTTTATATTTGAAAGTCATATTATACAAGAAACAATAAGCATTCTTATTTCTTGATTCTGTTTTGTTTTTAGAATATTTTTTTTTTATAGTTAACAATGAATTTCTATTTGAAAAGGTTTCATAATTTACAAGTAGCATCTTATACATATAAATTTCATAGATCAAAAGTTTTTTTTTTAATTTAAAAATTAGATTTATTTTTTTAAATTAATCTTATATATATATATATATTTTGTTGTAAACTATAATTGTTTTCTAATACATTATCAAAATATTAAATATATTCAATAAATAATGTAACAAAATTATAATTTTATAAAGAAATATGTGCAATTCAAAGTTGGAATCTAAAAGTAAAAAAAAATGAAATTCCAAATTTTGTTTTTTTTCCTTATATTTTTATTTTAAATTTTAAATTCCAACTTGGAAATTGTAGTGGATGAATAACGTCTTTCGTATCCCATATTCAACATCTCAAAAAATGAACGGTTCAGATAGAATCTAAATTGTTGAGCAGTCGGTTTCACTTAAAAAAACGGATGCACTATAACAAATCACAAATTTTAGAGAAATAAAATATATTATCTCTGTCTGGATAAAGATAAGGCTTTCATCTACCTTTGGTATATTCCCTTTCTCTCTCTAGACTCTTTCTTCCTCATTGTATCTACACTCTTTCTCTCTCTTCTTTCTGGTTTATTATTATATATACATAAACTCTCTAGGTTTCTTCATATGTATCTGCTTTTTCTCAGCACAAGTGAAAGCGAAAGTGCAAGCTATGTCGATTGCGTTTGAGAGGAATAGTACACCTGATCATCAGATCGAACGGCCAGGAATTGTGCACGGAATGGCTTTTGTTCCGATCTATAACTCGCCAGATCTAGGCGTCGGAGAAAGTATGGTTCAGGTGAAGCGGGAAGATGAGGATGATCGGACTTCTTCTTCGTCTTCTTCTTCTATTGGTAGGAATAGTGATGACTCACCGCTGGCGGGAGGGTCTTCATCGAATGGAGGCCCTGGAGAAGGCGATGGAGAGGAGGTTCAGAGTCCGTTTAAACCTGGTGCTCTCGATAATTTGGAGTCTTTGGAGGAGGTTTTGCCGATCAAGTATGTGGTTTTACTTTTTTGAAAATTTCTCTGTTGATTTTAGGTTAATTTGTTTAATTTAGTCTTTTATTTTGAATTTTAGTTGATGACTTAAGTTTCTTAATATTCCAGATTAGGTTCTGATTTTGTGGATATTTGTTAATTAATTTGTAGTAGCAACAAATTAACTTTGCCATATCTTGGTAATATTCATGACTTGCGAGGGAAATGGACAAGGAGTCATTTGCTTAAGTTAATAAAGTTAGCTTAGTATAAACCACACTAGGCTAGTCTCATTCAACGAGCTCGACCCAAAAAGTCAACCCAAGGGGTTCAAAATTGAGACCTCCATTGTGGAAGTGCCAAGCCAAACCATATGAGCTACCCAAAGGGTTAAAGCAATCCATGCATTATAATTGTTTTGGATCACAAACCAAAACAATCCAATAGAACTCTGTAGGTAACTTTTAATGTTGTGTATGTATCTATATGTGGCTTTTTGCATACTTGTGATGGTTCTGCATACAGAACTAAGGAGTGGTTACATGTTTCCTTGGGCTTGTCTTTTGTCTTGAGGAGTGAGCTATCTAACTAAGCTTTGTTTTTCATTTTGAGGTAATGTATGTGGTACCTTGGGGTGGGACTTGTTCGTCTCTGTGTGTGTTTTATTTGAGCAGTAAAAGAAAAATCTGAAAGTTTACTTAGGTAAATATATTTCAAGTAGCATGGTGCAGGTACCTGAAAAGTAGTTTGGAACTAATTTTAGAGTGTGACCTGACCTGTATTTGCAATCTTACTGGAGAACTTGTTTTGAATGTGATTGATGTTTCATATTATCTTGCTTCTGAATATTGATTACCAAGAATTTGTACAAAAATTGTATACTGTTGATAACATAACCATTATCAATTTACTCAAGGGTGTCGCATAGTATCATTGAAGTGGATTGAGCCCTATGAGGTTTTAGGTTTAATTAATTACCTTGAGAGAAAACACTAGGTGATTTTTTCTCATCTATTCTAGCCTTGGTGGATAGAGTTGCGTGATACCTGTTGTAGATGGGAGGTGACAAGTATTCCATGGAATAAGTCGAGCTGCATACAAGCTGGTCAAGACACTAAGGTTGTTAAGAAAGATCCATTATAAACATAAATTGGTAAGTTCTTAACCTTAATCAATGAGTTTGGTATCGAAACAAAATTGAGTTCAACTTCTAAAAACCTCACGAATAATCTCATTACCTTCTTGAATGGGATCATGCCCTGCATTACAACCTTTTACACATGCTTCTAGAGCTACTTGATTAGCTACGACACCTATCCAATCACCCCAAGGTTGTCTTAAACTTCCCCCACTGAATTTGTCCATAGTTCTTGTAGTACCTCTGACAGTGGGGACTAGTACGTAGTACCAGGAATCATGGTTCCATCATGGGTGCACCGTGCATATCTGTTCATAGTATGGATCAAATACTTTGTCTGGATAGAGGTTGGGGGACCACTACACCAGAAAGCAGCCTGATATTCTTCTGAGATGCTTCTGGAAGCTTGGAGTATCACTTCAGCATATTCAATTCTGACCATTTTATTATTTTTTATTTTTCTAAAAAGGACCACCAACAGAGGCGGAGCTAGGATTTTCAATAAGGGGGTTCAAAATCTGTAGAAATAGGTAGCCGAAGGGGGTTCGACATCTATTATATATACATATAAACTTATTTTAACCATGTATAAGTAATATAGTTTTCCGCCGAAGGGGGTTCGGTACCTTCTTCATTAAGGGTAGCTCCGCCCTTGACCACCAATGTGGTATCTTGAAAGTTCAACCCACGTGGATGTATTAGCCATGAAAAAGAGAACAGTTGAATATTTTGAGTTTATACGTGAATGTATTAGCATTTCAAAAAAAGGAGGAGGAAGATAAGCAGTAAATAAGTGTATATTAGTTTACCTATTATTATTGAAGTTTAGATGTATCCTTTTTTTGGTCTGATCTTAGATAGTTAAAGAAATGCAGAACTTCGTTTAGTTTTGTTGATATTTAAGTTTTAATCAAGTCGCTTAAGAACGTGGATCTTTTTGGAGAATGAATTGTGCAGTGCAGGAGACAAACTAAACAGATTTCTAGCTTCTTAGAGATACTTAATGAGCAGTGAGTCTGGTAGTCTTATTCTTCTCATTGTTCTAATTGTGCTTGACTGCCATGTTTCAGGAGGGGTATTTCAAGTTTCTATGCTGGTAAATCGAAATCTTATACTAGTCTAGCAGATGCAGTGTCATGTTCCTCGCTTAAAGATATGGTCAAGGCGGAGAATGCGTACTCTAGAAAACGCAAGAACCTGCTTGCTCATAGCAATTTCTTTGACAAGAATCGGAATCACTTCCCCAGAAATAATAGCTGTGGGTTATACAAGAGACCAATAAGCTCTAGAAGCTCATTAGCTCTTGGTGCAACCTCCAGCTGCTCTGAGAGCAATAATAGTTCGGAGTCCTTGAACTCAAATGCGTCGCCACCTCATTTCTCTCTTCCCCCTCTGCCTCCACAACCAAGAAGATATAGCATTGAGCCCTCATCATCACCTCCTGACCAGAAGCTTAGTCCATGGAGGTCTTTCTCCTTATCAGATCTGCAAGGGGCTGCTGCTGGAACTCCCAGCCTAATGGGCATAAAGGAATAGAAAAGATGTCTTAATGATAACATAATTTTGTGTCGCCCTATGAACCTAACTTCAGATAGGTTTCAATGGAGGTTGGCTTATTTTAGAAGTTATAGGGTTCAGTTTCTCGCCCCACCTCTGTATTTATCCCCCAAAGCATAATACCATCGTCTTTGGCATCTGTGGAATGTAATTGCTTCTGCTTACTTCTTAACCTTTGGGTTTCCTCCGTAACCTGTTGTATATTTCAATTGTGGTGTATGTCTAATTTAGAGATTCTATTGCAGTTTTGTTTTTTTTCCTTTATAATTAATTATATATGTAGTTATGTTTTTGGTGTAGTCCTCAATTTACGCTTCCAACTTTATGTGCTGTGCACATATATTATTACTAGATAGAGCATGAGTCGTGCTTACATCAAAGGATCATCATTTCAGAAAAAATGGTGTAATATATAAAAGACATAATTTTTACAATAGTAAGTTAAAAGTGGTACAATGTCATTGCAATGGAGGAGATGATAATATTGCATATACGTGGGAAAACAAAAGCATCTGCTTTTGTGTATTACACAAATTTCTTTTTGCACTTAAAATGTTTCTCCAGATAAATGTTAGACGCAAATGTTCTTCAAATTGGTCACAGTGGCCCTGCAACCACAACAATAGCTGCACATGATTTTGTTGGAATTATGTATATTAAAATTTCAATTTTGAAATAAAACATAGCAACTCCAGCAGAAGCTTATATAGACATAGCCAAAATTGAACTATGATGGCAAAATCCTCATGCACGGAAAACCAAAAACTGAAAAACAACATTAGATGTCTTTTCTTTTGTAAGTTTGTTACTGTAAAATCAGGAAGAACAATGATGTTTTACATAAAAGAGAGGACAATTTGGCTAAAGCTTCTCATTTACCGGACTTGGAAAATTTTTGGGTACTACTAGATTGGCGTTTTATTCTTACCAATGATAAAATATTTCAAGTGATAACTTTTACTTAGTAGGGTCAGATGCTAAATCTTAGTATCATGATCTCTAACATAGAAATTATTATGTCGTAGATTAATTTTTTTTCATATATAACTTGTCTTATCATTTCAGCCTTCAGGAACCTTTCATGACCGCATGCTCACCTCAATTCAACAGCTTCAAAGTAATCTTCAATGTTAGTGATATCCTCAGAAACTCCTAAAGCTCCTTCAATGTGCTTCCCCAAGTTATAGTTAAAACGCAAGAAGAAAATATCTCTGCTACCACATAAAATATATTAAGAAAGAAACACTTCCTAATAGATTTTTCATCCCAATCAAGAAGTTGATCGGTCCTTTTTCTTCGTCATAATCATTCGATATTTGAAATATACTGACCCAATCAATTTAGATGTGTGTGCAGATAGAGCACATTAAGGAAGCTGCCAACAACTTGTTCAAACATGTCGGGCACTTCCCATGCTAATGCGATGAGCCTCAAGAGTCAAGTCCATCTCTTGCAATAACAGATGGTAGAATAACTACAAAATTCATAATTTAAAGAGTTTGAGGACATCTTGGAAGCATTTGACAAAGAAGCAACCAGTAATCATGTTAGCTTCAATTAATATGTATGAGAAATAATTACCGATAAATAAAAAGATGATTCAGGAACAGTAAATTACATCAAGTGACTAATAACGTGAGATTTCTATTTTACTTTCGTAGTTTTGTTGCATCTCCATTTTTCATTTTTTTTGGTATTTGATTATCCTACAATAAGAGTCTAATAAGCTTGCGACACAAAGTATTATAATTATATCTTTTATATGTGTTCTCTATATTGATTTATTTCAAGGCTTAAGCTAAGAGTTAAAGCACTGATAAATATTCTAATAGCATAAGTTGTATGCTCTGTTATATTGTGTCCCTAAATTACTGTATTTTTACTAAATTGAACCTGCCGAGGGTTGTGAGAGTACTTAGACTTAGAGTTTGTTTGAATTGACTTATTTAAAGTGTTTTTAAGTCAATATTTTTTAAGCACTTTTGGAGTGTTTGAATGATTTAAAAGAGTGCTTATAAGCTAAACTGATAAAAATAAATCAAAAGCCAAAAGCCAATTCAAACAGGCTCTTGGTTCATTTGGAAATTACCCAACAAGTTAATCATAGATTCTTAGGTCATTTCATTCTTCTATCCTAAAACTTCAAAATTTCCATTTATGACAAGTGCTTATTGTCTTGCTTCTTTATTTGTTGACAATTGCTCAGTACTTCATAGCTTCACTATTTTCTTGGCAAAAGTTTTAAGGAGGAGACCACACCACATGAAAGACCCATGATTGTTTTCTAATACTTTAATGGTTCTCCTATATATAATCTAATGCGGTGCCTATTATAATTAGTTTTATGGACGTAAAGAATGATTTACTTGTCACCAGGAGTAAGTAAGTAAATATTTTGTTCTAATTTGTATGTAATGAACACTCATCAATTAGCATGCAGTGCTGTTATTTGATTTAACTTGCATACTCAATTTTTTCTGTGCAATTTACATCAAAACCAAGTTAAACAGATATAGTTCCAACAAACTACAAAGCAAACATAAAAGATGGTTACTCTGACAAATTTCAAAACCACAAACAAATAGAATGAGTGATATTTTTTGACTTTAATAAATAAAATAACCATTATGCCTGGTGAAAAAAACAAATTAACTCAAAGACGGGAAGGAGAACTGCCAGAAATTTAGGATTCAAATAGAAAAACACCTCCATTGTCAGTAGTCAAATGTGAAATTTCATCACCAAATTATTGCACCAACTCAGAACTTGAAGTACTCTCGACTAATCGCTTCAATTTGCTCTCCTCCCATTTCTGATTCTCTTTTAGATTGAACACTCAATAAGTGTATCAACTCGGGAATGCAGAAAAACTAACAGAGACCCAACAAAGTGAATGTTAACAAAGAAAGAATAGTAGATAACTCACGATTGATAGCAAAGAAGGCAGTAAGCACAAGAGACGTCGGTGAACTGCACGTGTCTTGAATAAAGTGAATCATCAGACTGACTACCTAGAAATGGTAATATTTAACCCTATTTAGTTGTACGTAGAGAAACAAAGACTATTGAAAAAAATATAATTGAACTAATTACAGCAAATTCCACGAATATCTGCAATATGAATGACAGACAATGTATTGAAGCAAACGACAAGAAAGTTCTTAAAACGTACTCCACGTAGAGGGAGTCGTTTAATACTTTGGCAAATTTCCATCTAGTTATATCTTATATTTTTTTTTTAAAAATCAAATAAAGGGAACTCTACTACTCCATACACAATTTTCTGAAATCATTCCTACCGCACGACAGGACAAAATATTAAAGAAAAACTACTTCTTGAAAATCTATATTTACAAGCTCTCTTATGGAGAGTAATAAAGAATTATCTGTTGTCCTATTCCATTAATACTCACAACCAAATATGCATAAGTTCATTGTCTGTCCATTTTCTAATAACAAAAATCATGTTGCTTTCTGCCGTCACTCTTCTTTATTATAGATATTGTTACAATTTATTTTAGATATAAATTGCATTCAACACTTGACACTTCCGATAAAGATCAATATTCCTCCTTTAAAATAGTTGAAACTACGACTCTGCCATAAAAGTTGGAGGTTGAAGCCTGCAATTCAAGGCACAACATTAGCTTTTTCCTTTTTTTTTTCTTTTTAACCCAGATGATCAGAATTAGGTAAAATAAAACTGAAGGTAGTATTTGCAGCATCATAGGGTTGACTACGGATAAGACACAAACATAAATAATATTTTTGCCCCATGATTTTAACCTTCAATCACTTCAATTAATCAAGTCATTCTCCAAAGGTAGATAAAGCTAATGCAGGTTCAATAGACATACCCGCAACTAAATTCTGAAAGGGAATATAGCTTCAAACATGAGAAGCTTCAATATAGTATGATCTCCTAAGAAAAAGCAACATCAACAACAAATTAAAATAATAATTTTCTAAAAAACTATAAAGACAGTGAGATCAAAGTTCATCAACTGAAGATAAAAAGCTAGCAACTTATTTTCAATTTAGCCAAGAAAAAGAGATTTAGAGCAAAATAATAGTAAATATAACCTATGGCAATATGAGTTAGGGTTTCAACTAAAAGGAAGAATGAGAAGATAGACCAAGCACATAAATTCGATTACAGATACAAGAAGGAATAAACAGCCATCAAAGTTTTGGGGAAATTCAAATATTAGAGGAAATCGAAGAAACAATTAGAAAGTAGCCTTACCTGAGATGAATGGGGGAAAACAAAAAGAGATTTGCAGCGATCAAAGTAGAGAATGATGAAGGGAGAAAGTTAAAAGAACAAATAAATGATGTATCAATTGAAGATATCTCTTTGGAAGACACGTAACCTATAATGAAGCATTGAAAAGACTAAAATACCCTCAAATTTAAATTGGAAGACATCAAGCACACATGTTGAAACTAGCCTTTTATATATAAGGAGTAATGAGACCCAATTATTGTTCTTTGATACTTTGCTTGTCGGTTAGTGTGGCTTAATTATGGCGTCATGTTGTGGTTGGCGAGAAGACCTAATGGATTGCCATCTTGAGATGTTCAAAGGTATAATTTAATCCTAACCCATCGATGACCCCTAAAGTTGGCACTAATTCACTTAGACACCTTCACTAAGTTTTGTTCATTTTAGACACCTCATGTTATGTCTCGTTGTGTCATTTTGATACTTTTTAATGACATGACATAGTGAGTGTAATACACTCAATATCAGCACGTGAAAGACTCATTTGATCAAATTTTATTTTATTTTTTTCATTTTCGTCCTCATTTATCAGCCACCATCTCTCAAAATTTGAACTCCTTCAATGGAGAAATTGTCACGCCCCGAGCCTACACCCTGGGCGTGACTGATACTCGAAGACCATTATTGGCCTCAAGCGAACCCATGACCTGACTTACTTACCTAGAGGAGGGCGTAAACATAAGAGACATAACTCAACAAAGATAAGTTCATATAATAATTTGGAATGTTATAAAAGAACATTCAACTTTCCATCAAGGCAAACTCAGGTCTCAACATGAAATAATGATAATGAAAAAGACTAAGAAGTAACATCTGACTGTCTACGAAGCCTCTAGAACAAAGAGGGAAGTCGGGAAAAATCTCACAACATCCTAATGAACTAAAGTTATTAAGCAATGAAAAATGGATCTTCCGAAAGTAAGGAGACTCACAAACTGACTCTGAACTGCTCAGTGGATCAACGATGTGCCGGATGCCGATTGTAACACCCTAAAACGAACTAAGGTGAACTAGAGCTTCGAGATTGTTTATTGAGTTAATTTTATTATAAAATGAGTTATATTAGTGACCTTAGGCTGTGTGTGAAGTTTGGTTAAGTTTTTAGGTCAAACGTCCTAGAACATCCATGACGTTCGGAAGGTGTGTCTTAGAAAAGTGCTTGTATGTCTTTATGTTTTTGAGTGAGGTTTAAGTGTTTATTTTTCTTGAAATTGGTGTGGGATGTTCCTAAGACATATACGACTATGTTTAGGGGTTTAACATCCGGGAACGATCCTACCTAGGACCCACAAGGGGCCCTAGAGAAGGGCCTAAGACTTAAGTCCAAAATGGCTTGGCAGTGTCCACCAACGGGACCAGTCGACGGCCAGTTGACCAATTGACGACTCGTCAACTTGGTCCGTCGATTGGACCTGCAAGTCTGCAGGTATTGAGGGTTGCATATCCAACCAAAAAACCCTCACCAACGGGGCGTCGTTTGACACACGGTCCGTTGGTTGAGAGTCGTTGATGCTGCCTGCAAAAGCTGTCTCGCCTGCTGCCTTGACTTGGGGTATTTTTTAAATTCACCCCAAGTATTTTATAACCATAGGATGATATTTTTAGGGTTTTAAAGTTATATTAGATTAGTTTTAAGTCCTAGACCTAGACAAGATCCCTCACTTCAAATATTCAAACTCCCCCTCTAAAGAAAACTCTCTCAAAGTCACCATTGGAGCTAAGACTCAAGGAGGGAAAGGAGGTCTGGTTTGGACGTGTTTCTTCATCAAATTAATTGGGTTTTTCTTATATTTTAGGTATGGTATCCATCCTTGAACCCTCTTCTATTCAAGGAGTCCTTTCTAAAAGATTGCAAAAAGGGTTTTTAAACTCTACTTTGTTCTATCTTTGACTCTAAGCATGGGTATTTTTGTTAAAGTGTTAATGATTTAAATGTGTTTATTCTAGTATTAATTGATGATTTTAATGTCAAAACCCTAATGACTCATGCTTATGCATATTTTAAACTTTTAGCTTAAGAAATGGGTTAAATGAACATGTTTGTGTAGGGTATGAACTTTGGTTTTCTTGTTTTGTTATTATGATTTAGCTACTGACCTAAGGGCCTTATTATGATGAAATATTGAGAAATAGGTTATGGGTGGTGATGGGTTCGTTAAATGGTGAGTTGCTTATATTGTATAATTCTTATTATAAATTGCTCTTGAATGGTATGGTCCACCTTCTTGGTGCCGATGTTTACTTGATGAATTTTATTATACTTAATATTGTAAGTGTGATTTTGAAGGCCTAATATGTGAAATAAATTAATAATGAAGATGGTTCTTGTATTGTGTATTGTGGAGCTTGAATTACTTAGTATTGTAATTGTGATTTTGAAGGCCTAAATGATGTACATGATTATGTGAAGCATGTAAAATGTTTGATTTGATGAATGAAGATCTATATAATGTATAGAATTTAATATAAATGAAATGATGCCTATATGCAAGCTGTGCTCACATGTACATACACACTTAAATGAATGAATGAAAAAGCTAAGTTAAGTCAAAAAGGGGATTTTGGGGTGAACACTCTTCGTGAGTTGAGATGAAGTGTTTAGTATCAACCTCACTACAAGCTAAGAGAATTCTAAGATAGATTGGGGGATGAATGCCCTTCGTGAGTTGAGATGTAGTGTTCACTAGTTATCCTTAACCTATAGTTAATAATGTTTAGAATCCATGGGGAGTTATGCCTAGCACTGAGAGGATATGAAGAAGAGGTGGTTACAGTTCGTGAGTTGAGATGTTGTATTCCAATGTACCTCTTTATATGAGTACTCCTCGTTAGTAGAGAATGAGTTACTTAGTAACAATATCCTTATCCCTTAACTATGCGCCCACATAGATATAACTATTGGGCAAGCCATGTAAAAGCTAAGAGAATGACATTACTCTAGGCAAGTAAGGATCCCTCATCCGATAGGGGTTAATGTCGGGATTCCATGTCTAGCTCTCATGGTCTATGTCGGTTAAGCTAACTCCCACAAAAGTAATGAAAATGCTAAGTCTCCTAAAATAGTGTACTACTTAGGGTAGGTAGTGGAATGTGAAAGTATTTATCCATTGCACTAGGTAGGCATTCCGAAAGGAAGTCTTGGTGAGTTTTATATGAATTGAATGAACTAAGTCTCCTAAAAGAACGTACTACTTAGGGTATATAGTGGAATGGGACACTATCTATCCATTGCACTAAGTAGACCTTTCGAAAGGGGAGTCTTGGTGCTAAGTCTTCTAAAAGAGCGTACTACTTAGGATAGGTGGTGTATGGGACGTATCTACTCATTGCACTAAGTAGGCACTTCAAAAGGGAAGTCTTGGTGTGTTTCTTGGGTGTTCTTCTAATGTCTTGTCATTGAGTGGGGGCTTGTTCTCCTGAGGTGAGTAAGTCGAAAAGGGGTACTCTTGAGGATCACTTTAGTGTGTGTTGAAGGAGACATATGCGTACTTACTTCATGTATTACCTTGGAGAGTCTTAGGATAACCTTAGTTAGGGAAACTCCTGTGGAAATGAGTTCACTTCCTCTTTGCTTGGCTTTGGAAGTTCACTATTTTAGGAATATGATAGTTTACTGTAAAGGTTGTAGAAGCCTACTGTAATATTTTGGAAGTTTATTGTAAATGCTCCTTTTTGTTATGGTAATTATTCTCGAAGTGTTAAATGATAATTCTTATATTGTTTTACTTCTGAATTAATGAATGATTTACTTAATTGGCACGAAAATGTGTTTTTACTAAAATGTCTCTTTTTGCATGTTTATGCATATGCCATACTTAGTACCTTATTTGAACTAACCCCATACTTTTCTATACTCTATAAGTATAGGTTGGATGCTTTTGAAGATTTGAAGGTGAACCTTGGGAAATCTACTCTCTCAAGATTTGATATGTCCTCATATATTCGAGGACATAGTGTATGTTTCTTTGTTTTATTATTAAGACTTATTATGTATTTTTCTTTAAATGTAAAAGGTCGTGTCCCTAAGATATTATGTTATGTCATTAAGTTGACTTGTAACGATGAAATTCTCTAAGTATTTATGAAAGACTTCCTTTTTATCAAATGTTGTGAAAAGTTTTAAATTCCGCACTACTTTTCATGTCTTATGTAATGAACGATAGTTAAGGGATTGTATTTGATCCCAAAGGGTCAGGTACTCCCGGTCATGACCCAAGGGTTCTCCCTAACTTCTAGGAGGTGCTTTCAGGTCGTGACAAACTTAGTATCAGAGCATAAGGTTATGCGAAATAGTATAGGGTCTAAAAGTCTCACAAGCCACGGCTAGTAGTATATTGGTCATTGGTGTGATTCGCGATACATCCATGGATAAGAGGCTATAAGATGATAGACGTTTCACATTCTTCTCTATTCTAATGTCGTGCCTTAGAGTTGAGTTCTATAAGTTGTCTTCTCTCCACCTTTTCTTTTTGTGTTTATAGGGCATGAATACGAGGATATCAACTGCTAGAAGGGAGGAGGGAGGTGTAAATAATGAGAGGATGCCTCCCCGTGTTGACCAAGTTCCTATTGTTGGCCTAGAGGAAGAGAATGAGGAGGTTCTTCTTTGAGAACCTCAAGTGCCACCGGAACCTCAAGTGCCCCAAGTGCCCCCTATGCCGCAAGCTGCTTTTGTTGAAGGAGATATGACTAATGCGGAGTTGGGGGCTGCCCTAATGAATTTGACCCAACTCATGACGGCTCAAGCTCATGTCGTCAATAATCACTTTGTTGCCCAAGCTAATTAAGAGGGTGTACCCCAACCTAATGCTAGTACTCCCGTTTCTACAATTCGGGATTTTATGAGGATGAACCCTCCTACTTTTTATGGCACTAAGGTGGATGAAGATCCACAAGGTTTCATAGATAAGGTATTCAAAGTGGTAGATGCTATGGGTGTGACCACTAGGGAAAAAGCAAAGTAAGCCGCTTACCAACTCAAGGATGTGGCTCAAGTGTGCTTTGAACAATGGAGGGGTGAGAGACCCTAAGAAAGAGGTCTAGTTGATTGAGAGGAATTCAAAGAGGCTTTCCTAAATAGGTTCGTTCCCTTAGATTGGAGGGAGAAGAAGATGGTTGAATTCATGAACCTCCGTCAAGGGGGAATCAGTGTACAAGAGTTCTCTGTTAAATTCACCCTACTCTCTAAGTATGCCCCAATAATGGTAGCCAACCCTAAGGGCTAGGATGAACAAATTTGTGATAAGAGTGTCTAGATTAGTGGTGAAAGAGTGCCGCACGACAATGCTTCTTAATGACATGGATATTTCTAGACTCATGGGCTTCTTAATGACATGGATATTTCTAGACTCATGGTGTATGCACTACAAATTGAGGAGTCCAAAATTAGGGAGATAAGGCAAGAGGGTAAGAGGCCTAGGTCGTATGATTTTAGTCACCAAAAACCTAAGAAGAGGTTCTTTCACCCAGATTCTTCCATGGGAAACAAGGATGGGGCTCCAAACCAACATTCCCAAGGTGGTGGACACACTTTTGAGAGGACTAGGTGTGCTTCTTGTGGAAAGCAACATATGGGTAGGTGTCTTGCCGGTACGGATGGTTGTTTTAGTTGTGGTAAGAAGGTACATAAAATGAGGGACTTTCCTAGCATCAAAGTGATAGGGAAGGAGGTAAATCAAGCTTCCCTAGATCCTAATGCTCCAAAGAAGAACCCTTCCTATGAGATAGTAGCTTGGAAGGATAACTAATCCGGATTTGAAGTCCCGGTAAGTCTTAACTCTTTATGATTGTTTTTTATGTTATGAGATGCCTTTATATGGTTTTATACTTCATATGATCATGCCGTCTTGATGAATTTCTCAAATAATGAATTTGTGAATTTTGGACATGCTTAACAGTGATGCAGTGAATGCTCACTGTAAAGTTTCTCATTTTTGAAGAAAATCGTTTTATCTTGAATTGTAGTTATAATGTCTGTGTGAAAGTGTTATATATGAGCATGTTTAATGTTGGAGAATGTATTTCCTCCATAAAATAAGGATAAGGATGAATTTTAAGTTTGTTAAGTTTTGCAAAAAAGTTGCCCGTGTTACAAGAGTTTGGAAATATGAAATGGTTCTCCTTGTTAGTTTATGCTTTGATTATGAGTATTTTGATCAGGATCGTAATGTGTTGTGTGTTGCTAATTGATTCCTTGATGGTCTTAATGTTTTAGTATCATTCGAAGACGAATGTTATTCCAAGTGGTCGAGAATGTAACACACTAAAACAAAATAAGGTAAACTAGAGCGTTAAGATTATTTTTTGAGTTGATTTATTTTATAAAGTGAGTTATATTAGTGTTTGGAGGTCAAACGTCCTAGAAAGTCCATGATGTTCGGAAGGTGTGTCTTAGAAAGGTGTTTGTGTGTCTTCATGTGTTTGAGTGAGTTTTACGTGTTCGTTTTGCTTAAAATTGGTGTGGGATGTTCCTAAGACCTAGACGCTATGTTTAGGGGTTTAACGTCCGGGAACGATCCTACCTAGGACCCACAAGGGGCCCAAGAGAAGGGCCTAAGACTTAGGTGCAAACTGCTTGGAAGTGTCCACCAACGGAACCAGTCGACGACCAATTGACCAATCGATGGCTCGTCGACTTGGTCCATTGATTGTACCTGCAGCTCTAAAGGTGTTGAGGTTTTCAGACCCAACCAACGAACCCTCACAAACGGGGCATCGTTTGACACATGGTCTGTTGGTTGAGAGTCGTCGATGCTGCCTGCGAAAGCTGTCTCGCCTGCTGCCTTGACTTGGGGTATTTTGTAAATTCACCCCAAGTCTTTAATGACCCTAGGATGTTATTTAGGGTTTTTATGTTATATTAGATTAGTTTTAAGTCCGAGACCTAGACAAGACCCCTCACTTCAAATATTCAAACTCCCTCTCTAAAGCAACTCTCACAAAGTCACTATTGGAGCTAGGACTCAAGGAGGGCTGGTTTGGACGTGTTTATTCATCAAAATTATTTGGTTTTTGTTATATTTATGATATATAAAGTAAAAATATAATAAAGGTTTCCAGTGAAGGGAACTTAGCTTAGCACCGAGTGAACTTTTATATGAGTGTGTGTCCCTTCCCATGGTAGGAAGGTAGGTCACCATAAATCTCATGAGGTGGATAACCAGAATACCTCAATGGGCATAAATAGGGTTTCCATAAGTGAATAATTACAATGCCTAATCTTGGAATAAAGAGGGTTTTCACTTGTACCTCCAAGTTCCATAACTATGTTGCCACCATAGGATACTAGCTAGTGGATTCCACCTAGAAAGCTATGTCACATTTGGTTCTACTTTGGCCGGTACACCACCCTTTATCAGTGTGGGATTCTATGACACCGGATTCCATATTTAGAATTACATGGTCTATGTCAGTTTTGGCTATAGTTTCCCTAATGTAAAATCGAAAATGGAAGTAAATGACTAGGACCCTAAATAGAATGACTTAAGGGAGGTTACTTATGATAGGTGGAAGTAATGAACCCATCTAGACATTGCACAAGTAGCTCTTTAGGAAGTTCTAGGAAGGTGTTCTAATGCATGTCACTATGTATGTGTTCCTTATGCATGACATTTTGTATTTGTCTACTTGTTATGAAGATGTGCATGATATGAGTTTATATGCATGATGTTGATCTTGTTGACTATATGATGAAGGTCTTGACTTAACTATGTCTATGTGATATTATACTTCTATGATGGTATGTGTGTTTCTATGATGTTTTACCTTTGATTGTGGTTCTATGAAGTAAGAAAATGATATATATACTATTGATAAAGGTTTTATGATGATTTACTCAAAAAGGCATGAATTATGATTTCAAAGAAAATGTCCCTTTTAAATGCATGTTTTTGCATGATTGTCATACTTAGTACATTCTTGTGCTAGTCCCATTTTTCTCTACTTTTTACACAAAGTGTAGGTATGCTTAAAGGATGCCTTGAATGATGAAGAGCTTGATAGGTGATTCCTAAGATCAAGGAAAGGAATCCTTAAGTCCAAGGATGTCCTAATGTGTACTTATTGTAAAGTCTATTAAATATTGTATAGTTTGTATTATGTCATAAGGGCCATGTCCCTAATGTACTCCAATATTATTGAGTCTAAGATGTCAAAGAGACTTAGAGTCTATATATGTATTATGACATATATTTTATATGCATATGAAGTAAAGTTTCTTGCATATGAGGTGCTATAAGAAAAATTAAATTTTTCGCTAAATTTACTATATTGATGTGATGAATGATAACTATGGGCTTGTATAAGACCTCCGAGAGGTCAAGTACGCCATGTTACTTCTAGGGTTGCTCCTCGATCGTGACAAAAAGAGACCTGCTATTTTTGATGACTATTTGGTATATTTACACTAGTCAGAAATTGACTTAGGAATTGATAATGATCCAGTTTCATTTTCACAATTTATTGAAAGTAGTAATTTTGATAGCTGGATAAATGCCATGAAAGATGAGTTGAAATATATTGAATAAAATAAAGTATGGGACATTGTTGAATTACTAGAAGGTTGCAAAACCATTGGGTATAAATGAGTCTTTAAGACCAAACATGAAGCAACTGGCAACATAAAATGTCACATGGCCAGACTTGTTGTAAAAGGTTTCACTCAAAAAGATGACATCGACTATAAAGAAACTTTTTCACCTGTCTCTAGATAAGATTCACTCAGAATTATAATGGCTTTAGTAGGTCATTATGACTTAGAACTACGTCAAACGGATGTGAAAACAACCTTTCTCAATGGAAATTTGGAGGAAGAAGGTTATATGAATCAACCTAAAGGGTTCTCTTGTAAAGGAAAGGAACACATGGTGTGTAAACTTAAGAAGTCACTATACAGACTTAAACAAGCTTCTCGACAATGGTATCTTAAGTTTAATGAAACTATGTCATTTATGGATTTAAGGAGAACACTGTTGAAAGTGTATATATCTGAAGGTTAGTGGGAGTAAGTTATTATGTTAGTTTTATATGTTGATGACATCTTGCTTGCTACTAATGATCTTGGTTTGTTGGATGATACCAAGAGATATTAAGCTAACAATTTTGAAATTAAAGATATGGGAGAGGCATCCTATGTGATTGGAATAAAAATATTTTGAAATAGATCACAAGGATTATTAGGTTTGTCTCAGAAAGCCTATATTAATGAAGTGTTAGAGAGATTTAGAATGGAAAAAAGCTCATCAAGTCTCGTTGCAATTAAAAAAGGAGATAAATTTAGTCTCAGTCAATGTCTAAAGAATGAATTGGAATGTAAGCAAATGAATGATATTTCTTATGCATCAATAGTTGGGAGTCTAATGTAGGCCCAAACATGTACTAGACCAGACATCAGTTTCGTTGTTGGAATGTTGGGCCGTTATCAAAGTAATCAAGGAACGGATCACTGGAAAGCTACAAAGAAAGTGTTGCGATACTTGCAAGGAACTAAACATCATATGGTCACTTATAGAAAATCTGATTATCTTGTTGTGATTGGATATTTAGATTCAGATTATGCTGATTGTGTGGATACTCGAATATCCACATTTGGGTATATTTTCCTATTAGCAGGAGAATCAATATCATGGGAGAGTGCGAAGCAGTCTCTTATAGCTGCATCCACTATGGAAGCTGAGTTTGTGGCATGCTTTAAGGCCACACTTCAGGCTAATTGGCTGCGGAACTTTATTTCAGGACTTGGACTAGTTGAGAGTATTTCCAAGCCGCTGAGAATTTATTGTGATAATACTGCAGCAGTCTTCTTCTCTAAAAACGATAAGTATTCTAAGGGTGCCAAACATATGGAATTGATACACTTTTCAGTTAAGGAAGAAGTCCAGAAACATAAAGGGACAATTGAACATATTAGCACCAAACTTATGATTGCTGATCCTTTGACGAAAGGATTACCACCCAAAATATTTTTTGAACATGTTGAAAGAATGGGTCTTATTAATAGCAATGAATGAGTTTATGTAAAGATTATATTATTTTTATGCAATTGACACTTTGAGTTCAAATATATATGTATATATATATATATATATATATATATATATATATATATATATATATATATATATATATATATGTTTCTGTTTATTACATGTTTTCTCTGGTATACGTTATGTTGAGAAAGATCATGATATGTTTTGTTTTAGATAAAGATAATCTAAGCTTTATGGTGGACCCATTATGTATTTCAAATGTTGTGTTAAGCAATAGACTAATATTGTAGTGTATGGAAGGGACTATGCCAATAAAGTGGTGGACAACCGCCATCACTCATATTAATTGATTAATTAATAACAACAAATAATATTGAATTTAGTATATGTGAACATTGTAATTGAAATGTTTATTAAATCATTAAGTAAATGATGTTACGTGTGTAAAGTGAGAGAATGTTAGTTTTATGACCCACTCACATTAATATTATTATGGTTTAATATTTAATTACTAACTAAATTCTAATTCTAATTGGATAAGTGGAGAAGCGGAGAAGTGGGAAAGTGGGGAAGTGGAGAAGTTACTTCAACTACCTATTAACTCTTCCAGTTTACCCATTACCTCTTCCAACTATCCATTATCTCCACTACTCACCATGATGGAAAGGTGAGAATGATGTTAAAACACAACATTCTATTTAAAGGGTCCCCTCTCAGCCATAAATATATAGTATTATCCATCAAAGCTATACATAAAGTATAAGTCAAGAGAGAGAAACAACTTCTAAAGAACCAAAAGAAAAGACTTCCGCTCAATCAAGTCAATAATTAAAATTGTAGGTTTGGATATGTATTCTTGACTGAAACATTATAGTATTAAATACATGTGAAAATCATATAGCCCTGCGATCCTGAATAATTTATAGGATTTCTAAATGTTAGACTGTTTATGTTTTTTCACAATCATTAAAATCATTTATAAAAGAATCTTGACATCTAGTTCCAAATAAAATGATTTAGCCAATTAATTAAAATAAGAATAATTCTGAATCACATAAAACTACATTAATTTCCCTAAACAATGATTCAAAAAAAGTAAATACATGTTTTAATTAATCTTAGAAAACTGGTCACTCAAGTGTGAATGTAGTTATTGTAGTCAAGAAAATTGTAACTGTCTCAAATATTTTATCGTATGCAGTTATTGTAGTCAACATAATTATAATTCCATTGTCTCAAATATTTTGACATAAGACAACAAGAAATCATACCAAGCATAAAAATTATTGTTTGACATTAAATATATATTAAATGCAAACAAGAAAAATAATCACCTCCATTTCAAATTAAGTTTTTTTTTTTTTTAAATATATGTAGATTTTAACCATCAATAAAAAATTGAAAATTTTCTTATAAATTTATCGTTATTAAAAATAATGAATTTTACATAAACGACAAACCATTAAGGAGATATTTTTTAAGACAATTGATTAAAAGTTTGTAATGAACACCACTTTTTGCTTTCTTAGAGTAATTAATTTTCTTAGGGAGTCTACTCAAACTAAAAACATCAGATATTGTTAAATTGAGGGAGTAGAAGTATTATATGCCATTATTTGAGGTACGCCTAATTTGAAAACATATTTGACATGTGATGGCTATATACTCTAGTTTACTGGTGAGCTTCTTTTTTTTTTCTCATTGGCAGAGAACATTTCTCAAAATGACCTGATCACAAAAATAACAAAAGGTTAATGCCATAAACACTATATTTTTTTAGATACGACGACATGTTTTACACATCTATTTCCTACTTACACATTTCTTATTTAGGTCCTCATAATTATTATCAACTTGTTCATTCAGTTGATTGACATTGCCATTGTATTTATTGTTTGATTCGTCATCCATAAGCAGATTAATTATCTGATTTCACGATTTTGTCTTTAAATCTATATAAAGTTTGTAAATTAAATCGACTCTTCAATATGCTACTTGAGTGACATATACAATTGGTAAAATGTTCGTAAGATATAATTGACATATTAAAATAGGACATCCCCATAAGGAAGTTCTAAACTTTTAGGACTCGAAATAGACATTTTAATCAACAGTAGAAGAATTTTAACAATCTACTTCCAAATTAAATGATTTAACCAATTATTTTCATTAAGAATAATTCTGACTCACAGAAAATAATATTAATTGCCCTAAACAGTGATTTAAAAAAAGTAAATAAATATTTGAATTGATCTTAGAAAAATGGTCACTCAAGTGTGAATGCAATTATTATAGTCAAGAAAATTATAACTGTCTCAATTATTTTATCGTATGCTGTTATTGTAGTAAACATAATTATAATTGTCTCAAATATTTTGACATACGACAACAAAAAATTATATCAAGAGTAGAAAATATTGTTTGATATTAAATATTTAATAAATGCACACAAGAAATATAATCACCTACATTTCAAAATAAGTTAATTTTGTTTTTTTAATGATATGTAGATGTTCATCCATCAATAAACAATTGAAAATTTTCTTCCAAATTTATCTTTATTAAAATAATGAATTTTACGTAAACAACAAACCATCAAAGAGATACTTTTTTAAGACATTTGATTAAAAGTTTGTAATGAAGAACTCCTTTTGCTTTCTTAGTGTAAGTAATTTTCTTAAGGAGTCAACTCAAACAAAAAACATCAAATATTGTTAAAATAGAGGGAGTACAAGTATTATATGCCATTATTTAAGGTACACCTATTTTGGATCGAAAATTTGACATATAATATTTTTATAACTCTAGTTTACAACTGAGCTTCTTCTCTTTTTTTTTTCTCATTTGGCTGAGATCATTCCTCAAAATGGCTTGATCACAAAAATGACAAAAGTTTAATGCCATAAACATTATATTTTTTTAGACATGATGATATATTTACGCCTCTATTTCCTTCTTGTGCATTTCTTATTCATGTGCTCATAATTATTATCAACTTGTTCATCCAGTTGATTGTCATTGTAATTGTATTTGCAGTTTGATTCGTCATCCATAGGCATATGAATTATTTCATTTTACATAAAATGTATGTTTGTGAGATATAATTAACATATCAAAATTAGACATCCCTATATGGATTTTAAACTTTTAGGACTCGAAATAGACATTTTAATCAACAGTAGAAGAATCATAACCATTCTACAAAACCCTTGATAGGAACATTAGAAAAATTAACTGAAAAATGGGGCATGTTTAAACCTCCAGAGACGACTGACACACAAAAAACTTCTGAATAGTTTTTTTTTTATAAAATATTTGTAGTATTACCTAACTGAGGTGGAGTTTAGATGAAGAAGAAACAAATACAGGATCATTTGCGGTCACCGATTTACTAATTCTATTTTTTTGGTTAAAGACGAGGAGAGCAAGAGTAACTAATTGATCAACTAGAAATCAACTGGAACTCTTTCTTGTTTCTTTTCTAGACTAGAAACTAAAAAACACAAATTCCTAACAAGCATTTATTAGATTTGCGAACATATAAATGGAACATAGAAAACTTTAAAAAATTAAAGGTAAAGAAAAATCTAGAATTTGGACTTGGCAAAGCTGGAATTCTGATGAGGAAGGATGTCACGATCCAAACATGTCGTAACTGGCACCCACACTTACAAGCCGGTGGGAGAACCACTACTACTATCCAACTAAAGCAATTATTGTAAAACTAAGACATTTAATTTACAAAAGCAAGTTAAATGTCTAAGACGAAGTTCCATTACTAAACAAAAAACAATCTAACAACTAACATTTGCGGAAGATAAACCTAGAAACTGAAAGTCAATGTACCAAAATTACTAACAAAAAACCAAACCTAAACAAGGTATTACTAACAAACTATTCAATTAACTAAATATAATGGTCCATGTCCGAAATTGGTGGACATGGACAAAAGAAAACTCCATGGCAGCCCGAAAGAAGCCGCTCACCCTTGAGGTCGATGCAATAGTCTCTAATCTTCTAGGCGAGGTCTGTCAATAGCCTCTTGAAGATGCCCTGTACTCAAAAAAATAATAGTAAGTGCAGAACAACTAGACAACCAGCGTGTACTGGTAGGATTACACGGCTATCCCACTAGTGCAATATAAAAAAGTCGAACAAACATTATAATCACAAGCATATGAATCAACACAAACAACATTATCAACTTAAAAATTCAACAACACATCTAACATGCTTAACGCATCATTGGTCCTCTCACGGAACCCAAACTCAAACTATTAGTGCACAGGCGCGATACTCGATCCCTGTTAGCTTTCAAAAACGTGGCAACCCGATCCAATATATATGTTGGAATATGCAAATCCAATCCAAGTTAGCTTTCCAAAATGTGGCAATCTGATCCCCAATCACACACCACAATAACAATCACAAGTACATCATCAAGATCATACATTTACATCATGATTTCATGGATATATCTTTCATCTATTTTGATTACAATGACATGATAAAAAATGCAATATTCATATACATATAGATATCGTAATGAAGAAAGAACATACATACATAGCATAATCATGAAATCACAACCATCACCTACCTCGAAACAAGCTTGAAATCCTAAGAAACTTTATCCTTCCCTTTTCACATTCGTTCCGCTTGTTCATGGTATTTAGCTTCAAGAATGGTGGAAAACAAGTTGGAAAATCCCAGGGGTCATTCTTTACATCTCAAAGTCAAAAAGTGCCAAAATAAGGTTGTTTTTGGGTATCATTTACAGCTTTATTCGCGACTGTCCCGCGACAACGTCACCCATCCCCTTGAGCGGTGTCGCTGAAGCAGCACGAATCCCACTAAAGTAGCTCTTTTTGAACCAATTTGAGCTCTTATCTGAAAAAATCCCAAAAATACTATAATTTCAATCCCTGCCTCGTCCGCTATAGCGATGCCCATCTTGCTCAAGCGGCGTCACTGCAGCGACAATAATCCCACTGTAGTGGCATGAACCGAGGTAGTGAGATTTTTAGAGAATTTTAATTCTCGATTATTACAACACACTCTTAATCACTACGCTCAGAAAATACCCTTAACACTAAGATCAATTATCTGAGATATACTTATCCAAATCGAATTCCGTAAAATTGTACTGATTCCTTAACAAGTTATATAACCAGTTATGTAGTCAAATTCATATTTACTCCACCGAATTGCTTTCAGATTTCCCTACACCTTGATGACTCTAATTTCCTCTAAATCCGGACAAGGTTGTAAAAATCCTAACACTACAATAAAGTTTTACAAGACTCAATTGTTTCCTTGTTCACATTTTTATAATGACAAATCTCACTTGTCCCAAATAGATACTGATTTACTCATCACTTGTCCCTGAGTGATAAAACTTAAGAAAAGAGGGCTAAGAAAAGAGAGAATTAGCACCTCAACCAGTGAACAATTGCAGATACTTGTCTCGCATGTCCTTTTCAATCTTTCAAGTAGCTTCCTCGACAGGAGGATGCTTTCATTGAACTTTCATGGACTTCATTTAATTGTTCCTAAACTTACGAACATGATTATCAAGAGCAATGATCAGTTCCTTCTCGTATTGAAGGTATTTGTCCAGCACAATCGAATCACACTTAATAATATAGTCACTGTCTATGTGTTATCTTTTCAACATAGACACCTGAAATATAGGATGTACTCCAGAAAAATTAGGGGGTAGCACCAATCTATACGCCACTGATCCTACGCATTCAAGAACCTCAAATGGACTAATATATCGCAAACTCAACTTACCCTTCTTACCGATTCTCATCACCCCTTTCATGGGTGATACTTTAAAAAGGACATTCTCGCCATCTTGTAACTCTATGTTCTTCATCTTATGATCAACATACTTTCTTTGTTTACTTTGAGTGGCTAGAAGCTTAGCTTGAATGTCCCTCACCTTATCTTGAGCATCCTTTACTAAGTCGACCCCTAAAAGTTTTACATCTCCATCCTTAAACCAACCTCTGGGTGATCTACATACCTTCCTATATAATGCCTCAAATGGTGCCATGTCAATGCTTAAGTGATAAATATTATTGCGAGAGAACTCACATAGTGGAAGAACTTATCCTAATGCCCTCAAATGTCAATCACAGAAGCTCTCAACATGTCTTTCAACACTTGAATAGTCCTTTTTGATTGTCCATCCATCTAGGGAAGAAAGATTGTACTAAAAGTGAGTTACATACCCAATTCATCATGCAACCTCTTTAAAAACTTGGAAGTGAAACGGGTACCACGATCTGAGATGATAGAAAGAGGCACCATGCAACTTTAGTATCTCCTTCACATGGATTTGAGATAGTTGTTCCGCATTGAAATCTACCCTCACCGGAATAAAATGAGCTGACTTAGTCAATTTATCAACCACAACCCAAATAGAATTAGACTTTCCAAAGGTCTTGGGCCGACCAACCACAAAATCCATGGCTATTCTTTCCCACTTCCATTCCGGAATTTGCATTCTTTGGAGTAAACCCACAGGACTTTGATGCTCATACTTCATTTGTTGACAATTCAAGTACTTTGCATTAACTTTTCGATGCCTTTCTTCATTCTCTACCACCAATAAATTTGCTTCAGATCTCTGTATATCTTGGTCACACCCGGCTGAAGGGAACACCACAAACCATGAGACTCCATCAATAATATATGAAACAAGTCATCTACTCAAGGAACACAAATCCTACCCTTATGGTTGAGTACCCCATCTACATCAAGAGTGGTCTCTTGAGATTTATCAATTGCAATCTTCATTCTAAGCTCTTTCAAATTCCCATCTTCAAATTGTTTGGCTTAATCTTCTTCATGAACATGGGTTTAGTTTCAATACTAGCTACCACCCCACCTCTTTCAGAGATGCCCAAATGCATAAACTTATATTCTAAGGCCCAATTTCCTTTCCAAAAGGTCTCTTGGATTCACTCAAGTAAGCTTAACTACCTATACTTATCACCTTTCTACTCAAGGCGTCTACCACCATATAAGCCTTTCCCTGACGATATTGGATGGTCACATCATAATCCTTGAGTAACTCCATTCATCTTGTCTGTCTCAAATTCAAATCTTTGTTAGTGAATATATGCTACAAACTACGATGATCAGTGAATACCTCACACTTAACACCGTAAAGATAATGTCACCAGATCATGACAACAAATACCACGGCCGCTAACTCTAAGTCGTAAGTGGGATAATTCCTCTCGTGCACCTTCAATTGACGTGATGCATAAGCTATAAAATTCTTATCCTACATTAGTACATCACCAAAACCTGAATGTAAAGCATAACAACAAACAATGAAGTCCTTACCCTTAACTAATAATACTAGGATGAGCACGGTGGTCCATAGAGTCTTAACGTTTTGGAAGCTGACCTCACATTTCCCAATCCATTCAAAAAGTACCTCCTTTTTGGTCAGATTAGTCAAGTCGGTAGCAATTGAAGAAAAATTCTTAACAAAGCGGCGATAATAACTATTGAGTCCCACAAAACTCTGAATTTTTGTAAACATACCAGGTCTTATCTAATTCTTAAAAGCTTAAATCTTTTGGGGATCTAATATTGTTCCTTCTGTTGACACTACATATCACAAAAAATCCACTGATTTCAACCAAAATTCATACTTGGAAAAGTTTGCACAAAGTTTTGCTTCCAAAGGACACCCAAAACAGTATGGAGATGGTTAGCATGCTCTTCTTCACTTCTCGAATACACCAAAATAACATCAATAAATAATATCATAAAGGAATCAAGAAACAACTTGAACACCCCATTCATCAAGCTCATAAATACTGCAAGCACATTAGTCAACTCAAACGACATCGCCAAAAATTCATAATGCCCATAACGAGTTCTAAACTTCGTATTGGGTACGTCTTTCGGCCTAATTTTTAATTCTTGATACCCGGATCTTAAAACAATTTTAGAAAAGATCGCTGCACCTTTCAATTGATCAAAAAGATCATCTATTGTAGACAAGGGGTACCTATTCTGAATAGTGACTCTATTAAATTGTCGGTAGCGTATCAACCTAGCTTTACTAACTTTAAATAACCTAATAGGAGATCTACATCTTCTCCCATAAAGAGATTAAGATGGAGCCATTTTGATACTTGAATGGTACCAGTTGTTGTAAGCGAACTAAATGAGAGGTAGGTGATCATCCCAATTATCCTTGAAATCAATCACATAAGTCCTCAACATATCTTCTAAAGTCTATATAGAATATTCCTCTTTCCCATCCTTCAGAGGATGAAAAAATAATGCTTATGTTCACCTTTGAACCCGATCTTTTCATGAATGATTTCCAAAACTGTGCTGTTAATTGTGCACCCCTAACTAAAATGATCGAAGCTGGGACTCCCTGAAGTTTCACCACCTCCTGAATGTATAACTTTGCATAATCCTCGTCCAAATGATCAGTATTTACTGGCAATAAGTTGGTTGATTTTTTCATTCTATCGACAATCACCCAAATTTAATCATGTTGTTTGCAATACCTTGGCAAGCATGTAATGAAGTCCATATTCTCCCACTTCCGTTCCAGAAGTTTTATGTTCTGAGCCAACCCTTTAGGCCTTTGGTTTTCTACTTTTACTTTTGCAAATTCAGGCACTTGGCAACAAACTCGGCAATTCCCTTCTTCATACCTTCCCACCAATATACCTCTCTCAAATCATGGTACATCTTTGTGGAACCTGGATGAATGGATTATTTGGAGCTATGAGTTTCCTCCATGATTCTCTCTTGGATTTCATCCACCCTAGGTACACACAATCTACCTTGATACTTCAGCACACCATATCCCTCTTATTCAAAAGCTAACACTCTTTGCTTATGAACATTCGCCTTAAGATCAAGCCAAATGGGGTCTTGGTTTTTTTTTGTTTATCACCTTTGACACTAGTGATGATTAAGTCCAATTTGTCACCACTATACCTACTTCTGTGGAATCCATAAGTCTAACTCCCAGACGTGCAAGTCTGTGCACATCTTTGACTAACTCTCTCTTTTCTTCCTCAACATGGGTGGTACTCCCCATGGGTAACCTGCTTACAGAATTATCAACCACATTAGCCTTAATTGGGTGGTAAAGAATACCCATGTCATAATCCTTGTGATAGAAGGCTTGGGTGGTAAAAAATACCCATGTCATAAACCTTGAGTAATTCTAACACCTCTTCTAACTGAGATTGAACTCTTTCTAGGTAAACATATATTGCAGGCTCTTGTGATCAGTGAATATGTCAACATGAACACCATACAAGTAGTGACACCATATTTTCAAGGCAAAAACTACTGTAGACAACTCTAAGTCATAGGTTGGATTATTTTTCTCATGAAATTTCAACTGTCTGGAGGCATAAGCTATAACCTTGCCATTTTGGATTAACACACATGTAGATGCATCAAAATACACCACAAAACCTTGAATACCCTTTAGTAATGTCAAACCGAGGCAATAACCAACCTCTTTTGAATTCTTGAAAACTTTTCTCACAAGATTCAGACCACCAAAATTCAACTATCTTATGTGTCAATTGGTCAAGGGAGATGAGATAGACGAAAACCCCTCAACAAACGTTCTATAGTATCTATCTGAACCCAAGAAACTCCTTATATTAGTTGGAGACGTGGGTCTAGGCCAACTCTGAACTGCTTCCATCTCTTGGGTATTAACTCTAATCCCTTAAAACTATGTGAACCCAGAATGACACAAACTTAAGCCAAAACTTACACTTGGAGAACTTGACATACAATTCCTTATCGTTCAACGGATGAAGGACTTACCTGAGGTGACTAGTATGATCTTCTTCATTCCTTGAATAGATCAATATGTCATCAATGAAAACGATGATAAACATATCTAGATAAGGTTTGAAGACTCTAAGATCCATGAATTATTCTAGTGCATTGGTCAACCCAAAAGACATGACCAAAAACTCATAATGCCCATATTTGGTTCTGAAAACTATCCTCGGAATGTCACATTCCATAACCTTTAACTGATGGTATCCAGATCTGAGAATACTTTTCGAGAAACAGGCGACACCCTGAAGTTTATCAAAAAGATCATGTATCCTTGGAAGAGGATACTTATTCTTGATGGTAACCTTATTCAATACAGGATAATCAATACACATCTTAAGGGAACCATCTTTATTTCTCACGAACAAGATCGAAGCACCCCAAGGTGAGACACTTGGTAAAATGAAACCTTTATCTAACAAATCTTTCAAATGTTCTTTCAACTCTTTTAACTCTGCTGGTGCCATTCTATATGGTGGAATAGGGATATGACGAGTATCTGGAGTGATTTCTGTGCCGAAGTCTATTTTTCTCTTAAGAGGGACTCCGGGTTGATCCTCAGGAAAGACTTTTGGAAACCCTTACAATAGAAAGTGATAGAAGGGAAGGTATCTCAGATCTTGAGTCATTAACTCAGATAAAGTGATATATACATCCCTTGAAATTAACATTCTCACCTTAAGGTACGAAATGAAACGACCCTTAGGCACTATTGAACTACTACTCCGCTCTATAACTGGCTCATTAGGAATGTGAAACTTGACAACTCAAGTTCTACAATCTCTTGATGCATAATAGGCATGAAGCTAATCCATACCTAGAAAGACATCAAAATTTACCATTTCTAACTCCACTAGGTCAACCATGGTATTTTTGTAATTGTTAGACAATCATGATAAATTCTTTCCACTAGAATAAAATCACCAATAGGTATAGAAACATAGAAGGGTTCACAAAGTTTCTCAGGAGAATTTCAAAATGATTTGAAACATAAGGAGTTACAAAAGAGAAACTTGCTCCTGGGTCTGGAAAAACATAAACATAAAAGTTAAAGATTTTGATCATACTAGTTTTAACATTTCGTGAGTTCTCTTGATCTTGACGCTTAGTGATTCCATAGAAGTGATTTTCCCCTCTGTCAGTACCCGAAATGGCTCCTCTAAGTAAGCCCTTTATGGTGGAGTAGATGATGAAGATTGGGCTCTATCGCCCAAATTTCCACTATCCTCCATGTTTTTAGAGAACTCTCTCATGAAGTGACCCTCTTGACCACATTCGAAGCAACCTGTCTATCCATCACGACATTTTTATGGATAAGTTTACCACACTTTGCATATGCTGGAGCCCAGCCACCTCATTTGTCACACTTTCTTGAGACTGCGTTGGTCTAGCTTTGAAGTTCTGCGAATTCTGGCCATGATGGTCACTTTTATTTCTAGGTGCAGGAGAATAGCAGATGATGGTGCAAACCACTTTTGTTTTGAAATTGTGGACGGTTAATACGACCTTTTTGATTCTTAGACTCATTCCCACTCTTAGCTTCTTGCTTCTATACTCTTCTCTGTCCCTCAACTTCTCCTCTTTAATCTGCTGCACATAAACCATCAACATGGATATGTCCATGTCGCCTATCAATACCACAACTCTACCCTCTTTTCTTGATGCACGACCCAAGCCAACGACAAAAAAACTTATTCTGCTCCTCATGTCGTTAACCATTTTAAAAGCATAGTGGGACAACTAGGTGAACTTCATCCTATACTCATGTACACTCAAAGAGTCGTGTTTTAGTGTAAGGAATTCTCTTACCTTGGTCTCTTTCTATTCCAGGGGAAAGAAACACCACAAGAAAGCTTCTTCAAGGCAAGCCCAATTCGGACGTGGTGCATCCATAACTCTGCCCTCCTTCCACTGATCGAACAAGGTCCTAGACACATTCTTCAGTTGGTATGTATCTAGATCAACTCTTTCAGAATCAATGACATCCATCACATAAAAAACCTTCTTTGGATCCTCAACGAAATTATCTGGATCCTTAGTAGTGCTCAAACTAGTGAAACTGGGAGGACTCATTCTCAGGAATTCACAGAACCTCAAGGTGTCGGCCTCTTCTTGTCGAGCTTCTCGTTGTTCCCCTACTTGGTTAGTCACCTCTTGTCTTAACATCCGGATAGCCTCACATAATTTAGCATTTGTGACTTTTCCTTGAGGTTGCACGTTTGGTGCATTAGATACCTGTAGTTCCTTGACATTCCTTCTAGTTATACAACCTCTTATTCATCTTCATGGAGGCATGATGATCTGAAACACGCGCAAACACAAATTAAAGAGAAACTTTTTAGAGATAAACTCTAATGCACAAAAAGGAATATGAGTGAAAAATTCCTAAATGTTGCAACCTCCTAATTATATATGTTGGGCGCTTCACACCAATAACTAGGACTATACAAACACGACTTCATAGACTCCCTAGGAATGTTGAACTCTGTGCTCTGATACCAAGTTTGTCACGTCCTGAGCCTACACCCTAGATGTGATTGGCACCCAATGATCATTACTGGCAATGTGCGGACCCTTGTTCTGACTTACTTAAATTAGTGGAAGACTTAACTCAATACAAGAAACATTCTCATAAAAATAACTTTAAATAAATATCTTGGACAAAATGACACTTAAGTCTCATAACGAAATATCTGCAATATAAAGAAGAGACTCAATACTAAACTCTCTTATTGTCTATAAAGCCTCTATAATACTAAGATGAATGTTGGTACAGACCCCGCAACATCCTATTAAAGAAAAGACTAAAAACAATAAATACGTGTCCTCCAAAATGCAAGGAGGCTCACCACTGACTCCAAATGCATAGCTGGATCAACGAGGCACTGGGTGATGCTGATCCTGGTTACCTGCCTTTGCATCATGATACGATGCAGGCTAAATGGTATCACTACATTGAATGTACGAGTATGCAGGTTCTAATGCTAAAAACACTTAAGATTGAAAAGAGTAAGAAAAAACACTTACCTTGGCTATATTTGACTTATGAATAACTTAACTTAATATTAAGAAATAAGACACATACAACATATAAAAGCTTATAAAACTATGTAAACACTTAGTTTGTTATATAAAATGCAACAACAAACTCAACTTTACTTATATATGAAGTAAGACTGGCGGCAGTACTGGAACCAGGTGAACTGACCGATAAGTTCCGAAACTGGGACGGAACCGGTACTGTGCGAACCAGTACCGTTCCGAAACATGGACTAGACCAGACCGGTAAACCGGTAAATTTTGTCGTGTTCCGTCCCGGTCTGGAAGAGAATCGGTAGTATACCGGACCGGACCTGACTGGTAACCGGGACGGTCCGGTATTAAAAAAAATTAAATTATTTAAAACTTAAAGATTTAATTTTTTTAATAGAATATAATTTTTATTATAATAATTAAAAAATTAAAAATTTAAACTTTAAACTTTAAAAGTTAATTTTTTTTTTAATTTTCAAACTTTAAAGTTATAAAATTTAAATTTTAAACTCTTAAAGTTTGAAATCTTTAAATTCAAACTGTAAAGTTTAAATTTAAAATTTTCAAACTTTTAAAGTTTAAAATTTAAACTTTATAAACTTTAATGTTTGGAAATTTTAAATTCATACATTAAAGTTATAAAATTTAAATTTCAAACGTTTAAAGTTTGAAATTTTTAAATTCAAACTTTTAATGTTTGGAAATTTTAAATTCAAAATTTTAAGTTATAAAATTTAAATTTCAAACTCTTAAAGTTTGAAAATTTTAAATTAAAACTTTAAAGTTATAAAATTAAAAATTGACAATACTAAATAATAAATTTAATATAACAATATTAAAAAACAAATTAAGGCGAATAGCCTATATTTTATTAATATTTATTTGATATTGCAGTTACATTTACAAAAATATTAGTAGAGTATTAAAAGATTTAATTTACACAGCCAACTTCTAAGAAGGTTTCTGTTTGATTAAAATCTCGAATTATCATACTTTTACTAATAGTTGGTGCCACCATATAAATCCCTTCGTAAATCATTCAACATTTCTTTAGTAACATGTTCGGGAATTCGTTGAATAGAAAGATATTCCATTGCTTCAATCCGTTCGTCACTATAATCCTGCATTACTTCATCAACATCAGCTTGAAATTTGGTCAGTAGTGGTTCACGACCCAAATTTCTTCTCTCGGCATTAATCAAATCTCGAAATAATAGCGATATCTCCAAGCTGTCGTCTGCTAGTGAATGCCTATGTTCTCCAAGTTGACACCTTGCTGCACTAAATACGCCTTCCGACGCTTGCATTGCTAATATATCTTGAGCTATCGGTTGTAGTTTTGGAAATCCTTTGCCGCGATTTCTCCACCATGCTAGAATATCTTTAGTAGGTTCTGTATTTTGATTAACATAGGCATCAAAATCATTTCTATTATCGTGAGAAAGTTCAAGATAATCATGTAAATAAGCATCAATATTATCTTCATCAAATCTACTCCTAGAGCTTTGAGGTTCCTTTTCACTTGATAAATTTATATTAGCATTATATAAATCATACAATTTTCTAGCTTCAATTTTTATGCTATCTTTAACTTGTTGACAACTAGGAATTTCTTCTAAGACATCATAAATATCTAAGTTAAAATATAGTTTTTTAACCATTTTTTATGCACCTACATGTTTATACCGAGGGTTTAACAAACATGCAGTTAAATAAAATTTGAGGAATAGAAATATAATATTTTTTAAATTTTAGAATCATTTTTTCTATGGTTTGTTGAAATCTTGTTTTTTTTTTAAAATTTATATAATTTAGAAGAAATCATTCAAATATTAGGCAAAACAGTACAAATTGATGGACTATAAAAGTACAAATATTCTTTTTGTAGTTAAGTAAAAAACTTTTAGGAAATCTACAAGTTCATTTATATCACACCAATCACTATCATCTAGTCTATATGTCATATCACAATTATGCGCATTCCAAATCATTTGTAAGGGTATTCTGTATTCATAAGCGACTACAAGCATTTCATATAATGTATTCCATCTAGTAGCCATTGTTTTTGGAATTTTTCTAGGTAGAAGATTATTTTCAAAACAACGATTTTGCCTAGACTTAACTTCACATTTAAATATAAAATGACATGCATTTTCAATTTTTGTACATTCGTTATCATACATATGTACATCATCTCTAACAATCAAATTATATATATGTGCAGTACACCTAATATGATAATTTTCACCATAGAAAGGACAAAGAGTAGGTTTTAAATATTCAACAACAACATTATTACTTGAAGCATTATCTAAGGTTATACTACTTATTTTATCACATATTCCATAACTTTGTAAAATATCTAAAATAGTTAGAGCAATATAACTACCAGTTTTTCGCATTTGACAATATTTATAACCTAAAATTCTTTTTTACATATACTAATTTTCATCAATCCAATATGCAATAACAGTCAAACAATCGTTACCGTTTACACTATGAACCATATCAGAAGTAATAACTATTTTACAAATATTATAATAAAATAAACAATGAAGATATTGAAAATGTTATGCATGATAATCAAATACAACTTTTTTTTATTGTATTTGTAGCAAAAACTTTAAAATTTGGATTATATACAATTTGAATATAATGTATAAAACCGGGATTTCAGCAAAACTAAATGGCAAATCCATAACACATATTATTTTAGCTAGTCCTTCAAGATCTTTTTCTCTACTATATGAAAGTGGTAAACTAGAGCTAGAAATATTAGACAGATTTAATTGTGTTTGTACCATGTTAGAGCCGTCTACTCCTACATTTTCAGGAAGGGGGGTACCTTTTTTTAGCTTCCGCTACCGCTTTAGCATGCAAAAATTTATTTTTACAACAAGACATTAAATGACTACTCAAATGTCCCGTCCCTCTAGATTTACCAACATTTTTATGATTTAATATATGTTTACATTTATTACAAATAGCTTGTGTTATATCTTCTTTTTGTGTCATAAATTGCCAAACAACCTATTTTTTAGCACGTTCTACCTTACGCCTAGGATGTACAGGGGGAACAGGGGCTGGACAAAGAAACGGAGTGGGACTGGGAGTATTAGTAGCCGTAGGTGGATCAGTTTCATCATCATCATCATTAAAAGTAGGCGTATCATTATAATTATCAATATCATTATCATTATCATTATCATCATCACTAGGCAAATCTGCATCAAAATTACTAAAGCAACGTTGTAAATGTTAATGATAAGGATCTAATCCTGAATTACTTCAATTTTTAAAACCGTATCATCAACAAGTGTATAATAATCCATATTTATTCTTAATAAAGTAGATTTTTTAGTTTTTGATTTAGAAGAACTACCGATTTTTGCATTATCGGAGGATGTAAACTTACACATATTTTTTACACGCTCTAATGCACTTTTTTTACCTTTCATTTTTGAACAATAATTTTACCTAAATCCATATTAAAATAATGTAATGCAAATAATAAATCATAAAATAAATAAATAATTATTTAAATATAAATGAAATGTAAAATAAAAGTTGGAACGAATGTACCAAACATATACTTAAAAAAGTAGACGTTTATGACTTAAAATAATGTAATGCAAATAATAAATCATAAAATAAATAAATAATTATTTAAATATAAATGAAATGTAAAATAAAAGTTGGAACGAATGTACCAAACATATACTTAAAAAAGTAGACGTTTATGACTGCCGAAAGCCGAACATGGAAAGTTGAAAGTTGAATTTTGAAGCTCCAAATCCAATTTCCAAAGACCAAATAAGGCAACACCGGAATTTAAGATATTATATATTAGAGAATTAGAGATTAGAGAGTAGAGAGTTGAGAGAGTAGAATATGAATAGATGATTTTGTGATTTAAAAGAATGAAATTTAGAGGTATTTATAAGTAAAAAAATGAGTTAAAGTGTAATTTTTAAAACTTTAGGGTATTAAAAAAGTTTAGGGGGGGGGATAGGAGGGTAAGTGGCTGAAATTTGGGTCAAATAGCCATTGGGGGCCCCACTAGCCGTTACCCAGCAACTATAAATAGATAGATTTTTTTTTTCAAAAAAAAATAAAATTGACTGGACCGGTAATTCCGAAACCGGTAAATACCAGTTTCCGTCCTGTTACCTGTCCCAGAACTGGACTGAACTGGTCTATACCGGGACTACCCGGTACCGAATCAGATCGGGACAGACTGAATTGGTAGCCGGGACTTACTGGTTCTACTGCCAGACTTAATATGAAGTAATATTGTTTTTATGGGAGATTCTCTAACTGCCAACAACCACTATAATCCTAAGTGGTGATACAACATCTTGCATACGCTTCCATAATTGTTCTATACCTTACCGTTGCATAGAACTACTTAACTTAATGGATCCACTAACTTACCTAACGTGATCATATAAAAAGTATGACCCGTTAAAACCTATGATGGCCACATGGTTTTCATGGAGGCTTGAGTTAATATGAACTCTCATTCGCATATTGGTGCTCAATACTACTCCCAAAATGTACTTTAGCTCATTCTTTTAAAAACAACTCCTTTTTTTGGGTTGAGATAATTTTTCTAACATTTAGCTTTAGAAGCCTCTCTTGGAATCACTATTCCCTTTTCTAGTTCAAAACTCTTTTGGGAAATCTTAGTTTCCTCTTCTCTTAAATGTTAAAACATTTATAAACTCTTATGGGATAGTTAGTTCTCTTATAACTTTTGAGAAATGAACTCAACTCTTTAATATTACTTAGCTTGATACTTGAGCCTTTGAATAGAATATTAGGGAATAATTTGTTCCCTTATATTTCTTTGACAGAAAGACTTCAAAGCTTTATCCTTTACTTAACTTGAAACTTGAGTCTTTAAGTCAACTCTTAGGGCATACTTAGTTCCCTGATATTTGTTTGAAGGAAAAACTTCATCTCTTTATCCTTTACTTAACTTGAAACTTGAGTCTTAAAACAAAGTCAAACTTTTATTAAAGACTCTTGAAAACCTTTAAGAACTTGGCTTTGAACTTTATTCTTAACTTTAGACTTGAGTCTTAACTTCTTTGACCTTAATCTTAGCTTTCATTGAATGAAATTAAGAATTCAAGGTTATGAATCGTGTTTTTGGTGATTCCTAGGTGTTAAGAATCATTTGAAGTAATAGAATCATTGAAAGTATTGATATACCTTCAAAAGACTTAAAAAGGCTAAACTACAAAACCTGGGTGAAAACCGCCAATTCACGCGCACATGGGGCGCGCTGCCCCAGGCCCTCTGGCGCAGGTGAGGCACACCGCGCCTTGTGCATATCAGGAGCCGCTGACTAATTTTTCCTCTTCATTTTTCAATGCCAAACCCCTTAAACCTCAATATTTCTTTTCCGCAACCTTAGGATAATCAAAACCTTGAAGATCCAATGGTATAACTCAAATGAAAAACTCAAAAATTACAAATCAAACATCAATGGGCATTCAAATAACTCAACCAATAGGAATTCGACAAGATTTATGAAGAACTCATTTCTTAACTTGTAAACATTTCTAAAAGAACTGAATTGAAACAAGGTTGGTGTGTTTATGAACTAACCCAAAACGAAAGGTCTCACATACCTTTTTAAGGATCACCCTCGACAAATTTTACTCGCAAATCCTTGGTGTTCTTGGCGAATTCGTGACTTTTCTCCTTTTTCTTATTCTATTCTCTCTTATCCAACCCGTAAGCAAAAGTTAAATTTTCTAATCTGACTAAAACTGGCTTTTATCTCGAATAAATCGCTATAATGAAATAGGAAATAAGTTAGTAAAGATACTTGTTTGCCCTTCCTTAAATCTAGATTGGGACCTTCCTCAATTTAACAACCCAACTTTCGATAGACATATCTCCCTCATACGATATCAAAATGCACAAACTTGGCGGAATTAGAAAGATCTCTTTAAGGTATTTTCAACTATATCAAGAACTAACCCTAACTCAACTTGATCTTAGAGTTATGGCCGTTTCAATATGAGCAAAACTCACTTCCTTAACTAGGAAATTTTCCAGATTTTCCCCTTTCTTTCCAAAAGTGATTATTTTCAGTTTCTTAGCTTATTCCTAGCCATTTCGAGTTAAGAGATGTTACAATGGGTACTTTGTATTCCCAAATAAATTTAAAATATTTTCACATTTAAATAAGAAGAAAACTGATATTTTTCAAAGAGCATTCGGGCTAGTTTTTAGAAAAAGAGTAATAGCTTTCTAAATGAAATAAGAAGGGAAACTGAGATTTTTAAGATAGCATTTGAGCTAAGTTTTTGAGAACTAACCTCAAATCATAGAAGATGTATGTTTTTCAAGCATATGAGCTAATATATTTTGTGAGTAGTACAAAACACCGAATTGGGACGAGCATGAGTTCAGATTACTCACGTCTCCGTAAAACCATGTAGCCACCATGTGTAGAAAATTTTCATATTCTTTTCACGATAGACTAGTGAATACACTTATTAGTTAAGGTCCTATACCTTTGTCCAGGTATAGGATGCACTGGGGGCATGAGGTAGATTGATGTATTATCACTATAGGTCTTATGTTATTGTTGTCGTTTAGAGTAACTCGCACAAAAGTTAACATGATTTCACACAAATTTCAGAGTTATATTGTATCATTGGTATATACACAAGGTTGAAATCATGTTCTTAAACAAACTTTCCTTTATATTGCACTTGTTTTAAACTTCTTTATATTGAAATAAGTTCAGTTAAATGTTCATAAGTTGCAAAAAGACAAGATAAATGTTTCTTTTAGAATCTCTTTCAAGCCTATGTTGTTTTAGCATTCCAACTCGTATACTCGTACGTTTAATGTACATATGCAAGTTGGTTTGCATCCTCTTATGATAAATGCACATGTTACTAGGATCGACATTCCAGCGCACTGCTGATCCAATGAGCATTTCAGAGTTAGTTGGTGAGAATCCTTGCATTCTAGAGGATCTATTTTTATTACTTTCTAGTTAGATCATTAGGATCTTGTGGAGTTTGTCCCAACATCCATATCAATTGTTTTAGAGGCTTCATAGGCAGTCAGATGTTAATCCTTTTAGTCTTTTCATTATCATTTCTCATTGTTAAGATTTTGGTTGCCACTTTTGGCTAAGTTGAATGTTTAACCTTTATGGATTCTCTGTTATTTTAGTATTCAGTCATTTAAGTGCTATTGATTTTTATTAATATGCATATTGTCTTCCGCTGAGTTATGTAAGCTACACCAAGGGTTCGCTTAGGGCCAACGATGGTCTTTCAGTGCCAGTCCCACCTAGGGTGTAAGCCGGGGCATGCCAATTACGTAATTAAGATGGAGTCTTGATGAAGAATAAACTAAGACATGACCATTTTCCGTCACAACATAGTTCTAATTAGTGATTTCAAATATCGTTTTTGTTAAAAACAAGGAGGTTTTAGAAAGATTAACTGATCGATCAATTACAAATCAAGTGGAACTCTTTTCTTGTTTCTTTTCTTGATTACAAATTAAACAAAAAACCAAAATTCCTAAAAATAATTTATTAGACTTGAAAACATATAAATGAAACATAGAAAAGTTGAAAAAATGATGGAATAACAAATATCTAGAATTTTGACCTTACCAAGAAGGAATCCACATGAGGAAGGATCATTTTCGATCATTCAAAGAATTCATATTAGTAGAATTAATAATTTTTTCCATTGGTCATCCGAAAAACCTTAGCTAGTTCAACATGTTAGTTAAGTTATGATTTCCATCGCATTTACTTTGGTTTTGCAAGAAAATAGAAGTTTAAATCCACAAAATAGTAAAAGCTAGATAAGGAATCAGTAGCTAGTTCTAAATTAAATATTTAGACAACTAATTATATTAATAATAATAATAATATTGACTCATAAAAGAATGTCATGCCCCGAGCCTACACCCTGGGCGGGACTAGGACTCCAAGACCATTGTTGGCCTCGAGCGGACCCTTGGCTTGTCTTACTTACCTAGAGGAAGACTTAAACATAACAGAAATAAATCAAGGAATAACTAAAATATAATCACTTAGCTAAAATAGAAACTCAAGTCTTAATCATTTACGACTGAAATAAAAAGAGTAAAGAGCTAGTATTATCTTTTTATAAAGCCTCTAAACAAATAGGGATGTTGGGACAGGACCCCCAATCATCGTAACAATTGAAAATTAAAAAAATAAATTAATGAGTGATAAAGGTGTCCTCCAAAACGTAGGGAGGCTCATCAACTGAATCTGAGCTGCTCACTAAATTAATGGTACACCGGATGCTGATCCTAGTTACCTGCTCTTACATGATAAAACGATGCAAGCAACCTGACATCAATACATAAAATGTACGAGTATGTGATTTGGAATGCTAAAACAAATTATTCTTGAAGAGAGTAAGAAGGAAAACTTACCTTGGCTCAGCTCAACTTATGAATAACTTAACTCAATATAAAGGAACAAGACACATGCAATATATATAAAGCTTGTAAAACAGTGGAAAAACTTAGTTTGTTAAAAAAATGCAATAAAAAACTCAACTTTACTTTTAAGATGGATTAATATAGTTTGTACGAGAGATTGTGTAACTGACAACCACTACTATGAGCCTAAGTGGTGCTATAGCGACTTGCCCACTCTGACAGAATTGTCTTATACTTTGTTGTCGAATATAACTACTTAACTTAGTGGACCCACTAGCTTAACTAATGTGATCTTCTAAAAAGTATGACGCATTAACCCATGATGGCTACATGGTTTATGGAGACTTGAGTTATTATGAACCCGCTTCCCCATATCGGTGCTCAATAATACTGCCAAAAATATATGTAGGTCATGTGTTTTTGAAACAACTTTTTTCTTTGGGTTGATATAATTGCACAACACATAACTTTAAAAGCTCTTTTGGAATCAATGTTCCATTTTCTTGCTCAAAACTTTTTAAGAAATCTTTGTTTCCTCTTATCTTAAATGTGATACTTAGTTCCCTTATAACTTTTGAGAAATGAACTCAACTATTTAATTTTTACTTAAATTGAAACTTGAGTCTTTAAAACAAAGTTAAAAATAGTTAAAGAATCTTGAAAACTTTTAAGAACTTTGCTTTGACTTGTTTCTTAGCTTGTAGACTTGACTCTTGCTTCTTTGACTTCTAACGTACCTTTCCTTAAATTAGATTATGGATTTAAGGTTCATAATATAATATTTATGGATGATTTAATGATGTTTAGATGTACCTTTATGTGTTGGAATCAACTAAGAGATATAGGTACATCACTTAGGAACTAGTAATAAATTGTGGGGGAAGAATGGGGAGAACTGGCGTCCCTGGCACTCTGAGAGGCGTTGGGAGCCAGACCTCATCTTATAGAGAGCAGGTTGGGGCGCTCTGGCTGTCATGGCTCCCCAAGGCCCTACCGACAGAGTCTGTCCTTTGGGGCTTTGAGAGGCGCGAAGCCCCAATCCCTATACCCAGGTGTTCTCGACTTTTCTCCTTCGTTTTACATCTTCAAACCATCTAAACATCCATGGTTCTTTCCCCAAAACCTTAGGATAATTAGTACTATAAATATACATTAGATTCAACTAGAAATTACACCCAGAAAAATGAATCAAAACTTCAACAACACAACCACCCATGTTGGTTGTGTTTGTACATACTCGACTGACACATGTGTAAATGTTATTTCTTAAATTTACTTTTTAGTCTTTATTTTTTTCAAAAATAATAATATTATTGAGAGTAGTATTGAGCACCGATATGGGGACAAGTTTAGACAACTCAAAGTCTTCATAAACCACGTATGCGAATGTGGGTAAATGGGTTATACTTTTTAGAAGATTCCTTTAAATTTTTAAGCATAATTTAGTGGATCCACACACCTGAGAATGTCTTATACTCCGTCAAGGTAAAGTACAATTCTAGCAGCGTGGGCGAAACATCATATAACTCATAGTGATGGTTGCCGGTTATAAAAGCTGTCAAATAAGAGCAAAAGAGTTACTATTTTATTTTAAATATATTGAGTTATTATCTACTGTTTTAAAAGCTTTCTTTATAATGAATCCTTATTGTTGCTTTTATATTGAATTAAGTTGAGTATTCTTGAGTTGAGATAAGGTGAGTATATTGTTCCTTTTTATCAAGTTTGTGCTGATGTATGCATTTTAGTGTTCTCCTTCCATGCTCGTATATTCTATTTATTGACCCAATTATCCTACATCTTTTATCATGCAGATACAGGAGTTCAGGGTCATTAATAGGCGCACCGTTGATACCACTTGCAGTTTTAGAGATTCTTTGGTGAGCCTTTTTTTCTTCTAGAGGATTCCTATTTTTTTTAGTTTTATTAGGATGTTGTGGGTTTTGTCCTGATTTCGATGGTCTAGGGTCATAGGTCGGAACCCCAAAATGCAACTCCAGTCGTGACTGACGCTTGAACAGCACAGACCATCCGTCGATCGATGATCCATTAGTCCCGTCCGTCAATGACCTCATCAATAGTTAAGTAAGGGGTCTTTTCATAATTTCCCATTTGTTGGGAACCTAAATTACGTCGTTTAACCCCTAAATTACATGGTTTTGGTAATTTTTATAATAGAAACATAATTAAAACTTAGCTAGTCAACTAATTCATGAAAACTTCGAAACTTAGGGCATAAAGAGGAAAAAGAGTGACAAAACCCTAGTTCAAGAATGCAAGTGTCACGACCTAAAAATGGATGTGATGGAACTCGTCTTATCCCACTAAGAAAAGTCAGCAAAAAAAAATAGTATAAGACGCTAATGAAGTCCCTTAAACCATTGTTAATATAATCATTTATTTATCGTCAAAGTGAATCATCAAACCATAACCTAATATAATTTCTTCGAATCATTGAATATTCTAAATATGAGCATATATCATCTCAATTGTATACAAATTCAACCTTAGTGCCACATCTAATATCCAATCCATACATGACACCAACTATTGACATGAGAAACTATGCACGAGTCATCACATAAGTAATAGACAATGGAAGATTGCGATAAGAATCAGACAGGACAAAGGATGCACGATAGAGATTTATGTAGTGAAGATTTTTCCTAAAAGTAACTACGGCTTCTCAAAGATAACTCTTACCGATCCTCGAGACTATACTTAGACTCAACTTGTATGCACGTGAGACCTATGAACTTGACTCTCATACCATATCCTCAAGTATAGTGATGCATATCTGACCTAATGATACACACGCGTTGTCTCTTAGTTCGGGACCCATGTGGTAAATAACTGTCTAGGCATCCCACACGGAGTGTGATATGATCCTATATAATAGTAACCATCGAGGTGTGTGATACGTCCCTTAAAATATAGTATCCATCGTGGCGCGCAAAACATCCCTTGAAATGATATTAATTTCTTATTCTTTGTCAATGCACATAACACTTGTCACAACCACGTCTCAGAACAATGCATATGACATTCCATTTTCATAACATTTCACAATTCACAACACTGCAATCATGATACAACATCAACAAATAAGCAATGTCTTCAAATCATTCTTAAACATCACACACCAATAATTTATCACATTAATTTTTGTATTACCCTTTTTCCATCATTAGGATTACCCAATAATGAAAATTTAACCCATCATCAATTCTCATTACTCTTAAAAAAATATTATAAGGAAATACATGACTTCCATACACTTAACAAAGGTTTAGAAATCCACTTGGCTCAAATAGTCAAACAATCATTGTGGAACTTGAGCCTTACTCGTTCGTTAGGCTTCCAAATCAGTGCAACTATTCAAATAATTAATTACAATAAGCTTTCAAAGCCAACAAAAACTATATTACAATAGGTCTAGCCTAGACCAAAAACTCACTCAAATTTATAATCAATTTTCTTATCTTGCTAACATGTCATTTTCTCATATTTCCCATATTTCAAGTCTAGATTTAGTCTGAATATCTCCAAATAACATAATTTTAATAATATTTATGTATTACAATACCCCCACATTTTAACTACGTATCTCAATATATCCAAACATAAATGATAGTATTATAATTAAATGAAAATAATTGCTCAATATACCAGTGACGCACTACAAAACTACCTGTTGAAATAACCTATTTTCAATGTTTAGTCCGTATTCCTTGTCCCTCTACCAATAATCCAAATCATGGTCCAATGATTAGGAGTAATAATTATCCAATGTTTGGACCACGAATACAAATATACACTATACAAGATTTAGGTTTGATTAGATGATTTGCGTGAGAAGAAGGGCACTTTTGTTATCGCCACATCGTAGCCTTTTTTTTTAATGAAAATTACTTTTGTTCCTCACTAATTTATGAATTACAAATATTAAATCCTTTTTATTGAAATTCTGTTTTTGAATAAATTATGGTCATAGCCAATTAGCTACCAAATAAATTTATTATATTAAAATCACCCATTCAATCATAATTAACAAATAACTCCAAAATTTTCAAATATGATTTTTTGGTCATTAGAACAACAAGGTTCCATCAGTTCCAACCTTGAAATAGAAGGATTTCTTAGTGGAATTCGTCACCAAGTATGTGGGATTTCACTAATGGATTCCTTTCACCCATTAGGTTCCTAAATTTCGGTCACAATCTTTATTCCCTTAACGGTTATTTAGACCTAGGGTTTCTTAAATGTTAAAATTGTTGTTTTAGTCGAAATCGTACTATCATAAATTCAGTATCGTTACTGCCCAGTTTCATGCATAAACTCAGAACCTTAGTTATGAAACTCTTCTAGTTCATGTTGTACACATGCCAAGTCAGTTAATTGAGTTAGATATGAACATGCCTCATATTTCGAATGTATTATTGTTAGTATATAAATATTGTATTCTAAGTTTGCATGTCAGTTTTGAGCTATCTAGTACTACAACACTTCACTCATAAAATGTTAATCACTTAAGCATATGGGAAGCTTAATACCAAGTGGAATAAGATTAGTCACCCATAAGTCCCAGAACTATATGTACCATAGGTTGTAAGTCCTCTTAGTAAGCATCATTTTAGTGATCACGCCGACATGCCTCTATACCTATGGCGGGGTATATTGAGTCCTCTCTATAGGGCATATACATTAGACTCCATATTTAGCTTATGTGGTTTTATGTCGCCTATTAGTAGCTCCCTTACAGTTTAGTTTGATTTTATTGCATTGACCATATTATCAATATCATTCATTCTTCTGTCTCAAAATGTTATAAACTTGGTCACTAAACTCAGTATTGCCATGTACAATATTTTCAATATCCTTATTATGTTCAAATCATGTTATCTTTTAGAGTTTGATTAGCTATGTTATTGTTCAGGATTACTATATCTTTCATTCTCAGAACTTTTCAAGTACTGATGCATGCACTGCGCTACATCTTCTCGTGATGTAAGTTTAGGTCCTCAGCATACAGATCGTGGATAGATTCTATATTTCAGCAACATCAGTGGCGAGTCCTCACATTCGAGGACTAGGGACCTTAATATGTTTATTGTTTTTAGCTTTGGTTTAAATTTTATTAGATCTATTTGGGGCATGTCCAAATATTTCTAGTCAGGTTAGAGGCTTATTTCAGACATAGTTAGTTCCAGCTTTAGTCTTTGAGTTAGACTTTTATTTTATATTCAATCTCTTAGTTATCTATATTAATATTTTTGTGTATGTGTATTCCCTAATATTTTAGTTTTATCATGATTTAGCTTTTACACATTAATTATTGTTTCAATTTATCTCTAGTATGCTTATGATTATGCGAGCAGGGTTACCTTGAGGGCACTCATAATCCTAGTTCTCATGTTGCGCCCACTAGGTAGCCTCGGGGAATGATAAACTTAGTATCATAGCATTAGGTTAGAGAGACAAAGGTTTAAGTGTCTTAGGATGTCCAAAAAGCCGCGCTAAGTAGATTCCTTGTCATCGGTGTGAAGTGCACCACATCTAATGATAAGGAGGCTGAAAGGTGTCTTAGGAAAACTTTAATTTATTTGTTACTCTTATCGTGAGTGAGGTGTGATATAAGAGTGTAACAAAAAAGAATAATCAACAAGCACAACTCCTCCAGTCCCAGATCACTCCTTCTCATAGAGCTATCCTCAGGATTGTCTATGTCAAGAATGCATGTAGCTCCTCTAGTACCAGATCATGAAGCTTCGAATGCTGAATTTTGGAACACTATCTAGTTGTTATATCAGAGTGGACTAACAAGAATAACAAGAAAGCTCCCGGTCTTACATTTGGTAATGTGAGGTCAGCTGCAACTAGAGTGCGATATTTTGTAAGGATGAATCCACCTGAGTTCTAGGATTGCAGATTGGTGAGGATCCCCAAAACTTTATGGATGAGGTCAAGAAGATCTTTGAAGTGACGCAGATAACTGGGAATGGTTAAGTTGAATTTAAGGCAGGGTTCTATACATTCCAAGAGTATGGAATAAAGTTCCCCAAAAATCTCCAGGTACGCTCCTCATATGGTTGATGATTCCAGGGCTCAAATAAACAAGTTTATGTATGGGGTATCTGATGTTGTGAAAATAGAGTGTAGAAATGCCATGCTACTTGAGGTTATGAACATCTCTAGGATCATGATTCATACTTATTAGATTGAGGGTGATAAGATTAGGGAGCATGCCAAGTATAGTAAGATGGCTAGAACAGGTAGCTATTACTATTATTAATAAAAATCAGGAGTTAGTAACTCACAGTTTCAGCAAAAATCTTCAATTCCTACACCTTCATCAACTAGTGTTCCATCCTCCAAGTTTTGAAATGATTAGAAGGATAGGGCATAAGGCTATAAGACTTAAGGTAGTGTTTAATGTACTAGTTACTACCCAACTTTCCCCAAGTATGGTCAGAACCATCAGGCAAGTGTTTGCAGGGAAGGAAGGATGCTTTGGGTATGGTTAGTCTAGTCACAGGCTGAAAGATTGTCCTCTTAATTAAGGTCAAGGAGGTAACAATAGTAGAGCTCAATCCACAACTTTAGTAGTGTCAGCAGGTCGCCCGACTCAGTAGGGTAACTCATCTGGTACATCTCTCAGACAACGCATGTACTCGCCAAGCTCAACAAGGTCAGGAAGATTTTCCTGATGTAGTCACTAGTACATAAGAGTATTTCACTTAGATGTTTATGCTTTGTTAGAAACAGGGGCTACACTTTTTGTAACACCTAAAAAATTAGACCATATTTTTTTCGCAGAAAACTACCTGAAGCAGTTAGCCACTGCAGGGTTTATGGACATTGATAAGGTCCACGGTCCATTGTTGTGTCTGTGGTTATGACAAAAAAGTCACCAGGTTCAGGAATTAAACCGCGGGCACCTTCATGGTTCGTTGTCTTAATGACGTACCGTGGTGTTGCCTGTATAGTCGAGGCAGTAGACCCCCCTTGATAACCCTTATACTTTCTGGACTAAGTGAACACCATGGAAACCTCAATGTTTTGTAATCCTTTACACGGCTCATGGGAGGGTCCGTGAATATTAAGCCGTACGCCTCCCACACTTTAGCCTTCAGACCTAGCCCAAGTGATGACCACGGGGACCTTCAAAGTCGGTGGTCCTCCATATAGGCTGTGGTAAGGACTCATGGAGCAGACGCTCCAGGTTCTAGACTTAGTACGGACAACAACCGACTTCACGAATCTATGGCCCCTTTCACAATCTGCATGGATGGGCGTGGTTAGCCCTGCCACAACTTTAAGACATGGGTATTTTTGTCCTATCATTTTTTTGTTGGACCCCAAATTGACATCGTTTTAACCCTAAACTACATGTTTCAGATCATTTTTAGCCTAGAAACATTACTAGAACTTGCCTAAGTCATATTGTTCATCAAAAACACAAAATATTAGAAGCGAAAGAGGTATAATTGTCGAGCAACCCATTAAAGAATGCAACAAGATTCCATCAGCTCCAGCCCCAAAATCAAAAGATTTTTCTGTGGAATTATTCACCAGATATGTGGGATTTCACTAGTAGGTTCCTTTTTTCCATTAGGTCTTTGGATTTAAGCCAGATTGATTCCTTTATCATAGCTAGACTTAGGGTTTCTAGAACTTCAGCAAATTATCATGAATTAACTATTTACATATCCATATAAGATTATCAAGTTATTACCTCATTTATTACATAAATTTTAAAGCCCAATATATGCATTTCTTTAGTTATTAGATTGCACATGGTAGGTCAGATATTTCTGTATTTGGTTATACATGACTCATTAATGAATGCATTATCCTTAGATTAAATATTGTATTCTTAGTTTGCATGCTAGTTATGAGCTATTCTGTATATTATAGAAATTCAATCATAATATGATAATCATTTAATTTATTGAGAGTAGCATAATACCTAGTTGAAGTAGAGTTAGTTACCTATATTATCCCAGAACTACGAAGCCACATAATTTAAAAGTCACCTCTGCGGGGATCATTTTAGTGATAACACTATCATGCCTCTACACCTTTGGTCGGGTGTATTGGGTTTTCTCGATGGGGTGTATACATCGAACACCACATTTAACTCGTGTGGCTTTATTATCAGTTATTAGCAGTTCCAATAGTTTATACAGAATCCATTGCATTGACCACATGTCAGTATAGTAATTGTTCAGTCTCACTATGTTATCATTTTGTCATTGCATTTAGTTAGCTTAGTATTCAATATTTATATCATGTAAATATTGTACTCTTGTTTTATTGCTTGTTCAGTTTTATGTTTATTTCAGTATTACTATATTTTACATGCTTAGTACCTTTAAAATACTGACACATACTCTGTGCTTCATCTTCTCGTGATGTAGGTTTAGGTTATTAACATCCAAATCACGCTTAGATTGGTTCCCGATCATATGTTTAGTTTCTTTAGTGGTGAATCCTCATTCTTCAAGGACTAGTAACATTTTTATCTTGATCACTTTTAATCTTTAGTTTCAATTTTGCTAGATTTAGGTAGGGCATGTCCCAACACTTCTATTCCGTTAGAGGATTATTTTAAGACATAGTTAGAATCAACTTATTATTCGAGTTTGATATTTCTCTTGTATTAAACTCTAAAATTTGATATTCAGTTTTAAGTATATGTGTATTCCCCTACATTTCAGACTTACTTTATGATTTAGCTTCTGCACAGTTTATTGCTCAATTTATCTTTAGTTTGCTCATGATTATGCCAACAGGGTTAGCTTAAGGTTACTCGTGATCCTAGGTCCCATGTTCGAGTCTCGAGGGTAGATCGGGGTGTGACACTTTATTTTGTAACTTCTTATATAGAATTCAAATCCGATGTTAGTCCAAAAAATCTCTCAGAACCTTTCTAAGTCTCTACTCCAGTTGGTGAACCAGTTATAGTTAGGCGGGTATACATAAATTTCCATGTCATAGTATATCAGATTGTAATCTCAGCAGATCTTGTAGAGTTAGAAATAGTAGACATTGATTTTATTCTAGGCATATATTGGTTAAATTCCTTTCATACCTCAGTCGATTGTATAACCACTAATGTTCATTTCAATTTCCAAATGAACCAATCTTAGTATTGATGTGTTATAGCTTAGTGCCTATGGGTCGATGCAATTTTTACCTTTTGATCAGAAAGATGATGTCTAAGGGTTATCTCTATCATATAGTTGGGGTTAAGGATTAATGTTTATAACTCCAACTGTTGAGTTAGATCCTGTAGTGAATGATTTCCCAAAAGTGTTTTACAGAAGATCTTCTCAAAGTTCCTCTCAAAAGGGAAATCAACTTTAGAATTGATGTCCTTTCAGATACTCAACCTATCTTTATTACCACTTAAAATATAGCTCCAACAGAGCTTAACAAACTGAAAAATCAATTTAAAGACCTTCTAGATAAGGGCTTCATCAAACCTAGTGTTTCACCATGGAGTGCACCAGTTTTGTTCGTGAAGAAAAAAGATGTTTCTCTCAGAATATGCATTGACTATAGAAAGTTAAACAAGTTCACAATAAATAATATGTATCCCATCAAGTAGATTGATGACTCATTTGACCAACTTCATGGTGCTAGTCATTTCTTAATGATAGAGCTCAAATCGGGTTATCATTAGCTCAATGTCAGAGATAGTGACATTACAAAAAAAACTTCAGAACTCAGGTATGGTCATTATGAATTTGTAGTTATGTCATTTGCACTAACCAATGTTTTCGCAGCTTCATGGACTTGATGAACACAGTGTTCAAGTAGTAATTGGACTTGTTCATTATCGTCTTTATTGATGATATCCTCATTTACTCTATGAATGAATTCCAACATGTGAATCACTTAAGAGTTGTTCTGCAAACTCTCAAATATTTCCAGTTATTTGCTAAGTTTAGCAAATGTGAGTTTTGGTTGCAATATATTGCTTTCCTAGGTCGCATTATGCCTAGTAGAAGGACCCGAGTGGATTCTCCGGATATAAAAGCAGTGAAACGATGGCCAAACCTACCTTTTCTATTGATATTAAAAGTTTCTTGGGTCTAGCGGGTTATTATAGAAGGTTTGTTGAGGGACTTTTTATCCATAGCCTCTCCATTGACTAAGTTGACTAAAGAAAAGTTCATGTTTTTGAGGTTAGATGATTGTGAGAAGAGCTTTACAAAACTGAAAACTAGTTTCACTATAAGTTCTGTTTTGACTCTACCAGAGCGTTCGGATGGCTATGTTATCTAATCTAATTCCTCTAGAGTTTCCTTGTTTGTGTGTTGATGCAGCAAGGTAAGGTTATAGCTTATGCTTCTAGAAAACTTACGGTGTATGAGAAGAACTATTTGACTCATGACATCAGTCATGGAGCAATGGTGTTTGCACTCAAGATTTGGTGATATTACTTGTATAGTGTTCACAGGCCATAAGAGCCTTCAGTATGTGTTCACCCATAAAGAGTTGAAGTTTCGCTAGAGGTGATGGATTGAGTTCGTTAAGGACTATGATATAAGTGTGCATTACCATCATGGTAAGGCCAATGTAGTAGCAGATACTCTTAGTTGACTATATATGGGTAGTGTAGCACACATTGAGGAAGAAAGAAAGGATCTAGTAAAAGATGTTCACATAATTGATCGCCTAGGAGTTCATCTTATGAGCATATCAGATGGTGGTGTAAGAATTTGGGATGGTTTAAAATCTTCTTTGGTAGTGGAGGTTAAGGAAAATCAAGATAATAATTTGATATTGCTTGAACTAAAAGACGCAATCCATCGGCAGAGGGTTGTGATTTTCTCCCAAGGGGGAGATGGCGTGCTTCGCTATCAGGGTCATTTATATGTTCCTAATATGGTCAAGTTGATACAATATATTCTTGTAGAAGACTGTAACTCAAGATTTTCTATTCATTTGGGCACCACTAAGATATACCGTGATTTTCGGGAAGTCTATTGGTGGAATGATATGAAAAATGATATAGCGGAATTTGTGGCTCAGTGCCCCAATTGTTAGCAAGTCTATCTAGAACATCAGAAACCACAAGGTATGGATCAAGAGATCAACATTCCTTCTTGGAAGTAGGAACAAATAAAAATGGATTTCATCACAATTTTACCTCCTACTTGCAGACAATATGACTTCATGTGGGTGATAGTGGACAAAGTTACTTAGTCTTCACGCTTTTTAGTGGTTAAGACTACAAATTTGGCTGAGGACTAAGCCAATCTTTTCATTAATAAGATAGTCAGGTTGCACAAGATTCCTTTTTCTATCATCTCAAATAGAGGATCTTAGTTTACCTCTCATTTCTAGAAGTCATTTAAGAAGGGTCTTGGTACTCAGGTTAACCTTAGCATATCATTTTATTTGTAAACGAATGGTCAGGCGAGAGTATCATTCATACCTTAGAGGACATATTTAGAGCTTGTATGATTTGAAGGGTAGTTGTGATGGTCACCTTCCTCTTATAGAGTTCTCCCATAATAATAGTTATCATTCCAGTATTCATATGATACCTTATAAGGAATTGTATAGGCGTAGATGTAGGTCCATAGTTGGTTGGTTTGAAGTAAAAAAAGCAGCCTTGATAGGATATGATTCAGTTCATGATGATATGGAGAAACTCCCACTAATTAGAGATAGAATTAAGACACCACAGAGTCGCCAGAAGTCCTATGCAGATGTAAGGAGAAGGGAACAAGAGTTGCAAGTTGATGATTGGGTTTTCCTGAAAGTATCACCTATGAAAGGGGTGATGAGATTCGTACAGATGAGGAAGATTAGTACTAGATAGTTAGGACCTTAAAAGAACTTTAAAAGGGTTGGTAAAGTGGCATATAAGTTACAGTTGCCAACAGACTTAGCAGCACTGCACCTAGTTTTCACATTTCATTGCTAAAGAAGTGTGTGAGTGATCTAGCATCAATTGTAACTTTATAAAGTGAGGTTGTGAAGGATAGTATCATCTAAGAAGAGGTACCAAATTAAATCCTCGATCATCAAATTCGAAGGTTGAGAAACAAAGAAGTCGCTTCAGTCAAGGTTTTGTGGAGGATTCTGTAAGACCCCCAAAATGAGTTTGGGTGTCTAGAGCCTCAATTGTGACTGTAAACCTTTTAAAACGTTAATTAATTGTTTCAAAGTATGCATGGGTGATTTGAAGTCATTTAGAAGTCAAACGTCAAGGGACAACCAAGACGTTTAACGACTAAACACCAAAAGTCCTTATGTGTTTTTATAAAATATTATGTGTTTAATTGGCTAATTAAGTCCTTATATGAATAATAATGATGTTTATATGCAGTATGTAGAGTTTCATGAAGTTTATTGGTCAAATATCCAAGAACGTCCAAGACGTGCGAAAGTGAGCCCTTGAGACGTGCATGTGCGTGTCTTGAGTGTGCCTAACATTTTTGAAGCTATTGCGTGTAATTTCTTTGGGTGAAGCTGACGTGGATGTTCCTTGATTTTTAAGGTTCATATTTACATTGGAAACGTTCAGGTACGACTCCCCAAGGGTCCTGCAAGAAACCCTCAAGGAGGACCAAAGGTTACCGAGAGACTGCCTTGTCAGTGTCAATGATAAAGCCAAAGGATGGGTCGTCAGTCCACCAATGGCCTGTCGAGGGTGAGGATACGATGGAAACTTAGACTGGTGAAGGATTAAGGATGTTGTCAAGCGTCAGTTCCAAATGACGGCCTGTTGTAGGGTCCATCGATGGAGATATTGGGCATCGTTTGTGCCCGTCGATGGTGACTGCAACTACAGCCATGCACACTGTTTCATTAAAGGGGTGAATGGGAATTTCACCCCCACGTGTTAACCTGACCCTACATGGTTTATTTGGTTATTTGTGGGTGTATTTAAGTGATAAAAAACGAGACAACCCATTCCCAATTCAATTAACTCAAATTAGACTTTCCCTCCAAAAATAGTCTCTCTAGAACCTCTGTTGAAGGTGAAGCTCAAGAACAGCTTGGAGCTTGGATTTCTATGGGTTCTTCACCAAGTTTTAGAGCTTTTCTTCTACATTAAGGTATGGTGATCCTTCATCTCTAGTTAATCATTACATCTAGAAAGTTCATTTCAATGTTTTTCTATGCAAGTTCATGATAGAATTTCTCCTTCTCCAATCTAGCCATGGGTTCTTTCTCAAAACGTTTTCAATGGATTAATCATGATAAATTGATGTTAGTATGAGGATTGTAACATGTATTCCAATTCCATTGCATGATGAATCCATGCTCCCTTCCAACTCTCGTTTTAAGATATGTATTGGCTAATTTGATCTTGATGTTAGCAGGATTGAAATTTGACTTAAGTATGTTAAATTGATTGTTATATACTGCCTATCTTGTATATGGATTATGAATTATATTTAATGTATATAATGTGGATCAAGGCTTAAAGCTTTGGTTGTATTGATTTATGATCTCCTATCTTCTATAAATTGCTAATGTAGTTCAATGTATCTCGTCTCTATGGTAATTAACTTATGATTTCATGTAGGGTTAATTGTACTTTAGCTACTGCCTATAATGTGTTATGATGACAAATTATGTGTTGTTTTCTCAATGTGGATAGATACTTGAAAAACTTGATTTCTACTTCTTGTAGATTGGTATTAACTGTAATATAGTCTCTATAGGGCATGAATGTATGATTTTGTCTATGAAAATATACTTGTAGCTACTTCCTTAGATATGAATTGTTGATGAATTATAGGTATTAGTCAATGATGACCAAAGTTTGAGAAATTGGTAAGATTCCTAATCCTTCTACTTTTCCTATAGTATTGATAGTTGATGAAGCCTTGTATGGCATTGTGTGGTATGGTCCACTTATGGTGGCGGTTCTTAATTTATTGTAAATATATATGTGATGCTATCATGTCCTTGAAGGCATTTATACTATGAATGTGTGTTAGTGATTATCACTCTATGTGAAGCCTATGCCTGATTTCCTATTCTAGGTATGATCTAGCTTGTATGACTAATGTTATGATCATGCAAATGGCTAGGTTAAGTTTACGTATACTTTCTGCCTATGATGAGGCCCTATAATGTTATATGAGATTTAAAGTGAGTATAGGTACATAATCATTAGAGCATACGGTAATGACCTTGTAAGTCTTGAATGAATGAGTCTTATGCTATGCTAACCATTCTATGATGTTGTGTGATGTATCAATCACTAGTATGATTTGATAGGTGTACTAGTATGGGCAAGGGTGTGGAACCTTGTTTATGCACTGCACATGTGTACATTGATAGGATAGTTCCTAGGTTGGTCTTCTAAGTATATGCATAGGAATGTATAAAAATGTTATGAATATATCTTATATGCTAAGATTTTAAGTATATGATATGATGAAATATGAATGTTCATAGTGTATTAAAGTGTTGATATGAAAGGATTGCTCATATAGTTACACCTATAGACTTATTCATTGATATGTAAACATGTGTGACATTAATGTGTTATGTGAAATGTTTGCTCAAATAAAAGTATACACACACATGTATGATAATCTAGTCAATGGAGGAGCCTTGAAATGTGTGCTCAAGTGTACCCTAAACTATATAGGTGCTTACATATGCTATGTCCATGTGAAAGAGTTTCTCACGTGATTTAGGTTGATGAACTTTCATCTATGACCTATGAGCTAAGCATATGAGGAGTCAATCTCCTAAAGCCTACATTTTATAAGTAATGTTAATAAATGCTTTTCAATAAAAAGGGAACATAACTTAGCACCGAGTGAACTTGACAAAAAGAGGTGTTGGCTTTCCTTGGAGGAAGATTGACCATTGGGTTCTCATAAGGTGTTGACTTCCCTTGGAGGAACATTCACATATGGTTCCAAATGAGGTATTTACTTTTCTTGAGGAAGATTCACCCATGGTTTCTCATGAGATGAGTCTCCAATGCTAATAACCATGTGTAGGGTTATGTATATCTTTAGTTCCATAAACTATGCTTGCCACATAGGATCTAGCAAGATATTTACTTGGTATGCTAGCATGTTTTAATGTTCTACCTTGGCTAGGTAAGAACACCTTCCCTTGGTTTAAGGCTCTACAACACCAAATTCCATGTAGCACCCATGGTCTTAGTGTCGGTTATTACTATAGTTTCCCTAAAGTAAAATAGACAATGGAAGTAAAGTAAGGACCCTAACTAGGATAACCTAAGGGTAGTTGCTTAGTGTAGGTGAGGGTATGTATGCATTGCACAAGTGACTCTTTAGGGAAGTCGTAGGAAGGTGTTATAATGCACGTGATTATATTTATGTTCCTTATGCATGACTTTGTAGTATTTGTCTATTTGTTATGAATATGTGCATGGTATGAGTGCTAGTGGATCTATATGATATGGTCTTGTTCTTACATGCACTATATTGTTCCTAATGACTATATAATAAAGGTCTTGCTTGACATGAATGAAGTTTTCTATGTTGACATAGTGATGTGTCAAGTGAAGGATAAGGCTTGTGGTCTCATGATAGGTTTACTAAGTATGAATAAGGTTATGGGGCTTCACATTTACATTGCACTAGTAGACTTAGATTGGTATTGTGAGTAAAGTCTCATAAGGCTCTATGTGAAGTGATATTAGTATATGTGCAAAGTGAATAAAGTTCACTGTAATGTCCCTATGGTCTTGACCTAAATGTGTCTATGATGTATTATACTTCTATGATAGTATGTGTTGGCTTGTGTAGGTTGTATGTATGGTTTCCTTGTGGCCTTAATGTGATGCATTGCACCAAGTTTCACTAGAGGGTTACTTGGGAGGCTAATGGGTTAAAGGAAAGAAGTTCACTGTTAAGGGAAAAATGCTCACTGTAAAGCATGAGGAGCTTACTGTAAAATAATTCAGAAATGTCTTAAATGCATTGTATGATTTTATATTAGGGTTGACCATGAAATATGACTATATGATGTATGTAAATTATATAATGTATCAAAGTTCTATGAAGATTTATAAAAAAGGACTAAAACATGATTTTATGTAAGAATGTCCCTTTTGAACATATGTTTTTGCATGGTTGCCATAGTTAGTGCATTCTTGTACTAAATCCATTGTTCTTTACGTTTTACACAGTGTAGTTTATGGATGCTTAAAAGGATGTATCTATGTTGAGGAGTTAGTTATGTGTTTCCCAAGCTAAAACAAAGGAATCCTTAAGATTCAAGGATGTATTATGCAAGTTATTTTTAAAGTCTTATAATTATATACTTATGATTATGTTGTAAGGGTCGTGTCCCTAATGTACTCTTTCGATGTCGAGTCTAGGATGGCAAAAAGTGACCAGAGTCTAAATATCTACTTATGATATTTTATATATATGAAGTGAAGCTTCTAGCATATGATGTGCTATGAAAAGTTTCAAATTTTCTTCTAATTTACCTTTGACAATGCGATGAATGATAACTATGGGCTTGTATAAGACCTCTAAGAGGTTAAGTACACCATGTTACTTCTAGGGGGTGCTCCTAGATCGTGACTGATTCAGACCAAAAAGGGAGCTACTGAGGAAACATAAGTTTCATGAAGGCCACGTTTCCTCACCTCTGTCCTGCTGATTCCATTCCATCTTGAATTAATAGTTCCTCTTAAAATTTTCAGTCATTCATGCGTAAATTCAGTCTTAGTTTTATGTTCCTTCAGTTTGTACTTGCATATTTGGCGTATTTGCATGTTTGTGGAACTTAATTCAATCAAATTTCGGTCTTAGTAATTTTGTGGCAGGGTTGCTCTTATCCCCATTTCAGCTAATTTAGTCTTCATTCCAGGACGGATATTTCCAAAGGAGAGATAATGTAACACCTCAAATCTGAGAATAGACCTTAGTCCAGATTTTCAAAAGTTACAAGTGCAACCAACAATTGCCACTCAAGGACTGTAGGGTGACACATAGCCTGTGTTGGTAGTTTGTTGTTGACAACTGCGACCCTTCCATAGAACCATCAAGAACAATTGGTTGAGTCCTGACGCACGTGGGTACCTATAGACTGTAGGTTAGACAACGGTCCATGACAGGGTCGTAGATCGGAACCCATGAATCCATCTCCAGTCACCCCTGATGGTTGACGAGCATAGACCGTCTGCTGATCAAAGGTCGGTATTCGTCGGGCACCTAAACTACGTCGTTTAATCCCTAAACTACATTGTTTTTGTAAGTTTTAGCCTAGAAACATAACTAGAACTTATCAAAGTCAGATTATTCATCAAACCTTAGAAACTTAGAGTGTAAAGAGAAGAGACAGGCGATAAAACCCTAGTTTAAAAAAGCAACAAAGTTTCATCAGTTCTACCTTGAAATTGAAGGATTTCTTTTTGGTATTGTTTACTTGGTGTGTGGGATTTTTCATTGTGGTTAGATTTGTTGTTTGCTTCTTCATCTGTAAGAAGTTGCATTATCTTATTTTCCTTTATTTTCTTGGACTCTTTGACAAGTGGATTAAGCTAACTTTCCAACATGCTACTTGACTAGAATATACAAATGGTAAAATCTTTGTAACATATAATTAAAATATAAAGAAAGAAAATTCCTATAACAAAATTTTAAAAATTTTTAAGACTCAAAACCAATGTTTTTCAAGATCATAGGAATCTTAACCATTTAACCCAAAACCTTGATAATAACATGGGCTAGATTTCCAAAAACAAACCTTAGTGCAGATTTCCAGAAGTTGCAGTTGCAACCCACAACTGCCACCCACGGACCATAGGGTGACCTATAGCATGTGTTGGTGGCCAATGGTTCGCAACTGCGACCCTTCCCCAGAACCCTCAGGAAAAGTTGGCTAAGTCCTGACCCACACCAGGACCTATACACCATATATAAGATTACAATCTGTTGTCCAAGGCCGTAGGTTAAAACCCTCAAATCCAACTCTAGTTGCAACTGACGGTTGACTAGAACGAACCGTCAGTCGATCGATGGTCTTTAAGTCTCGTCCATCGGTGACACCGACAATAGCTAAGTTAGGGGTATTTTGGTCTTTTTATTATTCCTTGGGAACCTTAACTATATTGTTTAAACCCTAATCTACGTTGTTTCTGGTCATTTTTAGCCTAGAAACCTAACTAGAACTTACCTTAGTCAAATAATTCATGAAAAATTAGAAACTTGGAGCGTAGAGAAGAAAGAGATCACTAAACCCTAGTTTGAGAACACAACAGTGAAATCAAAGGATTTCAATAAAGAATTCATCACTAGGTATGTGGGATTTCACTAGTGGGTTCCTTTCACCCATAAGGTCCCTAGATTTCAGTCAAAATCTTGATTCCTTTAACGATTATTTAAACCCAGGGTTTCTTGAATGTTAGAATTGTTGGGTTTTACCTTTTAGAATTATCCAAATTGTACTGTCATAAATTTTGTATCATTATTGCTTAGTTTCAACATAAATTAAGAACACTTATTAGGTAGTTCTTCTATTTGATGAATTAGACATGCTAGGTCAGTTAATATAGTTACATATGAACATGCCTTAGAGTTTTAATGCAGTTTTATTAGTATATGAATGTTGCATTCTCAAATTGTACGTAAATTTTGAGATATCCAATACTACAACACTTAAGTCATAAAATGTTAATTATTTAATCATATGGGAAGATTAATACCGAGTGGACTAGGGTAAGTCACCCACAAGCCCAAGAAATACGTGCACCATAGGTTGTAAGTCCCCTCTACAGGCATCATTTAGGTGATTACACTGACATGTCTCTATACCTGTGGTAAAGTATATTGGATCATCTCGACGGGGCGTCTTTATCGGACTCCACATTTTGGTTTTAATGCATTGACCATGTTAGCAATATTGTTCAGTATCTAGTCTCAACATATTATCAAATTTGTCATTACATTCAGTTTAGCCATGTACAATACTTTCAGTATCCTAATTATGTTCAGATGATGGTATTTCTTAGATACTTTGATTCAGTTTAGTTACTGTTCAGTATTACTCTATCCTTCGTGATCAGTACCTTTCAAGTACTGATACATACTCTGTGCTACATCTTTTCATGATTTAGGTTTAGGTCCTCAACATTTAGATCATATATAGGTTCCTGATCTTCAGTTCAACAACATTTATGGTGATTCCTCATTCTTGGAGGGCTAGGGACATAATTATCTTTATTGTTTTTAGCTTTAGTTTCAGTTTTTCTAGATCTACCTGTGGTATGTCCAATATTTCTAGTCAAGAGGCTTATTTCATACATATTTAGTTCCACATTTAGTCTTTCAGTTTGAATTTTCTTTTATATTCAAACTCTCTGTTATGCATATTCAGATTTTAGTGTATAGGTATTCCCCATCACTTTAGTTTTATCATGATTTAGCTTCCACACAGTATTTATTGTTTTAGTTTATCTCGAGTATGCTTATGGTTATGCCAACAGGGTTAGCTTGGGATCACTGTGATCATAGGCCCCGTATTGCATCCAGGGGGTAGCCTCGGGGAGTGACAAAATATCTAAAACTGAAAGACTCTCCAGGATTTTTTTATCTATGAAGCCTCTACTATACAAATATGAGTGTCGGGAAAATTCCCACGACTCCTCAAAAGAATAACTACAAACAATCAAAACTAGAGTACTCTGAAAGCAAGAAGGTGCCACTCATAAGCACATGAGCAGATGAAGTAATCTTAAAAGAATCTTGTTGAGGATCCTAATAACATGTATATGAATCATTAAAAGATGTAAGCCGAATGTCATCAATACATTGAATTTACGAGTTTATAATAGAGCTGAATAACAACTAACTTAATGAAAGGATTGGAATAGATAACAATGTACTCAAGTTGAATGTAAAGAAATAAGTGAATTAAATCAGTTAAAGCTTGACAAAATACTTTCTTATATCTAAACTCGACATAATAAGTGATATATAAAAATAACTTCTTTAAATCCATTGGAAGATTCTCTAACCGAAAACCATCACTATGAGCTACATGATGATACAACATCTTGCCCACGCCGTCAGAATTGTCATACACATTGTTATGGTAAAGAAAACCTTAAATAAGTGGATCTAATAAGTAATAAGGATTCATCTAAAAAGTATTATCATGTTGTCACGACCGGAGTCTAGACCCTATCCAAAACCGGCGTCGTTGACCTCTCAGAGGTCACAGACAAGCCTACATACGTCATTGATACTTCATCTAGGTTAATTTTAGCGGCAAATTTGAAATTTTTATTTACTTATTTCATATGAAACATATTTTACTTAACATCATAGGCTTTCACCATCAACCATCTAATATTAAGATCATCAAATGAAAGGAATAGTTCACTATTGCATTAAACGTAAACTTGCCAAAATGGCACCTATACAATGTCTGAAATAATATAGGAAAGAAACGCTGGTGGAACGTACTCTACTAACTCAAACCTATATCTAAGCTAGAATATAATGGGCAAGCTTCCTCGAAAGCATGAGGGCTTACCAAGTCCGGATGAATGCTCCACTTCCGGATAGCTTCAGTGTCGACCTGTAAGCTCTACTGTCCACCTGTGCCTGCACCTAAAAATGTAGAGTTGTATGGGATTAGTACACACTTGTACAAAGTATGGGTATATGCAAGCACACACCAAGGACATGCATGATTAAGAAGATCTCTTTCCTAATGATATGGATTATGGAAAGTCAAGTCAGTGGACTTGGTAAATTCGAATTAGGAAAGTCATGACATGAGAGTAACATGCATCATCATACTTATCATTTTGCAAACAACACATATCATATTGCACATATCACATCACATAGTTCATATCATTCTTTTATATGCCATGAGACCTGTGAATCATGGACTTGACATTAGGACTTCTCAAAATGAGGGCTCAACATATGGGACCTCAACTACGGAGCCTTCTTTAGAAAACATACAGTCTTCTTGCTTCATTCATACGTACTTCATTTTTTATTCTTTCATATACTAGTGAAACCACCAGTCATACCTAGGATGTAGTTTAAGACTCTTATCGAGTTTGTTGTGCAATGACCAAGAATAACATAGTTTCATTACTTAGTCTAGCTCACCTCCTGATTATCCTATCCTAACACCTTCGCTATCGTTCATTTCATTATATGCATTCGTTTAGGCTGGCCTCATTATTTCTTTGGGAACTTTAACCTTAACCGACATATATCATGTGAGCATCATGAAATCCATTGTCTTCCCACACCGAAAAGAGGTGGAATTACCGACCAGACTAACCCAAACATGCTAGCGTATATAGGGAGTCTAACCCTGCTAGATCCCTATATTGAGTGTATAGGTTCAAAGACTAGGATATATAAGGAGACCCATACCCGGCATGCCGAACAGTCTCATCTCATGAGATTTACGTGAACCTCCGTCCTTCCCGAAAGAAGGCATCACAACTCATAGCTAGCATGTCGGTGCTTAGTATAAAGTTCCATTACATTCAACTCATACATCATGGAATCTGGATTTTAGAATGAGGACATCATAGCTCATTAGATGATTTCTAATATCATCATTAGTATTAAGTATGCATTAACTTCAATACTTTCATTAGAGTGTTCATAGAGAATGATCTCTTCATTAACTTTACATTCTCATAGATGAGTACGTTTTGGTAACTTTTACTTAGACTCATTTGAGATTGCTCTCATCTTATCATGTTGTCACCACATTAATTAGCTTTAGCACATTTGCTCTTCATAATTACTCACCACTTTACGTGAATGTTCATTTAATCGCATGACAATGCACTTGGCCGTTTAGTGTGTGTAACACTCTTACTTAACCCCTCCAGGGTTTCATTATCTCGTCACATAACATCTTAGGTTCACTTACTTTTAAATGTATGCTAGACTTATAATTCCACACATACAAGCAATGAGGCTTCATTCATAGTTTGTCTAAGTGATTCATATTTACCCAAGATTATATGGTACAAGACTTATGCATCTTATAGATATGCCAAGATATTGATTTCAATCTTTAGAGGAAGCATTCATTAAATATTTGTTTACGTATGACTTATGTGTCAATATGAAATTGGTCAAGGGAACCCAATTTCGAATCCCTTGAGTAACATTAAGCTAATAGTAAACTTGATAATTGCATTGTTCAGATTTGAGGGACCCTAGTTCGATCCACAATACTCCGATAATATTTTCCTTTATTTTTCTCCTCTTTTTTTGTTTAAGGCAAGAAGGTTGTGGGATCAATCCTCCACAAGCTCATTCTTTTTCTTTTAATTTATCTCTTAATTTTCTCACCTATCCAAGAGGTTGTGGGTTCAATCCCCACTCACCACATTTATTTCTCCTCCTTTATTTTTCTCTGAACTCTCTCATCTATTCAAGGGGTTGTGGTTTAGAATCCCCACAGTCTCACCTTATTTTAATTTACATTTTCTCCTTACCTTCTCATACTGCCAAGAGGTTGTGGGTTTGAATACCACATACCTCATTTTTGTTATTTCTTTATTTCATTCTTCTCCTCTCTCCCTCATCCGTCCAATAAGTTATCGGTTCGAATCCCCATAGCCTCAACTTATTTTTATTTACATTTTCTCCTTTCCTTCTCATTCTGCCAAGAGGTTGTGGGTTCGAATTCCACATACCTCAGTTTTATTATTTAATTTTTTAGGATATGTATATGGTGAGGTCTTGGATTCAATCCCCACTGCCCTCAAGCATTTAAAAAAAATATTTTAGAACGTGATTTTTTTACAGTAAGCTGCCCAAGATACAAATTTCCAAAATGCTTAAAATTTGTTCACCTTTTTTGCATTCCTTTTTCTTAACTTTTAGATGTTAGATTTAGGATAAATTTTTGTGTAACATCTAGTGTATCTTTAGGTGACTTTTCATGGTTATTTTCGAGAATTTGATCACCTTTTTGCATTCCATTTTCTCACCCTCTTTCACGTTAAACATTAAGACATTTCGAGTAGTTTTTTGGGAAATCTTTAGGTGCATTTCCAAGGTTACTTTCAATCAAGAATCATCATTCAATTCAGCAACTTTGAACTCATATGAACATCACTTTTTTAACATATTCATATACATAAAATACAACATTTTTACATGTAAAAATCCAGGCTTCAAACCATGGCTAGCTCACGGTACGTACACACATGCACAATCAAGTTAACATAATTCACTTTTTCAGAACATATTTTTCATGAATATATTCATCACAAACATCACATTACACGCCTAATCTACCAGCAGACATACCGACCTAAGATCATTGGGAGCTAGTGACTGGGACATGTAATGGGGAACAACCCTAGTTTTTGGAGTAGATTCATCTGAGACTTAAGGTCTCTTGGGAAAAGGACCAAGTGGAAGAAAACCCATACGTGATTTCATGGTGTTCAACACTTCAACTTGCTTCTAAATCCACCCCAAACCAAAAGTACACCTACGAATATCACACCTTACCCCCACGAGAATATAACATTTTGCTTTACTTTTTTGGATTGCTTTGTCGTTTGTAATTTGCGTGTAAGTTTTTCTAGTATGAAGAACTTTTGTTTCGTTATTATTCTGATTTTTGGTTTCTGCTTTGTTAAGTATAGAGAACGTGAAAGAGAATGCTAAAAAGAGGGATATAAATGTGAGAGTGGATAGATGTGAGATAGAGTGTTTCCTTAGGGCTAGAACTTTAGGCAAGACTTAGTCAAATTAGGTTAAATAATTAATAAATAATAATTAATAGTAAAAATCTGATTTTTCCTTTTTATTAAATCAGCCATTAATTATTAATATATTAACCATATTAAATAATCAAATTAAATCATTGCTCCCACCTAGGTTCGAGAATGGTAGAGCAAGATTTTTCTCAAAGGCCAATTTTGGTCCCTTTCTCCCCAAAATCCCTCCACCACATTAATTAAACAATTAATTAAATATATATGGTAATTATGATACTACCCTTAGCCTGGAAAAAGACCATTTTACCCCTAAAGCGTCTAAACATAAGATTTCCCCTTTTTAAGTTCGGTAAAGACTCATCCGGGTAAATTTTCATAATCGGGTGCCCTACATGGATGGACCCAACCTTTCCTAGCTCAACTAACTCACCAAGTTAGTTGGATTGGCTGTTGCAGAGGTTCAGAGATCTGGTTCTTCGCGCATCAATCCGTGTGAACCCGGTCTAATCGTAGGCATTCTAGACACATTAAGCATTACTTAGCATAGCCATTTTAGGGTTGTTACACATGTACCAATGTTGGCAAGACATGGTTTATGAGGATTTTGAGTTGTATGATCTCATCCTTATATGGTGATGAATACTACTCTCAATATTATATATATTCATGCTCAAATGTATAAAAACATATTGTTTCTCTGGTTTGAGATAATCGCTCAAACTTTCCTCTAAATTTTTTTTGAACTCATACACTCATTTGGAAATCAAAGTTTCTCTTTTTTCAAAATAATATTCTTGTTCTTCTTGTGAAAATGAATCGTTTGATAATTACACAGTTCCCTTATACTCTTTCTCAAACTCTTTTTTTACTTCCTTAAAAACTGAGTTTCAAACGCAAATAGTGGCTTTAAAAGATTCTCAAGATTTATAACTCAAAAATAGGGTTCATGCTGAATTATAGACATGAACGAATCAACTCAAGGACCTCAAAAATAGTATGAAAACTCTGTACTCATGACTCAAGAACTTAGAACTTAGCGAATTTTCTTATCTCAAGAATACTCAGTTCATAGGGTTCATGCAGAAAAATATAGATATAAGTGAATTAACTCAAGGATCTCAATAATAATGCAAAAATAAACACTTAAACTCAAGGACTTGGTTCAAATCTTTATTTATTTGCAAAAGGATTCTCAAATTTAACTCAAAAGGACCTCTTGAACTTTACTTCATTTTGAAATGTAAATTTAGACATTTGATTAGGATTTGTAGGATCTCTCAACTGTTAATGAAGATTTTAAGATTTAATATCAAGAAGAGAGCAAATACATGATTTGAAAGAACTTATACGAGACGAAGAGTGGGGAAGAAAAGGGTCAGGTGACCGTGACGCACTAAGTGGTTCGGGGAGCCAACCCTAAAACTACTAGAAAGTGTTTGGGCCACAGTATTGGCGTGCTGAGCTAGGCCCCAAACTACTGAATGGTTTCTTTAGCTCTATAGTAATGCGCCGCCCCACCCCTATATAGATAAATTTTATTCTCTATTATGGGTCATAACTCATCTAGAATCAATTGGTTTCCTCCAAACATCTTTTGATTCAAAACCCAACATGAATTATCAAAACCCGAAATCTATCAATAAACGCCACACATTCACAAGAGCCTCACCTCAAGAACTCAAAACTTCTATTGTTTTAGAATGGGGCAAAACTCAAGAACTTTACATTTACAAATTCATGGAATAATTGATGGAAAAATTATATGATTGGCGGGAGGAAGAACAATTCTATCACTATGATAAACTTACATACCTCGAAATAACGCTTTTTTTTGGCGAAATTCCCTAACCCTTGAATGAACGCTCGAAAACCCTTTTTTCCTCTCCTTGAAACTTTTCTCTAGAAACCTAAATATTTTGAAAGTGAATAATGGGCATTTTAGAATCTGATTAAACCCTTAAATTTTTTCAGGAAAATGTGTCAGGACAAGTGACAAAAAGGAAAAGATCAAAATACCCTTTCCTAAAACGAGTGGAATGCCTTAAATGAGAGGATTCACTCAAACAACAATAACACTTTACTCGAAGTTCGAAATTTAGCAAAATTGGAGGCACTGAAAAAGGACTCATAGACCTTCAATTTATGTGTTAAAAGATATGGTTTGTTAAAGTTCAACCAAGTAATCTCATAGTGAAAGTCAATTGATAAAAAAACTTTCAACTCCACTTTATTCTAGGGGATTTTAGTGACCTTAGCGCCTAAGAAAATTTAGAATCACTCGGTATAATCTTTTGCACAAATGAAGAATGATTTGTGTCTGTACTTAGAAATTATCAGGGTGTTACATGAAGAGTTTCTACTTGAATGATATTTGACGGAAATGCCTTGGTTTGTAAAAAGGAATTAACCTTAAAGAGTTGGAAGTCTATGGGAGATGATTCAAACCAATAGTGGTAAAAAGCTTTTTCTTGATTCAAGGGTGCGTGTGAAGTTGAACAAGACATGTGGTTCTAAGTCAACACAAACATAGGTGTGACTACTTATAATAGAAAAGACATTGGATACTCATTTATTGTTTAGTTTTCTTACTACTATTTGTGTTTGGTTCTAGTAATATCAGTTATCTATCGGCTAACAATGTGAAAAGTCATAAAATTTTTGGGGAAACTCTATTTTCAGTACTATTAGAACTGTCAGTATGAGTTGATTCAATAATTATTGACATAGTAAGCTTACCATTTTACTCCTATTAATTATGAAGTTGACGAATTAAAAATTTTATATTTTCAAAAAGCTCTATCTTTGTCAAAGTAATTAATTGAGGGTATAATAAAAAAAAATTATCGTTTCTTCGTTCGTCAAAATAGATAAGTAATTTGGGACGATTGTAAAAGGACAAGTGGACATGTAATTAGGGACAGAGGAAATTAAAGATATGCAAAAAATATAGTCTTGATTTTATGTTGATATTTTAAAAATATTTCTTGACAAAATCTTAACAAGTAAAACACTACTTAAAATATATATTATTATTATTATTTTAAATTTACAGCCCGCGGGCTGACATCTGAGGCTTGAGGGTTGGGCCTAGCGAGAGCAGCGGGCCAAGTGATGATGGGCGAAAAAGACTCGTTCTTAGATGGGCTGAAAAATTTAGTCCAACCCCATTTAATTCAAGGGTTGAGTTGGGCCGTCCTAGCAAGCCAAACCCATTTTGATAGCTCTAAATACTATGTACTATCTTAACATATAATTTACCTTTTAGTTATATATAATCTCGTTAAAACTTCTCACCTCGTCAACGCTCATGTCACCCAGATGAGAATTGTTTTGTCGCCAAATATCCTTGTAGATTTATTGACAAAACCCTTAAATCCCGCGAGTTCACAACAAATTTGATTATCAAAATAAAGAGTTTAACTTGTCGCTTATTAACCAATTTGCACCACCAAAAGATATTTTGGCATGAAAACAAATTCGTCAATCAGTCATCCCCAAAGCATGGGTCACTAAAAGTGTATTACGACAAATTTAATGCATGGTAACTAAATGCATGGTAACTAAAATAAAGTTTATTCACTACGAATACTTGTCGTGCCTTTGTCAACTTCTTCTCTACTGCTCCCTCCCATACACAACTGCAACCAACAGAGAAAAAACAACAAACAGAAAAATATTATTAAAAAAACATAATTGATTTTAGATCTTTATTCAAAACAATAAATTATAAACTCATATTATAATTTTAAATGAAATTTATATTTACCCTCTGACAAGAATTAAAAATTGAGAAAGAGAGCGTTCTTGATCTTGTTGATGGTGCAAAACATGAGTTTATCGACCGCAGCAACAGATTGAGGAGAAATATTTGCAGTTGGTACATTATCTACCAAAATCTGGAATGCAATAGTGAGGAATGATCCACTATAATCAGAAATTTCGTGGTTTGTACTACCTGATGGACCATCAGGGAGTATAGCAAATCCAGAAGGTAATAGCCGAACAACATCGGGATTCCCACCACATAATATCATGTCTATTGCACGAATATCTATAGGTGCATAAACAATAAATGACCCTGTTGGATCACTGATGCTCTCTTGAATTATCAACATACCGTTTGGTGCTTGATTTGGACACTGCAATTCAGGAGCCAATTAGTTAATGTAATTATTAAAAATTAGTATTCAAAATAAGTGGATTTTAATAGCTTGCTATAAATTTCCTTACATTGACTCTCAATATGGAGATAGAATTGCCTATTTCCATTCCATTTGCAATATGAGTAACTTCTTGAATAGTACCCTCATTTATTAGAATGTCCCACTGCAATAATTCAATGACATTACTATTTTTTAAAAATTCTAAATATTCAAAATAATTGGCTGATCTTAATGAATAAAAAGGTCATACAATCAGAGAAATTGTGGCAAAGATGTGAGTGGTACCTTTCCCCTTGTGTTTTCATTCCGAAGGAAATCAAACAAAAGTTTTGGAAGAACGGGCAGCCAGATGGAAGTTGAAGCGCACAATACAAGGCCCCGTGGTCTCCCTGGATCGTTTATGCTCCGTCTAGTCTTGACTTGAAGATCATTAATATTATAGCCACTTCCTGTGAAAGTTGTCCATTTGTGTGTTTTGGTTCCACTCACTCCTGAAATATAGCTTATTATCATTCTCTCTCCAAGCTTCAACACACTTTTTCTTCTCTCTTTATCGATTGACACTGTAAATGCGACAATTGTATTATGATGTGAGTTTAAGCATTTGAATTCAAGAACTGATTGAAAATGGAGTATTTCACATCATTGAAAAAGGATATTTATGTACTCACGCGTATGAGTAATGTTATTTTGGGGTAAATTTGTGGCTTCTACACTTGCTAATCGTTCACATTGTCTATCCAAGATAGAAATCCAACGCTTTGCCCCAAATGCAAGGCTGGAATTCACAAAGGTCTTGTAAAAGGTGTGAATTAATGTGTCATGGGCCTCGATATGCTCAATCCATGTGACCTAGAACATTGTAAAAGGTTAGATTTAAGATCATCCAAATTTATGATTTCAGGACAATATATGTAATGTACAAATGATTAATTTTTAATTTTTTTTGCAAACAATTAACTTAGGTGCATTTCTTTTGGAAAATGTTGATAGAAAGAATCAAGACTTCACGTGTAATCAGCTTTTTTTCTCTTTAATCATTGTTAGACAAACTATATGTTTATTAAAATCTTTTACCTTTGAGATATCATTTGAGATTTGTTGAATCACGCACCCTGAGGGCCTTTTCCAGCACCTAGTAATCGGGGTATGGTCCAGGGAAACATCAACAATTACCCATAGTCCATCAACAATTTTATTGCAAGACCTTACAAAGTAGCAATCTCGATTTGGAATTTGTGGAGAGGGAACTTGAAACTCTGCATATATCTGCCCAAGGAATAAGGAATAAAATGACACAAAAGGATAGTGTAAATTATTTATAAAATTATAGGCATCCAAGTGCAACCTATATAGAGTAATAAAGAGAAACATTTAATGACAAAGTACATCATGAATAATTACCATTTTTGTTGATCCATCCAACACATCCATCGTACGGGCTGTCAACACAATACTTGAAAAAAAACTTGCCCAATGATTCTGGTGATCATAAAAGATATCCTCATTATAATTCCAAAATTGTCTAGATAATTCTTTTATATCCAATTACAATTCTATAACTAGTTAACTAGTTTCTATAGAGTGGTGTAGTGAGCTGAATTTAAATTACATCTCTTCATTCTTAATCAGAAGTTTCAAATTTAAGTTATAGAAATAGAAAAAAAAAACCTTATTGCAAATTCAAATTAGTCGATCAGTAAATATCAAATACTAAATGTTTAATTTCAAAAATATATTTAGAAATAAAATGAGTGTACCGTATCCATGAAAATCTTCACCAAGTTGATGTGATTCATGGTTACAAGAGAACTTTCTCGTGAAGCACTAGTGTTAATTCCATTAGGCTTAGGCTCATTTCTCCTGGGGAATTTCCTCTTATATTCTTCTATATTTAAGTCATTGTTTGGAAGCCAAAGTGGCTCTCCCATTTGAGCCATTTGAAGAAGCTCGTACATAGCTGCCCTAATTACTTCAGCAATATGTTGTCTTGAAATGTGAACAACCTAGTTGGAAACAAAAATAATTAATTGAGTTTGAGTTTGATATATTAATAACTGTACAAGAAAATATATTAGAAAGTTAGATCAATTAAATGCAAAATAATTCAGCATCAACACATTCAACTTAAAAAATTTAAATTATGATGAAATATATCAATCTAATGAGTCGAATAATTTTTTTAAATTTTTTTTCGATTACCTCTTCTTCTTGGCGAGCATTTTTGAGCCTTAAACATTGGTCATTATCTGGAGTTTCACCTAAATGGGAACCATGGTCGCTACAATTAGGGCAACCATTCTTGACAACTTCACTTAACAACGCATATTCAGTCCTAAGCTTGTCATATTCATTTCGAAGTGATAAATTCTCACTGTGTTGATCTTGATTCTGTAAAGATATAATATTTCAAAACCATAAAATAATAAAAGTTAGTACAAAGACTTGGTAGCTAGAGTTAAATTAATTATAAATTAGCTAATTAATTGCATTTGTAATAATCTTAATTTCAACAAACTACATTAATTACCATGAATAATGATTAATAAATGAAATTTATACCAAGTGTGAGTACATTTATATACCAGTCAATTGTATTCTAACTGCTTCAAATATTTTGACATACAAGAACAAGAAGTTATATCAAGTGTACATATTATTGTCCTATTATATATCTTCAATTAATGTAAACAATAAAAATTACAATCTCCCTTTCAAAACAAGTTGTATTTTTATCGATTTAGTTTGTTTTTTAATAAGTAGTTTTTTAAAATAATCAAGAAGCAACCAAAAATTTTCTTCCAGTTTTTTCCTTATTAAAATGAATGAAGTTTTACATAATAAAAGAACAATTAAAGAGCTATTTCTTTTTAAGACAGTGGATTAGAACTTTGTAACGAAACACATTTTTTACTTTTTTAGAGTGAGTAATTTTAAGGGGCCTGCTAAAAGTAATAACACCATGTGTTACTAAACAGAGGGAGTATTAGTATCATATACCTTTAATTGGGTACGCCTATTTTGGAGCCAAAACACGATCTGCGAAGGTTCTAGCTCTATCTTATCACTGAGCTCCTTAATTTTCTTCTTATCTGGCTTCGGACACTCCTTAAACAAACTTAATCACAAAAATTACAAAAGATTAAAAACATAAACACTTTTTAAAAAAGTATTTAGATAGGATAAGATATTTTACGCTTCCATTTCCGCGATCTGTTGCTTGGTGTGACGACGATTGCACATTTTCTTATTTGTATGCTCATCACCCTTACCATCTTGTTCATCAACTTTATTGTCATTGTATTCTGATTTGCTATTTACTTCGTCATCTGTAAGCAGCTGCATTATCTCCTTTATCGATTTTGTCTCAGACTCTATGGAAATTGGATTAGGTTTGCTTTTCGACATGCTACTTGACTGAAAAATACAAATGTATAAAAACTTTGTAACATACAATTAAAATATCATCATAGAAAAATCCTATAAGAAATTTTAAAATTTTCAAGACTCGAAACCAAAATTTTAATCAAGAGCATAGGAATCTTAACTATCCAACAAGAAACCTTGATAATAACATGGCTTAGATACCATACCTCCATAAATGCCTAAAGAAGTACTTTTATAAAATCTTTTTAATCTGATCTGGCCAAGCTGGAGTCCAGATGAAGAAGGAACAAACCCAACATCATTTTCGGTTACCAAAGAATTTTGATTGGCGAATTCAAACAAAAAAACATTGGTTAAAAGCAAGTAAATTTTAGCAAAGATGAACTGATTAGTAAACTAGAAATCAAGCGAAATTCTTTGTTGTTTCTTTTCCAAACTAGAAACTAGAAACAACAAAAATATCTAAAAATTATTCAGTAAATTCACAGACATATAAATGGAACATAGAAAACTTTAATAATAAAATAAGAAAAAATCTAGAATTTTGACCTGACCAAACGGGAGTCGAGATGAGGAAGGAACATTTTCAATCATTGAAGAATTCTTATTTGCCGAATTCATAATACTATCCATTGATCATCCAAAACCCTTCAACAGTGCAACATGTTAGTATAAGTGATGATTTCTCATCTCGTTTACTTTAGTTCTACAAGGGAATAATAGGTTGAATGCATAAAAGCTAGAGAAATACTCTTATGCAAGTCCCAAAATAAATTATTTAGCCAATTAATTACAGTAACAATAAGTTTGACTCAGACAAAGTTACATTATTTCCCTAAACAATAATTTAAAAAAAGTAAATACATTTTTGAAGCGTAGAAATTATTGTTCGACATTAAATAATCAATAAATGTTGACAAGAAAAATTATCACCTTCATTCAAAATAAGTTATTTTTATCTTTTTTGTTTTTCATTAAAATATGTAGATTTCCACCATCAATTACAAATTGAAACTTTCTTCCAATTTTATCCTTATTACAATAATAAATCTTACATAAACAACAAACCATTAAAGAAAAACTTTTTTAAGACATTTGATTAAAAGTTTGTTATGAAGAGTACTTTTTGCTTTCTTAGAGTGTGTAATTTTCTTAAGGAGTCTATTCAAACTAAAAACATTCGATATTGTTAAATAAAGGGAGTACAAGTATTATATGTCATTATTTGAGGTAGACCTATTTTGGAATAAAAATTTGACATTCCATGGCTCTATAGCTTCAGTTTATTAGTGAGCTTCTTCCTTTTTTCTGATTTGGATGAGAACACTGGTCAAAATGTCTTGATCACAAAAATAACAAAAGGTTAATGTCATAAACACTATAATTTTTTTTGGATATAATGATAAATTTTGCGCATCTATTTCCTACTTGCGCATTTCTTATTCAGGTCCTCCTAATTATTATCACCTTGTTCATCTAGTTGACTGTCGTTGTAATTGTAGTTTTATTCGTTATCCATAAGCAGATGAATTATTTCATTTTATGATTTAGTCATTAAATCTATATATAGTTGGTGAATTAAACCGACTTTTCAATATGCTACTTGGGTGACATATAAGTAAAATGTTTGTAAGATACAATTAACATATCAAAATAGGACATACCTATATGTAATTTCTAAATTTTTAGGACTCGAAATAGAAAACTTAATCAAGAGTAGAAGAATCTTAAACATCCTACAAAACCCCTTAATAATAACATTTGCAAGATTAATTGAAAAATGGGGCATATTAAAACCTCCAGTGACACCTAATACACAAAAAACTTCTAAAATTTTTTGTAAAATTTGTAGTATTACCTAACTGAAAGGGCGTCTGGATGAAGAAGAAACGAACACAAGATCATTTGTGGTCATCAATGCGAATTCAAAAATTTTTTGGTTAATGACAAGGAGATTTTAGCAAGATTAACTAATCAATCAATTAGAAATCAGTGGAACTCTTTCTTGTTTCTTTTCTAGGATAGAAACTAAACAAACTACACAAATTACTAACAAGTATCCATTAGATTCGCGAACATATAAATGGAACATAGAAAACTTGAAAAAATTAAAGGAAAAGAGAAATCTAGAATTTTGACCTGGCCAAGAGGGAATCAAGAGGAGGAAAATCATTATCGATCATTCAAAGCATTCGTATTAGCCGAATTCATAATTTTGTACATTGATCATGAAAAACTGTTACACAATGCAACATGCTACTATAAGTGATGATTTGTCATCTCGTTTACTTTGTTTCTGCAAGGGAATAATAGTTTGAATGCACAAAATAGTAAAGGCTAGAGAAGTACTCGTAAGATAGTTCCAAATTAAATTATTTAGCCAATTAATTACAGTAATAATAATCTCAACTCACAAAAAACTACAGTAATTGATCTAAACAGTGATTTAAAATAAGTGAATATACATTAATTAATCGTAAAAAACTGATCAATCAAGTATGAATGCAGTTATTTTAGTCAAGAAAATTATAGCAGTCTCAAATATTTTGTCTTATGCAGTTATTGTAGTCAACACAATTATATTTGTCTCAAATATTTTGACATACGACAACAAGAAATTATACCAAGCGTAGAAATTATTGTTCGACATTAAAATTTTAATATATGATGACAAGAAAATTATCACCCCCATTTAAATTTTTTTTTATTGTTTTCTTGTTTGTTTCTTTTACGATATGTAGTTTTTCACCCATCAATAAGAAACTGAAAGTTTCTTCTAAACTTATCCTTATTAAAATAGTGAATTTTACATAAACAATAAACCACTAAAGAGATACTTTTTTTAGGACAGTTGATTAAAAGTTTGTAATGAAGAACATTTTCTGCTTTCTTAGAGTAAGTATTTTTTTTAAAAAAAGGATTGTATTCAAACTAAAAACATAAGATATTGTTAAATAGAGGGAGTACAAGTATTATATGCCATTATTTGAGGTACACCTATTTTGGAACGAAAAATTTGACATGCCAAGTGTCACATCCCGCCACATGACAATTAAATTTTGCGTCCAGATGGTGGTGGAAGGGTCTAGAGTTGTTGAGAGGTTTGTGGAGAACTCTAGAACCTTCTATTTTAATCAAGAAGGCTAGAGAATTCATTCTCTAGAATAATTTAGATATTTTCTTGAAAACGTTTAGAAATTCCTAGAATGTGTAGACTTTTCTAGAGAGGGACTAAAGTGTAAATAACTTAGGGACTTGTATGTAATTTTAAATTACACTTTAGCTCCCTAGGAAGTAGTACAAATAGGGGGGGGGGGGGCTCTCATTTGTAAATTACTCAACTTGTAAAACATTCTTCCAAGTAATATAAAACCTTCTTCCAAAATTCTCTAAGTCTTTCCTTTCATTCTATTAGCGATCTTAGTTTTAAGGGCTTACTTGAGCTTACAAGATCGTGAAAGATTCGTGAGTAAGTTGTCAAGTGCCGCACAAAACTTTAGTAAGACTCTAAGTCCGTAACAAAGTGGTATCAGAGGACGTAAATACCGCTAGAACCACCAACATTAGGCTGGATAATGGGGAGGAGTGGATCATAAGGGTTGAAACAACTAGGCAGGCCGCGGAGATATTAGGTCGGCGTTTGAACGTGGCTAATGGCAAGTTCAAGACCCTTGAAGACTTCACCCTCGAGGAGACCGAATCCATCAGTAAAGATTGGAGGGGCTCCAGCGAGCTAAGTTTGAGATGAAGGAGGTTATCACTTCCTTGGAGTGTCGTCTTATGGAGGCGTTAAGCACGATTAAGACCATAAAGGCCGAGATAAATGCACTCAAGGAAGGTGTGGAAGTTGGAGTATCATCGTCGCTTGAATGAGATAGGGAGGCCAAGGTCGAGGATCCCAAGCCACCTATGTTTAGAGGCGTCTGCGATGCGCAAGAGATGGAGAATTTCCTACGACATTTGGAGAATTACTTTAAGTGCAACAGACTGAAGAGCGACGAGAGTATGATCAAAACCGCAGTGTTGTACCTTTCGGAGATGTCCATGCTATGGTGGAGGCTATAGAGCCCGAAATAGGGAAGGGGACGTGCACCAACAACACTTGGGAGCAATTCCGCAAAGATTTCAAGAAAGCCTTCTTCCCAAACAACGTTATCTATGAGGTCAAGTGCAAGTTTAGGGAATTGAAGCAAACGGGAAGCATTCGAGCGTATCTGAAGGAGTTCACCACCATCACGCTCTAGATTCCTAACCTCACGAATGAAGATACGTTCTTACACTTCATGTATGGGCTTTGAAATTAGGCCATGACGGAGTTAGAACATCGGATAGGTAAGAACTATTGATGAAACCATCATGCAGGCTGAAACTTTGTCAGACTTCAGGCATGAGAAGCCAGAAAGAGCTAGAGGAGAGAAGAGGAAAGGTAGTCATGACCATGGTGGGGGAGATCATAACAAAGGCGAGGAGCAGCGGCCACATTCTAAAAAGCATGATACATATAAGTCCGATGCTAGAAGTCTATACGTCATGGACACACGGAGAGAAAGACAAAGGTTATCAAAAGAGGTTGTTGCTACATATGCGGTGGGCCACATTCCTATACAAGGTTCCCTGAATTGAAGAGCCTTGGTGCTATCTTGCAAGAGAGGAAGAAGAAGGATGCACAAGATCAAGGACAAGGCGTAGAGACGACTCAGTTGGGCTTGATAGGACTATGTGGAGCTATCATCAAGCAATCAGGAAAGCCCAAAGAATATGGCTCGTTGTATGTCGACATCACGATCAATGGAAGACTCGGTCGTGCTATGGTCAACACAGGTTTAGAGGTCAATATCATGACAGAAACGGCAGCGACAAGGTTGGGGCTGTGTTACAGTCCAAGTAATGCCCAACTCAGGAAAGCCAATGTACCACCGAATCTCGTGTGTGGAGTCATGCATGGAGTAAGCATCACGCTAGGCTAGTGGCAATGTAAGACCAGATTCACTATCACTCCTTTAGACCTCTTTGATATAATTATTGGGCGAGAGTTCTTCCAGTAGTTCCACACTATGATCGATCCTTACCTCCAACTACTCCTGGTCATGGATCAATGAGGAACATGCATAGTTCCTATGGTTAAGGCACCGAAGAAAGAAGGGCAGGTCCGACTAACGGTCATACATCTCAAGAAAAATCCTAAGAAGGAGAAGTCAAAATTTTTAGCCACCATTACAAGTTAAAAAAAGCAAAGGTGCTAAGAAGTACTTGCCACCATGTACGAAGAAGGTTCCAAGAGGGAAAATTGTCGTGATGCCAAAGAATCCTCCGAGGAGCTTGCCTCCTAGGAAGAAGATAGATCATGATGCCGAGTTAAAAGAGATAAAAAAGAAACTGAAAGAGTTGTACGAGGGCATTGATCGAGTTAATGGATTATTGGTTGCGCGTACAAGAAGACAAGACTCGGTCGTCGATAAAGTGACGATTCAACGCAGTCATTGCATCAATATGTGGGGGAGAGTGTCATGTCTTGCCACATGACAATTAAATTTTGCGTTCGGATGGGGCGGAAGGGTCTAGAGTTGTGGAGAGGTTTACATAGAGCTCTAGAATCTTCTAGATTAACCAAGAAGGCTAGAGAATTCCTTAGTATAACTTCGATATTTTCTTGGAAAGGCTTAGAAATTCCTAGAATGTGTGGACTTTTCTAGAGAGGGACTACAGTGTAAATAACAAAGGGACTTGTAAGTAATTTTAAATTACACTTTATCCCCCTAGGAAATAGTATAAATAGGGGGCTCTCATTTGTAAATTACTCAACTTGTAAAGCATTCTTCAAATAAATATAAATCCTTCTTCCGAAATTCTCTAAGTCTTTCCTTTCATTCTTTTAGCGATCTTAGTTTTAAGGGCTTACTTGAGCTTACAAGATCATAAAAGATTCGTAAGTAAGTTGTCAAGTGTCGCACAAAACTTTAGTAAGACTCTAAGCCTGTGACAGAAGGCTTTATAACTCTAGTTTACTAGTGAGTTTCTCCTTTTTTTTCTCATTGTCTGAAAACACTCCTGAAAATGACTTGATTACAAAAATAACAGAAAATTAATACCATAAACACTATAAAAGTATTTAGATATGATGAGATATTTTACACATGTATTTCCTACTTTACAATTTCTTATTCAGGAACTCATAATTATTTTCATTTTGTTCATCAAGTTGATTGTAATTGTAATCGTATTTGCAGTTTGATTCTTCATCGATAATAAGATGAATCATTTCATTTTACGATTTATCCTTATATATATATATATATATATATACATATATATATTTATATATATATACTGACTTTTCAATATTCTACCTGAGTGACATATAAAAATGGTAAACTATTTGTAAAATAATTAACATGTAAAAATAGGACATGCCTATGTGGAATTTCTAAGTAAGTTAAAAAATGACTTTTTGGTCCACTTCAAACGAGCATAACTTCTAGATCACGATAAGTTAGGACTAGTTCTAGATATTGTTGAAAATCCCTTAGAATAATCTTTCCGACCCGCCGAATTTGTGCGATTTCAATATCAAATGACTGAGTTATGCCTTTTGAAAGTTGGATTATTGGATTAAGGAAAGTCTAATCCGGATTCGAGAAGATCAAAGTTGTGTTTCCTTACCTAATCAAATTAATTAATTTTTAGGGATTAATTTAGGTAAAACAAAACTTCATTCAGTTTAGGAAAATTTAAAATTCACACTAGGGCTTGGAGAAGAGAGAAAATAAGAGAAAAGAAGAGAAGAGGAGAAACTCAATAATTCACCAAGAACATTCAAGCTTTGTGTGTTGAATTCGTGGGGGTGATCCCTAAAAAGGTATGTGATATCAAATAGTGTTGGATCAGCTCAACCACACATAAAACCTCTTTCAATAGTGATTGGTGAGTTGTTTACATGTTAATATGTGAAATTCTTGAAGAATTGTTGAATTCTTGTTGGTTGAGTTGTTGAATGCCTAGTTTTGATTTGATGCATGTTTCAAAATCTATTGGGTATTGAGGTCTCTAATGATCCTAAGTGTTTGGGGAAAGAACCACGGTAGTTTAGAGGATTTAGAGATTAACGGACAAGAAAAGTCGAGAACACCTGGGTACAGGGGTTAGGGTGCCACGCTTCCCATAGCCTAGAGGACAATCTCTGTCCGTAAGGCCTTGGGGCACCACGCAAGCCAGAGCGCCCCAACTTTGCCTCTGAAATTTGGGGCCTGGCGCCCCATGCCTCTCAGAGCGCCAAAGACGCCAGTTCACCTCATTCTTCCTGCACATTTTCATACTAATTCCTACGTGATGTACCTATGTTTCTTAGTTTATTCCAACACTCTAAGGTACATATAAACATCATGAAATCATCCATAAACATAATATTATGAACCTTGAATTCATAATCCAATTCAATGAAAGTTAAAATCAAAGTTAAAGAAGTTAAGAGTCAAGTCTAGAAGTCAAGAAGAAAGTTAAAGCAATGTTCTTAAAAGTTTTCAAGAGTCTTTAGCCATGTTTTAACTTTGTTTTTAAGACACTAGTTTCCATTTAAGAAAGAGTAAAAATTCAAGTTTATTTCTTAAAAGTTATAAGGTAAAAGTGTCCTTAAGAGTGTTTTAAGACTCCTATTTCATGCATAATAAAGACTGCAGAGTTGTGTTCATTTTTCAAAAAAGTTATAAGGGAACTAAGTATTCCCTAAGAGTTTATAAATGTTTTCAAAATTAAGATAAGAGGAAACTGAGATTTTGCAAAAGAATTTTGAGTAAGAAAAGGGAACATTGATTTTAAGAGAGATTTTAAAGCTTTGTTGAGCAACTATCTCAACCAAGAGAAAGAAGTTGTTTTAACAACAAATGAGCTAAGTATACTTTTAGGAGTAGTATTGAGCACTGATATGGGGATGCGAGTTCATAATAAATCAAGTCTCTATAAACCATATGCAATCATTGGTATTAATGGGTCATACATTTTAGATGATCACATAAGTTAAACTAGTGGATACAATAGGTTAAGTAAGGTCCTATACCAATGGAAAGGTATGTGATGATCCTCGGTAGTGTGAGGTAAAACTTTGTAGCATCACTTAGGCTCATAGTGATGGTTTTTGGTTAGACAATCTCCCGGAGAAGTTATACTACTTTAAATGAGTAAAGCTAAGTTTGTTATTGCTTTATCTTTAATGTAATAAGATTATTTTCAGTTGCTCTAAAGTTATATATATTGCATGTGTTTTACTGCCTTATATTGAGTTGAGCAGCGCGAAAGGTAAGTGTTTCCTTCTTACTCCTTTTCAAGCTTAAGTTGTTCTAGAATTCCAACTCGCATAATTGTATTATGATGCAAACCCAATTAACTAGGATCAACATCCGGAATACCGTTGATCGAGTGAGCAACTCAGAGTCAATTGGTCAGCCTCCCTTAATTCCGAAAGACATCTTTATCATTCAGTTATTGTTTTTAGTTTTCAGTTTTTAGGATGATTAGGGCTCCTGTCCCAACATCGCTCTTTAACTTTTTCATAGACATATAGTATTAGTTCTTTAGTCTTTTCATTTCACTTGTAAATGATTAATACTTGAATTTCAATTTTGGCATAGTATTACTTTTTAGTTATTCTTTGAGTTATATTCTCTTGTGTTTAAGTCTTCTCTGAGTATGTAAGCCATGTCAAGGGTCCGCTCAAGGCCACCAATGACCTTCGTGTGTTGGCCACGTCCATTGTGTAGGCTCGGGACGTGACATTTCTAGGACTCAAAATAGACATTTAATCAAAAGTAGAATAATCTTAACCATCTTACAAAAATCCTTGATAATAACATTAGCAAGCGTAGGCAGATTAAAACCTCTGTAAACGCCAGACACTTAGAAAACTTCTAAATAATTTTTTATAAATATTTGTATATTACCTAATTGAGCTGTAGTCTATTTGAAAAAGAAACAAACGCATAATCGTTTGCGATCACTAAAGAGTTCTGATTAGCTAATTCAATTATTTTTTGGTTAAAGACATCGAGATATTCGCAAGATTAACTGATTGATCAATTAAATTTCAAGTGGAACTCTTTCTTGTTTCCTTTTTAGACTAGAAACTAAAAAACCACAAATTATTAACAAGCATTTACTAGATTTCCGAACATACAAATGGAACCCAGAAAACTTGTAAAAACTAAAGGAAAAAAAATCTAGAATTTCAACCTGGCCAAGTGAGAATTAAGAGTGTGTTTGGTATGAAGGAAAACATTTTTCTGGAATTTTTTTTCAATTTCTTATGTTTGGTTGGGACAAAAGTTTTGGAAAATGTTTTCCAAATCAACTCATTTTCCTCAAAATTAATGAAAATGACTCCCTTTAAAAAATTAATGAAAACTTTTTCCAAAACTCTCCTCCAATTTTAAATTCAATTTTTTTTGGGAAAAACAACAATTTTTTAAAAATATTTTCAATTTTAAAATTTCATATTTTACCTGATCCCTGACCCTCACCCACCCACCACCGGCCAGCCCCCCCCCCCCCCCCCCCCCCCCCAAGAAAAATAATTTTGATTTTTAAAAATATTTTCAACTTCAACGTTTTATTTTTAAACTCCTACCCCCTCCCTCCCTCAGTCAACCCCCAACAAGCCCCCAACCCACTCCCAACTCCCCCCCCCCCCCCAAAAAAAAAAAAATTTAATTTTGTTTTCAAAAAAATAGTATAAACTTCAAATTATTATTTTTTCACTCCTACCCCTCCCCCTGCCCCCCACCCCCACTCCCACCCCCAAAAAAATTATTTTAAAAACTATTTCCAATTTTAGAAATTTATTTTCTACTCTAGTAAAAATAAAAGATGTCTCTCAAAAATATTTTCCATTCATAAATCAAATACTAAAAATCATTTCCGGAAAATATTTTCTACTCACCAACCAAACATGAGAAAATAAGTCCAAAATCTACTTGATTTCCAGCAAAACATTTTCCAAGAAAATATTTTCTAGGAAAATATTTTCCTTCATACCAAACACACCCTAAGATGAGGAAGGATCATTTTCGATCATTTGAAGAACTCTTATTAGCCAAAATTCATAATTCTGTCGATTCATCATCAAAAACCCTTAAGCACTACAACATGTTAGTATAAGTAATGATTTCTCATCTCATTTACTTCAGTTTTGCAAGGGAATAATAGTTTGAATACACAAAATAGTAAAGGCTAGAAAAAGACTCTTAAGATAGCTACAAATTAAATTAGACAATTCATTACATTAATCATAATCTCGACTCACAATAAAATACATTAATTTCCCTAATAAATGATTTTTAAAAAGTGAATACATATTAATTAATCGTAGAAAAATGATCAATCAAGTGTGCATATAGTAAATATAGTCAAGAAAATTATAATTGCCTCAAATATTTTGTCGTAGTCAGTTATTGTAGTCAACATAATTATAATTGTCTCAATGTTTTGACATACGACAACATAAAATTATATCAAGCATAGAAATTATTATTCGACATTAAATTTTTAATAAATGCAGACAAGAAAAATTATCACCTCTGTTTCAAAATAAGTTACTGTTCTCTTGTTTGTTTCTTTTAAGACATGAATATTTTTCACCCATCAATAAAAACTTTTCTGGAAAATTTATTCTTATTAATAGAGGACCGACCAACACGTGTTTTTACGAGCGTTGGCCGGTTCTGGAGTGCCTGTCAAAGGCGCTAGAGCATACCAGGTGTGATCATCACCACATGCGCCTCACAACTTGGCACAATGGAACGTGTAACTCACCTGCTGTTCCATTCAACTACATTTGATCCTTTAATCCATAGCTTAAAATAATGTAGCAGCAAGGGACAACCTGCCCACACTGCCATTGGGGAGGATGGAACTACAGGCAAAGACCACCTTGCTAAAACACCGCAGGCGTGGTAGGCTTGCGCCAGGGGAGCATAGCATAGGGAAGAAAGGGAGTTCGGACGATGGAAGAGCCAGCGGAGGCCATGTCATTTGATGGAAATTGAAGGCTTTTCCTATTAGATAAGGCCCTATGGAGTAAGGGGAAGTGGATGCCTTTTTGGAAAATGAGGCAGCGAGCCTATACAAAATAGAAAATAAAAAAAAGGAAATTTCATAAACAGATAGAGTCAATGGTATGAAAGACACGGCGGCCTACACATGAATTAACTTCAGAGGTTGAGGAGTCTCAATTTCACTACAAGATTTGTGAATGAATACTGGGCTGGTCCACCTCGAATGGCATGAGCCGCATGCGGGAGACCCACACGACCAGTTTTGAGGGGAATCTGGTCAAAAAACCGCATGGCGCCACCCGACTACAGGGATTGAGAAATTAATTGAGTACAAAATTTATCTTCAAGCTTTACCTTATTCTGATCGTTTAGAGGGCAAACACGGGGTCACTGAATGAAGTCCTCCATTTCTTTTGGAGGTGCTGACCCGCGGCGAGGCAGAGATGACTAAGTTACATAAACCTCAAACCAATAAAGATATACCTTTTTAAAGACATTTGATTATAAGTTTGTAATGAAGAACACTTTTTGCTTTCTTAGTGTAGGCAATTTTCTTTAGGAGTCTACTCAAACTAAAAACATTAGATATTTTTAAATAGAGGGAGTACAAGTGTTATATGCCATTATTTGTGGTACGCCTAGTTTGGAACTAAAATTTGACATGTGATGGCTCTATAACTATAGTATAATTAGTGAGCTTCTTCCTTTTCTTCCCATCTGACTGAGAAAATTCCTTAAAATAGCACGATCACAAAAATAACAAAAGGTTAATGCAATAAACACTAAAAATATATTTAGATATGATGAGATATTTTACGATTCTATTTCCTAATTGCTCATTTCTTATTCAGGTCGTTATAATTATTATCATCTTTTTCATCTAATTGATTGTCATTGTAATCATATTTGTAGTTTGATTTTTTCATCCATAAGCAGATGAATTCTTTTATTTTACAATATTGTCTTTTCAATCTATACATAGTTGGTTGATTAAATTGATTAACATATCAAAATAGGACATCCCTATATGGAATTTCTAAATTCTTAGGACTCGGAATAGAAATTTTAATTAAGATTAGGAGAATATTGTCCGTCTTACAACAACCCTTCATAGTAACATTAGCGATATTAACTGAAAAATGGGGAAAATTCAAACCTCCATAGACTCCTGACATGCATAAAACTTCAAAATAAATTTTTCAAAATATTATTTGTAATATTACTGCAACATCTCGCAATTAGAAATAACTAGGAGGAAATACAAATCTGAAATAGTTATTTTTTAAAAGTGTTTGTGTAAATCTAAAAAAATTGTATGTTAAAGTTGACTTTTTGGTCAACTTCAATCAGTCATGACTCCTCCCTCATGATGCTTTAGGTGTAGTCCCAAATATGGTTGGAAAGTTCTTGGAATGATCTTTCCAAAGCCTCTATGTTTGCGCGATTCTGAGTTTGTATGAGTGATTTATGCCTTTTGAAAGTTGGGTTGTTGGATTAAAGAAATATCCAATCCGAAATTTTAAGGGGTATTTTAGTCTTTTCATTGCCATATTATTTTGATCATCTTTTAGGAGTTTAATATGGGTAAAATCAGATTTAAGTAAGTTTTTGTATTTCGGATTTCATGCTAGGGCTAAGGAGAAAGGAGAAGAGAAAAGAAGGAGAAAAGGGCAAATTCAACGAGACTGATCAAGAAAGTTGATGTTTTTGCCAAGGTTTTATTTCTACCAAGTATGTGAGACTCTCATAACGTTGGGATTGTTCTCCCACGTGCCAAGCATATTCATTTCAGTTTGGGTTCGTCCTAAAAGAGTTTGAATATTGATGATCTTCATATCAATTATTTAATTCATATTTTTCTTGAATTTGACTGAGTTGGGATGTTTGTGAGTGTGTTACGTCCTAAAATACGTTTTTAAAAACCAAAATTTTATTATTTCTTTACATCGCGGACCCAACTTCGTATTTGGACTTTTGGTCTTTTCTCATGTTTATCTATCTAAAATCATTCCTAAACATCATGAGATCTTTCTAAACACAAATCTTAGTCCTTGAATCTCTAATTCAATTCAATGATTAGTTAGGAGACAAGCAAAGATCAATTAGGAGTCAAGTCAAGATCAGTTAAGAGTCAAGTTAGGATAAGTTCTAAAAGTTTTCAAATGTCTGTCACAAACATTTAAACTTTGTTTTAAGACTTAAGTTTTGAGTTCAGTAAAGAGTAAAGTTGATGTTTTTTTCTTCAACGAAGTATATGGGGACTATGTATTCCCAAAGAAATTTAAAATGTTTTCACATTTAAATAAGAACGGAAGCTGAGATTCCCAAAGACCCTTCGGGCTAGTCTTCAAAAAAGATTAATAACTTTCTAAATTAAGCAAGAAGGGAAACTGAGACTTCAGAGATAGCCTTTGAACTATGTTTTTGAGAACTAATCTCAAATCACAGAAGAAGTATATTTTTAAAACATAAGAGCTAGTATATTTTGGGAGTAGTATTGAGCACCGAAGTTGGGACGAGGATTATTTGAGATAACTCACGTCTCCAAAAAATATAATGTAGCCACCATTGTTAAAAAAGTGTTGTACTTTTTAGATTTATCATTTTCACAATAGACTAGTGGATCCATTCAGTAGTTCAGGTCCTACACCTTTGGCCGGATGTTGGATGCACTGGCAGCGTGAGGTAGATTATTGTATAATCACTATAACTCTTATGTGAGGGTTGACGGTTAGAGAATCTCCCACAAAAATTAATGTATTTTTATATGCATCAATTTATTATATTTTCACATACATTTCAGAGTTATGTTGTATCCTTGTTATACATACAGAGTTGACATCATGTTTTTTAAACAACTATTTATATTTAACTTATCTTATATTGCTTTATATTGAAATGAGTTTAATTAAGTATTCATGAGTTGAAAAGATCCAAGGTTAGTGTTTCTTTTAGAATTTCTTTCAAGACTATGTTGTTTTAATATTTCAACTTGCATACTCGTACATTCAATGTATTGATTCTAATTGGCCTGCATTGTCTTATGATGTAGACTAAGGTAACCACGATCGACATTCCAGTGCACTGCTGATACAATGAATAGTTCAGAATTAGTCGGTGAACATCCTTGTATTCCGGAAAAACTATTTTCATTGCCTTCTACTTAATTTATTAGGATATCGTGGGGTTTGTCAACATTTATATCACTTGTTTTAGAGGCTTCATAGACAGTCAAATGTTAGTCCTGTGAGTCTTTTGCATTATCATTTCTTATTGTTAAAACTTGGGTTTCCACTTTTGGCTAAGTTGAATGTTGAACGTTTAAGGATTCTCAGTTATTTTATTTTAGTATTCAGTTTATTAAGTCCTATTGATCTTTATTGATATGCATATTGTCTTCTGTTGAGTTAAGTAAGTTAGGTCAAGGGTTCGCTTAGGGCCAAAAATGGTCTTTGAGTGCAAGTCTCACCCATGATGTAGGCTCGGGCGTGACAATTACCTAATTGAGTTGGAGTCTAAATGAAGAATAAACAAACACATTATCATTTCCGGTCACCACAGAGTTCTGATTGCGATTTCAAAAAAAATGATTAAAAGGAAGGAGATTTTAGAATTAACTGACTATCAATTACAAATCAAGTGGAACTCTTTGTTGTTTCTTTTCTTAATTAGAAAAAAAAAGAGCAACACCAATTCCTAACAAGCATTTATTAGATTTCTAACATCTAAATGGAATATAGAAAACTTGAAAAGATGATAGAATAATAAAAACTTAAAATTTTGACCTGTCCAAGCAGGAATCTAGATGAGGAAGGATCGTTTTTGATCATTCAAATAATTCATATAAGTAGAATTCCTATGTTTTTCCATTGGTCATCCAATAACATAAGACATTTTAGCATGTTAGTTAATTTATGATTTCTCAACGCTTCTACTTTGGTTTTGCAAGAAAATAGATTTTTGAATCCACAAAATGGTAAAATCTAGAGGACTCGCTAGCTAGTTCTAAATTAATTTATTTACCCAACTAATTACATTAATGATAATAAGATTGAATCACAACAAAGTACATTAATTTCCCTAGACAATGACTTAAAAATGTGACTATCTATTGCTTGATAGTAGAAAACTGATCAGTCAAGTGTGAATGCATTTATTATAATAGGCAAAAAATGTCTAACTGCCTCTAATATTGTGACAGACAATAAGAAGAATTTATACCAAGTGTAGAGATTATTGTTGGGATAAGGCACAAGTACCCCTTAGACTATGACTAAAATTTCAAAAACACACTTAAACTTAACTAGGGTCTTATCCTCCCCCCCCCCCCCCCAACTCATTGTTTTTGCATTTTTCAACACCTTTTATGTTGGCGTGACAACTTCAACCAGCCATGTTTGTTGTGTTTGTACATACTCGCCTGCCACATGTGTAAATGTTATTTTTTAAAATTATTTTTAGTCTTTATTTTTTTAATAATAATAATAATAATAATAATAATAATAATAATAATAATAATGATAATAATAATAATAATAATAATAATAATAATAATAATAATAATAATAATAATAATAATAATAATAATAATAATAATAATAATAATAATAATAATAATAATAATAATATTGAGAGTAGTATTGAAAACCAATATGTGGACAAGTTCAGACAACTCAAAGTCCTCATAAACCATGTATGCAAATGTGGGTAAACGGTCATACTTTTTAGATGATTCCTTATTGATTTTAAGCATGACTTAGTGGATCCAGTCAGTTGAGAATGTATTATACTCTGCCAAGGCAAAGGACAGTTCTGGCAGCGTGGGCGAAACATCACATAACTCATAGTGATGATTGTCGGTTATAAAATCTACCAAATAAGAGTAAAATTTTAAATATATTGAGTTGTTATCTACTATTTTAAAAGCTTTCTTTATAATACATCTTTATTGTTGCTTTTAATTGAACTTAGTTGAGTATCATTGAGTATCCTTGAGTTGAGATAAGGAGAGTATATTGTTCCTTTTTATCAAGTTCAAGCTTATATATGTGCTTTAGTGTTCCCCGTCAATGCTCGTACATTCAATTTAACGACACCATTTTTCCTAAATCTTTTATCATGTACTCATTAATAGGTGCATTGTTGATATGACTTGCAGTTCCAGAGTTTCTTTGGTGAACCTTCTATCTTCAAGAGGATTTCTAATTTTTAATTTTGTTAGGATGTGATGGATCTTGTCCTGATTTTCATGGTCCAGGGTCGTACGTTGGATTCCCAAAATTTCTCAGTCGTGACTGACGGTTGACCAACATGGTTCATCAGTCAATTGATGATCCATCAGTCTCATCTGTTGGTGACCCTGACAGTAGTTAAGTCAGAGGTCTTTCAGTCTTTTCCCTATTCGTGGGCACCTAAACTACGTTGTTTAACCCGTAAAGTACGTGGTTTTTGTCAATTTTACCCTAGAAACATAATTAAAACATACCTAAGTCAAATATTTCATGAAAACATAGAAACTTAGGGCGTAAAGAAAAGAAAGAGGTGACCAAACCCTAGTTAAAGAACACAACTGTTACGACCCAAAAATGGACGTGATGGTACTCTTCTTATCTGACCAAGATAATTCAGCTTAAAAATAGTATAAGACGCTGATAAAGTCAATTAAGCCTTTGTTAAATCTAATAATTTATTTATCGTCAAATTGAATCATCAAACCAAAACCTCACGTAGTTCCTTCGAATCATTGAACATTCTAAATATGAGAACACATCACCTCCAAATGCATATCACTTCAATCTTAGTACCAAATCTAACATCTAAGACATAGATAACACCAACTACTGACATGAGAAAATACACACGAGTCATCACATAAGTGAGAGAGAATGGAATATTGTGATAACAATCAGATTGGACAAAGAATACACGATATATATTTAAGTAGTGAAGATATTCCCTAAAAGTCACTATAGCCTTTCAAAGATAAGTACATACGTATCTTACCGATCCTCGAGTCTCAACTTAGAATCGACTTATATACACGTGATACCTATGAACCTGGGCTCTCATACCATTTCGTCAAGTATAGTGATGCATGTATGACCTAATGATATACACCTCTTGTCTCTTAGTCTGGGACCCATGGGGCACAAATCTGTCCTTGCATCCATTGCAACGTGCAATACGACTCTCCATAATAGTAATCATTGCGGCGCGCGCTATGTCCCTCGAAATGGTACATCCTCTTTAATCTCTTATTCTTTATCAATGCACATAACAATTGACACAATCATGTATTATACCAATGAAAATAACATTTTCACACAAATAGTGAAGAGATGCCCATTTCCGTAACATTGGACGATTTACAACAATGCAACTGTGATTAACATCAACAAATATGCAATAAGCCTTCAAATCATTCTCAAACATCACACACTAACAATATCACATTACTTTTTCACTACCCTTTTTCCATCATAAGAATTACTCAAGATGGACAAGTCAACCCATCTCAATTTCCATTACTACCAAACACATATTACAAGGAAATACACGAATATCATACACTTAACAAGGGCTTAGAAATCCACTTGCCTCAAGTAGTCGAACAATCACTCTGGCACTTGAGCCTTCCTCTTTCATTAGGCTTCTAAATCAGTTCTAATATTCAAATAATTAATCACAATAAGTTTTCGAAACTAACAACATCCGTATAACTATAGGTCTAGCCTAGACCAAAAATACACTCAAATTCATAATAAATTTCTTTATCTTGCTAACATGTAAAGTCTCATATTTTCCAAATTTCAAGTCTTGGTATAGTCTCAATATCTCTAAATAACATGATTTTAATGATCTTTATATATTACAATACCTCCACTATTTAACTATGCATCATAATATATCCAAATTTAAATGATAATATAATAATTAAATGAAAATAATTAAAGCTGAAACTAATTGCTCTGCGCACCAGTGACATACTACAAAACTACTTTTTGTAACAAACTATTTTCAATGTTTTAATCCATATTCATTGTCCCACTATGAATAATCCTAATCATAGTCAAATGATTAGTAGTAATCATTATCCAATGATTGGACCATGAATACAAATATAAACTATAAAACATTTGGTGTGATTATATGATTTACGTGATGAAGAAGGGCGCCTTTTTTTATCGCCATAACGCTGTCTTTTTTCCGAAATTTACTTTTGTTCCTCACTAATTTATAATTTACATATATTAAATCCTCTCTAATTAAAGTCAATTTTTTTGTTATGAATTATGGACTTATCCCATTAGCCACCAACTAAAATTAATTATATTAAAATCACCCATCAACTAAACAATTGTAATTAACAAATAACTCAAAAATTTCCAAAAAAGATTTTTGGGTCAATACATTATCCTTCTTTAAAAATAATGTTCATCCTCGAAAATAAGGAAGAAGAAGGAAGAATAACCGACATTATCAAAATTGTAAGTTATGACCTACCATTCGGTGTTGATCTTTCTAAGCGAGCTCCTCTTTAAGGATAGTGGGTCATGAAGTCCCTTAAACAATTTTTAAATCTAATAATTTATTTCTCGTCAAAGTGAACCATCAAATCATAACCACACGTATTCCTTTAAATCATTGAAAATTCTAAATGTCACAACACAGCATTTCCAAACGTATACCGCTTCAACCTTAGTACCATATCTAACATCCAATCCATACACGAAACAAACTACTAACTTGATAAACCATGCATGAGTCATCATATAAGTGAGGGAGAATGGAAGATTACGATAAGAATCATACCGTACAAAAGATGCACGATACATATTCAAGTAGTGAAGATTTTGCCTAAAAGTCAGTATAGCCTCTGAAAGATAAGTATAGACGTTTCTATACCTATCCTCGACACTCTACTTAGACTCGACTAGTATACACGTAGACCTATGAACTTGGGAACTAATACCATTTCGTCAAGTATTGTGATGCTTTTTTGACCTAATTATACACACATGTTGTCTCTTAGTCCGGGACATATAGATAACATATCTTACATTCATCCATCGCAACGTGCAATACGACCCTCCATAATAGTAACCATTGCGGCGCGCGATATGTCCCTCGAAACGGTACATCCTCTCTAATCTCTTATTATTTCTCAATGCACATAATACTTGTCACAACCATGTCTCAGAACAATGCAAATGACATATTCACAAAAATGATGAGGATATGCTCATTTTCATAACATTGGACGATTTACAACAATGCAACTGTGTTAACATTAACAAATAAACAATAAGCCTTCAAATGATTCTCAAACATCACACACCAACAATTTATCACATCACTTTTTTACTACCCTTTTTCCATCATTAGAATTACTCAACATGGACAAGTCAACCCATCATCAATTTCCATTACTACCAAACACATATTACAAGGAAATACACGAATTCCATAGAGTTAACATGAGCTTAGAAATCCACTTGCTCAAATAGTCAAACAATCACTCTAGGACTTGAGCCTTCCTCTTTCATTAGGCTTTCAAATCAGTTATAATATTCAAATAATTAATCACAATAAGTTTTCGAAACTAACAACACCCATATTACTATAGGTCTAGCCTAGACCGAAAATTCACTCAAATTTACAATCAATTTCTTTATCTTGCTAACATGTCAAGTCTCATATTTTCCAAATTTCAAGTCTTGATATAGTCTCAATATCTCTAAATAACATAATTTTAATGATCTTTATGCATTACAATACCTCCACTACTCAACTATGTATCACATATATCCAAACTTAAATGATAATATGATAATTAAATGAAAATAATTAAAGGTGAAACTAATTGCTTCCCACACCAGTGATGTACTACAAAACTCGTGTTGTAACAACCTATTTTCAATCTTTTAATCCATATTCCTTGTCCCACTACTAACAATCTGAATCATGGCCAAATGATTAGGAGTAGTCATTATCCAATGATTGGACCATGAATAAAAATATACACAATAAAATATTTAGGTGTGATTAAATGATTTACATGATGAAGAAGGGCACCTTTTGTTATCATCACAGCACAGTCTTCTTTTTTGAAATTTCCATTTGTTCCTCACTATTTTATGATTTACAAATATTAAATCCTTTCTACCTAAAGTCAATTTTTTGTTCTGAATTATGGCCTTATCCTATTAGCCACCAACTAAAATTAATTATATTAAAATCACACGTCAACTAAACAATTGTAATTAACAAATAACTCCAAAATTTCCAAAATTGATTTGTCGGGTCATTACATTATCCTCCTTTAAAATCATGTTCATCCTCAAATATAAGGAAGAAGAAGGAAGAATAACAGACATTATCAAAATTGGAAGTTATGACCTACCATTCGGTGTTCATCTTTCTAAGCGAGCTCATCTTTAAGGCCAGTAGGTCATGAAATCCCTTAAATAATTATATATCTAATCATTTATTTCTCGTTAAAGTGAATCTTCAAATCATAACCTCGCGTTATCCTTTGAATCATTGAAAATTCTAAATCTCATGACACATCATCTCCAATTGTATATCACTTCAACCTAAGTACAATATCTAACATCCAAACCATACACGAAACCAACTACTAACTTGAGAAACTATGCATGAGTCATCATATAAGTGAGAGAGAATGGAAGACTCCGATAAGAATCATATCGGATAAAGGATGCACGATACAAGTTAAAGTAGTGAAGATTTTTCCTAAAAGTCATTATAGCCTTTGAAAGATAAGAAAGACGTCTCCATACCTATCCTCTACACTCTACTTAGACTCGAGTGGTATACACGTGAGACCTATGAACTTGGGCACTAATACCATTTCTTCATGTATAGTGATGCATGTCTAAACTAATGATATACACATGTTGTCTCTAAGTCCGGGACCCATGGAGGACATATTTTTACATGTATCCATCGCAAGCTGCGATATGACCCTGGATAATAGTATCCATCGTGGCATGTGATAAGTCGTTCGAAATGGTACATCCTCTTTGATTTCTTATTCTTTGTAAATGCACATAACACTTCTTACAACCATGTCAGAAAATAATGAAAACGACATGTTCACACAAATAAGGAGGAGATGAACATTTTCATAACATTGCACAATTCACAACAATGCAATCGTGATACAATATCAACAAATAAACAATAAGCCTTCAAATCATTCTCAAACATCACACACCAACAATTTATCACATTACTTTTTTATTACCCTTTTTCCATCATTAGAATTACTCAACATGGACAACTCAAGCCATAATCAATTCTCATTACTCCCAAACACATATTATAAGAAAATACATAAATTCCATATAGTTAACAAGGGTTTCGAAATTCACTTGCCTCAAATAGTCGAACAATCACTTAGGGACTTGACTTTTCCCATTTTGTTAAGCTTCCGAATTAGTTTAACTATTCAAATAATTAATCACAAAAAATTTTCAAAACTAACAACAACCATTTTATAATATGTCTAGCCTTGAGCAAAAAATCATTCAATTTCATAATCAATTACCTTATCTTGCTAACATGTCAACTCTCATATTTTCCAAATTTCAAGTCTAGGTTTAGTCTTAATATGTCTAAATAACATAATTTTAATGATCTTCATTTATTACAATAGCCACTATTATTTAACTACTTAACTCAATATATCCAAACTTAAATCATAATATGATAATTAAATGAATATAATTAAAGTTAAAACTAATTGCTCTGCGCACCAACGACGCACTACAAAACTACCTGTTGAAACAACCTATTTTCAATGTTTTAATCCATAGTCCTTATCCCACTACTAATAATCCTAATCATAGTCCAATGATTAGGAATAATCATTATCCAATGATTGGACCATGAATACAAATCTACACTACACAAGATTTAGGTGTGATTAGATGAGTTACCTAATGAAGAAGGGAGCCTTTTGTTATTGCCACACCGCAATCTTCATTTCCGAAATTTACTTTTGTTCAGCACTAATTTATAATTTACAAATATAAAATCCATTTTACTTATATTCATTTTTTTAAAATAAATTATGGGCTTAGCCCATTAGCCACAAACTAAAATTAATTATATCTAAATCACTCGTCAACTTAACAATTAACAAAAACTTCCAATATTTCAAAATATGATTTTTTGGGTCATTACAACAACAAGGTTCCATCAATTCCATCCCTTAAATCAAAAGATTTTTCTATGAAATTCATCACCAAATATGTGGGATTTTACTAGTGGGTTCCTTTCACCCATTATCTCCCTAGATTTCACTCAGAATCTTGATTCCCTTAACGATTATTTAGACATAGGGTTTCTTTAATATTAGAATTGTTAGGTTTTAGTTGTTAGAACGATCCAATCATACTATCATAAATTCAATATCGTTTTTGTGCAGTTTCATTCATAAATTCAGAGCCCTAGTTATTAGTTCTTCTAGTTCATGAATTACACGTGCTAGTTAGTTAATTCAGTTACATATAAACATGTCTCACATTTCAAATGCATTATTATTAGTAAATAAATGTTGTATTTTTAGTTTGCATGTCAGTTTTAAGTTATCTAGTACTACAACACTTCAGTCATAAAATGTTAATTACTTAATTATATGAGAAGTTTAATTTTGAGTGGACTAGGGACAGTAACCCATCAGGCTCAAAACTACGTTCCCTATAGGTTATAAGTCCTCTTTGTAGGCATAATTTTAGTGATCATGTTTGCATGCCTCTATACCTGTTGCGAGGTATATTGGGTTCTTTAGATGAGGCATATACATCAGACTCCACATTTTGATTTTGTGGTTATATGTCGGTTATTAGTAGCTTCCTTACAGTTTAGTCAGATTCTATTGCATTGAACATGTTATTAGTATCGTTCAGTATTCATTCTCAGCTTGTTATAAATTTGGTTATTATATTCAGTTAAGCCATTTACAGTACTTTCAGTATCCTTATTATGTTCAGAGCATGCTGTTACTCAGATGCTTTAAATAAGTTATGTTATTGTTTTAATATTATTCTATCATTCAGGCTCAGTACCTTTCAAGTACTGACCCATACTCTGCACTACATCTTCTTGTGATGTAGGTTCAGGTTCACATAATCCAGATCAGCATAGATCAGTTCTCGACCATTATTTCAGCAGCATCAGTGGAGAGTCCTCATTCTTCGAGGACTGGAGACATGAATACATTTTTTGTTTTTAGCTTTACTTTCAATTTTTCTAGATCTAGCTGGGCATGTCCTAGCATTTCTAGTTATTTTACAGGCTTATATCATACATACTTAGTTCTATCATAGTCTTTGAGTTTGACTTTTCTTATGTATTCAAACTCTTAATTGTATGTATTCAGATTTTATTGTATGTGTACTACCCAATATTTCAGTTTTATCATTATTTAGCTTATGCACAATATTTATTGTTTCAGTTTATCTCTAGTATGCTTATGATCATTCCAGCAGGGTTAACTTGAGGTTATTCATTATCCTAGTTCCTATGCTGCATCTAGTGGCTAGCCTTAGGGCATGATAAACTTGGTATCAAAGCATTAGTTTTTAGAGTCGTAGACTTAAGTGTGTTAGGATGTCTGAAAAACCACAGTAAGTAGAGTCCTTGTCATATGTGTTAAGTGCACCACATCTAATGAGAAGGAGGATGCAAGGTGTCTTAAGAAAACTTTAATTTATTTTTCACTCTAATTGTGCGTAAGGTGTGATCTAATTACTAACTCGGACTAGTCATTTTGTGTTTCAGATCATGCCTCCTCGTAGAGCTATCCCTGAGAATGCAAATAAGAGGAATGCGAACATATCTCATCTAATCCCTAATCAAGAAGTATTGAATGTTGAATTTTGGAATGCTCTCCAGTTGTTTGTTCAGAATGTGACCATCCAGAACAACCCGCAATCTCTAGTTCCGAAAAATGGTAATGTTGGGTCTGCTGAGCTAGAGAGCGAGATTTTGTAAGGATGAATCCGTGTGAGTTTTTAGGATTGCAGATTGGTAAGGATCCCCAAAACATCATAGATGAGGTCAAGAACATCTTTGCAGTGATGGGGAGAATGGTCGGGTTGAGTTAGCATTTTACCAAAATAAGAATGTCGCTTATATCTTGTACACTTAGTATAAAGTGAACAGGGGTACATATACTAATTCAATCATTTGAAATTGTTTCACTGAGATCTTTGTAGACAGGATCTTCCCAAGAGAGTCGAGGAAGGCAAAATCTAGGGAGTTTATGAATTTTAAGTAGGGTTCTATGATGGCCCAAAAGTATGGAATATAGTTTACCAAGATCTCCAGGCATGATCCTCACATGGTTGCTGATTCTAGGGATTAAATGAACAAATTCATGTATGAGGTATTCGATCTTGTGAAAATATAGTGTAGAAATGCCATGTTACTTGATGATATGAACATCTTAAGGCTCATGACTCATGCTCATCAGGTTAAGTCCTAGGATGATAAGATTATGCAACATGCCAAGGAGAATAATAAGGCTAGAACAGGCAATATGAATATTCTCAATTGAAATTATGTGTTAGTAATGGCTAGCAGTTTCAGCAAAATCATCAACTCCAACACCTTCATCAACTAGGGTTCCATCCTTCAAGTTTTGAAGTGATAATAAGGGTAGGCATTAGGCTCTAAGACTCAAGATAGTGTTTCAGGCACCAGAACCTACCTAACTTGCCCCAAGTGTGGTAAGAACTATCCGAGCGAGTATTTTGCAGGAAAGGAAGGATGTTTGGGGCATGATCAGTCTTGTCATAGGTTAAAGGATTTTACTTTTAAAGAATGTTAAGGAGGTAACAATAGTAGAACTCAATCTACAACTTTAGCAGAGCCATCAGGTAGCCCAAATGAGCAGCGTAACTAGTTAGGTACAATTGGCAGAAAACGCCAGAACATGTTCTATGCTCTCCAAGCTCCACAAAATCACGAAGATTCTCCGAATGTAGTCACAGGTATGTTCGAAGTCTTTGAATTAGATTTTTATGTTTGTAAGATCCAAGGGTTACTCTTTCAATAACACCTCAAAAAATAGAGCGAAAATATTTTTTGGAGGAAAATACCTGCCACTATAGGGTTCAAAGACCATGATAGGGTACATGGTCCATTGATTTTCCCATGGTCATGACTTATAAGTAACCAGGCCAAGGCATCATACCACGGGTACCTTTATGGTCCGTGGTCTTATAACGAGCCTTGGTAACGCCTATAGAGTTGTGGCAGTAGACCCCTCCGTCAGCCCTTCGAATCCCAGGCCTAAGTGAAGACCATAGAAACCTCCACATTTTGTTGTCCTTCACACAGCCCGTGGGAGGGCCCGTCAAGACTTGGAAATATGTCTCCCACACTTGAACCTTTAGAACATAGCCCAAGTGAGGACCACGAGGACCTTTATGGTCCGTGGTCATCCATACTGGTTGTGGTAAGGACTCTTGAAATAGAGGCCCTAGTTCCTAGAATAAGTGCAGTCAAGACCGACTTCACGATCCGTGGCCCCTTTCAGAATCCATGAGGATGGTATGATCAACCCATTCATAGCTTTAAGACATGGGTATTTCGGTCATTTTCTTTTTTTTGTTGGACCCCTAAAAAACGTCTTTTTAACCCTAAACTACGTGATTTTTTTAAATCAATTTTAGCATAGAAACATAACTAAAGCTTAACTAAGTCAAATCATTCATCAAAAACTCTGAAAATTATAAGCGAAAGAGGAGAAAAGGTCGAGCGATCCTGGTTCAAGAAAGCAACAACTTTTCATTAGTTCGTGCCCCAAAATCAAAAGATTTCTCCATGGAATTTGTCACACTAGGTATGTAGTATTTTACTAGTGGGTTCCTTTCGTCCATTATCTCCCTAGATTTTTGTCAAACTCTTGATTCATTTATCATGACTAAACTTAGGGTTTCTAGAACTTCAACAGATTATCATGAATTATCTATTTACATTTTCTAAATAAGATTATCAAGTTGTTACTTCATTTCTTGCATGAATTTCAGAACCCTAGCTATGTATTTCCTTAGTTCTTTAATTATGCATGCTAGGTAAGATATCTTTGTATTCAGTTATAAATGTCTCCATCATTAATGCATTGTCCTCATATTAGTTGTTGCATTTTCTGTATGCATGTCAGTTTTGATCTATCCAGTATATTATAGAAATTAAGTCATAATATGTTAATCATTTAATTTATTAAAGTAGCATACTATCGAGTTGGACTAGGTTCAATCCCTCATATAGTCCTTGAATTATGAAGCCAGTAGATTGTAAGTCCTCTCAGTGGGCATCGTTTTAGTGATCACAACACCATGCCTCTACACCTTTGGTCAAGTGTATTGGGTCTTTTTGATGGGCGTATACATCGGACACCACATTTAAATCCTATGGTTTTATTATCGCTTAATAGTAGCTCCCACAGTTCACTCAAACTCCATTGCATTTACCATATGTCAGTATAGTAAGTATTCTGTCTCAAAATGTTATCATTTTGTCATTGCATTCTAATAGCTCAATATTAAGTATCTATGTCATGTTCATATCATACTCTTGGTTTATTGTTTGTTCAGTTATATATTTATTTTAGCTATATTCTATCCTACATGCCTAGTATCTTTATATAACTGAAGCATATTCTATGCTACATATTCTCGTGATATACGTTTAGGTTCTCAATATCTAGATCACAATTAGATTGGTTTCCGATCATCAGTTTAGTAGCATCCTTAGTGAGTCCTGATTCATCGAGGACTATTAATAGGTTTAATTTTATCGCTTTTAGTCTCTACTTTAATTTTTGCTAGAGTTAACTGGAACATGTCCAATCACTTCTAGCCAGTTAGAGGCTTATTTTCAAATATAGTCAAATTCAACTTAGTATTCTAGTTTCATATTTATCTTGAATTAAACTCTCATATTTGATATTAATTTTTAAGTATATGGGTATTCCCCTATATTTCATACTTACATTATGACTTAGCATCCGCACAATTTTATTGCTCAACTTATCTTTAGTGTGCTCATGATTATTCTAGCAGGGTTAGCTTGGCGTTACTCTTGGTCCTATGTCTTGTATCAGCGTCTTGGGGGTAGCTCAAGGCGTGACGCTTTATTTTGTAACTCCTTATGTAAAAGTCGTTAGACAACAAAATCTCTCAGAACCTCTTAGTCTCTACTCTAGTCGGTGACCTAGTTATAGGTAAACGACTATACAGAAATTGCCTTGTCACAGTCTCCAAGATTGTCACCTCAACAAATCTTGTAGGGTTAGAAATGGTAGACTTCAATGTTATTTAGGCATAGTTTATTCCTGTCACGCCTTATTCGATTGCAGAACTAGGATTGTTCATTTTGTGTTTCCAAATGAACCAATCTTAGAATCGAGGGCTAGTAGTTTAATGCTTATGGGTCGATTAATTTTTTAGCTTAAGGATAGAAAGATGATCTCTAAGGGTTTTCTTAATCATCTCATTAGGGTTAAGTATTCAAGTTAAGAAACCCCAACTCTTGTGTTAGATTCTCTAGTAAATGATCTCCCAAAAGTGTTTCGAGAAGATTTTCCCGAAGTTCCAACCAAAAGGAAAATTAACTTTGGAATTGATCTCCTTTCCAATACCTAGACTATCTTTATTCTTCTTTATAGTATGGCTCCAACTGAGCTTAAGGAATTGAAAAGAAAATTGCAAAACCTTCTAGATATAGGCTTCATCAGACCTATTATTTCTTCATAGGGTGCACTAGTGTTGTTCATGAAGAAGAAAGATGGTTCTCTCATAATATGCATTTACTATAGGAAGTTGAACAAATTCACAATCCAGAATAAGTTTCTTATCCCCTGGATTGATTACTTTTGTGACCAAGTTCAGTGTGCTTGTCATTTCTAAAAGATAAAACCTTAGATCAGGTTATTATCAACTTAATATATAAGATAGTGACATTATAAACACAATATTCAAAACTCGGTATGGTCATTACCAATTCATAGTTATGTCATACGGACTAACTAATGCTCCTACGGTTTTCATAGACTTGATGAACAAAGTGTTCAAGTAGTACTTCGACTTTTTTGTTATCCTCTTTATTGATGATATTATTATTTACTCTAGGAATGAGGAAGAACATGCGAATCATTTCAGGGTTGTTCTAAAAACACTCAAAGACAGCCAGTTATTCGCTAAGTTTAGAAAATTTGAATTTTGGTTGTAATCAGTTGCTTTCCTTGGTCAGATTATATCTAGCCAAGGGGTCTAAGTGGATTCTCAAAATATAGAAGAAGTGAAACAATGGCCTAGAGCTATATCTTCTACAGATATTAGAAGTTTCTTGGGTCTAGTGGGTTATTATAGAAGGTTCATGGAAGTATTGTCATCCATAGACTCTTCATTGACTAAGTTGACTTAGAAAAAGGTCAAGTTTTAGCAGTCAAATGATTGTGAGAAGAGCTTTAGTGAACTGAAAACTAGGTTGACTATAACTTTTCTTTTGACTCTACCAGAGAGTTCAAATGGTTATGTTATTTATTATGATTCTTCTAGATTCGACCTAGGTAGTGTGTTGATTCAGCGAGGTAAGGTTATAGTTTATGCTTCTAGACAACTTAAGGTGCATTAGAAGAACTATCTGACTCATGACCTTGAGCTTAGATCAATGGTGTTTGCAATCAAGATTTGGAGATATTACGCTATAGTGTTCACGTAGATGTGTTCATAGACCATAAGAGCCTTCAGTATTTGTTCACCCAGAAAGAGTTGAATCTTAGTCAGAGGAGATTGCTTGAGTTCCTCAAGGACTATGATATGAGTGTGCATTACAATCCTGGTAAGGCCAATGTAGTAGCACATATTTTTACTAGACTATCTATGGGTAGTGTAGCACATATTTAAGAAGAAAGAAACGAGCTATCAAAAGATGTTCACAGACTTACTCGACTAGGATTTCGTCTTATGAGCATATCATATGGGGGTGTAACAGTTCAAAATAGGTAAGAATCTTCTATGATATCGAAGGTTAAGGAAAATCAAGAAAGTTTTCATATATTGCTTGAATTAAAGGATTTAACCTATCGATAGACGGTTGAGGTTTTCACCCAAGTGGGAGATGGTGTGCTTAGCTATTGAGGTTGATTATTGTAATATTCTGAAGTTGAAAGCCTAATCTAGAGCCTATCACGACTGTTGAAGGTTTTTAATACTTTTTTAAGGATTTATATAAGTCATTTAAAAGGTTTTAGAAACAAAGCGTCATGAAACGTCCATGACTTTCGGAAAATAGTTCAAGAGGTGTTACTGTGCCTTAGGCTATTTGACAAGATTTTGGGAGTCGGAATTCGATGGAATTTGGTAGTAAGGTGTCTAATACTTATTAGAGTTAGTTTATTGTCAAAAAATTTGGGTACGACTCCCCAAGGACCAACCAAGGGTCCTTGAGGAGGACAGTTGCTTTTTGGCTAAAAGTTGTGTTGAGACAGTAGCCATCGATGAATGGTAGGCTATGAGGTGTGTTCCTATTGACGGGGAGTTGATTTCCACCATAGATGGACACTTATACAATTTATTGAAGAGGTCATTTGGCAATCCTCTAACCAAAATGACACACCAGCAGGATGGTTGGTCCCAAGGTCCGTTGACTGACCTTGGTCGTAGGTCGGGGTCTCGTAGGTCAGAGTCACTGTTTTGCTGCCAATTTTTAAGTTAGTTCAATTAATTAATTAGGTTGTAATTTAATTAGTAAGAGGTGAGGTATAATTAAGTTAGTTGAGGACTTATATAAAGACCTTATCCTCATTAGAGTAACCCAACTCTCAGAATTCCCAAAACTCAGTTGCTCTTCCTTCTTTCTACTGTCTCTCTCCCAAAGAAACTCCATGGAAGACTAATATCAAGGTGTATTATAGGGAATAAAGCATTAAAGTTTCCTCCATCAATCTTCATTAATCAACAAGGTATGGTATCCTTTCACCTTTGGGATTCATTTCTCCAAAGGGTTTTTTCTAAATTTAATTTCAAAAAGATGAGTTTCAAGTGGGTTTTCTTCTATTAGGAATTTGATCTTCTAAATAGATTTGTTTATGGTTTATATAGATGATTATTATTAGATTATGATGTATTATAATCCAATTATGCTAGTTTATGATGAATTAACTATTTTGTGGAATAGATCATGAAATTGACACAAGTCCCAACCCTAAGCTATGAATTAGTGATGAATTGTTGGGTAGTGATTCAATTGACTTCATTATTATGTTGATTACTATTGTGTGATCATATTAAACCCATTTTTAGGTTTAATCAGATGGTTGATAGTAAAACCATGGATGATGGCTTGTGAAGGAGATGGGGTAAGTCTTGTGATCTCAAACCTTTACTTCAATTATGATCACTTGTGTTTAGTGATGAAGTTATACTGAAGTATACCTTATGATGATATTTATTAGGGTTTGTATGAAGTTGAATTGAAATGTCTTGATTTATGTATTGCGAGGTTTTGCTTAAGATGTAATGATATAAGGTTGATTATGAAGTACCTATGTGCCTTTCAATGATATAATGATGTCAATGTTCTAATCTCACAAATTAGGGTTTTAATGTTTAGTGTTCTCATGGACTTCCTATTGAGCTAATGACTATGAATATACAAGGAACTATTCTCCTATGAACTAAAACTAAGTTATGATTATTAATGAAAGACATTTCAAAAGGAACTCTAGTTTAGCACCGAGTGAACTAGTAGTGAGGAGTGTCCCTTCTTACATAGAGAAGGTAGGTTCACTATTGTACTCATTGTATTGGATACTATAATGCATGTAGAATAAAGAGGGTTCTAACTACATCTCCTAGTTCTTGAACTATGTTGCCCCATAAGAACACTAGTTAGTGGATCCACATGTTTTCGTACTACCTTGGCAAGTACTCCACCTTCTTTCGGTGTAGGGTTCCATGACACCGGATTCCACATTAGCTCATACGGTCTATGTCGGATAAGGCAAGATGTTCCCAAAGTTAAAACGAAGTAACAAAGTGAAGTCTAACTAGGATGACCTAAGGGGTTTAGCTTAGTATAGGTAGGGGTATGGGACTCTACCTATACATTGCACTAGCTAGCCTTGAGGGAAGTTTTGTAAGGATGTTCTTATGTGCTTATATGCTTATAAATGTAAATAATATGTATATCTAGATCTTACATGACAATGACACTATGTGATATTTGTTTCGCTTATGAACATGTGGTTGGTCTCTATTGCTAGAGTATGATGATGTTTTCTTATAATGATATAGTATGTAAAGTTGGACATGTCTTATAGTTCTTGTTCGGTTTACTTGATTTAGTGAGGTTATGAGGCCTTAGTTAGTCATTGCACTAGTGGACTTAATGAGGGTGTATGGGTAATGGTCTTGCTTAGGTTATGATGTCATTAACTCTTATGCATCCTTGTTTATATTATAACGTGATCATAGAGTTGTCTTGATTATGTGCTTAATTATGTTGATATTCATATTGACTTGACTAGACTTAGTATATTGGTATTTTTATGTACATGGTATTGAATTAAGGAATATGTGCTTATTGATTGGTATTGGTTCTTAAATGTGCATAAGATGTTCCCAAAGTACACTAGCATGCTTTAATGAAATGTCCCTTTATAGCATGATTTCTATGTTGTATGTGGATATGATTCCATACTTATTACAAGTGATGTGCTAACCACATTATTCCCTTTTTCCCCAACATTTTAGGTTCTGGTGGTTGAAGGGTTCGTTACCATTTTTAAGGAAGGCTTGGATCATTTCTCCAAGTATGAGTATGTCCTCATTTTCCGAGGATGATGTCTTGTTATTACTCTAGATTCGGTTCTTTTTTATTGTCTAAAGACAATAATTTCATTTATGTTGTTACACGATATTATTGTAAGCCTTAAGTGGCATTTCTACATTGTGTAAGGGATTATGCCCAAGTTCATTTGACTCAGTTTCGATGGTTAATATGATACATCCCTTTGAAGACTATGTAGACTCAGTTTCGGTGGTTAATATGATACATCCCTTTTAAGACTATGTTATGTATCTCATGTATATATATATTCCATAAAAGTAGAATACTATGTGATCTTCTTATACAAACGGTCTATTTATGCTCTATATGAATATATTATGTGTAAGCAAGAGGTCTAAGTAAACCTCATGAAGCAGCGTAGATGAAAAAATTTAAATTTTCAGCATTTTCAACCTATGAATGTAATGATGAATGCTAAAAGGCTAGTCTTAGTCCTCTCTGAGGACGATGATGCTGGTTACATTTGGGGGTACTTCCCGGATATGACATTTTATATGTTCCTAAGGTAGGTGAGTTGATACAAAAGATTCCTACAGAAGCCCATAAATCTAGATTTTTTATTCATCCAGGTGCCATTAAGATTTACTGTGATCTGCGGAAAGTCTATTGGTTGAATGGTATGAAAAAGGATATAGCATATTTCCTGGCTAAGTTCCCCAATTGTCAGCAAGTCAATAGAGAACATCAGAAACAGGAGGTATGACTCAAGATAGTTGCATTCCTACTTGGAAGTGGGAAGTGATAAGCATGAATTTCATCACTGGTTTACCTTGTACTCGCAGACAACATGACTTTATTTGGATGATAGTGGACAACGTTACTTAGTCTTCACACTTTTTTTGTGGTTAAGACTACAGATTCGGCGAAGGACTACACAAAGATCTACATTAATGAGATAGTCATGTTGCATGGGGTTCCTTTATCTATCATCTCAAATAGAGGTCCTCAATTTACCTCTCATTTCTAGAATTCAATTTAGAAGGATCTCGGCAGTCAGGTTAACCTTAGAACATCATTTCATCCGTAGATGGATCGTTAGGCAAAGCGTGTCATTTAGACCTTAGAGGACATTTTGAGAGCTTGTGTGATTGATTTCAAGGGTAGTAGGGGTGATGACGTTCCATCTATAGATCTTTCCTATAATAATAGCTACCATTCCAGTATTTAGATGACCACTTATGAGACATTTTAAAGGCGTAGATGTAGGTCTCTAGTTGGTTGGTTTGATGTAAGCAAAGTAGCCTTGACAGGGGAAGATTCAGTTCATGATGCTATGGAGATATTTCCACACATTAGATATAGACTTAAGACATCCTAGAATTGCTAAAACTCCTATGCAGATGTAAGCAGAAGGGAACTAGAGTTTCAAGTTGATGATTGGGTTTTCCTAAAAGTATCACTTATGAAAGGGGTGATGAGATTTAGAATGATGGGCACGCTCAGTCCTAGATAGTTAGGCCTTTACAAGATCTGGAAAAGGGTTGGTAAAGCGGCATATGAGTTAGAGTTGCAAACAGTTTTTCACATTTTGTTGCTGATGAAGTGTGTGGGTTATCAAACATCTATTATACCTTTATAAAGTGTGATTATGAAGGATAGTATTACCTACTTATAGGTTGAGAAAGGAAGATTATCTGGAACGATGTCTATGCCAAAGTCTATTTCTCTCTCAAGAGGGACTTCGGGTAGATGAACATGAAAGACTTCTGGAAACTCCTTTACTATAGAAACTGATTGAAGGGAAGGTACCTCAACACGTGAGTTATTAGCTCAGACTAAGTGATAGATATATCCCATTAAAACTAGATTTCTCGCTTCAAGGTATGAAAGGAAACAACCCTTTGGCACAGTTGAACTACTACTCCATCCATAAATGGCTCATTATGAATTTGAAACTTGAAAACACGAGTTCTACAATCTATTGATGCATAACAGGCATAAATTAAGTTCATACCTAGAATGACATCAAAATCTAGCATGTCTAACTCCACTAGGCCAGCCATGGTGTTTATATGATTGATGGATACAACACAATCACGATAGACTACCTCCGTTAGAATAGACTCCACAACTAGCATAGAAACACAGAAGGTTTCACAAAGTTTCTCAAGAAGAATTTATAAATTATTTTCAACATAAGTATTTACAAAAAATAAACTTGTTCATGGTCTAGTAAAACATAAATATAAAAATTAAAGGCTTTGATCATACCAATGACAACATCTAGAGAGTTCTTTTGTTTATGGCGGTTAGTGATTGCATAGAGGTGGTTTTACTCTTTGCCAGTACAAGAAGTGGATCATCTGGGTGAAGCCCTATCTGGTAGATCAAATGATGAAGATTGGGTTCTATTACCCGAAGTTCCACTACCCTACCTATCCTTGGGGCACTCCCTTATGAAGTGACCCTCTTGACCACACTTAAAGCAACCTATCTAGCCATCATGACATTTACCTGGGTTGGTTCTACCACACTTAGTACGTGCGTAAGCCCAACTATCTCCCTATGCCACACTTCATTGAGACTGTACTGGTCAAGCGCTGAAGTTCTGTGATATCTCGCCATGATGCTCACCTTTGTTTCTGGGTGCAGGCGCACTAGCGGATGATGGTGCATGCCCCTTTTGTTTCTTAAATTTTGGACGATTTGAACCATCTTTTTGCTGCCCAGATTCCTTCCCTGTATTAGCTTTCTTTCTTCTATACTTTTGTCTATCCCTCAGCTTCTCCTCTTCTACGTGATGCACATAAACTACCAACCTGCATATTACCTTGTCGCCTATTAGCATTGTAACTCTGGCCTATTTTTTTGATGCACGACCCAAGCCAGCAATAAACGAGCTCATTCCGCTCCTCGTATCCTTAACAATTTCAAGATCATAGAGGGACAGCTGGGTGAACTTCAGACCATAATCATGCACACTCAATGAGTCATGTTTCATTGTAAGAAACTATCATACCTTAGCATCTTTAAATTCTCAGGGAAAGAAATGCCCTAAAAAAGAGTCTTCAAAATAGGCCCAACTCAAATGTGATGCATCCTCATCTCTACCCTCCTTTCACTGGTCGAACCGAGTCCTAGACACTTTTTTCAATTGATATGCAACTAGCTCAACTCTTTGAGTATCAATGACATGCATCACATCAAAAACCTTCTTCAGCTCCGTAACATAATTCTCCGGAACCTCAGTAGTGCTTGAACTGATGAAACTGGGAGGATTCATCCTGAAGAATTCATGAATCTTCGAAGTAAAAATCTTTTCTTGCCTAGATCCCCTTTGTTGTACAACTTGATTTGTTACCACTTGGCTTAACATCCTAATAGCCTCAAAGATCTCACCATTGGTAACTTCCCCTTGAGGTTGCAATTTATGTGCATTGGGAAACTCTAGTTCCTCTACATTCCTCCTTGGTAGACGACCCCTTACTTGTGGAGCCGTGGTTATCAGAAATACGAGCAAGAACGAATTAGACAGAGACTTTTAGAGATATGTTCTAACGCACAAAAATAGAATATAAAAGAAGTGAGGAATTCCTAAATATTGCAGCCTCCTAATTATAGACATGGGATGCTTAACACCATAATTAGGACCTATAGACACGACTTTACAGACTTTCTAGGACTCTTGAATACTGTGCTCTGATACCAAGTTTTTCACGCCCCGATCCTACACCCTGGACATGAGTACATGACCAACACTCAATGACCATTTCTAGCCTTGATCATACCCTTGACTTACTTAACTCAGCGGAAGACTTAACTAAATAAAATAAGACATTCACATAATATAACTTAAAGTAAATAACTTTGCCAAAATGGCACTAAAGGATGCTCACCACTGACTCCGAGTGCTAAGCTTGATTAATGCTGGATGATGCTGATCTTGGTTACCGCCAACTGGCATCAGTATTTACCATCGTATAGAACTACTTAACTTAGTGGATCCACTAGCTTAAATTACGTGATCATCTCAAAAGTATGACAATCGAATACCTATGATGGAACATGGTCTTCATGGATATTTGAGTTAGTATGAACTTTCATGTACACATAAGTCTCAATATTGCTCCCAAAATATACTTTATCCCATGATTTTAAAGATAACTTCCTTCTCTAGGTTGAGATAATTGCTCAACACTTAGCTTTAGAAAGCTTTCTTGGAATCAATGTTCCCTTCTCTTGTTCAAAACTTTTTTGAAAATCTTAGTTTCCTCTTATCTTAAATGTGAAAAAATTTATAAACTCTTAGGGAATACTTAGGTCCCTTATAGCTTTTGAGAAATGAAATCAACTCTTTACTATTTACTAAGCTTGAAACCTGAGTCTTAAATCAACTATAGAGAATAATTAGTACCCATAAGAAACTTTGCTTTCACTTATTCCTTAACTTCTAGACTTAACTCTTAACTTCTTTGACTTCAATCTTAACTTTCCTTAAGTTTGATTATGGATTCAAGGTTCATGATATCATGTTTATGGATTATTTCATGATGTTTATTTGTATCTTAGATTGTTGGAATCAACTAAGAAACATGAGTACATCACTTAGGAACAAGTACGAAAGAGTGGGGAATGAATAGGGTGCACTGGCGTCCTTGGCGCTCTGAGAGGTGTAGAGAGCCAGGCCCCAAACTTCAGAGGCCAAGTTGGGTTGCTTTGGCTGGCGCGGCTCCCCAAGGCCCTATGGACAGCGATTGTCCAGTGGGGCTATGGGAGGCGCGGCGCCTCATGGCCCTATGGACAAGCATTTCAACTTTTCTCGTATGTGTTTCATCTCTAAACCCTATAAAATTCCATGGTTATTTCCCTAAGCACTTAGGATCATTATTACCCTCAATTCCCAATATATTTAACTTGCAAAACAACCCGGAACACGAATCAAATCAACACTAGGCATACAACAACTCAACCAAGAAGAATTCAACAATGTTCTTCAAGAACATCACTTTTTATAATTCAACCAACTCAAAATCACTCAATTAAAACAATTCGTTGTCTGGGTTAACTAATCCAACATGAAAAGATCATACATACCTTGATACGGATCAACTCGACGAAATCCTCTCACAAACCTTGACGTTCTTGGCGAATTCTTGACTTTTCTCCCTTTCCTTCTTCTTTTAGACCAAGTCCTGAGCGTGATTTTGATTTTATAATCTGAACGAAAACTTGAGTTTACCCCAAATAAACCCCTAAAATGAAATAGGAAATTAATTGGTGAAAAGACTAGTTTGTCGTTTCTTAAATCTGGATTGGGATTTTAATTCCTTCAACAACCCAATTTTTTATAGGCATATCATCCCTCATACGATATCAAAAATGTGCAAACTCGTAGGCGGCGGAAAGATCAATACAAGGAATTTCCAACCATATTAAAAAATACCCCTCACTCATCCTAAGCTAGAGGTTATGTCCGTTTAAAAATGACCAAAACTGACTTTTTTTACATTAGGAATTTTTCCAGATTTTTCCTTTTATTTCCAAAAAATAAATAGTTTTAGCTTCATATCTCATTCTTAGATATTTTAAATTGTGAGATGTTACACAGGGTTAGCTTGGGGTCACTTGTGATCCTAGGTCCTATGTTCCATCCAGGGGTAGCCTCAGGTCATGACAAAGTATCTGAAATTGAAAGACTCAGACTTTATATCTATGAAGCCTCTACTACGTGTCGGGATAAGACCCATGAATCCTTAAAAAACTACTACTATCAACTCAAAACACCAGAGCACTCTCAAAGCAAGAAGGTCTCACTCGTACGCAGACGAGTCGATGAAGTGATCTCAAAAGACTCTTATTGAGGAGCCTAATAACATTTATTTGCATCAGTAAAAGATGTAGACCGAATGACATTGAATGTACAAGTATATAATATAGCTGAATACTAACTGAAAAAAAGGAATAAAATAGATGACAATGTACTCAAGCTGAATGTAAAGAAATAAATGAGTTAAATCATTTAAAGCTTTACTAAATAGTTTCTCATATCTGAACTTAACATAAGAAATGATATATAAAAATACACTTTAACTCTATTTGGAGATTCTCTAACCGAATATCATCACTATGATCTACATGATGATACAATGTCTCGCCCACGGTGCCAGAATTGTCATATACCTTGTCAGGGTATAACAAATTCAACTAAGTGGATCCACTAAGTAATAAGGATCCATCTAAGAAGTATGATCATGTACCCATGTTGGCATGACACGGTTTATGAGGATTTTGAGTTTTCTGAGCTCATCCTCATCTTTGTGCTCAATACTACTCCAAATAATATCTATACTCATGCTGAAATGCATAAAACATAGTGTTTCTCTAGTTTGAGAAAATCACTCAAACTATCCTCTTAAAAGAGGTAACTACTCCGAATTCTTTTTGAACTCATAAACTTATTTGGAAATAAAAGTTTCTCTTTTCTCAAAATAATATCTTGTTCTTCTTGTAAAAATAAATCATTTGAGAAATACATAGTTCCCTTATACTCTATCTCAAACTCCTGTTTTACTTCCTTAAAAACTAATTCAAAGTCAAATAGTTGCTTTGAAAGATTCTCAACATTTTGAAACTCAAAAAATAGGGTTCATGATGAATTATAGACATGAACTAATCAACTTAAGGACCTCAATAACAATATGAAAACTTTGTACGCATAATTTAAGAACTTAGAACTTAGCGATACTACTCATCTCAAGAATACTCACTTTATAGGGTTCATGCAGAAAATATGAAAATGAGCGAATCAAATCAAGGATCTCAATAATAATGCAAACAAATCAACACTTAAAGTGAAGGACTTAGTTCAAATTTTAATTAATTTCAAAAGGATTCTTAAATATGACCCAAAAGGACTTCTTGAACATCCCTCTAACTTTACTTCAATTTGAAATGTAAATTTAGAGTTTTTATTAGGATATGTGGGATATTTAAAGGATTAATGAAGACTTTAAGGTCTATACCAAGAAGAGAGCGAAGACATGATTTGAAAGAACATATACGAGACAAAAAGTGTGAAAGAAACGGGCCTGGCTACCCTGACGCACTAAGTGGTGTGGGGCACCAACCCAAAAAATACTGGACAATGATTGGGGTGCAATTCTAGTGCACTGAGCCAGGCCCCAAACTACTAAATGATTGCTTTAGCGCTATAGTGGTGCGCCACCTCACCCCAATACCGAAGAATTTTTCTTCTCTATTTTGGGCCATAACTCATCTAGAATTGATTGGCTTCCTCCAAACACCTTTTGATTCACAAACCCAAGATGAAATTATCAAAATTCCACCGAAAATCTATCGAGAAACACCATACATTCACAAGAGCCTCACCTCAAGAACTCAAAACCTCCATTATTAAAAAATTGGGCAAAATCAAAAATTTCACATAAACAAATTCATCGAAAAATTACAAGACTTGTTTGAGGAAGAAAAAATCTACCACTATGAGAAGCTTAAATACCTCTAAAGAATGTTTGTTTTTGGAGAAATTCCCTAACCCTTGAATGAACGGTCGAAAACCCTTTTCTCCTCTTCTTGAAACTTCGCTCTATAAAAAAATGTGTTTTGAAAGTGAATAATGGGCATATTAGAATATGATTAAGCCATCAAAATTTGTTTAGGAAAATGCATTAAGACAAGTGAGAAAAAGTAAAACATCAAAAGATCATTTCCTAAAACGAGTGGAATGCCTTAAATGAGAGGCTTCACTCAAACAATCATAACTTTTTACTCGAAGCTCGAAATTTTGCAAACTTGGTGGCATTGAAAAGAGGGCTCAAAGACCTTAAATCTTATAATTCATGGACACTAATTTTTTATGCATTAAAAGATATGGTTGATTGAAGTTCAAATAAGTAAAAATCTCATAGTGAAACTCAATCAATAAGAAAACTTTAAACTCCATTTTATTCTAGAGAATCCTAGTGACCTTAAAACCTAACAAGATTTAGAATCACTCGGAATAATCTTATTCACAAATGAAGAATGATTCGAGTTTTTCCTGAGAAATTTTTAGAGTGTTATATGAGGAGTTTCTACTTGAATGAGTTTGATGGAAATGACTTGGTTTGTAAAAAGGAATTAACCTTAAAGAGTTTGAAGTCATTGAGAGATTATTTGAACAAAAAATTGAAAAATCCCTTTTCTTGATTCGAGGGTGCGTCTGAAGTGGAACACAACAATGTGGTTCCAAGGCAACACAAGCAATAGGTGTGCCTCCTTATAATAGAAAAAACATTGGGTATTCATTTACTATTTAGTTTTCTTACTAATATTTGTATTTGGTTCTAGTAATATCAGTGATCTATCGGCTAACAATGTAAAAAAATATCAAATTTTGCAGAAACTTTATGTTCACAGGTATTATAGCTGTCAAAATGGGTTTATTCAACCCAACCTAACTCAACCCTAATGGGTAAGAGAGTTAAATAGGTTGGGACGAGCTGACTCTTATAACTAAAGGCCCTATAAAAAGAACCCCAACCCATCCATAAGCGGGCCATGACGGGTTGACCTTTAACCAAAAAAGGGACAACATTTTCCTCTTAGAAAGGATGTGAACGTCGATGTCCGATGAACACAACATCAATACATACATAAGTTGATTCATGAAAAAATATTAAATGATCACTATTTTCATAAACAAAAGAACAAAGGAAAGTAAAAAATTAGACATAGAAACAATAGAAAAAGAGGTCAAAGATTCATAGTTATAATGGAGTAATGGACTTGGTCTAATAAGAAAATTAAGTGGGCTAATGACCCTAAAATGTACTCCTTATGTCTCTATTTACTTGTTCACTTTTGAATTGACACACCTATTAAGAAAATAATTATTGATATAGTAAGTTTACTTAACCCCTTTTAATTGAAGTTGATAAATTAAAAACTTGATATTTTTAAAAAGTTTAATCTTTTTCAAAGTAATTAATTGAGGGTATAATAAGAAAAAAGTTTTATCCTTTCTTTATTTGTCAAAATGGACAAATAATTAGGTACAATTATAAAAGGAAAAGTGAACAAGTAAATCGGGACAGAGGGAGTAAAAAATATAGTCTTGATTTCATATTGATATTTTGAAAATATTTATTGACAAAAATATAGGCTGGCCTCTAAGGCTTGAAGGTTCAGCTAGCGGGCCAAATGCGGTTGTGCTAAAAAGACTTGTTCCTAAATAGACTGAAAAATTGAGTCCAACCCCATTTAATTTAAAGTTTGGGTATGGCCGGCCTAGCGGGTCAATCCCATTTTGGCAGCTCTAAGTACTATGCACTATCTTAACATATAATTTACTTTTTAGTTATATAAAATCTCATTATAACTTCTCACCTCATCGACAAATTTAATTTTTTGCTTATGAACCACATTTCATCACAAAGATATTTTGGGATGAAAATAAATTTGCCAATTGGTCATCCCAAAGCATGTGTCACTAACGTGTATAACGACAAATTTAATACATGGTAACTAAAATAAATTTATATTCACTACGAATATTTTTTATTGCCTTTGTTAACTTCTTCTCTACTGTCCCTCCACTACACAACTGCAACCAACAAAGAAAAAATAGCAAACAGAAAAATAGTAATAAAAAACATAATTCATTTTAGATCTTTATTCAAAATAATAAACTAGGGTTTTAAAATATGAACCCAAACATAGGTCACTCACCCAACCCGCCAATAATTTTAAGGGTTGGGCTCAAGATATGGATTGGGTTCAATCTCAACACATTCAAGCTTAACCCATTTGAAGAGAATTCTCAAATGAGCCTTATTCAATCTCCAATTTTAACCCATTTTAAAACTTTTTTATTAAGATATGTTTTCATATTGAAGGTATAAATTATCATCTATTTAACATCTTTTAGGATTTATCTATCCATTTGTTACTTTTTTAACAGAAAATTCTTGAGCAAAAATTTAAATTGAGATTATTAAAGTTAAATATCAATATGTTAAATTATTGAGATTAAACAGTTCAAATTGTGCGGGTCAAGATCCAACCCGCTTTTTAGGCCATTTGAGACCAACCCATTTGAGCCCAAAGTAAAGTTGGGTGGATCAAGACCCAACCCGAATTCTATTCATCCCATTGTAATATTTCCAATTTCAGCTCAACCTGCCCATTTGACACCCCTACAATAAACCATAAACTATTTTTATAGTTTTAAATGAAGTATATACTTACCGCCTGACAAGAATAAAAAATTGAGAAAGAGAGCATTCTTAATATTGTCTATGGTGAAAAACATGAGTTTATCGACAACAACAACAAATTGAGGAGAAATATTTGCAGTGGGTACAATATATACCTAAATATGGAATGCGATAGTGAGGAATGATCCACTATAAATAGTCCAACCTAATAATTCATAGTTTACTAAGCACATAGCTCAATAACAACACTAAGACAAATTAGATATCCTGAACAAACAATACTTCGACAAATTACATATCTAGAACAATAAAACTTTGACAAATTACAAATCCTTAACAACAACATTTTGACAAATTACATATCCTCAACAACAAGCTCAGTATTCATCAATCACAAGTTCCACAAAAAGGCATTCACAAGATCAACAAAACACATCAAGTTCACTTATGATAAGTATGTGCAATGCAATGGAATACAATGTCAAGTATAATGATGCATGTTTGACCTAGTGATACACATCTGTTGTCTCTCACTCCGGGACTGTAATGACCCGAGAGGTTATTTTTGATAATTTCATTCATCTATTTATAGTTAATTAATTTACAAATAATTTATTAAATAATTAATTAATTTAATTGATAATCAATGGGCCAAGCCCATATATAATATAATTTAAGTTAATTCCCTATGACACTGTAGACCTTATTTCTTCTGGGCAAAAATAATAACACTTCCGAGAACATCACAAGTACGGCATGATAATAAAAATGGCGGCTACATCAAGGAAGAACTTCGGTCTTCTATAATTGAATCGAATTATGGTAAAATCCATCTCTACGCCACTATTATTAATTTATTTTGTATAATTTGCTGATGAAATCAGTAATACCAAGGATTTAAAGTACTAATTTTCTTTTGTTTATTGGTTATGTGGTGCAATTAATTAGAGTAGGAAGGTTTCGAGGAATTGAATATGTTGGAGTTAATTTTGTTCACATCAATTAAATAGTTAAAGTTACTTAGTCAAGTAACATCATTCTATAAAGTAGGAGGAGTAATTTAAAATGAGAAAGTTTGTTCTCTTCATGGCCAATTAGAACATATATGATTATATTAGTTGTTGTTTTTTTTTATATAGTTTTGTTCTACCCATATGTTATTTGGCAGTTGAAAATTTTGATAAATTGGGGTAAGTTTATGATTTCCTTTCAAATGTGACAATGGACCGTTTCTTATTTTGTGTTATGTTTTAATATTCGAGGAATTATATATAAAATTTAGAACTTAGTCCAAAACTTGAAATTTAGAATATATGAAATTTGACATGTTGGTTGGAATAAAAATCTAGGAACTTTATTATACATTGGATTGAGTTTTTGGGTAAAGGCTACACATATAATAACATGTGTATTCTAAGTTTTGAAATCTTATCATGGTTATTTATTTGAATAGATTTCTTTGCGTTGGAAGTTCAACGAAAAGAAAAGACTCAAATCCCGAGATTGTTCGACTAATTGAGCCAAGTGGATTTCTAAACCCTTACTAAGTTTATGAAATGTGTGTATTTCCTTGTGGTATATGTTTGGGAGTAATGGGACTTGGTGATAGGTTTTCTTGTCCACAATAATTAATTCTAATGATAAAAAGTGGTAATAAAAGAGAATGTGATTATTTATTGGTATGTCATTTTGTTGAGAATGGAAAGAATGCCAAAGCATATGGGCATTAACTGAAATAATATTGATTTTATTTATTATGTGTGATTGTGTTCTTTACTGAACACGTATAATTGTGATAATTGAAGTGATTATATGTCATAGCGACATTTGGTTTATTGGGATGTTGCATCATCTCCTTCATTTGATATTATATTGTGCACATGCACTGACATAAGATTGGGTAGGAGTAAAGGTCTAACACGTGGAGATCGTCGGTGTTGAGATTGAGTTATGATTATTTGGGCATCTACAGATCGTCCGTGCGATAGAAAAGTTATGATTATGATTTGGGCATGTAGAGATCGTCCGCAAAATTTGTTTGATTATGATAGTGCGTTGAGATCATCCGCACAGACACGTGAAGATCATCCGTGTCGGTATATGGACCTCGTGAGTCCCCCATGGGTCATGAACTCTTGATGTATTTATGAGGAGTATCATGTATGTACAGTTGAGAGAGAAGTTGGTATTCTGAGGCATATCACTTCATGGTGTCATATTGCATTGCATCCCATGACATTCTCCATTCCTGATTATTATGTGTTTTATCGGTGGTTGGTAATTACTTGATCTTTGATTACCTCTGCTTTTTTGTGTAAAGTTGTGATTATTGAATATTGAGTTTGTAGTCGAGGATGTATGATTTGTTAAAATGATTTCGATGAGTTGGATGCTATGAACATTGTGAAATGTAGTTTGGGCTGATTTTTATGCAAGTTGTAGTTGTGGAGGTTCGGTTGGTGTGTAAGGAGTACTCGTATTGTATCTCCTTAGCTTGTGTTTAGATGTTTACTTGCTGGGTATCGTGTGTTTAGGTACTAACCCCTTGCTACTACAATTTTTTTGTAGGTTACTAGCCAGGACATTGTGGTATCTCTCTTCTCCTTGTTTGACGTTTGTTGGAGATTTTTGAGGTAGTTGTTTATCGTCTTAGCATAATTTATTTCTCCTTAGTTATGACTTTGTCCTATTCTAGAAACAATTTCATTTGTGACTAGTGTTTATTTTTAATCAATTGTAATACTTTAGAGGCTTGTATACTTGACAACCAGATTTTAGGGGGTGTTTTGAATTAATTCTCAATTTTCGGCATTTTTATTGTAATGGTTGAATTTTAGGCTGACTTGTCTTGGAGGGATACGACGAGTGCCATGACGCTAATTTTGAATCGTGCCAACATGGTATCAGATTCCCAGGTTCATAGGTCTTACGTGTGTATAAGACGAGTCTAAGTAGAATCTCGATGATCACTACAGAGATGTTTGTAGTTATCTTTGAGAGGCTATATTGACTCTTAAGAAAAAACATCACTTCTTGAATCTCTATCGTGCATCCTTTGTCCTTTCTGAGTCTCATTGCTTAATTTCACTCTCTTTTACTTATAGTAATGGATCCTGTGTGGTTCCTTAAGTTAGAAATTGGTATATCGTGTATGGATTGGAGTTAGACTTGATAGTAAGGTGAAACTGAAGTTTATGAAAAAGATGTGTGGTAAGATTTGAATGCTCAATTGGAAAGGGTTAAGTTAGGCGACGGCTCGACGAAAATTCTTAGGATTTCTTATTGATGAGGTTGGACAATGGTTTGAGGGACTACATAAATGTATTATACTTTTTAGATTAGTACTCAATTGTGGGGATTGGTACTTGTGTGGTATAGACAATATTTGGAGTGATTTGACAATTGAAAGTGAAATGATTAAAAGGATGGCTACATAATGAATAATGTAACCTTGGAAAATACAATTTTCAATTGGTATAGTTGTCATGATATATATATATGTTGATTAGTGAATGATGTTGCATCAATAAAGGTTATAATCTTTCATAAATTAATATATATAAAAAAGGGGTACTAAATTTACTTGTTTTGAGTTTGAGAATATGCTACTCTTGTTATCTACCTAATCTACGAAGGAATATGTATCTCTGTAAGAAAGAACTCAAATAAATTCGATAATGTATTATAAATAGTTACTTAATGGACAGAAATGTGTGAGCTATTTGAGTATAATCTTCTCTATGGGTATGATGTGTTCTAGTGGTGGATTAAGACTTTCACGATTTAATACAAGTGTTATATGAAAATGGATACGTCCACTGTTAAGTGCAAAACAAACTAACTAATAATGAGTTATCTATTTTATCACATGATCATATAATACGATTTGGTGTTGGATTCATATTTGAGATACCAACTAGCTTGTTAGTACAGAGGGATGAGTTATGTATTATTTATAAAGAAGTTTATAGAGGTAGATCTTTGGTATGTAGTGTTGTGTTTGCAAAATGTATCTTGAGGATTTTAAAATAAGTTTTGATTTCACCTTAAGTTCAATGGAGGTGGATCGACATTAGGATGACAGGGTTATAGGGAAAGAAAGTCTCAATGAGTACACTTGTGTGAACGTAATTGAAAATTTTAGTAAGAAAGTGCGTATAAAATTATGTTAGTCCTTTGAATTTGATTGGTATAACTTGGTATAAGGTATCACGTCAATGATAAGGTTGACTTCGAGATGATGACAATGGATACTAAGTAAAACAGTATGAAATGTTCACTGTGGATTATGACAAGGATACAAGCATATGATAATGATTCTTTTTAGTTAAATAAATTTGGTATGATAATAATGGCTTGCGAGTATCTAATATTGTGGTTTTCTAGTATTTGGTGAGTAATGTGATTGTATGGAAAGCTTTAAGAGATGCAGGGACACCACTCGAATAGAACATAAATGGATTAGAGTCCTAATAAGAGAAAAATCTGGAATGAAGTGTAACCTTTGGAAAGAGGTGAGAACAAGTATATTTTTATTTTGATTATAAAGCCTATGGAGTATCTTTAGAGGGATTGAGAATTGGATCCAGAAACACGTGGTTCTTTCTATTTTTGTTATGGTTATGGTGATAGTGTTACATGTAATTCATATCACTTAAAAGTTGTTGGATAAGATTTGAGAAAAAAAAGGTCTACAGACGTTTGACTCAGGTGTGATGATAAATTCTTTAATGTTTTTGAGTTGGTAACTAGTACAATTAAATTTTAATGAAGGATACGATAATATTAATGGAGAGGCGGTCAATTTTAGGCTAATATACATGTATTCATAAAGATCTTTAGTGTATGAGCTAATGTTAATAGATAATGGGATGTATTACATGATTGAGATCAAAATTCATGTTTTTAGTGGTGAGTTTATGTTTGTGGGTAGTATGTTTTTTTCAAAGTATGGATTGATAAGGTATGAAATGACCGATCGCAATGAATATTAATTATTTGAAAGGTCTGTTATATATTTTGAGTCATAAAGGGTGTTATTTTGATTTTCAAAGGACCTAAGGAAGGGTTTCATTAAAAGTTCTTATTTTGAGGATAAGGTAAAACTGTCAGGTGTTATTGGTCAAGGGATAAGATCGGTAATTGAGTTTGCGAAAGGAACAAGAGTCTCGCGTATTGAAGAGTTCAAGGTGTATAAAATAAGAGTCATGGAAAGAATTTAAAATATGTGAATGAGTAAGAACACTCATATAGACTTTTGGTTCGAAGTTGAAGGTTGTATAAATTTTCATATATAAGTTCTAATATGACTATGGATGTGAATTTGTTCGATATAAACATACTAGGGTTTTATCATATATTTTTATAAAGATGGACTTTTAGTTTGGGTGGCAAACAATGATGAATGGAAAATTCTATAGGATTATGTCAAGCTATATTGTTCAACTTATAATAGGTAACTTATGGATGTTAAATGTTGTGGACTTACACAGTTTTACATGGTCAATGAGAATTTGGAGGGTATTGGAATTACTTGTTGGTAGGACATCTAGAATGTTATGATGTGTTACATAGGAATTTGATGGTTAGTAGAGATTTTGAGCTTATAGCATACATAATTATTTGGGTGACCAAGAATTTCTTAAGTATCGATATGAGGTATATAATGGTTTGAATAATAGTTGAAAAGTTGGAACGAGAAAGATTATAGTTGACATTGGACATAATTCAAAAGCTTCATCTTGATGAGAAAGTACTATCAAATTTAAAAGTAATGCTATCACCCTTGGATGAGAGTTTTATTTATCATGTGATGCTTAAATCAAAGGAAGAGAGAGTCATAATTCGAAAGTTTTAGTAGCTATAATGTTTTTTATAAGAAGAATTTCTTACTAATGATGGTTTGACAGTAAGGTAAATGGATGGTGTGGTTATGATATTTGTTGATATTAAGAGTGTTGACTTCAATAAAGTACTGTGAGAAGTATGTGAGGTTTGATAAATCGAGCATGTGTAAGATTGCAATGAGATCGGGCTAGTTGATTGTGGGTGGCTAAAAATTGAGATATGGAGTCATCTAAATATAATTGTTTAATATGTTTACTATGGAAAGAGTATCTTATGTTACCCAAACTTGGTTTTGTACTTTTTTAGGTGACCACCTATTCCGTTTCATACGTGATTTGGAGTGTGATTCACTACATATGCTCGTGTGTGCTTCTACATATATGGGTAAATTCTTAGTGGTGGATCGAGTGTACCGATCCTCTTATGCCCTCTTAGTAGAGTGGTATTCTTTAGCATACTTGGTCATATTAGTTATAACAGATTTGATGTTGTTTGGAATAGTTAAAGTATACCGGTAGTTCTACACACAATCTTGCTTATTAGAACCTATATAAGAGCTACTATGAAGAGTTACATTCGTCTAAGAGTGTTATTTGAGATTCTGCATTTTGAAGTGTATCGCTTCTTGGGTGTTTACTTAACCATTTCTTCTTTGGGTTAGATAAGTTTGATTATCCCTTCTTGAGTACCCTATGTCTAAAATTAATTTTTGTGTAACTTAAGTTCGTGGAAAGATTGTGTTGTTATAAAGGATTTTTGATAAGATCTGTGATGGTTTATGAATTATGAGTGTCTGGTAATTTATTCAGAAGGTTATCTTGGTTATGTGAGAAACTAGTCGTCATGACGGTTGTGTTCAGGTCCAATGCGTTTGAGTCTAGATTAAGTTCATGAGTTAGTTTGTGACTTGATAATCACTCTTGTTTTGTAGATCTTTCAAAGTTTGATTAGAAGGTTCAGTTCTTAGTAGTTGATCTGGATGACATGGTATTAAGGAGAAGCTCACTTGGAGAGATGAACACTGTCTGGTAGGTCATAACTTAATCTTTTGATAATGTTGGTTATTCTTCCTTCTCCAAATTTATGTTTGAGGACGAACATGATTTTTAGTGTTGGATAATGTAATGACCCAAGAGATTATTTTTGATAATTTCAGTCATCTATTTATAGTTAATTAATTTATGAATAATTTATTAAATAATTAATTAATTTAATTGATAATCAATGGGCCAAGCCCATATATAATATAATTTAAGTTAATACCTTATGACACTTTAGACCTTATTTCTTTTGGGGGAAAAATAATAAAACTTCCGAGAACATTACAAGTGAGGCATGATAATCAAAATGGCAACTACATCAAGTAAGAACTTGGGACTTCTATAATTGCATTGAATTATGGCTAAATCCATCTTTATGCCACTGTTATTAATTTATTTTATAGAATTTGTTGATGAAATCAGTAATACCAAGGATTTAAAGTAATAACTTTCTTTTATTTAATGGTTATGTAGTGCAATTAATTAGAGTGGGAAGGTCTCGAGGAATTGAATATGTTGGAGTTAATTTTGTTCACACCAATTAAATAGTTAAAGTTACTTAGTCAAGTAACATTATACTATAATGTGGGAGGAATAATTTGAAATGAGAAAGTTTGTTCTCTGAATTGCCAATAAGAACATATATGATTATATTAGTTGTAGTTTTTTTTTTATATAGTTTTGTTCTACCCATATGTTATTTGGCAGTTGGAAATTTTGATAAATTGGGGTTAGTTTATGATTTCCTTCCAAATGTGACAATGGACCGTTTCTTATTTTGTGTTATGTTTTAATATTCGAGGAATTATATATAAAATTTAGAACTTAGTCCAAAACTTGAAATTTAGAATATATGAAATTTGACATGTTGGTTGGAATAAAAATCTAGGAACTTTATTATACATTGGATTGAGTTTTTGGGTAAAGGCTACACATATAATAACATGTGTATTCTTCGTTTTAAAATCTTATCGTGGTCATTTGATCGAATAGATTGCTTTGCGTTGGAAGTTCAATGAAAAGGAAGGACTCAAGTCCCGAGATTGTTTGACGAATTGAGCCAAGTGGATTTCTAAACCCTTACTAAGTGTATGAAATGTGAGTATTTCCTTGTGGTATATGTTTGGGAGTGATGGGACTTGGTGATGGGTTTTCTTGTCCACATCAACTAATTCTAATGATAAAAAAGAGGTAATAAAAGACAATGTGATAGAAGTTGGATTTTCATGGTTTCTTCTTCAATTACTTGTGGGCTTCTCATGTAGAAAGGTATGGTGATCCTTCATCTCTAGATAACCTTTAACCTAGAGAGTTCCTTTCAAAGTTTTCAATTAGAATTCATGGTCAACCTTCATCTTCTTCAATCTAGCCAAGAGTTCTTTCTAAAAACATTTTTAAAGGCTTAATCATGATAAATTGATGATAATGTACTGAATCTAAAGTGAATATTTATCCAATTTCACGATGAACCCATGTTCCCTCCAATTCTCAAATTAGCCTATATTATGGGCATTGTGATCTTGACTTTATGTTGATTGAATTATGATCCTCACATGTTAAGTTGCTTATATCTACTGCCAATTATGTATATTGATGGTGAATTATGTGTAATTTATCAATGAGGATAAAGGTGTGAAGAGTTGGTAAGATTGACCTATGTTGTTCTACTTCTATAGTTTTTATGTAGCGAATTTGATATGATATCGATTCTAGTGTAGTTGAAGCATGATTTCGTTTAGGTTATGATATGTTTAGCTACTGCCCTATATTGTGTTATTAATGAATAATTATTATCATCTTGTTCATCAAGTTGATTTTCATTGTAATCGTATTTGCAGTTTGATTCGTCTTTCAATATAGGTTGAATTATTTCATTTTATAATTTTGTCCTTGTATCTATATATAAAGTAAAACCTTTATAAATAATATAGTTGGGACCATGAAATTTTATTATTCTATAGAGATATTATTTAATCGATAAATTAATATTTATTAATTTAAAGAATAATTTATCATATTTATTTATTTCACATAAAAAAATATTATTTATAAAGTACAACAAATACATCAAAATCATTGTATCTTACTAATTCAACATTGTGATGTTGGAATAATAAGAGTTCTCAAGATATATTATCGAACATATATTTATTGTAGGATATTAGAAGATTATGAAGCGGAGAAAATTGATCCAGTATAGATTAATCTTTTTGATGCTATAAATTTTGCCACAACTTTTTGGACAAAAAATGTTCGGCAAAAGATAATAGCAAATTGTATTCAACACTTAAAAATTCGTTCGGAGATTGCAATCTCAGTGAATTTGAATTAACTTACGTGAAAACGTCATTAATGAACTTAGTGTCATTGATACTGATATCGGTTACAAGAATAAATGGTTGTTAATAAACCGTTGAATTATCCAGGTGAAAATGACACATGTTAAGAGGTACTCAACATAGAATAAATTATGGATACCACTGAAAAATGCAATGTTGATGATAAAGTTTATGATGACACTATACCTTTGGAACTAGTTACGCGTAAAAAACACTTATCGCATCTAGAACTCTTCACAATTTTATGATACTGTTTGAAATGACAATAATATTATTAAGAGATGAGCTTCATAATAAAAGTTAGAGTGAGATTCTTAGATCAATAATAAAAGTAAGAGATGAGCTTCATCTAGATTCAAATTTTAAGAAAAAACAGAACAAAATAGATTCATATGTCTTTGATATATTTGTACTTTAAAAAAATTAGTAATTTATGATATTAATGGGACCATATATTTATATAAGGGTCTTCTAGAAATATATTATCTTATTATCTTATAGAAATTAATGATTTTTTCCATTGGCCCAAGTTGAGACCGGAGGAAAATATTATTTTAGAGAAATTATTAATTTACCGAGCATTAATTTATAGAGGTTTTACTATAGTTGGTGGATTAAACTGACTCTTCAATTTGCTTCTTAAGTGACATATACAGATGGTAAAATGTTTGTAAGATATAATTAACATATGAAAATTGGACATCTCCATATAAAATTTCTAAATTTGTCGGACTCGAAATAGACATTTTAATCAAGAGTAGAAGCATCTTAACCATCTTACAAAAACCCTTGAAAATAACATTAGCAAGATTCGGCATGATTCAAACCTCGATAGACGCTTGACACTCAAACAACTTCTAAATAAAAAATTTTCAAAATATTTGTAAGATTACCTAACTAAGTTGAAATCTAGATGAAGAAGAAAAATTTCCGGTCACCAAAGAGTTCCAATTAGCTAATTCAATTTCCTTTGTTAAAGACATGGATATTTTAGCAAGATTAACTGATCGATCAATTATAAATCAAGTGGAACTCTTTCTTGTTTCTTTTCTAGACTAGAAACTAAAAAAAAACAATTTCCTTACAATAATTCATTAGATCTGCAAACATATAATTGGAACATAGAAAACTTAAGAAAATTAAAGCAAAAGAAAAATCTAGATTTTCAACTTGGCCAAGTGGTAATTCAGATAAGGAAGGGTCATTATTTATAATTCGAAGAATTCTTATTAGCCGAATTCATAATTCTGTCCATTGATAATCCTAAAAACTTCAACACTGCAACATATTAGTATAAGTGATGATTTCTCATCTCGTTTACTCTAGTCTTGCAAGGGAATAATAATTTTATTGCACAAAATAGTAAAAGCTAGAGGACTCGTGTCAGTTACAAACTAAAGGATTTAGACAATTAATTTCATTAATTATAACTTCGAATCACAAAAAAACTACATTAGTTGCCCTAAACAATTATTTTTAAAAAGTGCTTGCATATTAATTAATCGTACAAACTGATCACACAAGTGTGAATACTGTTATTTTAGTCAAGAAAAGTACAATTGTCTCAAATATTTTGTTGTATGCAGTTATTGTAGTCAACATAATTACAATTGTCTCAAATATTTTGACATACGATGTCATGACCGTAGTCTAGACCCCAGACGATACAGGCGTTGTTGACCTCTCAGAGGTCACAGACAAGCCTACATACGTCATTCTTTCTTCATCTAGGTTAATTTTAGCGGAAATTTGAATTTTTTTTCTTATGTCATGCTAAACATTTTAAACTTAACATCGTAGGCATTCACAAATCAACCATCTAATATAGAGAAGATAAAATGAAAGAAACTGTTCATAGTTGCATTAAACGTATTTTTGCAAAAAAGGCACCAATACAAAGTCTGAACAAAAGTGGAAATAAACACTAGTGGAACATGATCCACTAGATATAGCCTACATCTAATCGAGATAATAAAGGTACATTCTCTAAAGCATGAGGGCCTACCAAGTACGGATGAAAGCTCCACGTCCGAATAGCTGCAACGTAAACCTGTAAGCTCAAGCGTCCACATGTGCATGCACCTAAAATTGTAGAATTTATGGGATTAGTACACACTTGTACTAAGTATGGGTATGTGCAAGCACACACCAAATACATGCATAAGTAAGAACAGCTCTTTTCTAACAACATGATTATGGAAAGTCAAGTCAGTGGACTTTCCAAAATGGGATTAGGAAAGTAGTGAGCTTTCCAAATTTGTATTAGGAAAGTTATGCCGTGAGAGTAACATGTATCATCATACTTATCATATTGCACACAACATATAACATCTTACGCATAGCACATAACATATTGCATATAGCACATAACATCTTTCATATCATTCATTGATATGCTATGAGACCTTGGAATCATGGACTTGACATTAAGACTTCCCAAAATGAGGGCTTAACATATAGGACCTCAACTAGGGAGCCTTCTTTAGCAAACAGAGAGCCTGCTTCATTTATTCATACGTACTTCATTTCATTTCTTTCATAGGATAGTGTAAACACCAGCTATACCTAGGATGTAGTTTAAGACTTTCATTGGGTTCGCTGTGCAATGATCAAGAATGACCTAGTGTCATTACTTATGTCTATATCACCTCTTGATCATCCTATCCTAACACCTTTGGTATCATTCATTTCATTATGTGCATCATTTGAGGCTGGCCTCATTCATCCATTGGGAGCTTTAACTTTAATCGACATAGATCATGTGAGCGTCATGAAATCCAGTGTCTCCCCCACACCAAAAAGAGTTGGAATCACCAGCCAAAGTGACCCAAAACATGCTAGCATACATGGGAATTGAACCCTGCCAGATCCCTATATTGGAAGTATAGGTTCAAAGACTAGGAGATATAAGGAGACCCATACCCGGCATGCGGACAATCTCATCTCGTGAGAGTTACGTGAACCTCCTCCCTTCCCGAAAGAAGGCATCACCACTCATAACTTATCTATACTTGCTCAGTATAAAGTTTCATTGCATCCACTCAAACGTCATGGAAGCAGGATTCTAGTATGAGGACATCATAGCTCAATAGATAATTTATCATCTCATCATTAATATTAAGTGTGTTAATCTCAATACTTTCATTAGAGTGTTAACAGAGACTGGTCTCTTAATTAACTTTACACTCTCATAGGTGAGTATGTTTTGGTAACATTTACCTAGGATCATTTGAGATTGCTCTCATCTTTTAGATTAGCCTCATATCATGTTGTCACCACATTCATTAACATTAGAACATTTTCTCTTCATTATTACTCACCCCTTTTTACGTGAATGTTCATTTCATCATATGCCAAAGCACTTGGTCATTCAGTGTGTTTCACACTCTTACTTAACCCTTATAGTGTTTCATCATTTCATTGTTCAATTCATCGTTTCATTGTTCATTTCATTATTTCATTGTTCATTTCATCATGTTCCAATACACTAGGGTTACATCATTTCATTACATACATCTTAGGTTCACTTATTTTTAAACGTATGCTTGACTTATGGGTCTATACATCCAAGCCATGAGGCTTCATTCGTAGTTCAATTAGGTGATTAATGTCTTCTTAATATTATGTGGTACAAGACTTATACATCTCATATGTATGCCAATATCTCGATTTCGATCTAACTAGACCGCATTGTTATTGAATATTTAGTTTATGTATGAATTATGTATCAATACGTAATTTTAGCGATGGAACCCGGTTTCGAATCCCTTGGACAACACTTACATTTTTTCATTTATTTTATTTTGGTGCACACGGCTTGGGGATCCAAGATCAAGCCCCAACGCCTTTATTTTCTTTTAATTTTTCTCTTCATTTTTCGCTCAAAGGGACTGAGAGGATGTGGGATCGAACCCTCACAACCTCATTTACTTTTAGTTTTCAATTCTTTTAATTTCTCTCCTTTGGTCTAGGGGGTGTGGGTTCAAACCCCCACAACCCCACTTTAATTTCTTTTCCTTAATTTCCCTTGGTTCTTCCTAGAGATCATGTGTTCGATTCCCACGCGCCTCACCCTTTATTTTCTTTTAATTTTCTTAAGTTGACTGAGAGGTGGTGGGTTCGAACCCAACTCCTCTCATTACTTATTTTCATAATTCATTTCCAGCCAAGGTCATGGTTTTGAATCCCACATGTCACATTCCCTTTTTCTCATCTTATTTCATTGATTTTTAACATGGGGAGGTCACGGGTTCAATCCCCAGTGATCTCACGTATTTTAATTCATTTTTTTCATAGCATGAAAATCCCCTTCGCTTGGCCGAAACTCATTAACAAGATGCTGGAAATTTGTGCAGCCTATTTTCTCACTTCTTTAATATTAAATGTTTAGACGTTTTAAGTAGTTTTTAGTGTGTTCTTTAGGTGCATTTTCAAGATTTCATTCGTTAAAGAATTGAACTCAAATCAGCATCTTTACACCACTTATGAACATCACGATTTACATAAACATGTGTACATGAAATACAAACAACTAACATCACATTTTAGAGCCTTAAACCCGTAACACATAGTCATGGTTGACATTGCACAAACGTACACATAGTTTTGGATCGCATAGGTGATCTTTCATACGATTTCAAACACACATATATGAACATATTCATCACGAAAACACAACACATGCCTAATATCTACCAGCAAACATATCCAAGCTACAAATTATTGGGAGCTAGTGACAGGGACATGCAACGGGGAACAACCCTATTTCGGACTGAATATACTGAACCTTAGAGGTCTATTGGGAAAGGGACCAAAAGAGAAGAGAACCCATACCTTTTTGATGTTCAAACCTCGACTTGTTGCCCAAAATCTTCTCCAATCACACGTACAACACCAAAATTTCAACACCCCACTCGACGGAAAACCTTCTCTTTGGCTACGTGATTGATTAACATTTGTTTTTCTTATATTTTTGTATGAGTTATTCAAGTGTGAAGAACCTTGGTAAATTTTCGGTTCTTGAATGTTATTTGGCAGAGATAAACGTTAATGGGAGAAGAGAGATTGAACGTGAAAGTGAGATAGACGTGAGAGAGTAAGAGTTTTATTAGGCTTAGGAGTCTAGTTTAGGACTTAGTCAAATTAGGTTTTTATTAAATAATAAAAAATCTGATATCCCTTTTATTTTAAATCAGATAATAAATAATAAATATTAATTAATTACATTAATTTACCAACTTAAATTAAAACAAATTTAATTCATTGGTTCCACCTAGGTTAGAACCCGGGTGGAGCAAGACTTAACTCTAAGAGCCAATTTTCGGCCCTCTCTCCCCAAAATACCCTTCCACCTTATTAATTAGATAATTATATATATATATATATATATATATATATATATATATATATATATATATATATATATATATATATATATATATATATATATATATATATATATATATATATATATATATATATGTATATATATATATAGGTTAATTACGATACTACCCTTATCCTGGAAAAAGATCATTTTACCACTAGATCCTCCAAACTTAAGATTTCTCCTTTTTAAGTCCGGTAAAGACTCATCCGGGTAAATCTTTATAGTCGGAAGCCATACATGGCTGGAACCAACCTTTCCTATCTCAACTAACTCCCCAAGTTACTTGGCTTGGCTTTTGAAAGGGTTCAGAGGTCTGATTCTACGCGCACCAACTTGTGTGAACCCGGTCTAATCGTAGGCATTCTAGACACATTAAGCATTACTTAGCATATCCATTTTTAGGGTTGTTACATACAACAACAGGAAATTATACCAAGAGTAGAAATTATTGTTTGACATTAAATTTTTAATAAATGCAGAAAAGAAAAATTATCACCACCATCTCAAAATAAGTTATTGTTTTTTTTTTGTTCTTTTAAGATATTTAGTTTTTCGCCCATCAATAAAAACTTTTTAATAAATGCAGAAAAGAAAAATTATCACCCCCATTACAAATTTATTCTTTCTAAAGTAATGAATTTTACATAAACAACAAGCCATTAAAGGTATACTTTTTTAAGACATTTGATTATAAGTTTGCAACGAAGAAGACTTTTTGCTTTCTTAGAGCAAGTAATTTTGTTAAGGAGTCTACTCATACTAAAAACATTAGATTTTGTTAAATAAAGGTAGTACAAGTATTATATGTCATTATTTGAGGTACACCTGTTTTAGAAAGAAAATTTGACATGTAATGGATCAAAAAATTTTAGTTTTGTTAGTGAGATTTTTCCTTTTCCACTCATCTGGCTGAGAACAGACCTTAAATTAACTTGATGACAAAAATAACAAATGATTAATGCAATAAACGCTATAAATATATTTATATATGATGAGATATTTTACTCTTCTATATCCTACTTGCGCATTTCTTATTTAAGTCCTCATAATTACTATCATCTTGTTCATCCAATTGATTGTCATTGTAATCGTATTTGTAGTTTGATTTGTCATCCATAAGTAGATGCATTCTTTCATTTTACGATATTCTCTTTAAATCTATATATAGTTGGTGGATTAAAGTGAGTTGACATACCAAAATAGGACATCCATACATGGAATTTCTAAATTATTAGGACTCTGAATAGATATTTTAATTAAGAGTAGAGGAATCTTAACCATCTTACAGCAACCCTTGATAATAACATTAGGGAGGTTAACGAAAAAATGGGGCAGATTCAAACCCCCAAAGACGTGTGACACACAAAGAACATCTAAATAAAATTTAAAAAGATTATTTGAAATATTACCTAATTGAGATGGAGTCTAGGTCAAGAAGAAACAAACAAGGAATTTTAGAAAGATTAAATGATCGATCAATTACAAATCAAGTGGAACTCTTTGTTGTTTCATTTATTGATTAGAAACTAAAAACAACACATTTTCCTGACAAGCATTTATTAGATTTGCTAAATATAAATGGAACATACAAAACTTGAAAATATGATAGAATAAGAAAAATCTAGGATTTCACCTGGCCAAGCAGGAATTCAAATGAGGAAGGATATTTTCGATCTTCGAAGAATTCATATTAGTAGAATTAATATTTTTCCCATTTGTCATCCAAAAACCTAAGCCAATTCATCATAATAGTGAAATTATGATTTCTCAACACTTTTACTTTTGTTTTGCAAGAAAATAGAAGCTTGAATCTACAAAATCGTAAAATCTAGAGAAGGAATGCTAGCTAGTTCAAAATTAAATGATTTAGCCAGCTAATTACATTAATCATTATAAGATTGACTCACAACAAACTATATTAATTTCCCTACACAATGATTTAAAAAAATGTGTATATGTAATAATTGATCGTAGAAAATTTATTAGTCAAGCTTGAATGTATTTATCATAGTAGTAAAGAAATTCTATCTACCTCAAATATTGTGATACACAAGAACAAGATTTTTACTAAGTGTAGAGATTATTGTTGGGATAAGGCATAAGTACCCTCTAGAGTATGACCAAAATCTCAAAAACACACTTAAACTTAACTAGGGTCTTACCCCCCCCCAAACCATTTTTATCATTTTTTTGTACCTTTTGAGCTGACGTGACAACTTCAACCATCCATGCTGGTAGTGTTTGTACACACTCGCATGCATATGTGTAAATATTATTTTTTTAAAATTTATTTTTTTATTCTTCATTTTTAAAAAATATAATGACATTGTTGAGATTAGTATTGAGCACCGATATGAGACGAGTTCAGACAACTCAAAGTCCTCATAAACCATTTACGCGAACGTGGGTAAATGAGTCATACGTTTTAGATGATTCCTTATTAATTTTAAGAATAACTTAGTTGATCCACTATGTTGAAAATTCCTAATACTCCGGCAAGGTAAAGGACAGTCACATAACTCATAGTGATGATTGCCGATTATAAAATCTCCCAAATAAGAGTAAAAGAGTTATTGTTGAATTTTAAATACATTCCGTTATTATCAACTGCTTTAAAAGCTTTATTTATAATTAATCTTTATTGTTTCTTTTATATTGAACTGAGTTGAGTATCATTGAGTTGAGATAAAATGAGCATACTGTTCCTTTCTATAAAGTTCAAGCTTATGTATGTGTTTTAGTGTACCTCTTCTATTCTCAGGCCTTCCATTTTCTAATTCCATTCTTCCTACATCTGTTATCATGCAGATACAGGAGTTCAGGGTCATTAATAGGTGACCCGTTGATGCCACTTGTAATTACGGAGTTACTTTGGTGGGCGTTCTTTCTTCTAGAGGATTCCTATTTTTTTTTTTTAGGATTTCGTGGATCTTGTCCTGATTTCCATGGTCTAGGGCTGAAGATCGGAACCCTAGAATTCAGCTCCCAATGTGATTAATGGTTGACCAGCACAAACCATCAGTCGATCGACAGTCCGTTGATCTCTTCCATCGATGAACCTGACAAAAGTTAAGTTGTTACAACTCAAAGTACCCCATAGGCATAACCGGTGTGGTCGTCCTTTATGAGGACTAAGACAAGCCCTTAGCGTTCGTCATAGCAAAACATATGTAAGAAAATACGGGAAAATTTAAAACTTTTACTTTTATAGCAAGGAGGTTTACATAGACCTCTACATAGGGAGCATACATAGGCTTCTCGCATAAACAACATTATATATATATATATATATATGTATGTATGAATTTAGTCTAATACTTTGTCTCACATTAAACCATCTATAAAGTGAATCTCAATAGTTTTGACATAGACCTTTGTCTATTACAATTTTCCATATAGGCTACAATGATGTCTTAACATGAGAATGGAATAATTGTCGCAATAATAGACAAAACTAATAAGTCTTGATGAGTGGCTTTATCCTCGGAACTCATGAAGACTCACCAAATGACTTAGGAAAGAGCCAAGTATTCTTCTTCAATGACCACGAATCTCCTCAATGGCCCAAACCTAAAATGTTTGGGAAAAAAAGGAGAAAATATGGGTTAGTACAAACCACATGTACTAAGTATAATCCTATGCATAAAATCATCAATACATGAGAAAAGGACAATTTAGTCAAAATCATGCTTTCTATAAATTTAACTGAACATGCATATATAGGAAGCACAATAAGTCAATTCAACATAATAGCAACCAAAACTATAAATCACCCAAGTAATTCTTGTGCAATGCCAAGGATAGAACCCCATAATCCTATCCAGGGCTAAGTATCACATTAAGCAACCCACTTCATACTTACAACATATTCTCTTAAACTATTCATAACATAATTAATACATGAATACTACTCATTTCTTATCAACATAATCACAATCGTAGTCATAATCATAAAAAAAAACTACTAGAACCATCCCTTAGGATCCGATATGTGCAATGAGTAAGAGAAGTCATATACCCTCCCTTACTCTATGTAGAAGCCTTTAAGAAAACCCTAAAAAGAGTTCACATAATTAACATATTCATTTACTTTTACTTTAGGGAAAGAATTTTAATACACGACATGACACCATATGTGCTACATGGAATCCGGTTCTACTCCCACACCGTAAAGAGAGGGTTAACAATTGCCTAAGGTGTAACCATTAGTACATAGATATCTAGGTGGATAACCTAAGATAAAGTTCTATCTGGGAACATAGTTAAGGGTCAAGGATCTTGTTCCTAGAAACCTTGTCTTTCTAACGCGGAGGCTTCCATCTCATGAGACAACACATTTTTAGGGAATCCGGACTTACTAACGTGAGGAAACCCATGTGGGAGGCTGGACTTACTAACGTGACCTCTGTCTCATTTACATTTCCCTTTCAGTGCTAAGAAATTATTCCCTTTAGTAATCATCTTATTACATCACACAAGTTCACATTAGTCTCTTCTAGACCCTTATGTAAAGATACTATCATAATAGCTCATAGGTGATCACAAGTGAGAACTATCCTTTATCTTTAGATACATAATTACATACTTCATATCCAATTTATGAATCTAGGGTTAGGGATGAGGGATCTTTGTCACCAACATCACAACAACACAATTAGCTATAACATCATTATCACATAAGTAGATTTCACATTGGATAATTGAGATCAAAGGAGAATCAAGATCATACCTCATTGCCCTTCATGGGACTTCATACTTCAATACCCATGAACTCACAACCAACATATGAAACAGGGCAATTCATGAAGTATTAGCATAACAAAACTCAAAGTAAACAAGGGACATGTCCATCAGCGTCAACAATTCACCTTAATCAATCCAAGAAATTAGGGATTCGAGGAAAAAACATGGGTCAAGGGAAAACTCATAGGAATTCATCAATTATCCATCACTTCATACTTAAACATCATAATTCATCATAATTCATCATAAATAACTCATAATTTAGTTTTAGAAAGAAGACCAGAAAAGTACTTGTTGTGGATTTAAAAATCATCTTTTGAAGGACCTCTTGGGGAAAGGAATCCGAAGAGTTAAAGAAACCATACCTTATAGATGAGAAATCCATTAAATTGAGTTGAAAAACTTGAAGGCTTGATCTTCTTCTTGGAGCTCTATTGGTCTTTAATGGAGTTTTGGATGAAGAGAGAGAATTTGGGGAGAGGAGATTTTTGAGTTAAACTTGAGGGACTTGGTTTGAGTGATAAAAATGACCTAAAACTTACCCTAAGACATAATCTATTCTTTTTAACCAATTAAATTACCCAAAACATCCCTCACTTAAATGGGTTTATTTGTGAAATCAAAACACCCAAAATACGACTTTTACGATATCTAGGAAGTAGATGCGCGTTGCAACGATAATTTTCCAATATTTTTTCGATTTTGAGATGAGGCAGTAGGGTTTGTATCATCCCCGAATCACAAGTCCAAATCCATATCTCCACGTGATTGTTGTGCATAGCGCAGAAGCCACCAGAAACCTGCCTGCGCGCAGCTGCCTTGGCAACTTGCTTGCCCAAGTTTGGGTCCTCCCCAAAGACCCTTCCGATGGTCCTTGGGGTGTCGTGACTGCACGTTTTGACCCTATATACTACACTATACCTATTCAAAGTCTTTTACAAGCTTTGTACTTCATATGACTCTCCGAAACCTTCACCAAACATAGGGACGTCAACTAGTTAAATTTCGCTAGTTTCCAAATGTTAAGGCTTTTCTTTAATCCTATTGATACAATACTTATCAAACAAGTTATTTATTCTTATTTAGGTATAAAATAATAATTAGTAAACATATAAGTCTTTAGTATGAGTCGTGGAAATTTCTGGGTTTGTCATGAACCAGGGGTCTTTTGGTCTTTTACGTATTGGTTGGGCACCTAAACTACGTCTTTTAGCGCCTAAACTACGTGATTTTTGTCAGTTTTATCCTGCAAACATAACTAGAACTTACCTAAGTCAAATAATTTATGAAAACTTAGAAACATAAAGCATAAAGAGAAGAAAAGAGGTGATCAAAACCCTAGTTCACGAACACAATAAGGTTCGATAAGTTCTAGCCCTGAAGTCAAAGGATTTTTACGTGGAATTTGTCACTAATTATTTTGGATTTCACTAGCAGGGTCCTTTCACCCATAAGGTCCCTGGATTTTAGTCAAAATCTTTATTTCCTTAATGATTATTTAGATCTAGGGTTTCTTGAATGTTAGAATTGTTGGGTTTTAATTGTTATAATGATCCAAATCATACTATTATAAGTTTAGTATCGGTATTGCCCACTTTCATGCATAAGCTCAGAACCCTAGTTATGTAGTTCTTCTAGTTCACGAATTACACATGCTAGGTCAGTGAATTAAGTTACTTATGAACATGCCTCAAATTTTGAGTGCATTATTATTAGTATATAGATGTTGTATTCTCAATTTGCATGTTAGTTTTGAGCTATCCAGTACTACAACACTCAGTCATGAAATATCAATTACTTAATCATTATGGAAGCTTAATACCGAGTGGACTAGGGTTAGTCACCTATATGTCCCAGAATTACGTGCCCCGTAGTTTATAATTTCCCTATGTAGGCATCATTTTAGTGATCACACCAGTATGCCTCCATATCTGTGGTGGGGTATATTAGGTTCTCTAGATGGGGCATATACATCAGACTCCACATTTAGCTTATACAATTTTATGTCAATTATTAGTAGCTCCCTTACAGTTCAATTATATTGCATTGATCATCTTATCAGTATCATTTAGCATTTAGTCTCAGCTTGTTTGAACTTGGTCATTAAATTCAGTGTAACCATGTATAGTACTTTCAGTATTCTTATTATGTTTAGATCATGTTATTGCTTGGATGCTTTTATTAAATGATGTTATTGTTAAGTATTACTCTATTATTCATGCTTAGTACCTTTCTAGTACTGACACATAATTTGTGCTACATTTTCTCATCATGTAGATTCAGTTCTTCAACATCGATATCATGCATAGATCAATTCTTGATCTTCATTTCAGCAACATCAGTGGTGAGTCCTCAATATTCGAGGACTAGGGACATGACTATCTTTATCGTTTTTAACTTTAGTTTCAATTTTTCTTGTTCTAACTTGGCATGTCCCAATATTTCTATTCCTTTTGATGCTTATTTAAAACATAATTAGTTCCATTTTTAGTCTTTGAGTTTGAAATTTCTTTTGTATGCAAATTTCAGTTTTATCATTGTAAGATCCCAAAAATGACTTAGTTTAAATAGATCCTAACGTGTTTTTCATGATGGTCTAATCCTAAAGTTGTCTAAAATATTGTATTGAGGCAGTGTCTAAGAGTTTAGGTGCATTGGGAGTCAAACGTCAAGGGACGACCAAGACGTTCGACGACTAAGTTACCTATGTGCTTCATATGTGGTTTTATGTGTTTATGTGTGATTCATGAGGTTATAAGGTCATTAAATGAATTATTATGGTGTATATAGGCAGTGTGTCAAGTTTCGTGAAGTTTAGAGGTCAAACGTCCAAGAACGTCCATGACGTTCGAAAGGTTTGCCTTGAAACGACCTTGTGTGTGAATTTTACATGTTTATTTTGGATGAAATTCATGTGAGAGGTCCTAAACTCATATACGATCATGTTTGGGTTGGAAACGTCAGGGAAAATATCCCCAAGGACCATCCAAGGGTCCTTGAGGAAGGACCCATGTTGGTGGCCAAAACTTCCTAAGGCAGTCCCACCTACGGATTGCCTAGTCGACGCCCCATAGGTGTAGGGTATGGTACATGGACTAGGTATCTAAGATCCCATTTTGCATCCTCTAAACCCATCGACAGAGGATAGGACGGTCTGTGTGTGGACTGACGCCCCGTCGATGGGCAACCATCGATTGGGTCTGTGTCTTGCGCAGCTTCACTGTTAAGTTGAGGGGTGAAGTTTTAAATTCACCCCACATTCAAATAAGATAAAGGGAGGTTAGCTTAAACCACTTATATGATTTCATTCTTCAAAATCAAAACCCAAATTCCCTTAGAAATTCTCTATAACTCCATTGGAGACAAAACTCAAGGAAGGTCTTGGATTGGAGAATTGAGCAGAGATTATCCATCAAATTTAAGAATTAGCTTCATTTATCAATTATGCCAGTTGATCGAGTATTGGAAACACTCAACTGTTCAAGCAAGGCTAAAACAGTGTATTTCTACTCATCGACATATTTTGCATCGTATTTATTCTTTTTATACATATAAATTCAATTATCTCTTTTTATTTAATAATAGGCCATATGCAATGAATTCTCAAAATATGAAAAAATAAAAGTAGAGGCATCGAATGGGACCTATTAATTTTGCTGGATTACGCGTGGCATTGGTAATAATTAGCTGACATTTCTTTAAAAAATTGAATTTCGTTCATTTTTAATTTATTATAACATACTGATGTTTTTTTAAATTTCTTTTCATATAATTAGTGCGTGTATCCAAAGACAACAATGAAGAACTATCAAAGCATGAAATGTTTATTGCAACTCGTACTGATACCCAAGTTGCAATAGTAAGTTTTTCAAAAAGGATTAGTTGTGAATTTGATTCAGACTTAACATTTATATATTGTCTGGAGTTTGACTCCATTGAATTTTACCACGTATGTCTTCTTCTTCTTCTTATGCAAGTGCGAGGAGATATCAATTCTTTGTCGATGTCGCTGAATTGTTTGCTACAAAAAGTTGTTAGATTTATTTAGATCTTGATCGCTATCATAGGACTTGAAATGAAATAGTACTTACAATTCATTATGGATGCCAATTTTATTCAATAGGCTGAACTTCAGAATTGCATAAATTCTGGGGTAATAGGTGATGATGCATTTAGGGCAGTGTTTGGAAAAGAGCAGCCCGGTCAACTTTGGTGATATGGTAGATTAGTGACAACACATTCTTTGAAGAAAGATGAGTAAATCAACAATTTAAAACAAAAGCATGCCAATGAAATCACTTCTCTAAAGGAAGAATTGAGAGAAGAATTGCGACATTTATTCATTCAATTATTGCGAAACAACCTTTAATTGAATTTTCAGGATGTACCAGGGTGTGTTGGATCTAACCTTACTTCACCTATTGATGCAAGTAGTGCACAAGCTATAAGAGGCACAAATCTTCCATATTCTTCAGGGTCAGCTCATGATTTAGTTATACAAAAGGTATTTTGTATTTCACCTACTTTGTTAATGGTCTGCATAATATCTTTATTCTAGTTTAGTTGGTGTTCTTGGTAAAGAAATTCTGAACTTATTTTACTATATTGAATCTTTGAAAGTTCAGTCTGTACTTTGTTTTATTTGTATGAGTGTTGTATTGTGTCGAAGGAGGACTCTAGTGATTTTGGGTTCTAGTATGAGTTGGCAATTGATACCAAGCAACACTCATTACTAATTAACACTAAATCTTGCATGTACTGACTGTCAGCACCAGGTTTCAATGAACGTGATCATAGACCTTTACTTGTAGCTCTAGTGTATGGTTTGTTAGTTGTAGTATAATTGGTCTTCTGCCTCATTTCCTTCCTTCCTCTAAGATATAGACATTGTTGCCCTGAACGTGATCATAGACCTCTACTTCTAGCTCTAGTGAATAGTTTACATGTTTATGTCTTTTCTATAGGATTCCTTCTCTTCTTACTCAACCTTCCTTCTGATTTATCATTGAACATAGCTTTATGTTGACCTGTATAAAAGACCTCTTGTTGCCCTGTATTTCTTGGACTTAAATAGGAGTAGCATGGGCTTTAAAATAGTGACAAGGGATAATCCATAACCTCCTACAATACGGAAGTCATTTCATCTCTTCCTGTAGATTCCTTATCCTGCAAATTAGTAGTCTCCTGCATTTTTCCAACCATATCAACATCTTCCTTAACAACAATTTTATCTAGGGGATTGTGTACCTGCATCAACTGAACCTTTAGAATATTTAGGCACTTCCCGGATATTACATGTATGCACTGGAGTTGATGACTGAGGATTCACCTTGTTGTGTGGTGCATGTCTTTGAAGATCACCATGTTCCTACTATTGTGTATTGATTTTTGGGGGCATTCTAAACTCTGCTATCAACCTTGTTCCAGTATTCACGTCTAGTTTCTTTGAACTATTTATGTGTTCCTGTTGTTGGTTATTATTTCTATACTTTTTTGTTTGCCATTGTTCCTCCTGTTGTTTTGGTGCTTGCTCCTGACCCTTTGACTGAGAGACAAGTCACATAGCTTTGCCTATGATAGTGGTAACAGTTTCACAGTACACAAAATGGAACTAACCGTTGTCCTGTGATTGTTCTCTTCTCTGTCCATGTTATGTTAAACTACATTTTTGAAAGAGACTTACTTTCAATTTTATATGCTATTTGTGATGGTATTTATAATCAAGGTTTATTGATATTGATATTAATTTTGATTTCTTGTTGTTAGTTATCCCCATCTTACATTGTGGTGTTAGAATGAAGTTACTCAAGTTCTTGTAGATTTTTGTTCTTTATTTTGGCTCTGTTATTGGGGCAGATTCCCTCCCCGAATATATTGGCTTTGCTCTAGTTTTAAAAAGGTGTTTAACATGATCCAACAACGTTTCTTCTTGAATCTTAAAATGAGGATTATATTAATATCAATGGATGTCCATCATCTTGGAATCGGATAATGTGTAATGGTGGTAATCATGTTGCATGAGTTGTTTTTGACAACTTGGGTTTAGTTACTCATGTGTGTATTTGCTAATCTTACACATTTTTTTAAGCTTTTAATGGCTAATACTTTAATGAATAGTTACTCTATGCACTTCCACAATTTTTTCACTAACTTATAATTTTATCTTGAATATGCAGGAAAATATCGGTAACTGAATTTGAATTTGGCTAGAAGTAAACTTGGTCTATTGTAGTGAACGATGAAGAGTTTTTGTACTATTGATACGTTTGAATGAACCATTTTTTTTTTGTTTTTTGGAATTAATTGATACTAGAGATCTTTAAGCAATCACTTTTTAAGTTTTGATTGTACAAGACATGTTTCTCGAAGTTTATTTAAAATATATCGCTTCAATTTAATTATTATTTAATATACATGTTTTTAACTTTTTGGTTGTTAGATCTGTAATTTAACATGGCAATCTTGAACCGACTTATACAACTTTGTAAAGTTCAATTTATAATAAGAGGATCTTAATACGGATGATATTGTGATCTTTTTAGATCTACACTGTCGGTACCAAAGAACATTGGATGGATTACCAAAATACTTAGTTGACTTGCAGATAGTTCTTGGTGACCTTTGGATCATCTAATTCAAAGAACCTTTTAATATGAAGTAAGCTTAACCTTGGCGTATAAAATTGGTACAAGACCTCATTCACTTAACTATCTGATCTGACTCTCTTGTATATTATTAAATTAAGAACTTGAATGTTTCTCTTTACGGAACTCAATGGTCTTTTGATCCAAGGACAGGGAGCATTAAGTCATTATTGTTGTTTTTTTATTGCCTTACTTTTTTTTTCTGCAGATCTCGATATGTCTTTCTTCACTCCTTTTTCTTCCTCTTCTAAGCCCTCTCCTACGACTACTACTTCTTCAATTTCCCTAGGATCTAGGCTCAAAGAAGAAATTAGTTTCTCCGATTTGCAGCAATCCGTTGATGACTGGAAGATCCCAAAGCATTCCCTGTCCACTATTTATAAGTCTTCTAGATGGCCTTTAACTAGTGACTACCATATTTCAACTATTGAACAAACTATCCCCCTAGATCTGACCATGTGGTTACCAAGCTTCTAAATCCTAAAGCCCTTGAAAAATATAGCCAAAAATATAATTATCTCCATTTTGGGCTTGTCCAAATCGCTGCTAAACTTCTATCTAGGGAAGGTCTAGATACCTCTCTTCTTCTCTTTCTAAGAGACTCAACATTTCTAGACTTCAATGATTTTTTTTAGGAATGGTTGAAACCAGTCTTTGCAGTGGTCCAATCTACTTTGATTGTTTTCCCAATTTTACTATTTCTCTTAAGGATTTAAATATTCTAGATTCCTTAACAGTTAATGTTAAGACATCCAATTATAAGACCAAAGCTGGATCCCTCCCAGTAGCAATCATTTATAAAATCCAAATAAGGGTATAAGTTCAGCCTTCAACACCGGAGCTATGAGAAGTAGCTATAAAGGATGAACTGTCCTTTTTAAAATGATCTACAATGATCTCATCTATAGGTACCCAAGACTATTTCTTGGAATCAAATTTCTTTACCCCGAAATTGGTTGTTGCAAGATGCCACTCCGGTAGAAAAACCTGAAAATACTACAATTTCTCACATCCAACAATTTTCAAGCGGTACCGTCTCTATCTCTTTTCAAAGATATCTTAGCCAGAGAGTCTCCAGACCATTGTCATATATTCCTCCAGAAGTAAAAAATGTGAGGCACTCAGTCTCCTCGTTCCCTACTAGAGTTGAGGTCGTTAACTTTTATTCTAGATCCCGCAAACCAAATACTCGGTGGAAACGCTTCCTCCGATGGAAGTTCACAATGACCAACCTCAATCACCCACTTACTCGTCCTTAGATGGAGAGCTATATGTTTTGACGCAAGATTTTCAAATTAAGAAAGAAACTCTCAAAAAAGAATTTTATTCACCTAGAAATGTTTTAAGCGAACAATTTTTTTTAAAAAAATTTTCAATCAAAAGAAAGACAAGATCTTCAAGACAACTATTATAACTTTTTATGCACTATTCAAAAACAAATTAATTTCTTTCAATGGTTTGAGGCTTACGTTGATTATCAAAAAAATAGATTTTCCTTTTTAAAAATCAGTTAATGTTTCAAAACTATGGAAAACTCTAAATGGGGGAGATGTAACATCTGAACTTCCCGCATCACAGAGTTTTACAATGTCTTTTGGAGATAACTACATTGTTGCAACTCCTTTTAAAAGGAAAACAGACAGCGAAACCATTAATGGAAGAGATATTAAAAATATTTTTGAACGAAATAACTACACAAATAAATATTTACATACTCTAGGAGAACTTTTACCGTCAAAACAACACTCCGCACCTACGGCTCCCTCACAGTCAGGAGAATCCTCTACCTCTCCATTCCTTTTTTCAAACCCTATAAGATTCCTAGAACTTATGCCACAGAACTCAAAATCCATAAAGCTATGGACTTTCCCAAACTTTCCAACCTTCAACGCCAAATTTTAGAAGTTGAGAAATCCATAGACCATGTAACTCTTGATACCCCTAGTAAAGATGTGCCTTCTGGATCTGTAACAGTCCTTCAAGAGGATTTTCTTGATCAAAAGAGGACAGCCCGCCGACGGAACACAACCTTCTAGAAGTGGCTCCTGTTAGATCTGAATACTCTAATTGGAAAAAGCCACAAAAACTTTACTATTCTAGAGCTAGCCATCTAGACATTTCTTTAGAATAAAAGCCTAATGTTATGCAGAATAAATATAATGCTAACAATATCTATGAACGGAACATAGGCCCTTGTTCTGATTACAACATTCTCTCCAAATTACAGCAGTTATCAATGGTTGCCACTGCTTATAGAACCTTTGTCAATTGTTCAGATCAACTCACTACCCATATCCTTGTAGTGGGATTCACAAGCCAGCTTAAAGGGTGGTGGGATACATATCTTACTAAAGAAGATAAACAAAATATCTTCCAAAGTGTCCGTCTTGACCCTCTAGGAAACCCAATTGTTAAGGATGGCCATACCATTCCAAATTCGACAAATACTCTGATCTATACCATAATCAAAACCTTCATAGGAAGTCCAGGTATTTTTAGAGAAAGGTCCTCTGAGATACTTAACAATCTTAAATTTAGAACTCTGACTCACTTTAAGGAATATAAATATTCTTTTCTCACCCGAATCTATGAGAAACCGTATGGTAACCTCCCATACTGGAAAGAAAATTTTCTAGATGGTTTGCCTAAGTCTCTTAGGGACCTAGTCAATGAATAACTCCAAAAACTACACCTTAGTGATGTTATTCCTTACGAACAAATAAGTTATTGAAACCTTACCAGCTTTATGCAACAAGTTTATCTTAATATTTGTCGTCAAGACAAAATTTTAAAACAAATAGCTAAAGGTAGGGCCAAGCCCGCCGATATTTAGGAAGTTTCTATGAACAATTTGGTTGTAAGACCCCGAAGATGACATAGGTTAAAAAGATCCTAATATGTTTGTATTGATGGTATAAGGTCATAAATATTTCTAATATATCGTATAGAGTCAGTAGCTAAAGTATTAAGTGTTGGAAGTCAAACGTCAAGGGATGACCAAGACGTTCGACGACTAAGTCACCTATGTGTCTCATATATGGTTCTATGTTTATGTGTGTTTCATGAGGTTTTAAGGTCCTTACATGATTTATTATATCATGTGTAATCAGTGTGTTGAGTTTCAAGAAGTTTGGAGGTCAAATGACCAAAAATGTCCATGACGTTCGAAAGATATGCCTTGAAGTGACTTTGTGCGTCTAGGCGTGTTTCGTCGAGTTTTACGTGTTCGTTTTGGATGAAATTCATGTGAGAGGTGCTAAAATTATAGAATATCGTATTTCGTTTGGAAAAGTCTAGAAAATTATCCCCAAGGACCATCTAAGGGTCCTTGAGGAAGGACCCAAAACTGTTGGAAAGGCAGTCCCAGGCAGATCCCAAACGATGGAGCAGTCGATGACTCGTAGGCCTGTTGACGCCCCGTCAAAGCATATAGTAGATGGGTAATTAACCAAGAGAGCAAAGAATCCTTTAATAGCTTCTGTAACCACCGACCGTGGCCAGTGACGGCCCGTCATGGGGACGACGCCCCGTCGAGGGCAAGTCGTCAATGATGTTCTTTTTCTACGCAGGTGTTGCTGCCAAGTTAGGGGTGAAAACGTAAATTCACCCCAATTATAAATTAAGTCTTATTAAGGGTATTTTGGGTATTTTAACTAAGTATATAAAGGGTAAACACCTTAAAGACTTCATTATTCCAAATTGAAAACCCAAACTCTTATAAAAATCCCAAAGACTCCAGTGAAGTCCAAATTGAAGTAGCATCTTGGTGTGGGGGGTTTTGAGTGTAAATTATTCATAAAAGTGAAGAATTATTATCCTTTGAGGTATGTATTTTGATCCTTAAAACTTTTTTCATCATGGAGCCCAACTCTTAAGAAGTTTTCTAAAGTTGAATTGTCTAATTTCATGATTCTACCATGGGTTCTTGCATATACGATTTCTAAAGAGTGAATTATGATATAATTGATATTGAATTGATAATTTCAATACAAATTACCTATGAACCCATTAATTTGATGAACCCTAGTTTTGACTACTTATTGGGTTACTTAATATTAAGCTAATATTGTTGAATTGTTATGTAGTTTCTTATGGGCTTTCTAATGATATAAATATTGTATTAACTTGATATCTAATTGATCCTATATTGTTAAACCTAGATTGAATTGATGTAGATTCATTGACTTTTATGGTTATTGCTTTGAATTATTGTTCATCGCCATGGGAAAGGGCCTTGTGATGTTGAATTGGTTGATTTGGCATTGAATTGAAGTGTGGATGAGGGGATGAAGGTATGCTGACCCATTTTCTTTAATTTGATATGAATTATACTTCGATTCTATTGTAGTTGGTATGGTCCACTTATGGTGGCGGTGTTATGTGTTTTACTTGCAATTGATGTGTCCTTGCCGGCGTTACTTTATGCAATATGATGAGCATGTCCTTATTGGCGACTACTTGAAGTAATGTGGCTATTTGTGTAGTTGATTATGTGAACAATGACATTATCTATCTACATGTGAAGTCATATGTGTGTTCTTCTACTTATGTTGCCTTAAGTGATCATGTTTACTATGACTTTGACATTATGAGGATAGTGTTAGGGTTAAGTCTTGGTTATTCCTACTTGGATCTGTGAGTCTATATGGAGTACATTAATGATGTTATTATTATATATAGGATGACTTGAAGATGTTAGGTTGTTTCTAGAATGACTTGCATTATGAGTTTTAGTGAAGTATGTGATGTCTTGTCTTGGTTGACTTGTATATCTTGCTTGATATATATATGATTATGAATATGTGTTGTCTTGATTTAGGGTGTTAGAACTCTTAGTATTGAATATATAAATGATGATATGAGAGTCTATTATGTGAGAACCTTGACTTAAGGGTAAGTTAAAGATTATTGAAACGTAAGCCGTTATGGTATCCTTCAAAGTAAAGAAATGATGGACTTAAGGTTAATTGGCTGGAACGACATCATATTAACACTTAGGAAAGTCATCATGAGCTTCTTGTTGCCATTGTGAGGTAGCCCTAGTGGACCTTCCTTGGGAGGGTAAATGTGATTGGCTTATGAACTTGTTATGGAACCCCTTTATGTGAAAATTATGTATGAATTAGTCTATGAGAAAGAAGGCAAGCACCGATTGAGTATGGTAAGGGAAGTAGTTCTAGTTAAGTATGAGACTAGAATACAAAGAAGCCCGTCATATTCCTTAACTATATGCTTGCATGGGAAGTGTCCATGTTCTACAATTGGCAAGTAGAACAACTTCATCTGAGTAGGATAGAACTCCGGATTCCATGTCTTGCTACCATGGTCTATGTCGCTTATTTCCTATTCTCATCGTGTGGGATACTTACTTTTACTAGATGTCACGACCGGAGTATAGACCCCAAACAAAACCGGCATCGTTGACCTCTCAGAGGTCGCAGACAAGCCTACTTACATCATCCTTACTTCACCTAGGTTAATTTTAGCAGAAAATTTGAAACTTTTTGCTTCGAAACATAATTACTAAACATTCCACTACATTCACAACTGTTCACCATCAACCATCTTAACATTAAGAGATAATCAACTTAAAGAAATAGTTCATTACTTTATTAAGTGTATAACTTGCCAAAATGGCACCAATACAAAGTCAGAACAAAATAGGGAAAAAACGCTAGTGGAACATGCTCCACTAGTTCAACTCTAAAACTAAGATAGAATATAAAGCAGCAGCATCCTCGAAAGCATGAGGACCTACCAAATTCGGATACATGCTGGAGGTCCGGATATCTTTTGCATCGATCCTGTAGCACTAGCATCCACCTGTACGTGCACCTAAAATATTAGGATTGTATAGGTTTAGTGCACACTTTTACTAAGTATGGGTATATGCAAGCACACACTAAGGAGATGCATGAGAAAGAATATTTTTTCCTAACAACATTATTATGGAAAGTCAATTCAGGGACTTGCCAAATCGGGATTAGGAAAGTTAGTGAACCTTCCAAATTTAGATTAGGCAAGTCAGTGAGCTTTCCGAATTAGATTAGGAAAGTCATGAGCTTTCCAGATTTGGATTAGGAAAGTAATGCCATGAGAATAACATACATCATCATACTTTTCATATTGCACACACAACATAGGACATCATACACATAGCACATATGATATTACACATAGCACGTAGCTTCTTTCATATAATTTCATTAATATGCCATGAGACCTTGGAATCATGTACTTAACATTAATACATCCCACAAATGAGGGCTCAACAGATAGGACCTCAACTAGGGAGTCTTCATTAGCAAACACAGAGTCTGCTTCGTTCATTGATACGTAATCCATTTCATTCCATTCGTGAGCCAGTGTAACTACCAGTTATACCTAGGATGTAGTTTAAGACTTTCATCGGGTTCGTTGTGCAATGACCAAGAATGACCTAATGTCATTACTTGAGTCTAACTCACCTTTTGATTATCTTATCCTAACACCTTCAGTATCATTCATTTCAATATGTGCATCATTTGAGGCTGGCCTCATTCATTCATTGGAAACTTTAACTTAAACAAACATAGAGCATGTGAGAATCATGAAATTCAGCGTCTCTACCACACCTAAAAGCGGTGGAATCACCGTCCAAAGTTACCCATAACATGCTAGCGTACATGGGAATTTATCTCCGCCAGATCCCTATATTGAATGTATAGGTACGAAGACTAGGAGATATAAGGAGACCCATACCTGGCAAGCCGAACAATCTCATCTCATGAGAATTACATGAACCTCCACCCTTCTTTAAAGAAGGCATCACGGCTCATAGCTAGTCTATCGGTGCTCAGTATAAAGTTCCATTACATTCAACTCATACGTCATGGAAGCTGGCTTCTAGTATGAGGACATCATAGCTTAATAGATGATTTCTCATCTCATCATTAGTATTAAGTGTGTTAATCTCAATACTTTTATTAGAATGTTCATAGAGACTAATCTCTCTATTAACTTACACTCTCATAGGTGAGTACGTCTTGGTAACATTTACTTAGGCTCATTTGAGATTATTCTCATCTTTTACCTTAGCCTCATATCATGTAGTCACCACATTCATTATAACTAGCACATTTTCTCTTCATAATTGCTCACCCCTTTTTTTAATGTGAATGTTCATTTCATCATATTCCGATGCACTTGGTCATTTGTGTGTTTCACACTCTTACTTAACCCATCTGGGGTTATTCATTTCATTGCATACATCTTAGGTTCACTTCTTTTCGACGTATGCTAGACTTATGAGTCTATACACACAAGCCATGAGGCTTCATTCGTAGTTCACTAAGTGACTCATATCTTTCTAAGAGTATGTAGTACAAGATTTATGTATCTTGTATATGTGCCAAGATCTTGATTTCGATCTAACTAGGTGGCATTATTCTTGTATATTTAATTCACGTATGACTTATGTATAAATACGGATGATTGGGTAAGGAAACCAAAGTTCAAATAACTTGGATAACATTTACAGTTTTCATTGATTTTATTGTTAATCTCCATGACATTGGGACTCTAGATCGAACACCAACATTAACATCGTATGTTTAGTTTTCTACTTGGTTTTCCTATTAATTTGGCCGAAGGGTTGTGGGTTCGAACCCCCACAACCCCTTTTTATTTTTCATTAATATACCATAGTCCCATTTTGCTGAAGTAAGGATGTTGTGGGATCAAAACCCCACAACCTCTTTTATTTTATTCATTATTTTCGCTGGGAATTGGGAGGTTGTGGGTTCGAACCCCCACAACCTCCTTATTTAAATTTTAAATTCACTAAGGATGTGAGGTTGTAGGTTCGAACCCCCACAGCCTCCTTACTTTTATTTTTAATTAATGTTTGCTTAACTAGGCGTTTTGGCAGTGAGGTTGTGGGATCGAGTCCCCACAACCTCACTTTATTTTCTTAATTATTTCGTTCCTCTCCTTTCAAGCCTTGAGTTCGTGGGTTCGATTCCCACGCCTTCCTTGAATTTTCTCTTCTCTCATTCGCAGCCTGGAGGTCGTGGGTTCGATTCTCACACCTCCCATTTATTTAATTAATTAATTATTCACTCCTTTCTCTTCTAGTAACCCGATTTCGAATCCTCCAGCCCCCTTTTTCATTTCTTGTTTTTGCGAATTACAGTAGCCACACAGGTGAGGTCACAGGTTCGAATCCTAGTGTCCTCACCCCTTTAAAATTTATTAAATTTCCAGATTCCTTTATTAAACTTTAGTGTAAATTAACATTGCATTGTTGCTGGAAATTTTGGTCATTTTTCAATTCATTTTTATCAACGTTTTCACTTGAACTCCTAAGGAAATTCGTAGACCATTTAACACATTTTTAGGCACATCTTTAATAGTTTTGTTTGATTAAAAGATTGTTATTCAATCAGCCACGATTCATTGCAATGAACATCACGTTATGTACAACTTTTGCACATAAATACAAGGATTAAACATGTCATTTCACACCTCCAACAGTGACTAAGTTCACTGCCACACGTTGCACACGCACACACACATCACTTTTTCACATGATTTCGGACAACATATTCAATATTCACATAATTCCGAACATGCATACTCAAACATAAACATCACGAAAATACATTTCATCCCTAATTTGTACCATAAAACATACCCAACCTATAATTCAATGGAAGCTAGTGACAGGGACATGCAACGGGGACCAACCCTAGTATTCAGAATGAATATCTTGAACCTTAAGGGGTCTCTTGGGAAAGGGACCAAGAGAGAAGAAACCCATACCCTAATTGATGTTCAAATGTTGAAGTTGCTTCCGAAACCTCTTTCCAAAACCACGTGCAACTCACCTAAAGTTTCACCACCAACTCAATTGAAATCCCTCTTACCTTAACGTTTTTTATTATCTTGCTTTCTTAGATTTTTTCGTGAGTTCAGCAAGTGTGAAGAACCTTTGTTATATTTTCTGCTCTTCACGTTAATTGATAGAGAAAAAACAATAGAGTTTGAATGTGAGGATGTGATAGACGTGAGAGAGTGAAACGTATGAAGTTGTTTAGGCTTAGATAATGACTTAGTCAATTTAGGACTCTCCTTAATGCTGAAAATCTGATTTAATTAATTATACGTGAAAGGACTATTTTACCCTTAAAATTCAGATTTTAAATAATAAATAAATCACCAATTCATTGCTTCCATTGGAGCTTGAACTCGGGTGACACCGTTTTGCAAAAACGGATCATTTTGGGTCGACCCAACCCGAACTGGTTCTTTAATTAAATTAATTAATTAATAAATTCCTTAGGGTAATTACGATATCACCCTTGGCCTGGAAAAAACCATTTTACTCGTGGGCCCTCAAAACTTAAGATTTCCTCTTTTTTAAGTCCGGTAATGACTCCTTCGATTAAATATTCGTTTTTGAGAGCCCAATATGGTTGGTTCCAACCTTTCCAAGCTCAACTAACTCCCCAAGTTAGTTGTCTTGGCAGTAGTAAGGGTTCTGAGGTTTGGTTCTACACGTATTAATCTGTGTGAACCTTGGTTTAATCGCAAGCATTCTTAACACATTAAGCATTTCTTAACTTATTCATTTATTAGGGTTGTTACATTATCCCCCCCTTAGGAACATTCGTCCCCGAATGACACTACCACTACATATCGTAATGCAGTCAGATCATAATGTAATCACTATGTACAGTCAAGTAATAGCAACAAAATATGGAAAGTAAGGAAACATAGACTTAAGAGTAGGAAGTCTAACCTCAAGAGCTGAAAAGATGAGGGTAGCGGGATTTCATGTCGGCCTCAGCCTCCCACTTAGCACCCTCAAAAAGATGATTTCTCCACAATACCTTCACTGTGGCAATCTCTTTGTTCCTCAGCCGCTTGACCTGTCTGTCTAAGATCTTAATAGGTACCTCCTCATAAGACAAGTCTTCATCAACCGCCAAACCTTCAACATGTAGAATCAATGTTGGATCACCTAGGAACTTCTTAAACATAGAGACATGAAAGACTGGATGAACAGAAGCTAGCTGCGCAGGCAATGATAACTCATAGGCCACCTCACCCACACACTATAGGATCTCATATGGTCCAACATACCTCGGACTCACCTTCCCTTTTCTACCAAATCTCATCACCTCCTTTCATAGGTGATATCTTAAAGTAAACCTGGTCACCAACATCAAACTCTAAGGGTTGTTATCTATTGTCTGCATATGACTTTTGTCGGCTGTAAGCAGTATCCAGCCTGTTCCTAATCAATCTGACCTTTATAAGGCCTCATGAATGATTACTGGACCTAAAATGGATGACTCTCCAACCTCGAACCACCCAATTGGAGATCTACACCTCCTACCATACGGTGCCTCAAACGGTGCCATCCCAATGCTGAACTGATAGTTATTATTATACGAGAACTCTATCAAAGGCAGATGGTCATCCCAGCTACCTCTGAAGTTTATCACGCACGCCCTCAACATGTCTTCCAATGTCCTAATGGTACGCTCTACTTGCCCATCAGTATGAGGATGAAAGGTGGTACTAAGCTTTAGCTGTATTCCCAAGCTTTTCTGGAAAGATCTCCAGAAATGTGAAGTAAACTGAGCTCATCTATCTGAAATGATTGACAAAGGAATCCCATGCCACCTCACAATCTCATCAATGTAAAGTCTCGCATAATCCTCGGCTCTGTAGGTAGATTTCACACGGATAAAATAATCAGAATTAGTCAATCTATCCACAATAACCCATATGGAGTCATGCTGCCTCAAGTCCTCGGAAGACCAACTACGAAGTCCATATTAATGCCTCCATTTCCAAGTTGAAACCTCAATAATTTGAGTCAGACCTCCAAGCTTAAGATGCTCTGCCTTTACCTACTAACAATTAGGACTCCTGTACATACTCTGCGATGTCCTTCTTCAAGCCATCCCACCAATAGGTCTGCTAAAGATTATGATACATCTTGGTGGAACTTGGATGTATGGAATATGTGGAACTATAGGCCTTTTCCACAATCCTGGTCTGCAAATCATCCACATATGGTACACACAGAATGTCATGATACCTAAGTATGACATCACCTCCCAAAGCGAAAGAATCATTCATCTTTATCAATAATGAGTCCTTTAGATCTATCAACACAGGATTGAGATGCTGACCCTTCTTGACTTCAACTACCAAGGATGATTCAAAACTAGGATGAACTGAAACACCCCCACTAGTAGAGTCAACCAATCGCACACCCAGTTTGGCCAGTCTGTGTATCTCTTTCTACAACTCTTTTTTCTCATTCTCAACAAGGGTTGTACTCCCCATGCTCATCCTGCTCAAAGCATCAGCCACAACATTAGCCTTACCTGGATGGTAGTGCATATTCATGTCATAATCCTTCAACAGCTCCAACCATCTCCGCTGACGTTGATTCAACTCCCTCTATGTGAACACGTACTCGAGACTCTTGTGGTCTATTAACACATCCACATGCACTCCATACAGGTAATGCCTCCATGGCTTCAGTGCAAACACCACAGCGTCCAACTCTAGGTCATGAGTGGGATAATTCTTCTCATAAACCTTGAGCTGTCTGGAAGCATTGGCTATCACCTTACCAGCCTGCATAAGAACACAACCCAAACCAACCCTAGATGCATCACAGTAAACAGTGTAATTCTCACAAATACTTAGGTAAAGTAAGCATCGGGGTTGAGGTGAGTCTGTCCTTGAGCTCCTGGAAACTCTTCTCACAAGTCTCCATCCATTCAAACATGGCTTTCTTCTTCGTCAAAGTTGTAAGTGGGGAATCAATGGAAGAAAAGCCCTCCATAAACCTGCGGTAGTAACATCTAATCAAAGAAAGTTACGGATATCAGTGGGAGTAAGAGGATTTGGTCATCTCTTAACAGCCTCAGTCTTCTTGGGGTCTACCTCTACACCCTGATCGGACACAACATGACACAGGAATGTCACTGATCTCAGCCAGAATTCACACTTGCTGAATTTGGAATACAACTGATGCTGTCTAAGTACCTGCAAGGTTAGTCTCAAATGTTGTTCATGCTCTTCCTTAGTCTTTAGTCTCAAATGTTGTTCATGCTCTTCCTTAGTCTTAGAGTAGATGAGAATGTCATTAATGAATACTATGACGAAAAAGTCAAGGTATTCATGGAAGACCCTGTTCATGAGATCCATAAATGCAGCAGGTGCATTCGTGAGACCAAATGACATGACTATGAACTCACAGTGACCATACCTGGTACGAAAGGCTGTCTTTGGGATATCTCCATCCCTAACTCTAAGCTGATGGTACACTAAATGAAGATTAATCTTCGAAAAGAAACTAGACCCTTGGAGTTGGTCAAACAAGTCATCTATTCTGGGAAGTGGATACTTGTTTTGTTATTGTGACTTTGTTGAGTTGCCGATAATCGATACACATCATAAAGGTTCCGTGTTTTTTCTTTACAAACAACACTGGAGCGCCCCAAGGGGTTATGCTCGCTGAATGAAACCCTTATCAGTGAGATCTTTTAACTGCAGCTTAAACTCTTTGAGTTCTGCTGGAGCCATTCTATAAAGAGGAATTCATATTTATTTAGTATCAGGCTCTATATCGATACCAAAGTCAACCTCTCGAAGGGGAGGGACTCCAGGAAAATCATCAGGAAACACATCTTGGAACTCATTCCCTACAGGCACTGAGTCTATGGAAGGAATGTCATAATCCAAATCATTAACACTCACAAGTTGACATAATAACCCCTTGGACATCATTTTATTGGCCTTAAGATTGGAAATCAAGGGATTCAGACAACTCGAGTTGTACCCCTCCCAAACTAACTCCTCTTCATTAGGGAAGTGAAATCTCACAACCCTACTACGACAATCCATGAAGGCAAAACACTTATAAATCCAGTCCATGCCAATAATGATGTCAAAATCATGCATGGGTAATTCAACCAAGTCTGCACACATAGTCCTACCGCATACAACTATTGGGCAATCCTTATATACTCTATTCGTTCTTACTTTTTCTCCTAAAGGCGTACTAACCACTATAGGATCATGCAGAACTTCAAGTAATATTTCAAAAGTGAGAGTAAGCAGAGGAGTTACAAAGGAAAGTGTAGAACCTGGATCAAGTAAAGCATAAACAGAAGTTGAGAATATTTGCAGCATACCTTTGACCACATCAGCAGACTTCTCCTGCTCCTCCCTGCCCTTCAAGGCATAGAACCTATTCCTCTTAGAAGGCTCGGCTGCTACTGCACCCTGTGGGTTAGGCCTAGGCTGAGAATTACCTCCAGCCTGTCCTCTGTTCTGTGGACAATCTCTGACCATATGCCCACTCTTACCACAACCGAAGCAGGCATTAGTGCCCTGTCTGCACTCTCTACTGTGAACACTGCCACACTTAGCGCAATTCTTCTTGGGACGCTGCATCTCACCTCCATTGACCTTCTTGGGCTCAGTTCTGCCTCCTCTAGGTGTAGTGCTCCTCTGATGATTAGAGTTCCCAGAACTCTGTTGTCTCTTTTTGAACCTTGGCTGCTAACGGATGCTAAAGTTGTTTCTGTGGCCTCCTTGGCTGGGACCTGCCTAATCTTGAGGCCTAGGCCTCCTAGCATCATGAATAGCCCTCTTTTTGCGGCTATCCACCACCTGCTGGACATACACCATCAACCTGGAAAGGTCCATATTATCATGGAGCATCGCAGACCGACACTCCTCCTCCAGGTCTCCATTGATTCTTGTGAGGAACCTGCTCATTTCATCCCTGCTGTTTGAAACCAACGAAGTAGCATACCTGGATAATTCAACAAACCTCAATACTCTCCTCATTCTTGCTATTAAGTACTAAGCAAAGTAATATACCTGGATAGCTTAAGATACTTCAGGGAATACTCCCTGACTGTCATGGATCCTTGTTTAAGGTTGATGAACTCCTCAACCTTGGCTTAACTCATCTCTCTAGGAAAGAACCTCTCCAGAAATATTGTCTTAAACAACTCCAAAGTGACTGGCACTCCGCCCAAAACACGGCTATCTTGCCACATCTTGCAAAAAGTCTGTGCAACCTCCTTGAGTTAATAGGAAGCCAGCTGAGCCTTCTCAGTATATATGGCCCCCGTAGCTACTAGAATTTCATGCACCTCGTCCACAAATTCCTGAGGATCTTCTGATGTCTTAGACCCTGTGAAAATAGGAGGGTTCATCCTCGTAAAGTCTCGCAGCCTGTCAGCCATGCTGCGAACTGGTGGGTTCTCCCTCTGAACATTCTGCTGGTTGATTTGGGTAGTCATAGCCTTGGTTTGTATATTAATGGCCTGTGCCATCTGGGCCAGAGATGCCCTCACCTCAGCATCAGTCAACCCAGCTGGGTTAACCGGCATAGCCACTCCTTTAGATATAGCCTGGGGTGGATCATGATTGCTCCCAGCAGCTGTTCCTCCTCTCCTCTGACCGATAGCTCTCCTAGTGTTCATTCTCTGAAAATAACAAGGATTGATGTTAGACACGCTCATAACACCAAGAACTCAAACATTAGGAAAAACACGATACGATCCAAAGAAGGGGAATTTTCCTACGCAACATGAAGTCTCTAATTCAGGATAGTGGTGCACTTCACTACCACGACTTAGAAACTACTCAATGTGGTTGATGTGAACTTATTATTCTCGAAATTTAACCTAGTAATCTGATACAAACTTTATCACGACTGGTATGTAGACCTTAGATGAAATCGGCATCGTTGAGCTCTCAGAGGTCGCAGACAAGCCTACTTATGTCATTCTTACTTCACCTAGGTTAATTTTAGCAGAAAATTTGAAACTTTTTGCTTCAAAACATGATTACTAAACATTCCACTACATTCACAATTGTTCACCATCAACCATCTAAACATTAAGAGATAATTAAATGAAAGAAATAGTTCATTACTTTTTTAAGTGTATAAATTTCCAAAATGGCACCAATACAAAGTCAGAACAAAATAGGAAAGAAACGCTAGTGGAACATGCTCCACTAACTCAACTCTAAAACTAATCTAGAATATAGAACAAAAGCATCCTCGAAACCATGAGGACCTACCAAGTCCGGATGAATGTTGGATGTTCGGATATCTTCTGCGTCAATCCTGTAGCACTAGCGTCCACCTGTACCTGCACCTAAAATGTTAGGATTGTATAGATTTAGTGCACACTTTTACTAAGTATGGGTATATGCAAACACACACCAAGGAAATGCATGAGAAAGAATAGCTCTTTCTTAACAACATGATTATGGAAAGTCAAGTCAGTGGACTTGCCAAATTGGGATTAGGAAAGTTAGTGAACTTTCCAAATATAGATTAGGAAAGTCAGTGAGGTTTCCAAATTTAGATTAGGAAAGTCATGAGCTTTCCAGATTTGGATTAGGAAAGTAATGCCATGAGAATAACATACATCATCATACTTGTCATATTGTACACACAACGTACGACATCATACACATAGTACATATCATATTACATATAGCACGTACTTTCTTTCATATCATTCATTAATATGCAAGGAGACCTTGGAATCATGGACTTAACATTAACACATCCCACAAATGCGGGCTCAACAGATAGGACCTCATCAAGGGAGTCTTCATTAGCAAACACAGAGTCTGCTTCGTTCATTGATACATAATCCATTTCATTTCATTTGTGAGCCAGTGTAACTACCAGTTATACCTAGGATGTAGTTTAAGACTGTCATCGGGTTCGTTGTGCAATGACCAAGAATGACCTAATGTCATTACTTGAGTCTAACTCACCTTTTGATTATCCTATCCTAGCATCTTCCGTATCATTCATTTCAATATGTGCATCATTTGAGGTTGGCCTGATTCATTCATTGGAAACTTTAACTTAAACCGACATAGAGCATGTAAGAATCATGAAATCCAGCGTCTCCCCCATACTGAAAAGAGGTGGAATCACCGGCCAAAGTGACCCATAATATGCTAGCGTACATGGCAATTTAACCCCGCCAGATCCCTATATTAGTTGTATAGGTACGAAGACTAGGAGATATAAGGAGACGCATACCCGGCAAGCCGGACAGTCTCAACTCATGAGAATTACATGAACCTCCGCCCTTCTCGAAAGAAGGAATCACGACTCATATCTAGTCTATCGGTGCTCAGTATAAAGTTTCATTACATTCAACTCATACGTCATGGAAGTTGGCTTCTAGTATGAGGACATCATAGCTTAATAGATGATTTCTTATCTCATCATTAGTATTAAGTGTGTTAATCTTAATACTTTCATTAGAGTGTTCGTAGAGACTGGTCTCTTTATTAACTTACACTCTCATAGGTGAGTACGTCTTGATAACATTTACTTAGGCTCATTTGAGATTATTCTCATATTTTACCTTAGCCTCATATCATGTAGTCACCACATTCATTGTCATTAGCACATTTTCTCTTCATAATTGCTCACCCTTTTTTTTAAGGTTCATTTCATCATATTCCGATGCACTTGATCATTTGTGTGTTTCACACTCTTACTTAACCCATCTGGGGTTATTTATTTCATTACATATATCTTAGGTTCACTTCTTTTCAACGTATGCTAAACTTATGAGTCTATACACACAAGTCATGAGGCTTCATTCATAGTTCGTTAAGTGACTCATATCTTCCTAAGATTATGTAGTACAAGACTTATGTATCTTGTATATATGCCAAGATCTTGATTTAGATCTAAGTAGGTGGCAATATTCTTGTATATTTAATTCACGTATGACTTATGTATAAATACGGAAGTTTGGGTAAGGAACCCCAAGTTCGAATCACTTGGATAACATTTACATTTTTCATTGATTTTATTTTTAATCTCCATGACATAATTACTCTAGACCGAACACCAACATTAACATCGTATCTTTAGTTTTCTACTTGATTTTCCACTTAATTTGGCCGAAGGGTTGTGGGTTCGAGCTCCCACAACCCCTTTTTATTTTTCATTAAAATACAATTGTCCCATTTCGCCTAAATCAAGAGGTTGTGGGATCAAACCCCCACAGACTCTTTTATTTTATTCATTATATTCGCTGGGAATCGGGAGGTTGTGAGTTCGAACCCCCACAGCCTCCTTATTTAAATTTTAAATTCACTAAGGATGTGAGGTTGTGGGTTCGAACCCCCATAGCCTCCTTAGTTTTATTTTTAATTAAAGTTTGCTTAACTAGGTATTTTGGCAGTGAGGTTTTGGGATCGAGTCCCACAGCCTCACTTTATTTTCTTAAATATTTCTCTCCTTTCCTTTCCAGCCTTGAGGTCGTGGGTTCGATTACCACGGCTCACATCTTCCTTTTTTTCCTTTAATTTTCTCTTCTCTCATTCGCAGCCTGGAGGTCGTGGGTTCGATTCTCACACCTCCCATTTATTTATTTAATTAATTATTCTCTCCTTTCTCTTCCAGTAGCCCGATTTCAAATCCCCCAGCCCCCTTTTTGATTTCTTCTTTTCGCGAATTATAGTAGCCACACGGGTGAGGTCACAAGTTCGAATCCTAGTGGCCTCACCCCTTTAAAATTTATTAAATTTCCATATTCATTTATTAAACATTAGTCTTAATTAACATTGCATTGTTGCTGGAAATTTTGGCCATTTTTCAATTCATTTTTATCAACGTTTTCACTTGAACTCCTTAGGAAATTCGTAGACCTTTTTAACACATTATTAGGCTCATCTTTCATAGGTTTGTTTTACTAAAAGATTGTTATTCAATCAGCAACGATTCATTGCAATGGACATCACGTTGTGTACAACTTTTACACATAAAATACAAGGATTAAACAAGTCATTTCACACCTCCTACAGTGACTAAGTTCACTGCTACACGTTGCACACACATCACTTTTTCATATGATTTCGGACAACATATTCAATATTCACATAATTCTGAACATGCATACTTAAACATAAACATCACGAAAACACATTTCATCCCTACTTTGTACCAACAAACATACCCAACCTTTAATTCAATGGAAGCTGCTGACATGGACATGCAACGTGGAACAACCCTAGTTTTCGGAATGAATATCTTAAACCTTAAGGGGTCTCTTCGGAAATGGGCCAAGAGAGAATAAACCCATACCTTAATTGATATTCAACCGTAGAAGTTGCTTCCCAAGCCTTTCTCCAAAACCACTTCCAACTCACAAAAAGTTTCACCACCAACTCGACGAAAATCCCCCTTGCCTTAACGTTTTTGATTAGCTTGTTTTCTTAGATTTTTTGGTGAGTTCTTCAAGTGTGAAGAACCTTTGTTATATTTTCTGTTCTTCACGTTAATTGGCAGAGAGAAAACAATAGAGTTTGAATGTGAGGATGTTTTAGACGTGAGAGAGTTAAACGTATGATGTTTTTTAGGCTTAGATAATGACTTAGTCAATTTAGGACTCTCCTTAATACTTAAAATCTGATTTAATTAATTATACGTGAAAGGACCATTTTTCCCTTAAAAATCAGATTTTAAATAATAAATAAATCACCAATTTGTTGCTTCCATTGGGGCTCGAACTCGGGTGACACCGTTTTGTAAATAGGGGTCATTTCGGGTCGACCCAAACCGAACCGGTTCTTTAATTAAATTAATTAATTAATTAATTAATTCCTTAGGGTAATTACGATATTACCGTTGTCCTGGAAAAGACCATTTTACCCCTGGACGCTCAAAACTTAAGATTTCCTCTTTTTTAAGTTTGGTAAAGACTCCTTCGATTAAATCTTCATTTTCGAGAGCCCTATATGGTTGGTTCTAACTTTTCCACGATCAACTAACTCTGCAAGTTTGTTGGCTTGGCCGTAGTAAGGGTTCTGAGGTCTGGTTCTACGCATATCAATCCGTGTGAACCTTGGTCTAATCGTAAGCATTCTTGTTACATTAAGCATTTCTTAACTTATTCATTTTTTAGGGTTGTTACACTAGAGAAGTTCTATGAAGTTTAGGTGGTGGTATGGGACGCTATCTAGACATTGCACAATAGGCTTTGAAGGTGTTAGTGAGAGTCCCTAAGTCTTTTCCAAGACCATTACTTGAATGTCCTTTATGTGACGTATGAGTCTTAATTAACTAATAAACTAATGACTTATGTTAAGGAGTAAATAAATGAGTACCTAATTTAAAGTGACTTAAGGATTCCTTAGCTATAGTGTGAAGAGGGCCTAACGGATGATCTCTTCATAGCTTATCTTTGGAAGTCTTAAGGATGACTCTAGTTAGGGAAGATGTTAATTATGTGGACATGATCGAAATTTAGGAAGTCATAAGGATTATTTAGATAGTCTTGAAGAGGTCAATCATGGACGTTATCTTCTTGACCTACTTAAGTAAGTCTTTTGATAGCCTTTTGATGAGGAAATTTCATAGTGTCTATATGTTAATATGTTTGATAGCTTGAAGTGTGTATGTGACTCATTATAAGTAATCCTAAGGGTCATTTAGTCACATCTAGAGAGAGTGTATGGAGGTCTCTCCTTATGTGACGTAAGTGAATCATGGGATATCTTTAAGTGAGAAAATTACATTCTAAAGGGTGTCTTAAGTGGATAATAAGCATCTTCACTGTACAGTGAAATAATTCACTGTAACAATGAATGAGTTCACTGTAAAGTGATCTCTAAAATATGATTTTTGGTTTGAATGTTATCTTATGTGTTTCCAAGTTGCTAAATAATGTTCTTATGATTATAATATGATTTTTAAATGAAAAGATGAATATTTCCAATAAATTTCCATTTTCATGACTTTTATGCATAAAGCCATACTTAGTACATGTGGTTGTACTAACTCCATGCTTTTATCTGTCTATATAGTTCTTGGTAGGTCAGGAGCTTTGAGAAGTGAAGACTTGGACTTAGAAGATCGTTCAAGAGAAGTTGAAGTATGTCCTCACTTGACTCGACAGCATATAGGTCTTTTATGTTTTCATTCAAAGTATTATAATAGACTAAGTATTTCTATATTCATATTTTTAAGTATGGGTCGTTTCCCAAGTATTCTTGTGTATTAAGATGATGAGTTTGAGACTTAGTATTTCCTATTACTTTTATATGAAAGAGATTTTGAAGACTATATTATGTTTTGAGAGAAGTGTTAATTCCGCACTACTTTTCACTATTTTTATGCAATGAATGACATGAAAGGGCTTATATAAGACCTCCAAGAGGTCGAGTACGCTGGTTACAATCTGAGATCGTACCCTAACTTCTAGGGTGTGGTCTTGGGATGTGACATTGGTCTTCCACCATGTAGGAAGAAATCTTTCCAAAAATCAACCCTAAGAAAAGAAGAATATGATTTAAAGCCTCCCAAATAATTCATAAAAGCAAGAAAACCCCCTCCAAGGATTCAACAATCAACACAAAAAACTACCTTTCCAACACCTAATAATGGTAACTGCTATAGGTGCAATAAACCGGGCCATATTGCCAAATATTGTGAACTCTACAAAAGGGTTAAGAATCTTAACCTTGACGAATATGTCCTTAACTAAATACAAAACCTCTTATTGAAAGAGAGTAAAAACTCTGATTATGCAGAAGATGAATTTGAAAACAGTTTCAACCAAACTGAAAAATGATGACTTAGATTCCTCTGAGTCTGAGCAAGACCATACCAGACAAGCCAGGTAAATGTTCCCACTAAAGAATGTGATCTTATCCTTGAACTCATTAATAATCTAAATGATTCAGACCACAAAAAACACTATCTAGAGCAATTCAAAAAGGCTTTGGATAAACCTTCAACTTCTTCTTCCCATATATTTTCTCACCCTCAGGTGACAAACACTTACAATATTACAGATATCCTGAACAAATTTCCCTCCAAAAAATCAAAAGACATAACCATCCAGGATCTTCAATATGAATGAGCTTTCCTTAAGGAAGAAATTAGAGAAATCAAGGCTAGGAAAGAATTAGACCTCCTGGTTCTCCAACAAATCTCATCTTCACCTAGTGTCCCCAAAAATGATCCAATAGACAATGGCGAAGAGCAAGGTGATTTTCTTAACTCTCTCTCGAGAATCTCTATTTGTAGATGTCATATGAGAGTGACCCTTGTAGTTAACAAATCCATTGTCCTAGATATCATTGCTCTGTTTGACACAGGCGATCTCAATTGCGTCCAAGAAGGACTCATCCCTACCAAGTTCTTTGAAAAATCTAAAGAAGCCCTTAGAGCTGCCAACGAAGATAAACTAGGAATTAGTTATAAGCTCTCAGATGTTGAGATTAGGACTTTAGTAGGAGACTCTATTCTCTCAAATTATACTTCATTTCTGCTAGTAAAAGATATCACAAACCCTGTAATACTTAGTACTCCTTTTATAGAGGAATTTATACCGTTCAGGATGAGTAACCAAGGAATTGAAACTGAAAATATCATTTTTTCCATTCCTTTTGATAAACCTCCTATTAAGAAATTCCTTTCCACTTTGGAACACAAAGAGGCCCAAATTAAATTTCTCAAAGAATAAGTCACTTTCCAAAGATTGCAACAACAGCTAAAAGAACCTCCTCTCCAGTCCAAAATCAAAACCTTAGAAACAATAATACAAAAGAGCTATGTGCAGATCTACCCACAGCCTTCTGGAATTGAAAACAACATATGGTAAGGCTCCATTATGAGCCAAGCTTTGATGAAAAAACTATCCCAACAAAAGCTCGCCCTATCCAAATGAGTCATGAACTCATAATCCACTGCCAAAATTAAATCAACGACCTTCTAGAAAACTAGATCATTTCTTCAAGAAACTCCTTGGAATTGTGCTACCTTATATGTTAACAAAAGCTCTGAGATTGAACGAGGAGTACCGCACCTTGTCATCAACTATAAACCTTTAAACCCTGCTCTTGTTGAATTATATACCTTATTCCCAACAAGAAAGATCTCCTCCATCGGCTATATGCCGCCACTATTTTCTCAAAATTTGACCTCAAATCAGGCTTTTGGCGAATTCAAATTGATCCAAAAGATCGCTATAAAAACAGCTTTTACGGTACCTTTTGGCCAGTATATGAGTGGAATGTTATGCCATTTGGAATTAAGAATGCTCCTTCGGAATTTAACAAATAATGAATGATATCTTCAATCCTTTCTCAAAATTTATCATAGTCTACAATGATGATGTCCTAGTATTCTCTACAAGTGTCGACCAACACTTCAAACATCTAAAAGTTTTCTTCAATATTATTAAATACAATGGAATAGTTTTGTCCAAAAATAAGTATAGTATTTTTTAAATTAATATAAGGTTCCTTGGGCACAATATCCAACAAGGCACTATTGTCCCTATACAACGGTCCATACAATTTGCTGATAAATTTTCTGATCAAATTCTTGACAAAACCCATCTTCAACAATTTTTGGGGTGTATCAATTATATAGAAGACTTCATCCCATGTCTGAGCAATTTATTGAAGTCTCTCCAAGACATACTAAGAAAACCTCCTCCCCATGGACCAAAATACATACAAATGTTATTAAGGGGATCAAACTGAAAGCAAAGGATCTTCCATGCTTATCACTTCTTGAACCCTCTACTTTCAAAATAGTTGTGGCAGATGCTTCAGACATAGATTATGCTGGGATCTTAAAGCAAAGACAGAATGAAAGGAGCATATCATTGCATTTGCATCCATGCATTGGAATAAATCCCAACATAATTATCCTACTATTAAAAAAAAAAATTTGGCAATTGTTTTATGCTCTCAAAATTTCAATCCGATTTACTAAATCAAAAATTTTTACTACACACTGATTGTAAAGCGGCAAAGTTAGTTTTGCAAAAAGATGTCCAAAACCATACTTCTAAGCATATATTTGCTAGACGGCAAGCTATTTTATCTATTTTTTATTTTAATATAGAGTATATCAAAGGGATCCCAAACTCTATCCCAGGCTTTCGTACTCAAGAATTCTTGCAGGGTAGGTAATTATGGGTAGAAAAAAGAAAATGTAACTATTGGAACTAAGTACAAAGGATGAGATTAAAGAAGCGATTGAACATCAGCCTTCCAAAAACCCTTTAAATTTGGTTTCTCGACAACAAACAAATTCAGTTGCTAAAAAGAAACCCTCAACTACCACATCTAAGTAAAACCAACCAAGATTTCGAACTTCAGAAGATTACACCATGAGAGGAATCCCACTATCTTTCCTCCTAGAAAATTCAAACCTTACTTCAATTTCTAGTCCAAAAAATTGGCCGATCTAGTAGAAGAGGAAGAAGAACAAGAACAGATGGCCCAAACAATGCTACCACATGAACAAACTTCAAGAATTGGGCCAAAAGAAGATATTTGATTAATGAATACCTCTTTTTCGAGAAAATGTGTAACCAAGAGGCGGCACAAAGCCACACTTCGACATCTTCCTCGCGCTCTGTGGCTGCCATCAGCAACACTTACGCACCGATGGATGTAGAGAACCCAACAATATTTTATTCAATTCCTCACAAAACACAAGCACAAGCACGGTATGCCCGGTACCAAACAAATAAATTTCCTCATACATACCCAAACTTGTTACGTCAAGTGGAGATCCTCCTCTGACGATCCAACGTACTTCAAAAATTATTATGTCTACCATCTAATACAAATTGAACTAGAATTTTGGGATTCAAACCCCCAGGAGGTAGCTAAGAAAGTACTTACCTCTAATGCAAATTTTATCCAAAAAACTCCAATGTATACAAACAAATTTCTATGAGTTCATACTAGCTGACACTAGGTCTTGCCTGTTCAAGCCCCACAAAGATAAACCAACACAGAGGTATGTTACCCATACTACAGTCTTCATAAACAAGATAATCTCACCCAAAGAATGGGGTATATGCCTTGCCAAGTATAAAAAACTTTTCCAGCCATTTGAACCTCAAAACTACAACTACTTTGACTACAAAAATGCATGGATGAATGCCTTCACTTTCCAAAACAATGTTTGCAAACATTCGTGGATTTTCCTTTGGGGAAAACAACTTGCTTCTTAATTCCCCCAATGGTTTTTGCACCAATGGTGGCCCATCTATGGCCACAAAGTTGATATTATCCCCTCACCAGTTTTAGAGGCATACAACTATTTTTGTCAAAAGTTTTCAAATCAACATTACATTCCTATGCTCTTACAATTCTCCGATATATTTCACGTCCCATGGATATTTGTACATAAATTTGCATTTCATAAACCAAGTGAACACAAGGGACTCCAATGGTTGTCTATCCAAGGTCATTGTAAATAGTGGAAAAATTGGGATCCAAAAGAAGCATGTATCCTAAAATTGGAAAATGGTTCTTACGTAACCCAGGACATCTAATCCCGACAAATGACGCCCAAATCTAATTTTTACAACAAAAATCAATTGCAGCTGCACAACTAGTTGGCTCAAGTAGTAGGGGAGACTTTATTCAACATATTGAGAAAAAACTACAACAAATTAAGGTGAACTCCCCAACTCCCAATATCAATAAGCAAATAAGTTTGATTCCAAAGATGAACATGATAATAATTGCTAAGATTTTCCAGCCACTTTGACATCACGATGACACAAAAAAATTGAAATCACCGATGACATCATCAAAGCATGGGCTGAAAATTATTGAGGGTGGTACTGTAGCAACACTGTATCATATTATTGCCTCTAAAATCCCCCCACACATACACACACACATACATTGTAGGATCATCCTTTTTCTTGCAAGAATCTCTCTCTCTCTCTCTCTCTCTCTCTCAAGAATACTTGGTTAGAGTTTTCTCTCTCCCATCTTTATTTTCAAGTTGATTTGATAATAATCAAAATTCCAATTTTTAATCCGTCTTTTCCTTTACTTTCCTATTCTAATACCTTATTGCTTTAATTAATGGGAAGTCTAGGTATATTTATAGAAAGGCCCTCTGAGATACTTGACAATCTTAAATGTAAAACACTGTCTCACTTTAGAGAATATATATATATATATATATATATATATATATATATATATATATATATATATATATATATATATATATATATATATATATATATATATGACACTTTATAAATGTAGGACGTCCAATGTTAATGCCACACTTTATAAATGTTACTCAAGATGAGATATAAATTACACTTTATAAGTGTTGCTCTAGATGAGATATAAAGTTACACTTTGTAAGTGTTGCTCTAGATGACATATAAAATTACACTTTATAAGTGTTGCTCTAGATGAGATATAAAGTTACACTTTATAAGTGTTGCTCTAGATGACCAATAAAAGGCAACAATTTTTAAGTGTGACCAATAACACTGCAAAGGCAACGCTTTTAAGTGTAGTATGATAAAAAATAGGTGTCGCAAATGAATCACAACAAAGCGTGCCCTTATACCTTTTTGGATACGCTTTATAAATGTAGCCAAAGATGGTAACATTTAAAAAGTGTTGCCTAATGTCAAAGGTTACACTTATTTAGTCCACCCCATAAAAAGTGTTGTTGAAAGTCCAAAAGTGTAGCCTTTTATCAAAGCCACACTTTTTGCTAGTTTAGGCTAAACTTTAGTGGTGTGGTCGTTGGCTTAAAATGGTGTAGTGATGACTAAAGAAAGATTAGTTATCCCATGCATCATTACTTATTACTATGCATGTAAGTATATGATTAATGAAGTTATGAACATGTGTGCCTAGAGGTGTTATGTGAAGGTAGATCTCACATATGCATCCACACACACATGATTGCATGAATAGTAGAATTATGTGAAAGTACATTCTCACATGAAGTAGTATCTATGATTAAAACACATTCTCATCTTAGAAACCTTTGAGATATATGATGTATGAAGGAGAAAGCTCCTAAAGCCTTCTTTCTGAACTAATATACTAAAGGTTTAAATATGTTTAAAAAAGGAGTTTGAGCTTAGCACCGAGTGAACATGAAAAATGAGAGTGGGGGCTTCACATTTAGTAAGTCTAGTTTTCCACAAGAGAACCTTCATATTTAGTAAGTATGGGTTCAAACATAGATATGGTCCCATGAGATGGAAACCTCCACGTTTAGCAAGTCAAGGTTTCTAGTAGCAATCTCTATGTTTCATAACTACGTGCCTCCGTAGGTCTTAGCTTAGTGGATCCACTAGAATAGCTATTATGTATGAAGGTCCTACCTTGGCAAGTAGTACCCTCTCTTTTCGGTCTGGGAGTAGAACATTGGATTCTATGTAGCTCACATGGTCTCTGTCGGTTATTGCTATGTCTCGCGAAAGTTAAAAAACAAACTAAGATAACAAATATGAACTCTAATCGTAACTCCTTATAAGGTTGCTTAGTATGGGCAGGACTATGGACCTTACCCATGCATTGCACTATGAACTCAATGAAAGGATAAAATCAGTACTTTTATAAAACTAAGACTTATGTTATGTATGAATTGTATGAATGCATGTTAAGTGACTTTGCTATGTCAAGACATGAATTATGATTATGTATTGCACTTGTGGATTCTAAATGAGTTTACTAGTATATGTGGGGCTATGGGACTCCATGTGTACATAGCACAAGTAAGCTTGTGAAGGGGTTATGATGGTGGTTTACGTATGATGTGAAATAAATGAGTTATGACTAAGGTTGTGGTAAAGGAATGGGTCCTTATGACTAGTGATAATGAAGGTGTTATGACTTGTTGAGTATGATATTCCCTGTCTAGGGTGAATTCTTAGAAACACTTGGTGTAAGTAGTATTATAGGATGCTACCAACACATTACACTAGTGTTACTTGGGGTTTGTCTTAGGTGATGGTTCTTATGTGAAGCTTATGTCATATGATGTGCTTATGACCTTATGAATACATGTGGTTGTGCGGATGAATATGAAATACCATCTTGGGTGACATTAAGGTCATACATTGTACTAAGTACCACTCGAGGTTGCTTAAGGAAAGAAGTTAATGTAAAAGAGATGTAATGTGTTGTATGTATTGATTATGCCTCTAAATGTGATAAGTGGATTATGTGCTAATATGAATAATGTCAATATATATTTTATGAATGTGAACTATATTGTTGTTATTGTGCCAATGTTCATGAAGTTTACTAAAAAAACATGATGCATGATTTCTAACTAAATGTCCTCTTTAAATGCATGTTTTTGCATGGTTGTCATACTTAGTGCATTCTTGTACTAATACCATTCTTCTTACACAAAGTGTAGGTGTTGATGGCTAGAGGATGACTCCTAAGTGGAGAGCTTGGATAGATCTCCGAAGTTCAAAAAAAGGGGTCCTCATAATTCAAGGATTTCCCTTTGTCAAGTTTTTTGTTCAAATTATGTAATAGTTTAGTTGTTATTCTATGTTGTTCAGGGTCATGTCCCTATTCTATTCTATTGAATTGTGTCTTAAGTTGGCAAACGAGACTTAGAGTCTAAATATGTACTTATGATATTTTATATATATATTTATGAAGTGCATATGATGTGCTATGAAAAGTTTATATTTTTCGCTAATTTTCCTATGAAATGCAATGAAAGATTTCTAAGGGCTTGTATAAGTCCTTCGAGAGGTCAAGTACATCATGTTACTTCTAGGGGGTGCTCCCGGTTGTGACACTTATGTCTTATCTCATTATTGTTCGAAATTCAATTTTCAATAAAAATAAGTTGTTTTTATCTTTTTTTTTTGTTTGTTTTAAGATATGTAGTTTTTTCACAAATCAATAAGAAGTTGAAATTTTTGTTCTAGATTTATCCTTATTAAAATAAATAAATTTTACATAAATAACAAAGCATTAAAGAGATACTTGTTTTTAACATATTAGGAAAATGCACAAGTACTCCCCTAGACTATGACCGAAATCCCAAAGATATACATTAACTAAATTAAGTACCTATTACCCCCTTGAGCTTAATTTTTGTAACTATATACACCTTTTGTCTTACGTGGCACACTCTGTTACTCCACGCAATAGAGGCACGTGGGAGATATTTGGATGCCACATAAGACAAAAAGGTGCCAAAAATTACAAAAAAAAAAAAGTTCAGGAGGGTATTAGGACATTAGTTAAGTTAAGGTGTATACCTTAGTTAAGTTAAGTTGTGTCTCGGAGATTTCGGTTATAGTCTAAGGGAATACTTGTGCATTTTCCCTAAGATATTTGATTAAAGTTTGTAATGAAGGACATATTTTTATTTCTTAGGATGTGTTTGGTAAGAAGCAAAATGTTTTCCACACAAATGTTTTCCTAGAAAATGTTTTCTTGGAAATCAAACTTATGTATTCATGTTTGGTTGGTGAAAAGAAATATTATCTCGAAAATATTATCTTCTAATATTTGGTTGGTGAATGAAAAATAATTTTATAAAATATCTTTTATGTTTTGCTTGAAACTAGAAAATACTCTTTAGAAAAATAATCCCTGATAGGAAAATCAACCCCGATAATTGATATAGGACCTGACCTCAATAGCAAATTAGGACAACACCCCGCTGACCATTCCAAAATCTGACCATGACATTTGACTAAGAAATTTTTATTTAAAAAACACTTTTTTACGGGGTCGTGGGCGAAAGTGGTGCAGGGGGTGGCTGTTGGGGGTAGGGGTGTGGGTGGCAAAAAATGATTTTTTAAAATATTTAAAATACTTTTGAGAAACAATTTTTTGAAGTTTTTTTATGAGGGTGGCATGGATGGGGGAGTAAGGGGTAGGGTTGGCGTAAAAAATGTTAAATAAATATTTTGACGGGAATGGCTTGGGTGGGGGTATGGTTTGGGTTGCGTAAAAATGGAAACTTTTTTAATTTAGAATATTTTTCAAAAATAAGTTTTTGACAAGAATGACCTGGGTGAGGGTGGCTAGGTAGGTGTAACACATCGGCCTTAGAAAGAGCTAAATTTAGAAGAAGAAAACTAATTTGGAAAGGGCAAATTTGGGATTTTTTCAAGTTAAGCTTAAGTTGTGAGTTTTGAATCAACTTAAAACGACAATAACTTATGGTACATGATGAGTTAGATGACACATTAAATATAAAATGAGAGGTCTTAAATTCCTCTGTCCAACGCCACTGAGGGAAATATGCATGTTTTAGTTCATCATGTCAAGTTAAGGAAATTTACCTGAATTAATAAGGAAGTATTTTGGTCTTTTCCTTACCCCATCAGCTTTAAACCTTTTTAGTAATATTTTAGGGGTCTAAACTGACTTGGGTTAGTTTTATAATTCTAAATTCCACATACGGCTTTGAGAGGAAATCAAGAGGAGGAAACAAGCAGGAGTCCAAGCGTTCATCAAGATTTCTTGTGAACCGAGGATATTGTTTTCCCAAATTAAGGTAAATAAGATTCATAGTATTGTGTTCATTCACCCACACACAAATCATGAGTTTATTTTACGAATTTCATCCATAAGATTGGGTATATTGACTTGAGTTCTTGAAAGTTTGTGCTATATTCTTTGATATGTGGTTTCATTGAGTTCTTGAGATGAGGAACTTGTGTTTGAGTATTGTTCCTCAGTAATTTTGAGTGGATATCGTTATAATTATGTAAGTCTAACAATCTAAAAGATTTTAAAGGAAATTGTTCGATTCTATGGGAGTTAAACATGAACCAGAAGCAAGAAAATTCGTCAAAACCTGGTCATAGGGGTGGGGCATGGCGCCACTCAGTGCGCCCCAAACCACTTTCAGTAGGTTGAGGCCTGGCACACAACGTCACTCAGTGTACCCCAACCCACCTTTAGTACTTTAGGGGTTGGCGCCCGCACCACTCTGTGCGGCAGGGTTGCCACGTCCCCGACCCTTCCGTCCTTATTTTGTGTGTGTTCCCTCGAATCATATCTATGTTTTCAACATTATATCATCACTTAAAAACTTTATTGAATCTTGAGATATCATGCATACCCAAGTCATAACTCTTGAATCGATAATTTAAATTCAAGATAGAGTTAAGGGTTAAGTTGAGAAAGTTCTTTGAGTCAAATGGTTATCTCATGACTCAACCTCAAATGAGTTTTTCAGCGACACATTTGTTGTCTGTGTCGAGACTCTAATAAAAATAGTATATTAACACATTATCCGGAAACTAATGAGTAGGACACTAAAGAAGCAACTTTTGGAACCTCGACCATGTTTCATGTGTGAGCTCACCATCAATCCGTTTGAAACTATGAATATTATCCGTTAACTTAACCATTATCAAGACAGGGAAAAATCTCTCATAAAACACTTGTGTGAGCTCCTCCGAAGAAGTGATAGATTCCCTTGGCAACCCGTTCAACCACTTCTTTGTTTCCAAATCGAGAAAAAAGAAACAAATGGAGTCAGACTGACTTTTGAGTGATGTTCTTGAATGAAAATGGTCCACATGTATCCACAAAGTTGCGGATGTGGGCACGACAATTCTCATAACAAGTCCCCCAAAGAGACTCTTCATTTCCAATGGTTGCAACATCATGTTTGTCACATGAAACACAGTATTGACCACAGTTTGAGGCAACCGAATAGTTACAGAACCTCCTAGCTGATCCTCATTGACATCATGCAAGTTTCTGATGTCATCATTGTTCCCAAGTTGACTTGCATTGTTCCCGTACACACTCATTTCTTCGACTGTTTTAGAGCACCCAACAAGAAATACAAACAAGAAAATTCCACTACAACATAATTAGTTTACGCAAATACTTCAATACAAGAATTCTAAACACCCCTCCCCGAAGCGACGCCATTTTCTATAATGCTCAACTACACTTCATCAAATTCAAAGTATATGTTGCCGCACCCAACAAGGATGTGGGGTCAATCCCACATGGAACGATACGGTAAACAATTCAATTAGGAAGTAAACGTGTGTTCTAATTTTTTGTAGGAGTAAAGGTTTCTCACATAAAATTAAATCAAGAAATTTCAATGATTAATATCAAATACTGGGGATTTAATAACAAATTTACGACAACGAACAACTAATATGGGAATTAAGCAAATCGAGATTGGACCTTAGGAATGTGATTAATCGAATGTTAATTTTGCATAATGGGTAATTACTAAATGCTTAAAGTTGTTAACTCAAATGGGTAAGCTAGGTTTGAAACAAAATATGCATCTCTCGATGAACTTTCATGCTTAAAGTGAGTTTTCTGAAACCTCGACTAGCTTGACACTACTAAACAACATGATACCTTAATTAACCCACTTTCTCCAGCTTGGTTTGTAAAGACGCAATCAAACCCACTTTCTAAACTTAAATCTTAAAGACCCAATCAATACGACTATGATTCAATAATTCTACTCTAATACCTCTCTCTCTCAAGCAAGCATAGAAAGCTAAGTTAGAACGCAATTTGCAACTATAATTCATCAATTAAAACATGAACAAATGATTGAACCCACTTCAAATCAACATTAAAATCAGCAATAAATAACACTTTTCAGTTATTTAATGAATTTGACTACATCATCTTTTAGCCCAACATAGCAGAAAGTAGGAAATCGTTACCAACAAGATTCTCTATTTGAATTGTTAACGATCTGGAATACCCAATGCCAAGATTAATGCTAGAATCCTAAAATCTCAAATATGAGGTCAAGTATTCTCCAAATTTATTCAACAATGTTGGAACATGAAAAAAACTCTCTAACTTCAGGAATACACTCTAGGAGAACTGTTAACGTCTTTTCACATCGTAATGTCCTTGCATTATCCTTAGGCCTCTATTGCTGTATATTAACATATTAACATCAGTCATGAGCAAAAAATAGGCATTGAGGATGCTAAATCATTGAATAAAGCCCTGAATGAGTTGAAATTCCTAACCCATCAACAAGCATTCATTAGATTCACAAACATATAAATTGAACATAGAAAACTTTTTTAAAAATAAAATGATTAGAAAATCCTAGAATTTGATGGGACCAAGCAGGAGTCAAGTTGAGAAAAGATCATTTTCGATGAATCGAAGAACTCTTATGTCACACCCGAGCCTACACCATGGACATGGTTAGCACTCGAGAATGATTGTTGGCCCAAGAGAACTTTTTCTCTGGATCAAGCCTCAACGGAAGACTTACTCAACCTAAGATAAACTCAAATATCTCAAATGATTAACTCAAAATATGATATAATATTCAACTAGCAGAAATAGGTAAGTCAAGTCTTTAAAACATTTAACAAAATAAAATGAAACAGACTTCTCAAACTCTACTATTTATCTATATATGAAGCATCAAAACGATAAAGATGGAAGGTGGGAAAAGATTCACGACATCCTAACAAAGCTGAAAAGTAAATGGAATCCTCCGAAAGAAGGAGGCTCAACAAAGCTAACTCGAATTGTTGTGGTATCAATGAAACACCGTACCTGTTGATGACCTTTGCTACTTGTATCTGCAACATGAAAAGATGCAGGTAAAATGACATCAATACATTGAAAGTACGAGCATGTAAGGAAAACTTTGAATATAACATACAAGCTTGAACTTAGAAAGGATGAAACATACGCACCTCGACTCTACTCAACTCAACCTTAACTCATGAACACTCAACTCAATACAATATCAAAAAAAAATAAAGATGAAGTTTATATAAATCAATTAAGACAACAGATAACAACTCAATGTATTTAAAAATACAATAATAACTTTTATTTGTATGTAAAGATACAAAATAATCAGTATTGGAGATTCTCTAACTAACAACCATCACTATTAGTTATTTGATAATACTACATCTCGTCCACTATCCAATACCTTGACGGAGTATAAGACATTATCAAATAAGTGGATCCACTAAACTATTCTTAAAAAGCAACAAGGAATCATCTAAAAAGTATGACTCTTTCTACCCACGTTAGCATACATGATTTATGAGGACTTTGAGTTATTTGAACTAGTCCCTATATCGGTGCTCCATACTAATATCAATAAATAACTCATGCTCATATGTTTAAAAATATCGCCTCGTCCTCAAACTTTAAGATAATTACTCAAAAGGGTTCTTTTAAAAGAGACAGTGCTCAAAACTCTTCATAACTCATTTGGAAATCAAAGTTTCCTCTCTTTTTAAATGTGAATCATTTACTCTTGGGAATACCTAGTTCCCATATATTCATTTTGAATAATGCAACTCAACTCTCCTCATCATCATACTTAAGCATTCAAGTCTTAAAACAAGTTTAAAAAGCTTGTAAAAGACTTCTCAAAATGACTCGAAAGATCTCCCTTCAACTTTATCTTAACTCTATCTTGAATTTGAAGTGTGAATTCAAGAATTATGATTTGTAATGTAGAACCTCTCAATGATTTATGAAGGTTAATATAGTTGAACATAAGAACGAGCGATGACCCAAATTAAAGAACATTAGCGCGACGTGGAGATGAAATTAAATTTTTGGAATAATTTTTTGTTTCAGAGGACTCTATATCCTTCCGCGATGCAGAGAGAGGTAATTATCGGGGGGACTAAGATTCTAAGCGCCTCCACAATACGCGCTGTGTAGGGCGCAATTATTTGCCCGATCTTTTCTTCTCCTCCCCAATCTCGATTCAAATCATACCCACGCAAATCTAAGGTCAAAATACACAAATTCTCATAACCAATGAAATTTTCAACGAAAGCCCACACCAGAACTACGCTTATTCACAACTCTCACCTCAACAACTCAACAAGAACTTCATTATCGAAGAAAGAAAAACAACCTCAAAAACTCAAAGCATTAAACCTCAAGAACAAAATTAAGGATAAAAATCACATGATTGGTGTGTGGGTGAATGAACCCAACACTATGGAAGCTTACATACCTCTTAGGAGTCAAACCCTTGGCAAAATTTGTTGACAAATCTCAAGAATCTTGACGAACGGCTTAAAACTCTCATCTTTTCTCCGCTTGAACTCCTCTCAAAACCCCAAGCATATTATAGGATTGGAAAACTAACCCAAATCAATTTAGACCCCTAAAATCAGGGACGGACCACATAGAGTCCGTCAGGTGCTTGAGCACCCGGTTAGGTTCGTTGCGGGATATATATCTGTGTAGAAGTTAAGAGGTATTTATATAAAATTAACATAGAGCACCCAATGAATAAATGACCTAATTGGCCCAATGGATCTTGGTGGGTGATTAAGACTATCTCAGTGATGTTGAACTAGGTTCCAAATCTCATTGTTAACATGTATTTTTTATATTCTCACTTTGCTACTTTTAGAGTACCCATAACCTTAGAATCCTAGATATGCTACTGCCTAAAATATTATTAAAAACATTTAAAATTGGTGGGGTAAGGAAAATACCAAAATGGCCCTCACTATTTTGGATACATTTCCTTGGTTGGACAGGTAGACTTCTAATGGACATATCTTCCTCATCTGAATTGGGAATTTAACAAAATTAGTGGCATTGAAAAGAGGATTTAGTTACCTTTCATTAATATCTTATGTGCCTACTAAATCATCCTATACTGAATGTTCTGATCATTTGAAGCTATCCAAAACTCACAACGTAAGTTTAACTTGAATATATCTCAAATTAGTTCTTTCCAAATTAGTTCTTTCTAAATTTAAATCTTTGCTAAGGCAGGATGTCACATCTTATTATTCGTATTCATATTTGTTTCAGTTGGTCAAAATAAACTCTAAAACATTTCAACATGTTAGTGTAAGTGATGATTTCTGATTGCATTTACTTTGGTTCTGCAGGGGAATAATAGTTTCAATCCACAAAATATTAAAAGTTAGTGATGGACTCGCTAGCTAGTTCTAAATTAATGGATTTAGCCAATTATTACATTAATAATAATCTTAACTCACAACAAAATACATTAATTTCCCTAAATAATGATTTCAAAAAGTGAATACGTATTAATTAATCATAGAAAACTAATCCCTTAAGTGTGAATGAAGTTATTATAATAGTCAAAATTATTCTTTACCGATTTTTGTTCGACATTAAATTTTCAATAAATGAAGACAATAAAAATTTATCACCTTCGTTTCAAAATAATTTGTTTTAATTTTTTTACTTTGTTTTAAAATTTGTAGTTTTTCACAAATCAATAAGAAATTGAAATTTTCTTTAAGATTTATCATTAGTAAAATAAATGAATTTTACATAAACAACAAACTATTAAAGAGATACTTCATTTTAAGATATTTGATTAAAAGTTTGTAATGAAGAACATATTTTGCTTTCTTAGAGTAAGTAGTCTTCTTAAAGAGTCTACTCAAACTGAAAACATCGTGTATTAACAAATAGAGGGAGTACTAGTACTATATACCTTTATTTAAGTACACCTATTTTGGAACCAAAATTTGACCTGCAAAGGCTCTAACTCTAGTTTTCCATTGAGCTCCTTCATTTTTTCTCATCCGGTTGAGGACACTCCTTAAAATAACTTAATCACAAAAATAGCTAAAGGTTAATACTATAAACACTAAAAAAATGTATTTGGATATGATGAAATATTTTACGCATCCATTTCATCGAGTGTTGCCTTGGTGTGATGACGATTGTGCATCTTCTTATTTCGATGCTCATCATTATTATCATCTTATTGTTGTCATTGTAGCCGAATTTGCAGTTTACTCATCATAGATGCATTATTTAATTTCATGTATTACCTTCGAATCTATAGTTGGTGGATTAAACTGTTTATTCAACATGCTATTCGACTGACATATACCAGTGGCAAAATGATTGTAAGATATAATTTACATATCAAAATAGGACAACCCTATATAGAATTTCAAGATTTTCAAGACTCGTAATTGAAATTTAAAGCGAGAACAAAAGTATCTTAACTATCTTACAACAACTCTTGATAATAACAATAGTGAAATTAACTTTAAAATGGGCTAGATTCAAACCTCCATAGATGCCTGGCACACATGGAAAAATTCTTTAAAAGAAGTTCAACAAAAACTATTTGTAATTTTAGCTAATCGAGTTGGAGTCCAGATGAAGAATGAATAAACCCTGGATCATTTTAATCTATGATTCAGATTAGCGAATTCAAACCAAAACACTATTTAAAGACTAGGAGAATTTAGCCATTTTATAACAATCGTAGGTAGTAATAATATTATCAAGATTATAAATCAATTAGAAACCAAGTGAAATTTTTTCTCATTTCTATTCTAGACAAGAAATTAGAATCAAAACAAATTCCTTACAAAAATTCATTAGATTGAAGGACATATTGAAGGAACTTGATGATAAAGTATTAAGAAAAATTTAGTATTTCAACCTTACCAAGTGGGAGTTTAGATTAAGAAGGATCATTTTCGATCATTGAAGAATTCTTATGAGTTGGATTTATGATTTCATCCGTTTATCAGCCAAAACCCTATAATAATACAACATGCTAGTATAAGAAAGTCAAATTTACACTTTCTTGGTGACTCAAACTCATAATCTTAAGGTTGAACCTCGAGGGTGGTTACTAGACGATCAACCTCCTCCTATCTATTTGTAATCATTTCTAGTTCAGTTATATAAATTTTCTTAATCATTTCTAGTTCACACAGAGAGAATGTCAACAAACCAATTAAAAACTAAAAGTATTGTTGAATTATGACCTCAATTAATCTCCTAAGAAACATGTACAACTGATGTACCGTTTAACGAATTGATAATATGAAGTTAAGAATAATAGTAACCAAACAATGCAACAATTTTAACTTCAACTTCAATAAACAACTTCGAGTTACAACATATTACACAACTCTATAATCCTATGGAACTATAAACTCTAATTCTGTAACACAAAACACAAGACCCCAAGGCTTATGTTACCAGACAATCTCCACGTTTCCCCCAACTGCAAGATCATACTTCAACAAAATAATCAACTAAACTACTTCGCTCGATTATTTGCCGCAAAAATCAGAATAAGTAATCAAAACTCTCTAGATTATTGATAGTGTTTTGCTTGTCTCTCACTCGTAAATGCGGGCATTTCCACAAAGGAAATCTCTCCCTATTTGTAGATTTGAACTCCACTCCTCAAGCCATACTTTTCAAGTTAAACTTGTTTCCTATTTCATTTAGAACTTGGAACCATGCAAGGTTATACATACGGTTCCTACTTTGTTCGGAACTTCTACTTGATTATGACTCTTTTTATTTTCCTTCTCCTAGTCATATTTGGTGAACACAGATCATGTTGACACAACTTGTTCAATGTAGCTTTGTAAGTTTTCAAAATACTAATTTATGTGCATCTACCAAATTCCCCCTTTTTATGATGACAAACTTTATTAGCAGTTTCATATCCATTGAACCACGATCACTTCCCCCTTTTGATATCATTAAAAAAAACCTGGAACTACATGATATAAATTCTTCAGTGAAAACCCAATATCACAACAACCAAAACCACTTAGTTAAAAAATATACAGGGTCAAGCAGGTTGAAAGAGAAAATGCATATTAGTTTTGTTTGCAACCTCCCCATTCGCCGACATTCATTGGTAACACTGTTGGTTTTTTGGAGTTTGTTCAGCAAGTCATCCAGTCCATCATTAAAATTAAGGGCCTGGAGATTCCTCCCTCAGTGGCTTCAAACCACTGGAATTTTTTCATTATGGGGGAAAAGCTTTTTTTCATCAGTGGGGATAAATCTTTCAAACTCAAGAACACAGGTGATACACATTTCAACTGGTTTTCATTAATAGATAGAGGAAGGAGATATACAGGTAAGATAATCTTAGATTCACAAAATCTAAGATAGATATGCGAGACTATTATACAAGATTCAAAGGGTTATGGACAACTATACAAAAGGTGAGGTAGAAAACAATAGCACAACCAATACAGAGTCTATCAAAACTTCAGCATATATGGTCAATTTGTTCGCATTAAAGTATGTCATGGGTCCTCAAAAGTTGTCGTAATTATTCCGAAGATAAGCTATAACAGCGGATGGATGAAGTTTGCAACTAAAATGATTCAATTTTCGGGAAAAAGTAGCAAGATATGGCAATCACCATTACCGCCTTTATTAACAAAATTGTAGCGAACTGCACAAGCATAGTTAACTGGCCAGAAATCAGCAAACCAACAAGCATAGGTGGTGTCAATGACCATCCTCTCCACAGAAGCTTGGTGGGCACTCTCACTGACCCTTTTCATTACAACCCAACCCTTCCCGGCAATACGCAATAAGAGTTAAAGCAATGAAATGATTTTGGAATGGAAAGCACCTCAACTCTTCGTGGTGGTCAAAAGACATCAACTCTCATACAGGTGAGCCATCGAAAAACATCTGTCTGAAAGTATTTGGGATCCCCTTAAGTGCTTGGACCATGTACACTTTTGAGCAAATAAGGAACAACTGCGGAGGTTTTATTGGAGTTGACGAAGACACAAAGAACATATCCCACTTTCATTGGGCCAGTATTTGCGTCATAAATTTAGCCAAGAATTAGAGATAATCACAGAGATTTGTCCCTCTTCTTTAACGTTGGTAAAAATTCTGAATTGGCTAGGGTTGAAAAGTTGCTGAGAGCATAGGCCTATACAGTCCCACACGACACCAATTTTAAAACTCCATGTGAGAGGAACGTGAGAGATTATCTGGACAATAAAAAGGGCAAGTCTCATTCAATTGCAAATGGGTCGGGCCAACACTATTATTGTAGAATTTATCCAGCCTTGAACAGTGGAGTTATGCCTTTGCAGCCTCCTTCGACCCTTTTGAAATGGAAATTCAAGCATCCAATCACCAGAAATTGGAGCATGAGGCAGGGGCCTTCTCTCAGCTTGAAGCAAATGATGAAGCAGAAAATCAATGCCTTTTTTGGGTACGTGCAGGCGATATCCAATTACCCCCACCACATTTTATGACTCTAATTCAAATCTCTATTCTCAGTCTTTTAATATTTTTTATCTCCTACCATGGCGCAACGATCTTTCACCACAAATTATTGATTCCCCGAATATGCTGGGAAAATCAAACTGGACAAAATTTACTATGTTGAAGACATGCAAAGCATTGGGGTGAATGTTTCAAGTTTCGAGCATGAAATCCTAGACATTATATTAAGAATGGGGGAAAAGAGGAAATCTCGAATTCCTGAACAAAGGAAGAAGTTTGGAGAAGCAAAAAACGTGAAGAGGAATGCAACAAATGAACTTAAAAAATTGGATTGGGGTCTGCAAGATAGAAGTGGAAATAAAGTTAGGGGCAGATACCACAAGGGTCATTCCAGATGAGAGTTAAAATTATCAATTGGAATATGCAGGGCCTCAAAATAAAGATAAGAGAAGTACTTTGAAATCTCTTATCCAAAAGTGGGGAGCAGACTTTGTTTGTTTACAGGAAACCAAAACAGAGTCTTGAAATCCATCTCTAATCAAACAAATAAGGGGGAATAGATGGCTTTCATGGGCGGAATTTAATGCAACTCGCACCAAAGCTGGGGTATTAATTTTATGCGACAAAAGAGCTTGGAATTGTGTTGAGTCACAGGCAAGGGCCTTATCAATATCATGTAGATTTGAGAGCACCTCTAAGGACTTAAAATGGGTTTTCACTAGAGTTTACGGACCTATCACTGATCCAGAAAAGGAGGACATCAAGTTGGAGTTGGCATCAATTAGGGGATTATGGTCTAATCTATAGGTCAGAGGAGGAGATTTCAACATATGTAGATTTGAGGGTGAAAAGCTAAACTATACTAGAAGATCTAGTGCTATGAAGGGGATCTCAATTACTATTTTGGATCTTGAACTGATCGATCCTCCTCTCCAAGGAGCACAATTCACCTGGTAAAAGGGGAGGATACCTTTCAAGCCTAAAAAATTGACAGGTTCCTTTATTCATCAAAATGGAGCGAGATGTTCAGGTCTATCAGACAGTACACAATGCCTAAAGTATTTTCAGATCATAAACCTATCTTCTTAGAAAGTGGAGATTGGGAGACATTACCCTCTTACTTCAAATTTGAAAACATGTGGCTCCAAGAAGAAGGATTCATTAATATGATAAAATATGGTAGCAGAACTACATTATACAAGTTACCCCAGGCTTTGCATTGTTACAGAAACTCAGAAACCTAAAGAAAGACATTTCTAAATGGAACGGGGAGGTGTATGGCAATATTGAAACACAAAGAACTAAGGCTCTTTTGGAACTAGGGAAATTGGATCAACTAGATGAGCTCACAATCCTTTCACCACAAGAAAAAGCACAGTCCATGAATCTGAAACTACAGCTTCAACAGATTGTAGTAGCTTAAGAGATCTCATAGAGGCAAAATTCTAGATGCCTATGGCTTAAAAGGGGGACAAAAAGACAAAATTCTTTCAGAAAATGGCCAATTCACATAGAAGGGGTAACTTCCTTAATAAACTGAGAATATGGGGCGAACTAATTGAAGATAAAGTAAGGATAAAGGATGGCATTCTGGGGTACTACCAACAAATTTACCAGGAGGCTGAATCATGGAGACCCTCAGCTGTCGTTAAGAACCAGCCCACCCTCAACATAGAAGAAAAATATGAGCTTGAGCTTCCTTTCACTGAATTGGAGATTTCTAATACTCTCATGGCTTGTGCCCCTGACAAGACCCAGGCTCTGATGGTTACACCATGGATTTCTTTCATATATCGTAGTACTTCATCAAAGATGACATGCTAGCAACTCTCATTTTCTTTCACTAGAATTTCCAAGTGGTGAGATCTTACAATACCTCTTTTATTGCTCTAATTCCAAAGAAGAAAGGTGTTGTGGATCTTAGAACTATAGGCATATAAGACTCATAGGCAGTGTTTATAAGTTGTTGGCTAAAGTCCTAGCAGAAAGGATGAAAAAGGTGATGAATCCTCTAGTCTTAGGGAAGCAAAGTGCATTCCTAAAAAAACAGATATATAACTGATGCATCCTTGATTGCTAATGAAGTGCTATAATGGAGAACGAAAAGTTGTGAGTCTGGGATCTTATGCAAACTAGATATAGAGAAAGCCTTTGACCAGCTAAACTGGCTTATCTAATCTTCTGAAACAAATGGGCTTTGGTAGTAGGTGGATAATATGGATATTTTTCTGTATTTCAACAGTAAATTTCTCAGTTCTGATCAACAAAAGTCCAATTGGATTTTTCTCTACTCAAAAAGGGTTGAGGCAGGTGGATCCACTCTCTCATTTTCTATTCATTCTTGCAATTGAAGGGCTATCTCAGTTGTTAACTAAGGCTAAAGAACTCCAATCGATTTAAGGATTCCAAGTAAGCAGCAACCAAGCCACCACTATCAATGTCTCTCTCTATGCATATGACACTCTCATTTTTTGTGGAGTTGACAGGCAACATGTCTCTAATCTCAACACTATTCCCATATTTTTTGAAGTCATCTCTAGAATATATATATATATATATATATATATATATATATATATATATATATATATATATATATATATATATATATATATATATATATATATATATATATATATATATCATTTAACTAATTACATGGAATAGAAAATTCTTTAAAAATATTTATCCGATCCGATGGTTATCTATCTAGACTCAATTACATGAAATAAACACTCATAATAACACAAGGGTATATAGGAAAGAAAGTTTTTGTAGAGTTATAAATCAAAAACACAAAATTAAGTAGAAAGTAGTGAACCAAACACTTGAAAGAAAAAAAAAATTGCACTACTAATCTCTGCAATACTAATCTCTGCGTTACTAATCCCTGCATTATCAATGTTTATACCAAACGACCCCTAAGAGTTCAGCTCCGAATTCTTTCTCCAACTTTATGTGATTGGTAAACAAATATTATTTATAAGCTAAAGATAATAGGATAAAACACAAATAAGAGTGAGTATAGAGTTAATAGAGATTCCAGTGTTATTATCCATTTGAGTTGGAGTACTCATGTAATATTTACCAGCCCCAATTCCAACATGTTCCTTTCAAAGTTTTCCTTTGCTAATTCCTTAGTGAAAATGTCGGAAATTTGTTAATTAGTAGCACAAAATTTTATAGTGATCCTCTTATTTTCTATATTGTCCCTTCAAAAATGATGTCGGATGTTGATATGTTTTGTTCTCTTATATTGAACTGGGTTCTTCGTGACACTAATTGCTCTTGTGTTATCACAACAGATAGGAACACAATCAATGTTTAGACCAAAACCTTTGAGTTCTTGTTAGATCCATAGTAATTGAACACAACATGAGGCAGTTGTTATATATTCAGCTTCAGTAGTGGATAGTGCAACAATGTTCTGTTTCTTTTAACTCCAATAGATTAAGCATGGACCCAAAAACTAAAATATACATGTAGTACTTTTTCTATCTGCTAAATAACAAGTATAGTCAGCATCAACATACCTTACCAACCCAAAATTACTTCCTTTTGGATGCCATAGTACTATGTGTATGGTCCTTTTTAAGTATCAAAGAACCCTTGTAACATCTTGAAGATGAGATTCCTTGGGGTTGGCTTGAAAACGAGCACATAATCCTACACTGAACACAATATCAAGCGTGTTGGTTATAAGGTATAGTAGAGATCCAATCATTCCTCTATATTGTATTTGTTCCACATATGAACTTGTTCCGTCTAGATCCTATTTTGTGGCAGTAGTAATTAAGGTATCGAATTGTTTCTCACCCTCCATTTTGAAACTTTTGAGGAGTTCTTTAACATACTTTTGTTGATGAATTAGCGTTCTTGATGATTTTTGCTTGATCTGCTGTCCTAAAAAGTAGTTTAATTCTCCAATCATACTCATCTCACACTCATTGATCATAAGAGTGGCAAATTCCTTTGTGAGTGTTGTATTTGTTGCTCCAAAAATAATGCCATCCACATATACTTGTACAATTAGTAAGTCTTTTCCTTTGTTTTTTTAGAAAAGGTGTATAGTCAATGGGATCTACAGATGTAGTGACTGGTAAAATGTTTCTTCTTTTTCCATGAAGATTCTCACAAAACAAAGCTTGGATGGAACTTTACCTCTTAAGTAAATGATATAAGAGATACTTTGACAATATGTCATACCATGTTCTTGGTGCTTCTCTTAGCCCATAAAGAGCTTTATCAATCTTAAACATGATCTAGATAGTCACAGTTCTTAAGGCTAATGGTTGTTTAACGAACATTTACTCTTTAATAACCATTAAGAAATGCTCTTTTCATGTCCATCTGATACACGTAAACTCCATAGGAGCAGAAAATGTTATGAGTAATTTGATTGCCTCCAACCTTGCTACATGGGCGAATGTTTCATTTATAATCTATGCCTTCTTCTTGATTGTACCCTTGAACCACTAAACTTGCTTTGTTTTTTATTATTGTTCCATGTTCATCCGATTTGTTTCTAAACACACATTTTTCCTATTATGGTCCTGTTTACTAGTTTTGGAACAATATGTCATACTTTACTTCTTTTGAATTGGTTCGGTTCTTCCTCCATGGCTATAATCCAGTCAGCATCTTGGAGAGTTTCATTGATCTTCTCTGGTTCTATCATAGATAAAAATGCATTCAAAGCATAGTGATTTTTAGCCCTGATCTAGTGGTTATTCCAAAGCAAGATTAGTAAGTATTGTCCAGTGGGTGTGATCCTTGGTATTTATAGTCTTCTAGAACCAAATTTTGTTGCTCCGTATTTAGAGTATCATCAAGTTCACGTCGTTGTTCTTCTGGAGTCCCACTTGAGTTTTCATCTTGATCATTATGGGAATTGACAATGATTTCACCGTCTGCATGAAATGAAACTGGTTCTTTTACCTGTTCCAGTGTAACATTAGTGTGTACTGTTACTATTACTGCAAGTTCTTATTAGACATAGTATTTCTTTCACCAAATACAACATGAACACTTTCTTCTACACACATCGTTTGTTTAATATCTTATAGGCTTTGCAATGCATAGGATATCCTAAAAAGATCCCCTTATCACTTCTTGCATTAAATTTTCCTAACAAATATTTTTTGTTATTGTGAATGAAACACTTGCACCCAAAAATTCTTAGATGAGAGATGTTGGTTTTTCTGCCTTTTAGAAATTCATATGGGGTTTTCTCTAACATAAGTCGTGATAACATCTATTAATGATATAGCATGCCAAATTTATAGCCTCGTCCCATAATTGATTTGTGATTTTTTAGAAATCATCATGGTTCTAGCCATTTAATGCAAGGTTCTTTTTTTCTTTCAACAACACCATTTTTTGAGGTGTTCTAGGAGCAGAGAAGTTGTGATTGATTCCATGGATATCACAATATTGGGAAAATTTTAAGTTTTCTAATTCGGTTCCATGATCAGATCTAATTGATGCCAATTGTTTCTCAAATTTCTTTTGAAAGGCCTCCAATGCATAATCTTTGGATGTCAAGAAAAGTTAAGCATACCTTGTTTAGTCGTCAGCTAATACAAGAACATACCTTTTCCTCCCCCTGCTTTTGACTCTCATTGGCCCCATAGATCCATGTGTACTAGCTCTATGAACCTGGTTGAGTTTATGACCAATTTTGATTTTGAATGTATCTATTTTTTTGATGTGTTTTAAGGGTACTCTTGGTTTTAATATTTTTGTTAATGAAAATTCTAGACTTTGGACAACTGATTCTAGAGCAAACAAAGCTATCACAGAGGATACATAATGAACAGGCATCATTTTAGTTTGTTCAAAACCTATTCCAACTCTTATATTCCAGGTGGTGTTTTCTAAATTTGTTAAAAATGATGGAGGATTTTGTCCATTTATTGGCTCTTTCAAGCTCATACTTAACCCTAGCTAGTTCAAGATTTAGTCTCCTAGAGTTCTCCTTTTCTAGGGATAATTCATTTTTAATCCTTTCGACATCATGTTCATATTTCGGTCTGTCACACATTTTGTCTTTATTGATGACTTTTTGTTTTAAAATTTTGACTTGTAGAGAAAGATTACAAGAATCAAGTTGTTGGGTTTTTTGTAACAACAATTTGTTTTTGACCTTTAGTTTCGTATTGAGTTTTTTGAGGTCGATGTACTCAAATTTTAAACTAGCTATGGAGGCAAACAACTGATTCTTTGTTTTTAATTTGTTCTTGAATTTTCTCAGTAAGTGTGAGCTTTAAGGAAGATAACTTTTTCTTAGAAAGTAACTTGAATATGTTCTCGAGATCATAAACGTTTACCTCTTTTTCTTCAAAATCTGAATCAAGTTCTATGTCTGACTCTTCTACAACCATTAAGGCAATGTCATCAGTCTTCATAGTTGTCTAATCTTTTTCCCTAGGTTGCATACATAGATTGTTCCTTATCTTTGATATTTATTTTGTTTGCTAGCTCCTTCTTCTCTTTTCAGCTCTTTTTTCTCCATTCTGTTTCCCACATGAGGCAATCATTAACTTGATAACAGTTTTTGCCACATTTGTAACAACCATCATTTTGGGATTTTACTGTTTTCTTATCCTTGCCATGTGATACCTTATTTCCGTAGTTCATGCCCTTTTTGAAGAGTCTCTTGAAGTTCCTACTTATTAGGGATAAATCTTCATCATTTAGATCAGATTCATCACTTTAGAGTTTCTTTGAGTCCAATATTTTTCTCTTTGGTACTCTCGTTTATATTATCAACATTCATCTCGTATGTTATGAGTTTCCCCACCAGTTCATCCAGAGTCATATTTGTTAGATATTTGGGTTCTCTAATTTCAATGACTTTGATTTCCCATGATCTAGGTAGAGTCCTGAATACTTCATCTACATGTTCCTCAGTTGTGAATATTATTTTCTGAGAAATTAACTCATTTACTACAATGGTAAATCAGGTGATCATGTTTTGGAGTGCTTCTCTATTTTTTATCTTTAAAACTTTATATTCAACAAAGTCTAGCAATTCTAAATTTTTGGACATGGGTGGTAGCTTTATGAGCATTCAATAGAGTATCCCATGTCTATTTTGTGGAAGAAAAGCTGGAGATACGATTAAACTCTCATGTCTGAGTCCACACATTAGAATGCACTTAGCCTTAACATTTTTTCCTAGAATCTTGTAGTCAGCTTCTCCGTATTGCTCCTTTTGTTTTGGAGCACTATTTCTTTCATTGTTCTTGATGGTTGGAGTTAAACTCTGTTTGGAATGAAGATGGATGAACAGGCACTTGAGCCTAAAACTGCTGAAATTCGGGGAAAACATGAGTCGCGTCAACGATTCTAACCCATAATTTGTAGTCTTCAACTTGTATGAAGTCCTTCATTCTTACCTTCCACCAGTAGTATTGACCATTAAAAAGTAATGGTATGTTGATGTTTTGCCCAAGGAAATGCATAATTCATAGTGATATTACCTTGAGTTATTAGACTCTTGTTAAGATGACCTACTCTAATATCATTTGTTGAATTATGACCTCTGTTAATCTCCAAAGGAGCACGTACATGCGATGTACCATTAACGAATTGAAAATATGAAGTTAAGAATAATAGTAACTAAACAATGTAATAATTTTAACTTTAACTTCAATAAACAACTTTGAGTTACAACAGATTACACAACTCTGTAATCCTATGAAATTATAATCTCTAATTATGTAACCCAAAACACAAAACCCCAAGGCTTATGTTCCCCAAAGATCTCCAGGTTTCCCCAACTAGAATATCACACTTCACTCACATAATCACCTAAACTACTTCGCTCAGTTATTCCTCGCAACACTCAGAATAAGTAATCAAAACTCTCTCAATTATTGATACTGTTTTTATTGTCTCTCTCGTAAATGTGGGAATATCCACAAAGAAAAGCTCGCCCTATGTATATATTTGAACTCCACTTCTCAAACCGTCTCCAACTCGAACTTTCTTCCTCTTTCTCTAGAACTTTGAACCTTACAAGGTTATACCTATGCTTCCTACTTTGTTCAGAACTCCTACTTGATTGCGACTCTTTTTATTTTCCCTGTCCTAGTCATATTTGGTGAACACAAATCATGTTGAAACAACTTGTTCCATGAATCATTGTCAGTCTTCAAAATACTAATTTATATATCTAACAAGTATCATATATATAAATTCCCCTTAGATAGTTTTCCTCTTAAAAAACAAAAAATTCCCTTAGATAGTTTTCCTCTAAAAAAACAAAAAGAAGTATCACCCTCTAGAAAATTTAGAGGTTTCTTTGGGGCATAATTGGTGAAAGAAAACTCATTGATGAAATCCTACATATCATTAATGGAAACCTTGCTTGAATTCTTGAATGGAGATTTGAAGCTTGGGAACCATATCTAGTTCTTAATTCAGAGGAACCTTTTGAGAGAACAAATCTAATTTGGGGAGTTGTGCGTGTGAGGTTTAGGCTGATTAAAAATCCCCTAATCCCACTTAGAATAGATTAAAATGACATAGTAAGGGATTAGAAGTGTGAGAGAAGATAAAAAAGATCCTGATTTAAAAATTGTTAAAAGCCTTATACGGATGGCTTCTGCAGACGGTAGAACAATACACGGGTTAGTGGAAATATAGGAATTATCTGTTTCTGAAGGTTCATTATATGGCACCTTCAAATGTCCGTAGATCGATATAGTGTTCGTAGAAGTCTCTGTAAAAGTCAGAGTCTTCTTATATCTGAAGTCTTGTTTTACAGATCGATCTTTGGCCTGTGGAAATCATGAAACTCTTAAACACAATTTCCAGTTATAAACTATAAATTATGGATCCCTTCATGTTTTGTGGTTCCTTCTACGATTTGTAAACTCTAATCTAAGAGTCAACTACATTGTTGTGCTCTCTATAGGTACGAGAGTTTTGGATCTCCAATAGTTGTATTAATGACCTACATTCACGACTTATAGAGCTATAATATTCGTGGTCATTGCTGATAAAATTTATTACCTTGATTGAGTATGTGGAGATTTCCAAATGGATGAAGTTGTTATCCTTGGCAATCTTTAATCCCTTCATAAGAGCTAATAGTGTACTAGTACTATTTGGAATACCCTTCATGAATCACTTCTATTTCAAGAGTCAATACGTTGTTAATTATAGTGCGGAACAACATGTGAAGCAGACATGTCGACTGCCTCCTATATGTTTAAGATGAAATAACTAAAATATAAATAAGAAATATATTTACGTAATACGAAATATCAAAAGTCTCAAACGAATAAATAAGTTGAAACTAAAAAAAATTGAAATTAAAAAGAAATAATAAAATGATGCTGGCAAGTGATTATAACAGTTGTTGGGCCCGTGCTAGCGTATGTGTCGTGTGTGTGTGTGTGTATATATATATATAAGTAAAATGAAAGGTATATTTAAACTATCTCGTACTACAAGGCGATATATATATATATACACACCCCTGTACTACGAGATAGTTTAAATATACCTTTCATTTTACTTTTAGGCTAAATATACCCCTCCCGTTACACTGTTCGCACATATTTACCCTTATAACTAACAGAAGGGCACGTGGACGACTGAGATTAAAAGAAGTCATCCAATTTAAATCATACCCAATTATAAGTTAATCCGCCCCCCCCCCCAAATTAATTTTCCAACCCAATTAACATTACCCGACCCAATTTAAACTTCAAACATAAAAATCTAAAGAAGGTGTTATATTTTGTTTAACATTTGAAGAAGAGTGTCCAAGTTTTTGTTGAGATGAGTTTGGATCTTGTAACTTGGGTTCTGCTAAGAGTTGCGTCGAGAGAGCTACAATTAGTTACACATCTAGATATTATCACGACTCATTTTTGTTCTGCAAGCTCCGGAGAATTTTATGTAATTTCTCTTTTTTGAAAGAAAATAATTTAGCATATTGTATCAAGTCCATGACAGACTTAATGTTTATAAGACGAGAAAAGAATTGCAATTACATTACAACAACCAAGAGAGGCCATGTTGAAATTAACCGAAATTGGAAGTTGCTAAGAAATGCGACCAGACATCTAGTATTTAGGAACAATTTATCTATTTTTCACCAAACTGCGGATTGAATTAGAAGGTTTCTTGCCTTCTCCTACAGTTTTGACCGGCTTTTGACCAAATTTTAGTTTTTTTATGTTTGAATTTTACATTGGATTGGGCAAATTGAATCGAGTGGGTGTGTTACTTTCTAATTAGGTATGGTTTAAATTGAATGAGTTCTTTTAATCCTAGTTGTTCATGTATCGCTTAGTTAGTTATAAGGGTGAATATGTACCAAAAGTATAACGGGAAAGATATATTCAGCTCCAAAGTATAACAAAAGATATATTTAAACTACTTATAATAGTAGAGAGTATATTTGACCCTTTTCTTTTCTACATATATAACATATCTTTTTCATTTTCTTGAAAAGAAGACAACCAAACATGGCCTTAGCATCTAAAACCTTGTTTGTAAAACCCTTTTGCCTATCTTCGTCAAGTTAGCGAGTGAGCTTACGTTAAAACTCAGTAGAAATGAACAAACTTGAATCCTTGGACGATTTTGTTAAGGTCCACGGCGTACTTCTAGCGGCCGCCGGCATCCCTCAGTCATTCTACAAGCTTCTCTTTCAGAAGCTCTCTTCCGATACTTTCGACGGCGGCCACTATTTCCAGATTGAGCCTATTGAAGATGGCCGCCAAAGAAGGCTACTTTCCACTTCTGATTTTATCGCCAAACACTCCAATCTCTTCCTTGTTGATCATGCTTGGACTTTTCGCCTATCCGATGCTTATAAGCAGGTTTGAAGTGACATACACATTGGGATTTACACGTCACTAGAAAATTGGTGACGAAGTTATTGTTTTTTTTGTTAGGCTATACTTTCTGTTTTTTATGTATATATTTTTTTTTAAAATTTCATAATGCAGTTGTGTGAAGTTCCGGGTTTAGCAGAAAGAATGGCTGCATTAATGTGTGTAGATGTTGATTTGGACTCAGCAACTGAGCAGGAAGGTGAAGAGGATAGTAGCAAACTGAGTGCAGTGGAAATAGTGGAGAGAGAAATGTGTAAAGTAAAAGAAGGCCAGGATTATACGAGATGGTTGGAGCTTGAGGAACTTGACGTTGATGATCACATGCTTGTATCTCTTGATTTGCCTAGTAAATTTCCAGTGCGTTTTCTTTATTGCTCTAAAATGTGATATCAATTCGGTCAATTAGAAACTAAAAACAATAATAATAGCTAGCCTAGGTTTCCTTATTAGATTTATAAGATGCATATAATGACAGATATTTTTAGTTAGTGGTTAGAAGCTGCAAACAGTAGCTATCTTGTTGGGGCAAACATTATATGTATGCAATGAGTCACCTTTAGTGATTGGTGCTTTTCACTATGTTTGTCCTCACACTTCTTACGATGTTCTTGTTGGTCCTTTGTTTTATATTATGTTTGTTAATTTAAAATTTCTTGCATCAGAACTTACTGGCACTGAGCCTGTGCAGCAACAATCTGAGCGATGTTGAGGTTGTTTCTAAGGAAGTTACCCGACTCAACAATCTTAAAGCTCTCTGGCTGAATAATAATCCGTTTTTGGAGAATAGGTAAGTTGCCAAGAGCTCAGTAACTGGGCCAGTGGAGCAGTGAGTGGTTAAATCCTTTTTTTAATAGTAGTAATTGATGTTGGGTTCAGCAATTTTCTTGTTTGGCAAAGCTTTAACAGTAATTGATGCTTCTTCCTTTTCTTCTTTGGATAGTAATTCGGAGGCTGCAATCATTCAGGGTTGTCCTAGTTTGGAAATTTGCAACTCAAAATTTACATCTAACTATGGAGAGTGGGCATTAGGATTTTGTGGTGGAATCTATGACAAGGACAATGTAGACTGTGCTCATCAAAGAGATCATCCTTTGGAGAGTGTGACATCTCTAGACCTTAGTAACAGGTCTATTCGCAATCTGATGAACAAGGTCAGGCCTATTCAGATGTTTACTTATTTCCCAAACAAGTGCGCTATTGAATTTATCATGAAATTCCTCTTCCATCCCTTTTTTCTCTAAGAATATTAAGTTTCTTTGAGATAATGTGAAACTATGGCTGTCTTTTATGGATGTTGTGGTCTGTCTTTAATCCTAATAATCTTCCCCTGTTCATGCTGCTTCTTTTTCTCAGGCATTTAATCCTGAAGAGATCACATCTCTTTCTTATTTAAACTTGCGTGGAAATCCATTGGACCAGAATTGTCTTAGTGATTTATTTCAGCTTCTTAAACGATTCAGTTGCTTGCATTCTCTGGAGGTACCTCTTTTTATTACTGCTTCTTTACTGTGAGCACACAATGATATTTATATAAACTATGGAACAGGTGGATATCCCAGGGCCTTTAGGAGAAAGTGCTGCTGAAATTGTTGAAGCCCTGCCTAATCTTTCTCAACTAAATGGAGTAAACACATCGAAAATAATGGAGTCCGGGAAGTCTGTGGTTGATTCAATGTTGCAACCACGTCTTCCTAAATGGACTGCTGGAGAACCTCTAACAGATCGTGTCATTAATGCTATGTGGTTGTACTTAATGACGTATAGACTTGCCGATGAAGAAAAAATTGACGAAACCTCTGTATGGTATGCAAGCTAGAAATTATGATGATCTCCAAAGTTGCTATCTCCATGTGATGTCCTGTTTCCATTATACAACTACTCTAAACAACATAAAATAGTTCAGTTTATTAGGCATTTTGAACTGAAGCTTTGGGTTTCTAGCTTACCTTTTGCTTGGTTCTGAAGATTTTTATCTGTAGACTCAATAGAGCCTAGAAAAAGTAGCACATTTTTCTGTGAGCTTAAGTCACAGGAATTCCAGGTGTGGAAAATTAGGCACTTGGACTTTAAGCAATTGGGAATTAAAAAATGTCTATGAGAGCAGAAACTGCCATAGCTTGGTACATTTAGTTCTATTACCGTGAGAATCCCTCTGTTTGATTTGTCAAACGTTTAGCTAAGTTGGTGAGCGTTGTTGCAACTAAGTAGTCTGTCAACTTGGTTGTGCCGAAGTTGCTGGACTATCATGATACAATCCTTTTGTAATTCTGGACAATGTTTTCTAAACTCACGCTCATCTGCGTAACATCCTCTTATGTGCATGTTTCTTTGTGTTCATAGGTATGTAATGGATGAACTTGGTTCTGCTTTGCGCCACAGCGACAAGCCAAATTTTAGAGTCTCTCCTTTTCTCTACATGCCAGAGGGCAATTTGGCATCAGCTGTGAGGTTCTCTTCTTAAACCATCTGCTTTCTAGCTTACATATTGGGATGTTCTTCTTTTGTAAACTACATTTTGTATATAGTCATTATGGAAAAATACATTTTGTATATAAACCTTGTGTAGATGACCACTTGGAATTTGTAGCAGGGAATGCCCATCTCTGAAGTACTGAGATTGTATGCCTCTTGGCTTCAGGGCTTTGCCCTTTTTGTGAATAAATCTCTAAAAGTACATTTCCAATAAGAAACTAATAAATAAAAAAAAGTATATGTCCTCCGTCTGTTCAGGTTTCTCAATTTATTAATTGAAATTGTTGTTTCCAATAAATTGGTAATAAATGAATTTTTGAAAGAAGTACGTAAATCACTTTGTTTCTTGCTTACATAATGAGTTTTGTATTCTTATTTTGTGAACCCTTTTTTGGGTATGAAGAGATATTCCATGTATTGATGATTGGTTGGAACTAGCAGATAGCCAGTATCCTAAGTAACTCTCCTTGGAAAAACCATAGCAGTGAAATGAGATCCACAGTGTAGAACGCAAGTGTATCCTACTTAACAAGATATTGGAGAAGTATCCTTCTCATAGTCTCCCCTATGGCCTAAGAATGAAGGTCTTTTTCCAATGGAAAGGCTGATGAGGAAATTAAACCAGAGTTTGCCATGCACTTCTTCTGCTTCTCTGATGAAATTATTATGCAATTAAAGTTTTAACTCTGTGTACTGCCATATATTTTTGAAACTGCACTAATTTTTAATAATGATTTTAGTTATTCAATTCTTTGGCCGATTGATGATGTTCGAGAAGGTGATGAGTGCACTCGAGATTACCTATTTGGTATCGGGGAAGAGAAGCAACGATCTGCTCGCCTAACTGCTTGGTTCCATACACCAAAAAATTATTTTATCAAAGTATGTATTTACGTTTTCATATTTGAATGTTCTTGTTAACTGAATATAGATGCTCAACATGAAATTTGGATTCCATAATTCTTCAGGAATATGAAAAATACAAGAACAAATTGCAATCAATCAAAATTGCTAGCCCAGTACAGGGGTCATCAATTACAAGTAGTCTGTTTTGTGGTGATGGAAGAACTTTACGTGTGTACGCTGACATACCTCAAGTGGAGGAATATTTGACTCGTCCTGAGTTTGTTATCAGTATGTCTATTTTGCTAAAATTTCCTGCTTTTTAGATTATTGACTATTTCTGTGCTGTTATCAGTCTGGACTTGGTCTTTAATGTAACGTGCACTCATATTACTTACAGTTGAGAAAGTGTGTACTAATTGTTTAAGTGCAATTTTATTAACATTTAACTGACTCAAGAGTCTACTCATAAATTATCTTGAACATTACTGGTGGTGTTTGTAGCAACTGAGCCCAAAGATGCAGACATTATATGGACAAGCATGCAGATAGACAAGGACACAAAGAAGGCAACAGGAATAAATGATGAACAATACATAAATCAATTTCCATTTGAGGCTTGCCTGGTTATGAAACATCACTTGGCTGAAACTATTCAGAAGGTCATCATAGATATCATGTTTACTTATAGTGGTTGAGCACTTGTTCTTTATGCAGAATGCTGATGCTGAAATTTTTCCACTTAGCAGGCTCATGGGTTGGTCGAATGGCTTCAGCCTACTTATAATCTTGAGACACAGCTAAGTCACCTTATTGGAGATTTTCATATACGTGAAAGTGAGAATCTAGACAATTTGTGGATCTTGAAGCCATGGAACATGGCAAGAACTATTGATACGACAATAAATAGCAATCTATCTGCTATTATTCGTCTCATGGAGACTGGCCCAAAAATCTGTCAGAAGTACATTGAGCATCCTGCTCTATTTAAAGGGAGAAAATTTGATCTCCGATATATTGTCTTGGTTCGCAGTATAGAACCCCTGGAGATCTTCCTTGCAGAAGTTTTCTGGGTATGTACATATTCAGTGGTGTAGGTGTTCTCATGAGTGCTCGAAAAATTGAAAAGAGGACAGTTTCACTAAGATACTTGCTAAGTTGCGCGGACTCTTCATTTTTGCAGGCGAACCCGTCTCGACACGACTCTGGTGCGGGTGCGGGTGCGGGGTGCGTGTCGGATTCGGTCAATCGAATCCGGACGCTTTGACCGCAGCCGAGAAAAGATTGGGGAAAAAAAATCAATTTCCGACGACGTAAAGAGTACAAAGCTTGAAAAAGTACAGAGAAGAGAGAAGAGAAAATTATTTTTATGGCGACAACGCCGGCAAGTCGCCGGCGACATCGCCGGCGAAAGAGAAGAAGAGTTGACAGTTGAGAAGAGAGAAGAAGAAGAGTTGAGAAGAGGAAGAAGAAGAGTTGATAAGAGAGATGTACTTTTATTGAAAGTTTCAAAAGCCTTTTTTTTAGGACCAGCTTTTTTCTTGGAAGTTGGAAAAAGTTTAAACATTATTTTTTTTTTAATATTGACTTGTTATTTGGAGTGTGGAAGAGCCACGTATAAAATCAATACAGCTTTTATTTTATTTACTCCATTTTAAAGTTAATAAAATCAATACAGCTTTTATTTTATTTTAAGGAAAGTTGAGGATATAAATCATGTAACAAGAATATAATTCATTTAATTTATGAAAAAAATATCTATGAATTTATAATGGGATGAAATACATCCTTTCACTGTTTTTAAAGAGATTTTACCGAATTTAAATTAATTAATTTTAATTAAAATTTTTGAATAAACTTTATATAATTAATCAAAATTATTGAATTTCTCTATTAATGATTAATATTAAAAAAAGTACAGCTTTTAAAGAGAGAAGAAAAAACAAAGGGAATGCACAAAGAGTCAAAGACAAGATGAATTATGATAGAATATTTGAAATTTATCTTCGAGGATTCAAATTCAAATTTAATCATATTAATATCAATATAAATATCACATAAATCTAAATTTAAATACGGTCTCAAATACTATAAATCATTCAATTAGCTACTCATTCGTTTATCTCTCGTAAAGTTGGATTGATTAGAATTTATCAAGACATAATAAGTAATGGATTAGAAATTAATATATATATATATATATATATATATATATATATATATATATATATATATTGCATCCTTTGTCCTTTTACATAGTAAATCAAATTTAGCAAATCAGCTCAATTTTTAATATATTTTTTAAAAATTTAAATTATTATAATTTATAGTATTAAAAAATTAAATAAAATTTTTATAAAACTTGTTGTCATCTTGAAAAATGAACAAATATTACAATTTACATGTATAAAGAAAATAGAAATATAAATATTAGAAAAGGAGAGAAAGGAACAATATTTCGAAAGATAAATATTTTGTCCATATAAATAGGACAAATTGGATTGAAAAATGGGATCTAACAATATTATAGAGATTTTTATTTCAAAATCGCTTTATGTGTAAGAAATTACTTACATGAAATAATTACTGATTAATATTACTACTATTATGTAAATATTCGTAAATACATGCTAATAATTTATCCAGATCATGTCTCATTACTTACTAATCACTTAATTCTTCATATCAATACAAACGCTTTAAGGATCCTGTCTTACTTGATCTTTTGATTCTTTCTATCATTACAAGTTTCGAACTATCGAAATACTACAAATATGTATAGATATATATAGTTTCACGCACAATACTATGTCAAAATCAAGGATGATGTCTCGCTAGATCACTTAATTGTTTTTATCAATACAACTATACAAGCGTTTCAAGGATCCCGTCTTACTAGATCTTTTGATTCTTTCTATCAGTACAAGCTTCGAACTATCGAAATACTACAAATATATATATATATATATATATAGTTTCACACATAATATCATATCCAGATCAAGGATCATGTCTCGCTAGATCACTATATTCTTCGTAATCAATACAACTACACAAGTGCTTTGAGGATCCCGTTTTACTAGATCTTTTGATTCTTTCTATCATTATAAGCTTCGAAATATATATATATATATATTTATATATATATATATATATATATATATATATATATATATATATATATATATATATATATATATATATATATATATATACCCAAACGTTCTCAACAAAAATAAAAATTAGATAACATAAATTTTTCTTGATAGTAAAAATATATGTATGCAATATACATACACTCCTCTTGAATGATGAAAAAAAAAAACCTCAAAAGTCTTCCAAGTAGAGTAGGATTAAAGAAAAATATCACATCAAATCATCATCTAGTCAAAAAAATATCACCCTCATCTACTTTTCCCTCCCAAAACCAAAAACACCATTGTTTTCTTCTTTGTTTTTCAACTTGTAAGCAAAAAAAAAAAAAACTCATCTTCCTTTCTTTAGCAAGATGACTTCAAGTAGTCAAAAGAAAAAAGATTTCATGAGACCTACAAAAAGTGTAGGAATAGATTTTGATGATAAACCTCTATGGAATCATGTTAAAGTAATTTCAATGGCTCCAAATGGGGGTGGGAATAGGACATGGTCTTGTAACTATTGTAATAAAATAGTTACGGGATCATATAATAGGGTGAAAGCACATCTTTTGAGATTATCGGGTCATGGTGTTCAAATATGTAAAGAAAATAGTGGTGATATATATGCGCTTTTGAAGATGGAGCATGAACAAGCGGAAAGAAAACGAACCAATGTTCAAGTTGATGCAAGAAAAAAAGATGATTATATATCACTTCCGGAGGGGACTGATCTTATTCAACAAAAAAAACGAAAGAGTTCGAGTAGTGGAGCTATCGGAAAATCATTCGGCATTTATGAGAGGAATACGGCCGACAAATTAGCCGCTAGGATGTTCTACGCATCAGGTTTATCATTCAACTTTGCCAACTCTCCTTATTTTAAAAAATATTCTAAGTTTCTAGCCGAAAATTCCATTCCCGGTTATATTCCCCCATCATATAATAGATTGAGGTCAACTCTTTTAGCTCAAGAAAAAACACATATTGATAGAAAGTTGCAACCAATAAAAGGTACATGGAAAAAGAAAGGATTGTCGATTTGTTCGGATGGATGGTCCGATACTAAAAGACGACCTTTGATCAATATAATGGCATCATCTAGTGGAGGCCCAATGTTTTTGAATTCAATCAATTCTAGTGGAATCGTAAAAGATGGTGAATATATTGCTAACTTATTTATTGAAGCAATAGAAAATGTAGGTTCAAACAATGTTGTTCAAGTTATTACGGATAATGCAAGTAATATGAAACTTGCCGGTACTATAGTGGAGCAAAAATATCCTCATATATTTTGGACTCCTTGCGTTGTTCATTGTTTGAATCTAGCTTTGAAAAGTATGTGCCAACCTTCGGAAAAATCACCTCACTTTACTAATTGTAAATGGATTTTAGAGTTACTTAGTGAAGTGAGCAATTTAAAGAATTTTGTTGTGAACCATGACATGGCACATGCACTTTTTCAAAAACATTCGGATTTGTGTTTGTTGAAGGTTGGTGAAACAAGATTTGCCTCACACATCATTATGACCACCCGAATTCGCAAAGTAAAATCTTCTTTGGAGAAAATGGTCATGGATGATGAATGGAAGAATTATAAGGGGGATAAGGGAATTGAAGCCAAGACACGTGAAATAAAATCGTTCATAATGAATGATGAAAAATGGGATAGTATTGACTATTTCTTGAAATTTACGGAACCAATTGTTGATATGCTAAGAAGTGCCGATATTGATGGTCCAAAATTACATCTCATTTATGATATGTGGGACTCAATGATTGAGAAAGTCAAGAAAGTCATCTTTGAGCATGAGGGAAAAGATCTCATTTCCGGTCAATCAATTTTTTTTGATACTATTCATGATATTCTTGTGGCTAGGTGGAACAAAAGTAACACACCTCTACATTGTATGGCACATTCTTTGGTTCCCAAATATTATCATGAATCATGGCTTGAAGGAGAGAATGGAATTCGAAAGCTAGCTCCCAATGAAGATAGTGAAATTTCATTGAATAGAGTCAAGTGCTTTCAAAGGTACTTTAAAAATTCTAATGAAATTAAACAAGCCTCATTGGAGTATGGATCCTTTTGTAGCGGAAATGGCTATTTTAGTGAGCCTCATGTGATTGACGCTATGATGTATGAAGATTCTCTTTCTTGGTGGGCAAATCACGGGGTCTCGGCTCCACTTTTGCAACAATTAGCTTACAAGTTGCTTACTCAACCGGCTTCTTCCTCTTGTTGTGAAAGAAATTGGAGTACATATTCTTTGATTCACAATATCAAGAGAAATAAGTTAGCAACTTCAAGAGCCGAAGATTTAGTGTTTGTACATTATAATCTACGATTGTTGTCTCGCAAGAAAGAGAAATATATAAATGGGCCAAGCAAATATTGGGATGTTGGTATGTCTATATTTTCTTCAATTATTTAGTTTAAATGGTGTTCTTTTCTTTTTATACAAGATCTTCTAATATATTTATTCTTTTAAATTTATTTTAGGTGGAGATCGGTTTGATATTGATGAGACAACTAATGATCTAACCGAGCTTTCAATAGATGACCCTCAAATTGAAGGTGTGATATTTGAGGAAGAGTTTGAAGATTTGGAAGAAGTTGAAGAAGATGTGGAAGAGATAGCTAACTTAATTAAATAACTTGATAATTGACAATATTTTGTTGTTATGTTAATTTTAAGTTATGAATTAAGTTGAGACAATCTCTTGTTTTTTGTTCAATAGTATGTTTTACACTTTTGCTTGGTGTATTGAATATTGATTAGTAATTATGAATATCTAAATTATGGATAAATATCTTTGTGTATCTCTTGAATTTTAATAATTGTAGTGTTTTCTTAACTTTTCACTTTGTTTCAACTTTCAAGAGTTATCACTATCCATGTTCTAAGGTTAGTTCTTCTTTCCAATTTTTATTGATTCTTTTAGTTATATTTATTCTATTGTGATTTGTAAATTCTTTTAATGTTTAGTTTCTATTTTGTTGTGTCTTTGTAGGAAGAGTGGAAGAGTAATCTCATCTTGAAGAACAAAAGATAGAATTTTACAAAATACATGTAAGTTTATCACAATATATCTCTCAAATTTAGAATATCTTCATAACTATATTTTTATAATATTGAATTTTTTAGCCGTATCCCCGCACCCGTATCCATACTCGGATTCGCACCCACGAATCTTAAAATTTGGATTTCGCCGAATCCGACTCTCGGATTCGCATCCGTCTCGGATACCCGCACCCGAGTCCGAGCAACTTAGGATACTTGTCATCATAACATATAAAATGCCTTCGTTAAGATTTGTTTTCTTGTCTCTGGCTGATTTTGTTCACATTTTCCTTTCAGGTTAGATTGGCAAACAACACATACACTTTGGAGAAACATAGCTTTGATCAATATGAGACTCATTTTACTGTTATGGTAAGGAATGATTACTTGCTTCCCTATTTGTTAATTGTGGAGTTGCATTATTAATTTGAGTATTTTATTGATGTAATTACATGATTTAATTCCCTGACTTGGTTCATGACATTTCACATAATTTTCTCCTATAGAACTACAGAGGCAAGTTGAACCATATGAACACACCAGAGTTTGTGAAAGAATTTGAGAAAGAACATGAGGGTGAGGGTATTTCCTTTTCACTATCAATACTTTGATTTCCTCCTTCCATATATTGTTAATTTAGCAGGACATAGTGTTTCAGTTACTAGTCTTACTCTTGTCTTTGTTGCAGTCAAGTGGCTGGATATCCACTCAAGGATTAGAAATATGATCAAATCGGCTTTTGAAGCAGCAGCTGCTGTGCATCCAGAAATGCATCATAGCAAATCTAGGGCAATGTATGGGGTTGATGTCATGCTCGATAGCCATTTTCAGCCTAAATTATTGGAGGTATGGAAGCTATACTGCCTCAATTGTAGCATTTTCAATGTTAAGTAGTTCCTGAAAGATGACTGCTCAAAGCATGACCTTGCTACTGGTCATCTTGCTTTTGTCAATCTTTTGGATTTGCCTATGTCATTGGATCTTATTGAGACAGAAAATGCACCCTCCCTCTTGTTCAGCACAATCTGCAATGATGAACTCTAAAACCTAATGGATACTTTTTGGATGCAGATTACCTACTGCCCAGACTGTACTAGGGCAGTCACATATGACACTGAAGCTGTCGTCGGTGGAGGAGAAACTGTTAAAGGAAAAGAGTTCTACAACTATATCTTTGGCTGTCTTTTTCTAAATGAAACTAATCATGTTTCCCAATTGTGAGTGGAACCCGAGCATTTAGAGGTCTTTCGCATAATTTGCATGCCAAAGTATAACTCTTGAGTTATGCAAGTGTGTCAAGAGAAAATACAAGCAAAATGGCGTTGAAACGTAATCTATGGAAATAGTCTGAGCTGTTTGGATTTAAGAGCACTTTTAGTTTGTCACACTGCCAAGGAGCTCTGTAGAACTGCCTCTTCCCCAACACTCTTGCAGTCAGAGAACCACCATATCTCAATGGTCTATTGAGTTATTTACCCCTGTAATTTAGAGTCTTGAAAATTCTCCAGCATAAATTCCTAGTATGATTTTTCACATCTGTAGCCTGTAAAAATGGTTAAAAACATGTTTGGGGATTTTGTTCAGTTGCAGAAAAGTTTAATGCCTTCTCAGTTATGGTTGGTAACAATTTTGTTTCAATGTGCTCAAGTTTCACTTAAGAAAGAAAGGAGGTAACCTCTCCAGCTGTGGAAGTAGCTTGTCTTCTTACAATTCCTGATTTTCTTTACGATTTTCTATCTTGCAAGTTTGCAATACCACAATATCACAACATCGTGAGAACTAAACTCCTACTGTGTGTTTCAATAGTGTAAATTCTAGCTGGGTATATCCATTTTGTGGCACTCTCTTCATATAGTAAGAAACAAAGGGTACTTGAAACTCAGTAAATGTAAACATTAGCTGTTGTAGGAAACAAAATGAAAATGTACATGAACATACATTGGCTGGGAGGATCAAACCTAGAATGGTGTAGTCTGAGCATAGAACACAACTTCCTTCCCAGTTCATAAGAACAAAAAAACAAAGAATTTGCTAGTCTATTGAGAAGTAGCAGTTGCTATCCTAACAGCCACTTTGGTTGGAGTTTATTCATACGATTACTTTTCAGTGTTGTTACTTTTTTCTGCAAATCCAAGTTTGATATCCTTTCGAGCTCCAAAGCACGTTCAAGCTTTCAGACAACAATACTATATGCATTAATTTTTAACCCAAGGGAAAAGATACTTAGCTACATGATAATAATAATGATAAAACACTACCTTCGCTGCTCGGCTGCTCCATTCCCCTAAAATTGTTCTAAGCCTCTCATATTCCTCAACATACTGTAACAGAACACCCAATATAAGGAAATATCACGCAACCTTCTGGTGTAAAAGAAGCTAGCAAGCTTATGGAAAATGGAGTTGGAATAACACTTGGTAATAACTGTAACCACTACTTCTGTACATGAGAAAGAAAAAAAGCAAAAGAAGTTATTTGCGTAAGATAGAAAATTACAAGAACCTCAAATTTTTATCCGACGAAAGCAGAAAAGTTCAATCCTAATAGAAGAGTCATGTGTATAAAATCAAGCCTAAAATCAATGTATGTTTGGAACAACTGTCGGGATTTAACTCAAACCAGACTAGCCTTATAGGACTCAATGGAACACCTAGATGGATAAAAAACCGGGGCACACCCACAGCAGGAAAACTAAGTAACCACAGCAGAGACCATCCGAAGATCAGGAAAAGAAAAAGGGTATCACACCATTGATGACTGTTTCCTTCCAAATTTGCATTATTCTTTTAGGTTGTTAATGGCTACATCCTAACCAAATACACATCATAGTTCATTCTTGATCGATAATAAGCAACATTTGCAGCCAAGGAAGACAAACGAGCAACACGAAGTGCATCTTACGTATAACATGACAGTTCTCCATGAAAAAGGGAACCCATCTCCGAATACACCAAATATTTTGCATTTTAACAACAAAAAAAAATTATGTTCCAAATAATTTTCTAACACACCTGATTGTTTGTACTGCGAATGCGCTGCATCTCAGCATCCTTCTCATCTATCAGAGATCGAGCAACCCTAAGCTCAGATTGCAATTGATCTATCTGAAACAGAAATCTTTCAGCAGATAATAGCAAAACAGTAAAAGGATAACAAATACTGAGGTAAACTTCTACTTGGAAAGAAGAAATATCAGAGACAAGTAAATTCCCTCCACTCATACTGAAACAGAACCGGGGGAAACAACAGAAGAATCATATGAACTCAAAAGCAATGGTCACACCACATGTAAAGATCTATGCGGGAGTAGATTATAGTTCCATCAAGGCATGAGCTGTATGCAATGGACTCCCACTTATGACAGATCCAAGATAAAACTTTTTCTCTTTTTCTTTTTTGAGACAAGTAACAATTCTCTTTGCAATAAAAACTTAGCCGCCCCGGAAAAAGGTGTTGTTATTTGTAGTTTTGATGATTTGACAAACTTAGGGACCTCATAAAGGTATCGGGTTTTCTACTTGAGTTTTTGCAGGTGTCTTGTTTGAAGTATTGAAGAGGAAACAAGCCCAGGGACCTAGTAGAGGTACCAGGCTCTCATGATGATGAGCCAGTCAACTGCCAGCTGAAGACGGTACAGAAAGTAGGTGCACACTTCCCGATGGCGTCAGAAAGTGTGACTTTTCCAGCCAATGGCAAAGAAGTTTAGGAAAGTGACTTGCCCATATAAAAGGCACTTTCCTAAACACTTTTCTTTAGTTTTTGCAACTTGATAAAAACTTTTCAAGAACTCTTGCAAAGGCTAATAGAAAGCAAAGGCAGAATCATTCCAAGAACAACAGCAACATCTGGAGCATTTCGTCTAGTTGTTTAGGAATTTATTCTCTTGTTCTTAAATTGTAAACCACTCCTGAATCTATAAAGGACTTGGTGTGTTGTGTTAGAAGTCTAGGTTGTCCAAGTGGGATAGCTTAGTGGGTAGATTGTTTTCTACTTAGGCTTGTTGAGCAATAGAGGACTATTGTTCAACGGTAAGATTGATAACTCTTTCTTACGTTTGGTGTAATCGTGTTTTACTTTTGCTTTTGAAGATTAGTGAAAACGATTGAAAATCCTGTGGAACAGGTCGTGGTTTTACTCCCTTAAGCAAGGAGGTTTCCACGTAAAATCATTGTGTTGATTTTACTGCATTTAACTTTCTGGTAATTTTCTGGAGTGTAGTAAGGGACCTGGTCCATTACTTGTTAAGTGAAGGCATACATTCTATCAAGTGGTATCAGAGCAGGCACTATCTATTTGGTTAACACCAAGGAAGTGATATTGCTCTAGAATGGCAGCTCCACTTAATCTCGAAGAAGGTCAGTCATCACACAGACCTCCTCGTTTCAATGGACATTTTTACAGTTGGTGGAAAGTTAGAATGCATGATTACCTCATGGCTGAAGATAGTGAGTTATGGGATATTGTACTAGATGGACCATTTGTTCCAATGATGGAAGAAAAGGATGGAGAAAAAACTATTACTGTTCCTAAACCTAGGCAGAAATATGATGATGCTGACAGGAAAAAGATTGAAAAGGGTTTCAAAGCTAAAACTCTTCTGGTCTGTGGGATAGGACCTGATGAGTACAACAGAGGGTCAGCCTGTGAGTCTGCTAAGGAAATTTGGGATTGCTTGTTGACTGCACACGAAGGAACTGAACAAGTCAAAGAATCTAAGATTGACATGCTCACCTCACGATATGAGAACTTAAAAATGAAGAAAGGAGAAACAATACATGACATGTTCACCAAGCTGTCTTCCATTACAAATGAGCTGCGAAGTTTGGGTGAACCTATAAGCATGACCAAACAAGTCAGGAAAGTGCTTCGAATTCTTACAAAGTCTTGGGAGAGCAAAGTTGATGCCATTACAGAAGCCAAGGATTTGAAGGTGCTGACCATGGATGCTTTGATAGGTAATCTTAAAACACATGAGATGAATCGAAACTATGATTTGTCAAAAAAGGAAGCCAAGAAGGACAAGTCATTGATGTTGAAATATAAATCAGATGAAGATTCAAGTGATGATGATGATATGGCATATCTCATCAGTAGATTTCAAAAGGTTGTGAGAAAAAAAAAATCTATAAAAGAGGAACAAATGTGACTCGAAATGCTGCTCAAAGTGATACTTGCTACAAGTGTGGAAAATCTGGGCACTTCATCAGAGAGTGTCCTTTGCTCAAGAATGAAAACAAGGAACATCAAAAACACAGGGGTGACAAAGAAAATAGAAGGGACCTGGTACCTGGTAACAGAGATCGTAAAGCTGCTGCTGATATGGTTGTCAAAAGGGCTCTTGCTGCATGGGGGGATTCTTCAAGTGATTCAGAAGATCCTGATGAGCCAAAAGATGTGTCTATGGTTGCTGTGCATGAGGAGGAAACTGTCTTTAATGAAATGTTTGCTCTCATGGCACACACAGAAAATGAAGAAGATGACAATCAGGTAACTCTTCTTGACATGAAAAATAACTTGGATAAATATTCTCTAAAAAAATTGAGAACCTTGGCAAAAGTCATGCTAGATTCTGTGATAGAGTTAACATCTGAAAGAGATACCATGAATGCCGAACTTGAAATTTTAACTGAAAACAAAGTTCAATTTGAAGAGACAATGTCAAGAATGGTGTCTCTAGAGTTAAATAACTCTGACCTTAAGAACCAGTTGTGTCAAATTACTGAAGAAGCTGAAAAGCTGAATGGAAAGTCTAACAGTTTGCAAGCTTAAATTCAAGAAAAATTGAAAAACTCTGAGAAAAATCTTAGTCTGTCACTTGAAAAGAGTAACAAATTAGAACAGGATATTGTGAAACTTAAGGAAGAACTTGAAAATTCTCTTAAGTGGACCAAATCCTCAAAGTTGCTGTCAAATGTGACAAATCAGAGTAATTTCAATAAGAAAGGACTAGGAAGTCTGAACATAAGTCCTCCTTATAATCCTACAGTAAGTATGTGTTTGTGTCTGACAATCTGCTGTGTCTTCATTGTGGTAAGAATGGACATTTGAAGAATGAGTGTGTTAGCTGGAGAAACTCATGTGAAAGGTACTCTAATTATGCTGAAAGACAAAATGTACCAAAAGAGAGACCTGGTCCTACTGAGCCTGTTTCAACTCACAGATTTTCAAAGAAAAAATCTGTTCCTGCTACTATGTCTTTTGTTAGAAAGCTTCAAAGTCTACCATATTGGACCAAGTACAATCTGATCACTCCTTTGTCTGCCTACTGGGAACTCAAGCTGAAATGGGTTCCCAAGCTTAACAAGTGATTTTTGGTGCAGGTGAGTGAGAGGAGCAGCAGTCAATGTTGGTATATGGATAGTGGCTGCTCTAAACATATGACTGGTGATGTAAAGAACTTCCTCTCACTCAAGACCCTCCAAGGAGGAGGTGTCTCATTTGGTGATGGCAAGAAGGGGTACATTTTGGGGGTTGGCAAAGAAGGAAGATCTCTTGAAGATTCAATTGACAATGTTTACCATGTTGATGGGTTGAAGTACAGCTTGTTAAGTGTGTCACAAATCTGTGATAAAGGAAATAAGGTTAAGTTTACTTCTGAGAAATGCACTATGGTGAATTTAACTACAAACAAAGTAATTCTCACTGCACACAGAAGTAAAAATATGTATGTGGCAAACTTGGAAATCTCTCATGGAGATGACTTAACATGTCTAAGTGCTCAAAATGAAAATGCTGATCTCTGGCATCGTAGGCTGGGACATGTGAGTTCATCTTTATTGAACAAGTTGATTTCAAAGGACCTGGTCCGAGGTTTGCCCAAAATGAAGTTTGCTGAAAATAAAATATGTGAAACGTGTGTTAAAGGAAAGCAAATCAGATCATCATTTAAGCCCAAGAATCAGGTAACATCATCAAGAACCTTAGAGCTGCTTCATATGGACCTTTGTGGACCATTGAAGGTTCAAAGCAGAAATGGCAAGAAGTACATTTTGGTGATTGTTGATGACTATTCAAGATATACCTGGACGAGATTTTTGAGATCAAAGGCAGATACAGCTGATGAGCTGGTGGTATTCTTCAAAATGATTCAAACAAAATTGAATCAAGTTGTTTGCAGCATTAGATCTGATCATGGGACAGAGTTTGAAAACTAAACATTGGATAGATTTTGTATGGAAAATGGTACAAGCCACAATTTTTCTGCTCCAAGAACTCCTCAACAAAATGGAGTAGTGGATATAAAGAACAGAACCTTGGTGAACATTGCCAGAACTATGATTATTGAATCAAATCTTCCTCAAAGTTTCTGGGCTGAAGCTGTTAACACAACTTGTCATGTTACCAACAGGTGTCTAATAAGAGCTGTGTTGAACAAGACTCCATACGAACTGCTCAACAACAGGAAGCCAATGCTGAGCTATCGTAGAGCTTTTGGATGCAGATGTTTTGTGCTGAATAATGGGAAGGATGATCTGGGAAAATTTTATCCCAGAAGTGATGAAGGAGTATTTGTTGGATATTCTTCATCCAGCAAGCCTACAGAATATTCAACAAACGAACACAATGCATTGAAGAAAGCATTCATGTTATTTTTGATGAAAATGGAAGCTTGAAGAATGATGGATCAAATGATGATGATGATGTACTGAAAATGTTCAAATCCAAGCAGATTGAAGGAGCTGAAGCTGATGTAGATCAACAACTGAAAAATGATTGTGATGATCAGAATCACAGTCTACCTGAAGAGAATGATGAGGTTCAACAAAGATGATATGATACCTGGTACTACTCAAAACTCCAGCCAGAGTACATCAAACTCCCCAGAAGCTGATGTCACTCTTGATGAAGAAGATCATGCTGATCCGCCAAATCAGTCTGCTGCAAAGTCAGGATGGAAGCATAGTTCATCACATCCTCTTGATAATCTTATCTCTCCCTTGAATTCTGGAATTCAAACTAGATCAAAAACAAGAAATCTAGTTGCATTCTCAGCATTCATATCATCCATTGAGCCTAAGAATGTCAAACAAGCATTGGGTGATGCAGACTGGATCAATTCTATGCAAGAAGAACTCCATCAGTTTGAAAGAAGTAAGGTATGGTACCTGGTTCCTCGACCTGAAGGCAGAACAATAATAGGAACCAGGTGGGTATTCAGAAACAAACTTGATGAAAATGGAGTGATTACTAGAAATAAATCCAGGCTGGTGGTGCAAGGATACAATCAAGAAGAAGGAATTGACTATGATGAGACTTTTGCACCTGTTGCCAGAATGGAAGCTATTAGAATATTAATAGCTTTTGCTGCTTTTATGGGGTTCAAGCTGTATCAAATGGATGTGAAGAGTGCATTTCTAAATGGAGATCTCAAAGAGGAAGTGTATGTAAAGCAACCTCCTGGTTTTGAAGATGCAGAGCTACCAAATCATGTGTTCAGATTGAATAAGGCATTATATGGTCTGAAACAAGCTCCAAGAGCATGGTATGAAAGGTTGTCAAAGTTTCTTCTGAAGAATGGTTTCAAAAGGGGCAAGATAGACAATAATAAGAGAACAAGAATTGCTTATCATTCAAGTATATGTGGATGACATAATTTTTGGAGCTACTTCAGAACATCTCTATGAAGAATTCTCATCACTGATGGGAAGGGAGTTTGAAATGAGTATGATGGGTGAGTTGACATTCTTCCTGGGGCTGCAAATCAAGCAATCATCAAATGGAATTTCAATATGCCAGGAGAAGTATATCAAAGAACTGCTGAAGAAATTCAATATGTTTGATTCCAAACCTATTGACACTCCTATGGGAACAAATTCCAAGATGATAGTAGAAGAATCTGATCCCCTTGTGAATCAGACAATGTACAGAGGAATGATTGGCTCCTTGTTGTATATGACAGCTAGCAGGCCTGATATTGTTTACAGTGTTGGAATGTGTGCCAAGTTTCAAGCATGTCCTCGTGATTCACACCTGAAGGCTGCAAAACGTATTCTTAGATACCTGAAGAAAACTGGGGACCTGGTTCTCTTTTATCCTGCAGGTGATACTTTTGATCTGGTTGGTTTTGCAGATGCTGATTTTGCAGGTTATCAAGTTGACAGGAAGAGCACCTCTGGAATGGCTCATTTCCTTGGATCATCACTTATCTCTTGGGGCACTAAGAAGCAGAACTCTATGGCTCTTTCAACTGCTGAAGCTGAATATGTAGCTGCTGCAGCCTGTTGTTCTCAATTGCTGTGGATCAGGCAACACTTAGAAGATTTTGGAATCCACATCAAAGCAATTCCTCTCATGTGTGACAACACTAGTGCTGTGAGTATGGGAAAGAACCTAGTTCATCATAAGAGAACAAAGCACATTGATGTTAGACATCATTTTTTGAGAGATCATGTTGAGAAGGGAAATATTGTGCTCACATACTGTCCAACGGAGGAACAAATTGCAGACACATTTACCAAGGCTCTCAGCAAGGATCAATTTGAGAGAAATCGCCTAAAGTTGGGGATGTTGATCTCCAAGTGATGCTTTTACTCCAACAGTAGAACTCCCTTGATGGTTAGAATTGCTGTGCAGGTATCCTTAGTGTGAATTTTAAATATTTGAACAAGATCACTTTTTGTACCTTTCGTAGGTATACTCTCAATAGGGACCTGCTCAGCAAAAGAAGAGACTAGAACAATTAAGGAATGAAGTTAAACTCTATCATGGTACCTGGTACCTGTCCAGGTTAGCATTTTTACATTAAATTTAAACTAAAAAATTTTGACCGTTGAAAATGCCACGTGTCAGTCATCGGTTACTCTGACCGATCAGTCCAATCATTTCTCTCTCAAACAACGCGTCTAATCAAGGACCTGGAACCCTTACACTTCTTTTAAAAAGGGGTCTTTTCCTCTTGAAACTCTCATCAGTCTTTTAACTTTATCTCTCTCATTTATCACAAGGCGTATCAACATTAAAGGGCGAAATCGGTTTTCTTCTTCCTCTCTTTGTTTCTCAAAGAAATCTTCCAGTTCACAAACATGTCTTCCTCTTCATCTTCTTCTAAGCATATGTTGGATACACTTAGTGAAATTGAGCCCCTTGCGTTCTATTCTCCAACAACTGCTCAAGCCAGACTTCCTCCCCCACCCAGTCCTCCACAAAATACTCCTGATAACCCCTTCTTCGCCATAGATCTAAATGCTTCTGCAGTACCTAATGTACCTGGTCCATGTGAAGACATGTTGCCTGGCAACATGTTTGAAGGAGATCTACCAAAACATAGGGCTTCGGAGTCTAATATACTGGCAGCGAGTGAGGAACTCGTGATTGAGAGCCTGGCAATGATGAGAGAAGAGGCCAGAACAGAACACACTGAGGCCCTGGAAAGAGAAGAGGTAAGGCCTTCTCAACCCATTTTCGATAAAACCCCCGATTTAGGGCGGTACTCTTCTTCCTCTTCGTCTGAATCTGCAAGTGAAGAAGAACCATTAAAATGGAAGGTGGAGAGTTGAAAAGGAAAGGAAAAGGTCGTGGAGGAGGCTCCTAAGAGACGACCTAATACAAGGTCTGCTGCACAAAAGCTGATGGTAGATGCCTTGAAGGCATGTGCGCGCTCTGCTGCTGCAGTGAGAAGTGCACGAACCTTCAAGGTATCAAACTTTAGGATACCTGAAGAAAAATTGGTTGAGTTGTCGGGAGAAGAGGCTGAAAAGAAAACTGAGAAAAAGAAGTCAGAAAAGAAAAGGGAACGGGCTACAAGGAAGGTGGAAAAATCACAGTCACAAGGGAAGAAGAGAAAGCAGTCAAAGGTACCTGGTCCTCAAGCCAGGAAAGTGGAGCATGTCAACTTGCAGGAAATGGTTGACAGTCTGAGGAATCAAGCAGTTCTAGCAGGAAGAGTGTTTGATATGGGGATTATTACTCTTCCTGGCATGGATTCTCTGCATGACATGGTGAAGATCCAATCTTGGCTGCACCTGTTCAATAAGAAATCCCCCATCCTCCATGAAGAAGTGGTTCGTGAATTCTATTACAATGTTCAATTCATGGAAGATGGGAGTCTCCTCACACGTGTGAACAATATTGCTATTTCTTTGAATGAGGAGATGTTGGGCAAAATCCTCTGAGTGCCTACAGAGGAGACCCGGTCCGTGCAGGGAAAAACTTGCTCTTCAGAATTTGCATCTATGATTTCTAAGACTCCCACAACCAAGGTTGCTGGGATCTATAAGAAAATGATGAAGAGTGAGTATCAGCTGGTCTTAGAGTTTGTCAACAAAGTGGTCCTTCCTCGCACAGAAAAGAGGACACTTGCTACTGCTGCTGACCTGTACATGATGGAGATGCTGTGCAGTTTTGAAGCTCTAAGCCTTCCTAGTCTAATGATTGAGCACATTCACAAAACCATCATTGAGAGGAAAGGAGTGCATGGTATGGGGTATGGATACTTTCTCACTGAAGTATTCAAACACTTTCGAATTCCTCTTAGTGTTGGAAAGGTTGGGACAGTTAAACAAACTATCTCTGAGCATACTTTGTTTGAATGTGAGTGTATTGAAGGCAGAGGCTTACCAAAAAGCAAGATGGCTCAACTCCTTGAGGACATGAATCAGTTTAAACATGAGATTGAAGAGCTCACTGTGTGGTTGAGCAGTAAAGAGGCTTAAATTGCTGTACTCAAGGCAGAACTGCTTACTGCACAGAGTGAGGGACCTGGTTCTTCAGTTGTACAAGCTCTGGAGAAAGAGAATAGTGAGTTGAAGGCGAAGATAACTGCCCTGCAAGAAAAGGCCATCAAGGATAATGATGCTGCCAATGCACGACTCACTCTTGTTATCCAGTCCCTATCTCAAACTCCCCCCTCTTCCTAAACTGTCAATCAATCCTTCCCTGTGTCTCTTTTTGTTGTGGCTAATCATCGTGTTGATGGGTTTTTAGTTTGTTTTTAATGTATTTATGTTATAATGGCATGTTGGTTACTTTATTCCTTTGCTGTTCTTCCTATTTTCTTTTGTGAATGCTCTTCCTCTACTGTTTGATTGCTTATTAGCTTTGATCTTGTTCATTATTTATGTTGACATCAATGGTTTACTGCATATCTTTTTTATGATGCCAAAAGGGGGAAGTAAACCAGTAAACTGTTGTAAGTAGCTAAATAAAGGGTGAATATACAGTAAGGGGGAACATACAGTAAGGGGGAACAGTAAGGGGGAATATACAGTCAGGGGAACAATTCTGTGACAATTCAGTGAAAATCTCAGGTTATATCATTGTTTGTCATCATCAAAAAGGGGGAAAATGTTATTTGTAGTTTTGATGATTTGACAAACTTAGGGACCTCATAAAGGTACCGGATTTTCTACTTGAGTTTTTGCAGGTGTCTTGTTTGAAGTATTGCAGAGGAAACAAGCCCAGGGACCTAGTAGAGGTACCAGGCTCTCATGATGATGAGCCAGTCAACTGCCAGCTGGAGACGGTACAGAAAGTAGGTGCACACTTCCCGATGGCGTCAGAAAGTGTGACTTTTCCAGCCAATGGCAAAGAAGTTTAGGAAAGTGACTTGCCCATATAAAAGGCACTTTCCTAAACACTTTTCTTTAGTTTTTGCAACTTGATAAAAACTTTTCATGAACTCTTGCAAAGGCTAATAGAAAGCAAAGGCAGAATCATTCCAAGAACAACATCAACATCTGGAGCATTTCGTCTAGTTGTTTAGGAATTTATTCTCTTGTTCTTAAATTGTAAACCACTCCTGAATCTATATAGGACTTGGTGTGTTGTGTTAGAAGTCTAGGTTGTCCAAGTGGGATAGCTTAGTGGGTAGATTGTTTTCTACTTAGGCTTGTTGAGCAATAGAGGACTATTGTTCAACGGTAAGATTGATAACTCTTTCTTACGTTTGGTGTAATCGTGTTTTACTTTTGCTTTTGAAGATTAGTGAAAACGATTGAAAATCCTGTGGAACAGGTCGTGGTTTTACTCCCTTAAGCAAGGAGGTTTCCACGTAAAATCATTGTGTTGATTTTACTGCATTTAACTTTCTGGTAATTTTCTGGAGTGTAGTAAGGGACCTGGTCCATTACTTGTTAAGTGAAGGCATACATTCTATCAGGTATTTAGTTGGAAACTTTACAAGCATTGAAGGGGTGCCCAGAGCCCTATAAAATTATTCTTAGAGAGTTTTAAAAGATACCAGGAGCACCAGGATGCCCATACAAAACACACCCATGTTAAGTTAAACCTCAAGACCTTAAAATAAGAAATGCCATGATTAGAGCAACCCCATATGATGTTCTTATCTTTGATTAGATCTGTATTGATACTATACAAGTATCGTTCTGTAGTTTCTGTCACCTAATGTATGCTTAATTTCTCAAATTAAATTCAACAACAAGAACACCACATGTACGAGTCAAACTATGAAGCGTAATTGCATCCATAAGAGCTTTCTCTTCTTTTTGACTAGATGCAGTGCAGGAGAAATTTAATGATTACGACAAAAAAGATTTAAGTAGCAACAACAAAAACTAGATGGAGAAACTCTTTTTCCTAGAGAACTACATTTTCACAAAACTATACCAGGAGATGCTATTACAAACAAACGTCTGATGACTAGTAATTCCACAGTCTTAAACTGGATGTCCACATTAGATATAGCCTGATACTTATGATTTCAGTTGAAGAGTTGAAAAAATATGACCGGGAGATTATGTAGACCACAAGGATTTTCGCTATGCTGATAAACAAGAAAAATTTATTCGAACAGTAAAATGAACCTTTTATGTCGTATGATGTGGTAGAATTTTACGTTCTCAAAATATTAGGCTTTTTACGATGCCTAAACAAGCAAGGCAGTCATTGGGTACAAGGAACATAAATAGTTGTCTCTAACAGCTTGGTTGGATGGTAGTTACGTATCATATTATATTGTATTGTATTATAGAACGTTGTTTTGAAGAATACAATGTTTGAATAGCTTGTGTCATTTTCTGTGTTTAAATAATGACAAACATCAAAATCTGGAGGATGAACCTATATAATAAAGAAAGTAGGTAGGGGGTACAGTTATCATAGAAAAGGTAGGGTAAATGATAAAATAGGATTATTAAATGATAAGCAAAGAAAAAATGATTAAAAAAGATAATGATGCGCCCACACCAAATTGTTCATTACATATATTGGGACTTTTTGTCGTTACACAATGACGATACAATAATATTTGAGAGAAAATCAAATGAATGTTATATTTAAAGTAACAATACAATATGTAGTATTTTTAAGGAAAATAAGTTTTGAGTTTTTCCTTTGAAAGGAATGAGTGTTCAAAGAGGAAAAATCCATTAAGGGAGACCAAAATGAAGATAGTCTACACCATTCACCATGTAGACTTATGCGCACTCATGTATATGAGGAAGGGCATAAGAAAGAGGAAAAGAAATATAAAAATTGTGAAGAGTAAAGGAAAGATGAGAAACTTGTCAAATTGACGATAAACAAGAAGATGACTCTTTATATATAGTGGTGTGCTATGCCTCTACGTACATATGATACGTGATTTTTCTCTATGCTTAATACAGTAAAGTAATTATTCAATAATTAAACAGAAAAATATTTACGCTCCCAATAGTATATTCTATACCTCCTCATTAATTAAATTTCAATGCATTTTGTGCATCAAGACACATATAACTTCATTTTCTCAGCATGTCTGTGAAATAACTTCAGTTTGCATATCAAAGATCAAAAAATCAAGTCGAGTATGGTGGCTATACTTTTTATCTCCTCCTCACTGTCATGAGCTTTAGTACTCTGTCCATGAAGAAAGAACTTCTTTTCAATAGTTGTTTCAGCGGAGGGACTCAATACTCTCAAACTTTGATGCCATAAAGAAAGGAAAGAGAAGATTTCTCATAGTAATAAAAAATTCAATAATTAGAAGTCTCAACTCTCAATATCCAGACTCTGATATCACAAGGAAAAATTAAGATAAAACAGTTACAAATCTGTAAAATTCAATATTCAAAGGCGGAATTCCATACGCTAACTAAGAAAAAGAAAAGAAAAAGATTTTAATGGAACAGTGAGCAAGTGAACAGTAATGTAATGCTTAGAAAAGGAATTCAATACTCAACTCTAATACCATGAAAAAAATGAGCTCCGTGAAGGTGACAAAAATTTCAATTAGAAGAGTGAGGAGGAACTCAATATGGGACTGCAATGTCACGAGGAAAAAGAAGAGACAGAGAAGTTTTATGTGAAAAATGACCACCATGATGGTTTGGAGGAGACAGTGTTCTTAGAATGACGAAAACAAGTATGATGATATTAGAGCATTCATCGAAAATAAGAATTGCCACCAGAATAATCACTAGAAAAAGACAAGAATATATTATTTTTTAAACTTTGACCAAGCAGACAATGTAAGGTAGAAGTTGCTCGAGTCTCTACCTAGATTGTAACAGCTTTTACCATTTGTAAAAAGAAGAGAAAATGCAACATATTCAATGGTATTCTATTATTTTCGCCTTACATAAGTTCTGCATGACATATGAAACTAGACATATATAACTTTATTAATTTTCTCTGACTTTCAACAATAATAAAAATGTAAACATGCTCATCCACTAAACTATGCGGATATTGAACTTGGATGTACAAGTTCAATTTTTTTTTATCAAGAGAGCTATACGGACAAGTCTGTTTCTTAATGCAATTGGTTAATGGTTAACATGTTAGTTCTGCATAGGATAAAAGTAGTTCCATCTCTACAAACACTTAGTTTTGTAAGAAAGCTGTGGATACAAAAGACCACATGCTACGAATAATACCTCAGCAGAAAGTGTGCGCAATTCTTGGTCTCGAGCAGCCAGTAAGTGGGCCAGATCAACCTGCATAACCAAGCAGCTGATCATTTTCATTACTACACAATAACAATTGAGTGATTACTATACAAAGATGGTTGCTTTTCATTACTGAACAATTCCAGTCAACAAGCTAAAATAGCATTAGCTTCCAAATTATCATCTTACGGAATTGTTAGGATAGAAATAAGTATTTATATGTATTTCCTACTTAGAATAGGAATAGGAATAAAAATAGAAATAGGAATAGGAATGGGAATCCTAGTCGGAAAAGGGTTCCAATGTAGTGTCTATAAATAGGGTCTCAATGTAACAATTAAGATACACAATCCAATAATATTCTTCCAATATATTTCTCACATGGTATCAGAGCATTGGTGAGAATTTCAAGTCACCAGTGTCAAATTTCGGTGAAGACGGTGGGACTGATTTGTGTCATCTTTCATTCTGAAGCTGTTGTGCAAAAAACAACACCATCACGAGGTTCGGGAAGCTCAGGCGACCAAACCCCAGCCAGACCCACCGGAAAATACCCTCCCACGCGTCCAAACGTGCCGATCGGAGGTGGGAATTTTCCGAAGAGATCTGCTCACGCGCTGACGCGTGAGTGCTGCTCCGGCCATTTTTTTTCCTTTGGGTCGCCCAGTATTTCCGAGCAGAACCTGGGCAGTTTTCTCCAGATCTGATTACCAGAGTTAGGGTTCCGGTGATTTTCAGGCAGTTTCCGGCAAGTTTCCGGAGAAATCAGAACTTTTAGGCTACTTTAGCTAGATTCCAGTAGTTTCCAGCAAGTTTCTTACTCTTTTCAAGCCAAAACCAAAATATATAAATATATAAATAAAAATATGTCTTTCGGGTGTGATGTTTTTGGCTCCAAAAATACAGGGATTGGAAGTTCAAGCCTTACAATCACTTCAGAACCATTAATGGGAAGTTCTAACTATTTAGCTTGGGCTTCTTCAGTTGAGTTGTGGTGCAAGGGTCAAGGTGTTCAAAATCACTTAACAAACAATGTTTGTGTAATAGATGAAAAGACAAAGTCTAGTGACGATGGTGCAAAAGCCAAAGCACAATGGGAGAAAGTGGATGCCCAATTACGTAGTCTTTTTTGGCGCTCTACTGATTCTAAGTTGATGCCCTTATCTCGCCCATTCCAGACATGATATTTAGCTTGGGAAAAGGCACGTGCTTTATACGCTAATGACATATCTCAATTCTATGATGTGATATCTCGGATTACCAACTTAAAGAAACAAGAATCTGATATGCCTACTTTCTTGGGACAAATACAGGCAGTCATGGAGGTATTTGAAACATTGAGGCCTATCACTACAAACGTGGACAAGCAACAAGAGCAAAGACAGACATCCATCTATTACTTTAGCCAATGGGATCCAGACAAAACCAAAAGGGGTTGGAAAAGCCAAACCCCTATCTTCTATCACCCTCTTTTATGTCCCTGGTTCTCCTTTTAGTCTAGCATATGTTAGTCGTTTGACGAAAGCCCAACATTTTAGCATAACCTTTTTTGATAATTTTTTCTCATGCAGGACCGCAGTAAGGGACAAATGATTGGAACATGACATGAATCACAAGGCCTTAACTATCTTACCTCTTCAAATTCCTTAACAGCATGCTCCTGTTACAGATCCTCTAGATCTAATTCACAAACGTTTGGGACATCCGATTCTATCCAAAGTGCAAAAGGTGGTGCCTAGTTTGTCTTGTTTATCTACAATAGATTGTGAGTTGTGTCAACTTGGGAAACACACTTATGCTACGTTTTCTCGTATTACCGAGGGTAGTTCAGAGACTATTTTTTCATTAGTTCATACTGATATTTGGGCTCCTAATAGAGTCGGTTCCACCTTAGGATTTCGTTATTTTGTTAGTTTCATTCATGATTATTCAAGATGTACTTGGGTTTTTTTAATGAAAGATCGTTGTAAGTTATTTTCTATTTTCAAAAGTTTCTTTGCTGAAATACAAAATCAATTTGGGGTTTCTATTCATACTTTTCGTAGTGATAATGCCTTAAAATACTTATCCTTTCAATTTCGGGAGTTTATGACTCACCTAGGCATTATTCACCAGACTACTTGTCGATATACCCCTCAACAAAACGGTGTAGCTGAAAGAAAAAATGGCATCTTATTGAGACCGATCGTACTCTTCTCCTTGAATCCAACGTTCCAATGCGTTTTTGGGGAGATGCAGTTCTTACGTCTTGTTATTTGATAAATAGCATTTCATACTATTTCCTTAGTCACATCTCTATCCTATCCCCCCTCGTGTCTTTGGGAGCACATGCTTTGTTCATAACTTAGCCCCAGAAAAAGATAAGTTAGCTCCTCGTGCCCTCAAATGTGTCTTTCTTGGTTACTCTTGAGTCCAAAAAAATTATCGATGTTATTCACATGATCTTCATTGATACCTTATGTCTGCTGATGTTACTTTTTTTAAGTCTAAGCCTTACTATACATCTTTAATCATCCTGATGAATCTATGGTCTTACTCATACCTCAAGTTTTACCTGTGCCAACCTTTGAGGAATCTACAGTTACTTCTACATCTCCAGTTGTTGTGCCACCATTACTAACTTATCATCGCCATCCACGTCCAACCCTAGTCTCAGATGATTCATGTCATGCGCTAGACACTGCTCCTACTGCGTACTTGCCTACACCTAGCCCACCGCTTGCGCTTTAAAAAGGTGTACGATCCACTCGAAATACTAACTCACATTATACCTTCTTAAGTTATCATCGTCTATCATCACCCTATTATGCCTTTGTGTCGTCTTTGTCCTCTATTTCTGTTCCCTAGACTATAGGTGAAGAACATTCTCATTCTGGGTGGAGGTAGGATATGGTTGATGAGATGTATGTTTTACATAAGAGTGGTACTTGGGAACTGGTCTCCCTTCCTGCCTGCAGGTAAATCTATTGTTGGTTCTTATTGGGTTTATGCAGTCAAAATTGATCTTGACGGTCAGGTTGATCGACTTAAGGCTCGCCTTATTGTCAAAGGGTATACTAAGATATTTCGGCTAGATTATAGTGACACTTTTGCTCCTGTGGCTAAAATAGCATCTGTTCGTCTATTTCTATCTATGGTTGTCGTTCGTCATTGGCTTTTTATTTTATCATTTGGACATTAAGAATGCTTTTCTGCATGGTGATCTTGATGAAGAAGTCTATATGGAGCAACCACCTGGTATTGTTGCTCAGGGGGAGTCTAGTAGTCTTGTATGTCGATTGCATAAGTCACTCTATGGTCTGAAACAATCTTCTTGGGCTTGGTTTGGAAAGTTCAGCATAATAATTCAGGAGTTTGGCATGACTCATAGTGGAGCTGATCACTCTGTGTTTTATCGACATTCTGCACCAGGTCGATGTATCTATTTGGTTGTTTATGTTGATGATATTGTCATCACTGGTAATGATCAAGATGGTATCACCGATTAATAGCAACATCTCTTTAAGCACTTTCAGATTAAAGACCTTGGCAGATTGAAGTATTTTCTAAGTACTGAGGTTGCTCGGTATAGATTAGGTATTGTTATTTCTCAACGCAAGTATGTCTTACACATTCTTGAGGAGACAGGAATGATGAGATGTAGACCTATTGACACTCCTATGGATTCGAATGTTAAACTTTTTCCGGACAGGGGGAGCCACTTAGTAATCCTGAAAGGTATAGATGGCTTGTTGGAAAGTTGAATTATCTCACTGTGACTAGACTTGACATCTCTTTTCCTGTGAGTGTTTTTAGTCAGTTTATGACTTCCCCTTGTGATAGTCATTGGGAAGCAGTTGTTTGCATTCTGCTTTATATAAAGTTAGCTCCCGGTAAAGGACTACTCTTTGAGGATCATGGTCATGAACATATCATTGGATATATCTACGCTGATTGGGCAGGATCACCCTCTAACATATGTTTGACATTCGGATATTGTGTTTAGTTGGAGGTAATTTGGTGTCGTGGAAGAGTAAGAAACAGAATGTGGTTGCTCGATCTAGTGCATAATTAGAATATCGAGCAATGGCGATAGCAACTTGTGAGCTACATTGGCTCAAACAATTGCTGGGAGAACTAAAATTTGGCAAAACGATCAGATGGAACTTGTCTTTGATAATCAAGCGGCTCTTCATATTACATTAAACCCAGTGTTTCATGAAAGGACTAAGCACATTGAGATTGACTGTCACTTTTTCAGAGAAAAGATACTTTCGGGAGATATTGTTACAAAATTTGTGAAGTCAAATGATCAGCTTGCAGATTTGTTCACCAAGTCTCTCACATGTCCTCGTATTAATTACATCTGTAACAAGCTGCACCAGCTTGAGCGGGAGTGTTAGAATAGAAATAAGTATTTATAAGTATTTCCTACTTAGAAATGGAATAGGAATAAGAAATAGAAATAGGAATAGGAATCCTAGTCGGGAAAGGCTTCCAATGTGGTGTCTATAAATAGGGTCTCAATGTAACAATTAAGATACACAATTCAATATTATTCTTCCAATATATTTCTCACAGGAATATAAAACATGCAACTGCTGGTGTGTGTTTTGTCATCCTCAGCATCTATGACTTTTTTTCACTCTTTCATGGTTTTGTCATTGAGAAACTTGTTCATACAGTTATTACCAGGTAGCTAGATGTCAACAACAATAATAGAAGTGAAACCCTTATTTCCTAATATTTTCACCAAGTTATTTTAAAGTGAAAAGTGTGGAAGATTGTGTACCACTTTCAGACTTATAATGTTGATACACGTTTATCCTTCTTAAATTCTTAGGTTTCCTTTCTGACTTGTAGATTAAGAGCACACACACAACTCACTATACAGTCAAAGAGTCACTTCCTTTCTTTTCTAGAAATAGAGGAAGGAGATTCCGGTAGCAAATCAACTTCAATAAAGAGAAGCTTACCTGCGGGGCACTCCCATCATTAGACCTTTCATATTTTCTCAAGGATTCCTGTAATCCAAGAAGCTAAAAGAAGAAAAACATCAAAATTTAGACAAAATAAGGAGAATAATCAAATACAATACGAGAAACAATGACTAAAATCCTATCAAAAATGCTTTTTTTTTCTATTTTGGCCGCAAGAAATTGACATATCCTGCGGCAATCAAGATCAAGGAATGTGTAGAACTCTATCTTCTTTTCCAAAGAATAGCAGGAGATCCCTTAACGCGAAAAAATAAGAAGAAGACATCTATGTGTTGTTAACTAATTGAGGCACCAATTAGTAAAACTATATCAGCTCAAAGTCTTGTTGCAACTTTACTGTCCTTGCAATGAAACATGGCAGGAACCTTATTTCTACAGAAAAAATAATCAGAGCTTTCTTTATCAACCCATACCTCCTCACTCAGAAAGTGTATTTTCTTGCTTATATTGCAATAAGGCCATGAGCTGATAAGATAGTCGACCACCATCTTGATACCTATATAACAAAAGGCTCCTAGTGAACATATGAAAATCATTCATTATCCAGAGGTAGCTTGTACTCAACTTTTAAGATCTTTGTTCTAACTATTCTCAGAAGTCTTATTCCAAGGAACATAGAGAAGATGACATCTCATTACCCTGAGCATGACTACACATCTTCAGTTCTAACTGCATTTGAGAAACACAAGGAGATTTGATTATTCTTTTGCATCAGTTTTTCCACCAAAACTTTGCCACTTCTAAAAACAACAAAAGATGTAACAATCTCAGAACACAATGCAGCTTTCGACCTTGCATTCTGTTGAAGTTTGTCACCATCTCATCTAAAAGCTTAAACTTTCAAAAAGAGCACACTTTTATTACACTTTTATTAGTTAATTATATTCTCAACACATTCCACAGAAGCTCCATGCATAGGATAGCTATATTTCAATATCAATGTGTCCAAACATATATGACTACTTGATCACTCCCAATTTATTAGGCTACTATCTGCTCTAGTCATCCTGATATATTTACCTTTTCTAGTTATGGCTTCCAATTATTAAGATTTTAACTGATATAAGCTTTTCACAGTTATCCAAAAAGTATTAAGAGAGTAGTTGGTTGTGTCTTTGTATACACTAAAAATGATTCCTTGGGTTATTTCTTTTCCTTTCAATATGCATATTAATGCTTCCATACTAATAGACTCGAAAACTGTAATGTGCTTTGAGGATCAAAAAATGTGGCAAAAATGTGGAACAAGAAACTGTGTCTTCAAAGCTCTTCATTTTGCAGGGACTCTTGGAAGAGCCAGACATTGATGAACCATTTAATGTCAACTAGTTTGTCTCGAGATGTAGGGACTAAATAACTAGTAAAAAATTTCTGCAAATTCAACAACGTAAATCTCATGAGGTACCTCGGTCCTTCCAAAGAATTTGATGGTTGAAGTGGAGAATAAAGTGACTTCAAAACGTCGGGCTGGGAATCAAATGAATTGTACTGATGAACATAGCCTGTGATAATTAAAGGTGTTGCACTCAGAAATGTTATTGTGCAAATATGTTTCTGAATAATATACAAATTTTGGAATACAATAGCCACCTAACGGCCTTAAAACAATTCTTAGTTGTCAAACACGAAGGTTTAAGACTCAACTTCACCAAGCAAATTTATGGAATTGCTTTCTAAGACAAGTGGGGTTTACTATAAAATATGTCTAGAAAAACGAATCTCTATTTTGGAGGATGTGACACAGAGGTCACTCACCAATATAGAGAGTCATGAAAGAAGCAGCACAAACTACTTCAGCCAGCATGATTATCCTGCAAAAACGGTGGAAAATGCATTTAACCTCTTCTTAGAAAGACAATATAGCGAAGTAATCACGTTATAGGAAGCTACTCCAAGATCACAACAATGGCAAATATAACCTTCAATTGCAGCATTCACTATATAATCAATGTGTGAATGGCTACACCTGACATGTGGCTGAAGCCTAGAACATTTTAAAGATTGTGGCTTCGAAAATCGAAACTGCCTTTAGATATAGCCCTAAGGTTCAACCTTCAGGTGATTTACTACACATGTAAATGACATGATTCAGCAGTATTGCATATTAGCAATGTCCATTGAACATGGTGCATGCCGAGAAAATTTTAAGAATTGATATATGGAATGAGACATTGTACTCATACTTGTGCATAAGGAACTAATTCTTGAAAAACTTACAACGATGTTTGTACTGCATACCACTAGATGCCTTTCGGCCTGATCTTAGGTCCTGACTCTTTATTATAAAAAAGACACCCCAAAGATTTGGACCAAATCGACAATTTTGGCCCATTCTATTTGCCTGGATCAACAGAACCATTTAATATTTTGTATCCACTTTAATTTAATTTTAGTCCTTGAACTGGATCCCCAAAGCTGAAGCAACAAAGGTATAAGTAGGGATCCCCTCTTCCTTATTTTACAATTCATCATTCGTCAGTTGTTTGGGGTAGTTTGAATTCAAAGTGATTCTTCCTCACTATATTCTAAGGATCATTCAGTCTCTGTCTAAATACTTCAGGTATGGAGTAGAAGATACTATTCTTTGTATTTTTCCAGTTCAAATAAAGCAAACACAAGCAAAATAAATATATTCTGAAAATCAGTTCCTTCACCATCAGTTTCTCCTGGGTTTAAACCATCAAGCAATACACCCAAGCTCCAACAAAGTCCATTTCAGACTTCAGTTTTGATCTCTATGAATGTTCTCAAAATAAGGGGCTTTGATATGTCGATCAACTCTTTCATGGTATGTTTGGTATCCCTTACCTAGCGAGTGTAACAAAAATCACTATTTCTAATCATTATTCAGATTGATTTGACTGTCCAAGAAACTTAACTTAAGATTATATGACAAAATTGTGTTCTTAAATCCAAATCCATGACTTGTAATGCACCATGCACAAAAGTTTCCACTATGCAGCAAATGGTATGACAAATTTTATTTTAGAAGGAAAAGTCTCCATATCATTTTTCTCGGCTTAAAAAATGGCTAAAAAGCATCTCAATATTAAGGAAGCTGCATTTACCAAGGAATAAAACCAAAAGTGTTCTTGGCAGGTCACCTGAGTAGTGTGGATATGGAAAGGATGCTAATATCTGGATCCAAAACCATGACCAGCAGCATTGCAGCAGTTCCTGAAAAGAGTGTTTCAAATGAATATTCACTTCTGTAGGAACTACAGATTGTAAATATAAATAATTGGCAGTCGGCGATTCAAAATTAGAACTTCCAGAAGTTTCCTTCTATAATAACAGAAGGCTATGGATATTATCTTTACGGCTTACTGTTGCAAATTAGCAACCTTCTCAGAAGAATATAATAATATTCAGATTAACCAAGATTTGTGACTGTCCTTTCACCTCCTTTTCCAGGAAGTAAGAGATGGGGCATTGAGAAGGTAGAAAATATGAATGATTTCACAAATATTCACAAGTTCAAATTAGTAATCGTGAAAAGGAAAGGATTGTACTGCCTTGCTAAAACGCAACAAGTCAACTATAATAAGCCAGTCCTGCATATAAACAATATATTTGGCACTACAGCAAGACTTGTTTTGACCATATATCTTGAGACTAGAACTAATTAAAACAATACATAGTAGACAATAAAGCTGACACATAAAGAATCAAGTAGAGATATACCATATGCAATTGTTGCAAACGGTATATGAATAATATGCTTCAGCTTCTGGCTGAAAACACAGTAACTCTACAAAAATAAACCATAGTGAACTTAAATATTTTGCCACTTCACAACATATGATTTAGATCATGGTAAACAAGAAGGAAACAGACATTGACGATCTTAATAAGCAAAATATTTCAATAATGTGTAATCCTCAGCCAAATAGTGGAATTAGAAGTCCCCCATTCTAGGCAAGAAAGATCCCAGAAGCCTAAAAAGTTAGATCACCTTGGCCAACTGACTTTTACTCCTTCATACTCCTAGTGGACAGGCCAACCTTTAGTCTCATATAATTTGGTTATTAGGTTTTCTTCCTACATGTGTCAGGTTATCTAAGTCTCTTGTGGCACCATATTAAGAACATCCCTAGAATGCACAGTTGCTTACACCAGAAAATGTAGCAACTTTAATGCTATGCACGCTTTGGCACCATACCAGCCTATGATATATGCACAACGACTCTCGGGAATATGATATTAATCAAAGTGATATAAGGAGAGATGGATTTAAATATCCTTTTTTCTGTAAATGTCGGTTGGGGAACAACGCAGAAGAAGGACATCAGGGAGAGAAAAGAAGTTATGTCCAATGAGGTAGTGTCTGATATTAATCATTGACCCCCTGTGCTATTTTCATCCACTTTGTGTGACCTCTAAGTCATGATTTTATAGTTCAACAGAAAAATGTCATTTGTGATATCAAAAACTACAAATTATCAAGTAATGTGATAAGACACGTATCTTCAATACTTTTTCAAGGAGGAAAATGCAAAGAAAGACAGGAGAACATAATGATTTGCATATTCTCAAATTTCTGGAGGTTTCACACATGGAGGATTGAGCAGTTTCTTACAGTTAGTTTCTTATGGTTACTAGAAGTTATGTGTCTTTATCCTAACTGGTTTATGAAGTAGTGGTAGTTAGCTATATATAAATAATAGATCCAGTAATGTGTAGGCATGTTGTAATACATTATACTGGAGTCTGGAGATACAAGATACTTGTCTCTGTTTGCATTTTCTATCTCTTTTATCGAATATGGAACTTCGGTTTCTATCAAAATGTATAATGGAAAACTAACCTGCAACCGTATTTTCTATACTTGGTATACTAGATATTGCTGAAAAATGCCTACAGATATTTAACACTTATGTTAAACAATTAGAGTGAAGTCAACAACAGGAACAATATAAATGATGAAAGAGATTTATAATTTATAACTTGGCCAAGATGAAAAAATATAACTGGAGAGGATAAGTTCACAAGAGCAGACCGCTGATAACTAAGAGGGCAATGTTACAACTGCAAAGAAGCTGGAAAACTAATCCTCGAATAGGGTGAAATATCCATGTAGCTCCCATAGCCAAAACAGCAAAACCTGCGTAGAATTTCTTGTTAGTCAGCTCCCATATAAGTGACTAATTTGCATGCGGTACTGAAGTAGTATTACTTGCCAATAAGATACAGTAGAAAACACTCCCAATAAGGCATGTAGGCCTCCTATTACTGAATAGAGGTGCCTCGTCCAGTATGTCCAGGAACCTACAGTTAAACAGGCAGCAGAGACTGTTGGGCTTTGTGGAGGCTTGTGAGCCGGCCCGACCCATTACTGAAACCCTAGGTTAACTATTTGGTTTTCCTATAAATATGATCCTTGTATTTGTAATTCAAAAAGGAGCACAAGTGAAATAAAATCCTCCTGTTACAGTCGTGGAGTAGGGATACCGAACCACGTTAAATTCTTGTGTGTCCCGTTTGCGTTCCGTTTCTCTTTTCTCTAGATTATTTGTGTGTGTTGTGTGTTTAATTCCCAACAATTGGTATCAGAGCGAGGTTTCAACAACACTGTAACACAAATTGTGAGAAATTGTCACCTAGGGTTCTTGTGTGAAGAACTGTGTGCAGGAAGGAGTGTGCCGCCGCCGTTCGCAAGCTACAGCCGTGCAAGACGCCGTTAAGGGAATTGCCGAAGGTGTGTGCGATTTTTTTTGTGGTGCAATATTTCTGACGAAATTACCAAGATCTGAAATTAGTTGTACCGAGTATCTCATTTAGTCCTTTGAGATGACAGAAGATGGGAAGTTCCGAATTGAGAAGTTCGATGGTACAGATTTCAGTTGGTGGAAGATGCAGATTGAAGATTTGCTGGTTCAGAAAGATTTGGACGTAGTGTTGGGTGACAAGCAAGGAAAATTGTCTGATGCAGAGTGGGCAGTTTTGGATCGGAAAGCTATGTCAGTTATCCGACTCTCGTTGACCAAGAATGTTGCGTTCAACATTCTTAAGGAGAAGACAGCGAAAGGCATCTTGGAAGCCTTGTCTAACATGTACGAGAAGCCATCTGCAGCAAACAAAATATTTCTGATTAGAGAGTTGGTGAACACAAAGATGAAGGAAGGCAGTTCAGTTACCGAGCACATCAACTCATTGAATTCGATCTTAGCCAGACTTTTGTCAGTTGGCATTAAGTTCGATGATGAAGTTCAAGCTTTACTACTGTTATCATCATTGCCTGACAGTTGGTCCGGAACGGTTACAGCAGTTGCCAGTTCAGTGGGACCTAATGGATTCACCTTTGAGAAGATTCGTGATCTCGTTCTTGGCGAGGATGTCAGAAGAAGGAGTTCTGGAGAATCATCAGGTGATATGCTAAACGTCGTCAGAGACAGAGGAAATAACAGAGATAGTGGGAGCAGGAACCGAAGAAGGAGTCAGTCGAAGGCTCGGGATGGCTCAGGTGTAACATGTTGGAACTGCAAGGAGGTGGGGCATTTCAGGAATCAATGCCAGAAAGACAAACAAGTCAACATTGCAGAAGATAGCGCCGGCGAGGATTTGTTTATCTGTTGCGCGGAGAGCAATGTGGATTCCTGGGTCATGGATTCTGGTGCTTATTTTCACGCTACCCACAGCAGTGAAGCATTGCAGAATCTGGTTATTGGAGACTTTGGAAAGGTAAGGCTTGCAGACGATAGAGCTCTTGATGTTACGGGCATGGGTGACATGGTGCTGAAGACGCCAGTCGGTTTCTGGACCTTGAATGATGTCAGAGTTGTTCCAAGCTTGACGAAAAGTTTGATTTCTGTTAGGCAGTTGGATGAACAGGGACATCATGTGAAGTTCGGAAATGGGCAGTGGAAGGTCGTGAGGGGCAATCTTGTCATGGCTCGTGGAACAAAAAGAGGATCGTTGTATATTGTCGGATTACCGTCTGAGGGAGCGACCGTCCCAGTTCAGAAGAAAAACAAAGTCCGGTTCACAGAATCTCGTGGGCAGAAGAAGGTTGTCTTTGCAAGAAAGAAACCCAGAGCCACAGGTCAGATTCAGGATGAACGAGCAAGGAAAGGTTCAGGAAGACCAGTCAGAGGCGTTTGTGGCAGTGGGAGCACCGGCCGTGCTTCAGCCAAGGCTCCTAGAAGACAGTGGGTCAAGAGAACCAGTATTCCAGCTGTTGATACGTCTCCAGAGAATTTCTTGCTAAGTATGGAGAGTGTTTGTTCTCAGGGAGTTCTAGGATCCGGCAGTTCGTGTCTCAAGTGGGAGCCGGTAGGGACCGAGGACGAGTCAAGGGCAGTTTCAGCCGTGACTGATGTGTTGTAGCTTCGGGGAGCTTCAACGGGCCTTTCAGTTGACTGATGAGAAGGCCGCTGTAGCAGGAGAGAGTTGAAAAAGATTACTAGACATACAAGTGTTCTAAGTGGATGGCAGTTGAAATTCTTCAAGCCTCCAAGTGGGAGATTGTTGGGCTTTGTGGAGGCTTGTGAGCCGGCCCGACCCATTACTGAAACCCTAGGTTAACTATTTGGTTTTCCTATAAATATGATCCTTGTATTTGTAATTCAAAAAGGAGCACAAGTGAAATAAAATCCTCCTGTTACAGTCGTGGAGTAGGGATACCGAACCACGTTAAATTCTTGTGTGTCCCGTTTGCGTTCCGTTTCTCTTTTCTCTAGATTATTTGTGTGTGTTGTGTGTTTAATTCCCAACAGAGACAAATATTTATAAGAAAGAAAGCTCTAAATGAAGTAAAAAAGAAGCATAACTTTCATTTTTGACACAACATTTCATTAGCAAGTCACACAATTGACCATAAACATCTCATTTTTGCTTAAGACAACATCTTTATATCAACCTATGTTCCTCCTTCCTTTTCTTTATACAGATACATCTCACATCCTTAGTCTTCAACTAAGTGCAATTGACAACTTGCTCACCATATTGTTATGCCAATTCAGCCTATATTACTACACTCAAGATCGCTAAAGGAATGCTAGACAAGGAAGACTACAGAAATTTTCTAAAGGAAGCTTTTTGAATTATAGAGAACTTGAATTATTATTCTTGATGCCTTTACAAATGAATGTTCCTCTATTTATACAAGTCACCGAGGAGATAGTGTATTCATACTAATTGTTGCACAATTCCCTTGATATTTACAATCAGGCTTCCTCTAAAATTTTCAACTTAGCTAGAAAGTTACAAAGATCTTCCTTGCAAATCCACGGAAATCTAAGATCTACCATGGGAAATCTCCCTATTTCTCTATAATATTCCACTAAGGACTAGGCTCCTTCCTGTGTAAACCTTCCACCAAATTGGCAACTTTGTGCCATGTGGCACCTAAGTGGCTTGATAGCGGGTCATCAAACTCTCCCCCACCTGATGTTGTGACGATCGTGGCGCATTGTAGCTGCATAAACTCTCGAATCTTGTCTTTGAATTTCCACAAGTCTTTCATATCTCTCCCGTGTGACTTCCTCCAGTGATTGTCCTTTCTAGTGGACGAGGAACATGACAATGGCTTTTTTCTCTTGTCTTCACCTGGCCCGGTAGTCAATGCTAGCCTCAATCTCCCGATTACGTGATAAAATAATAGTAATAAACGCTCGACTTGACTCGACTGGACACTATTCAGATCATTATTGTCTTCATGATCGGCCTACAAGGTGTCACGACTCTCCATAATACACCGTCTAATATCTCTAAACTTTGGCACCTAGACCCTCTATCCAGTGGTGAGCAATAGATCATCCTCCACCAAAAGGTTTCTTGTCCTCCTCTATAGCCTTCCTAATTCACAACTTGCTAAAGTGATGGCAACAAGTTTGGCCTTCCGACTAAAGCATCAGCCATAACGTTACCCTTCCCCGGCTTATAGTCTAGACTATAACCAAACTTGGCCAAGAAATCCTGCCACCTGACTTGCTTAAGTGTAAGCATCTTCTCCGTTGGAAAGTAGCTAATGGCTACATTGTCAGTCGATCACAAACCTTGACCCGAGCATGTAGTGTCACCGTGTGCAAAGGCAACGCACAATGATAGTCATCTATTTCTCCTGTACTTTGTAATGTCATTTCTCGTTCAACTTACACTCTCGAATGTTATGGGATGCCTATCCTGCATTAGGACACCCCAATGGCAAATTTCAAATGCAAATGTATGAACCTTGAATGTGTTGGTAAGTCGGGATGCCAAGATTGGTTTCTCTATCATGGTTGCCTTAAGACCTTCAAGCGCCTTTGACAATTCTCCGTACGAACACATGATTTGTTATATTTTTATAATAAGAGTAACACGTAGTCGTTACCCTTTGGGTGCGCATAGGGCAAAATTCTCGCTCCTATGCAATAGCTCGCAAACCACATAGGAGAGGTAGCCCGCACTAGGCCCAAACCCCTGATTTTTTCTTCTTTAGGAAATGGCCTATGGTGTGGCTTTTCTTGAATAGCCACTACTGAACCAACTATAGTAGTAACAAGGATAAGGAATGATCTCAACTCGGTTACCTTTGTAAGTGCCTCCCACTTTTGGATAAGACGTACTTTGTACTCATACATGTGTAGCTCAACATTGCTAATGACATGGGCCAAAAAGTGTACCTTTGATTGTGCAAACTCGCACTTCTCCCTCTTAACGTATAGGTTATCCTCCCGTAAGACTTGGAAAACCTTTCATAAATGTAAAACATGTTTCTCCAAGGAATTGTTGTAGATGACTGACAGCCAAGTCAACTACCACAAATTGATCAAGGTAGCTCTGAAAAATCTTGCACATGAGTGTACAAAATCTAGCATATGTGTTGGTTAAGCCGAAGGGCATCACCAACCACTCAAAGGCTCTACATCTCGTACACATATTATCTTCAGCTCATCCCCTTCTACAATACAAACTTGATTTTATCCCTTGCAAGGATCTAGCTTGGTAAAGTACTTTGCTTGCCTAGTATATCAAATAAGTCAACAATAAGTAGGATTCGGAACTTGTTCTTCCTTTTTAAGTGTCGATAGTCTATGCATAAGCACAACAATCCATCATTCTTCATTAAGAACAACACTAGTGCACCAAAGAGTGCCTTTGATGGGCTAATGTGACCACATCTAATAGCTTTTTCTATTGTTTGCTAAGCTCCTCCTGCTTAGGTGGTACTATGATATAAAAGGTGAATGCAGGTAGCTTAGACCTAGGCTCCAACTTAAGCGTGTGATCCACCTCAACTTAGGAAGAAGTGCTTAGGTAGCTCCTCGGGCATAACATCTTTAGTCTCCTCAAGAAGGCTCACGTAACTTCCATATTCAAGGTGGTAAAGTATCTCAAGGACCATTATCTTATTCCAAACTCATAATGGCTGCCATGAACATTGGCTCCCCATTTAGAGCCATTTGACTAACTGGATAGCCGATAGTAGTGCTTGGCTCAGTGCTTATGGCATAGTCACTGTAGGCACCATGCCAGGTACTTTTCAATTGCCTAATTTGACATCAACATTATTGGCTATAAAATGAGCATTATGTTGCTTCTGCATTCACTGTCTTGACATGGGAGTTAGTTAGAGTGAGCTTTAACCCTACATACTTTTTTGCGGCCTCAATCACAAAACTGTGAGTTGCTCTAGTGTCAGTGTGCACCAATGCACGAGCAGGCTTGTTATTGATGGTGAGGTCCATGTCCTGATTTATGTTCTCGTTTGACCTGATAGATTTATTTTTGATAGTGTCATATAGTCCTACCATACCCAATTGTGTTGCGCTCAAATTTTCTCTTTGTGCTTGCTTCTTTCTTTCACACACCAATCATGTTGCTTTCTGCATCCATTTTTCCCGACTGGGCCTTTACTTTTCAGCTAAGCTCTGACAGCCACTTGACATCTTGAAGGCAGACTTAAAGTAATCTTCAGTCTTGGGTATTGTTGGTTGGTCTTTTTGTTTTTGGCACGGTCTCCTCCACCTTTGGCATTAGTCCATTACTACCCTTTGACTCCTCGCCTTTGCCTTTATCATACTTGTCATGACTGAAATCCATCTAAGACTCGACCACTACTATGGCTTGGTCTACAATTGTGACTTGTTTGTGTTGCAAAGTGAAACAATATATTGACAGTGAGGTTCAGAATTTGAAGCATAAGGGTAGTGAACGCCTTAATAAAGTCTCTTATCCTCCTTGTTTGCTTCAACTCTCTAGGTTAGCATCTTGCCTCGTAAAAGACATTATTTGGGAAGAATTGTTGCTTGAACTTTATCTTGAATTGAACCCAAGTACTAATGGTGCACAAACCTCTCTCGGTATCGGCCATTTTCCTTCTCCACTATAGCATGATAATCTTTGATAGGTATAGCACAATAATGTTGACCTACGTGTCATCATACCTAATTTTGACATGTATGAAGTAGTTCTCTAAGTGCAAAAGGAAGTTCTCCACATATTCTGCATCACGAACACCTTTGATCATTGGTGTCTTAGGACCTTGATCTTATCCTCGCTCATCGCAATAACATTCCTGATTGCTTCAGCCGCACTATCGTCGACATTCTCCGTAGGTGCCTCCCTTTTTGGCTTCATGGTATAGATGGTGCTCAATGCCTCCATGAGTCTGCATTCTAAGGTAGTGATGGGTTGCCTTTGCCTATATCAACCTATATACACCCCTCCAAGTTATTTAAGATGCTCTCAATCTCTTTAACATTATGCCCTTGAAAAATGCTAAGGTGCCCTCAACTTTCCCAACGTGTTGGCCAAATATCTCAATGACATTCATCCCTCATTTACCTTCATAACCTGCTCTCTACCAAGCGAGATGTCCTTGAACAGGACCCTCTCCTCGACGGCAGATGGTTCCTCGGACATAAGCCTTTTGCTTGACACAACCTAGGACGGCACCTCCTAGCTCTTGTTAGCGACATTCCTCTTTTTTTAAGATCCTTATTGCCAACAACATCCTCAGTTATTAGCTACATTGGTTTCTCCATTATTTGTCATTCCCTAGTCGCACCCTTTATTCGGAAACCACTTTGTCACTTTTTTAAGTCTTCAACTCAGCGCACATGCAACACTTGAATACTTGCTCATAATTTTGCTATACCAAGTCATACTAGATTACTACACTCAATGCTAGATAAGGAAGAAGAAAATTTTGCTAAAGGAAACTTTTTGTATTGTAGAGAAGTTGAATCATTTTTCTTGATGTCTTTACAAATGAATAACCATCTTTTTGTACTAATCATCTAGGGACTAGTGTATAAATATAAATTGTTGCTCAAGTCCCTTAATATTTACAAATAAGGGCTTCCTTTAGAATTTTGACTTAGCTAAGAAGTTACAAGGCTCTTCTATGCAAATCCATGGAATTCTAGGATCTATCATGGGAAACCTCCCTATTTCTCTAGTATAATCCACTATACACTTGCAACATTGTACCAGAAAGCCTAAGTGGCATGATGACATGGAGGGTTATCACATACAACCTAAAGATTATGACCCTCAAATATATTCATTTAGTTGATTCCACGAAAGAATCCTAATTAATTGTGCGCTGGAGTTAATAGAAAAAGGAAGAAGAATCAAAATATCTGAAAACTTAGCTAGAATCCACGCAAAATATCCTATTATGACAGCGTCACTAAACAAACAACATTTTATTCTATAGAAATAGATCTTACCGGAATTGTTAGCCACTCTACACAATTAGGTATTGACAGAAATTGCCAAAGCATGAATTTACAAAATTTTCAGGCAGCATATAGAAAAATTAACAGAATTTACAAGTAAAACACGAAAATTAATACAGAAACAAAGATCCGCAAAAGAAAATCGAAATACTTAGGATGAACATTGTTAGAATTTGAGAATTATGTGATTAGAGAGCGCTTACAAATTGTTTTCGTTGTCATACATAAAAAAAAAATTCTGAAAAATTTCCTTTGCAAAACTCTCACTTCAAAACAAACCATTGTGTTTCATTCTATGCAAGGGTGTTTTTTTTTCTCTTCCTTATTTTATTTCTAATTTATTAATTTTTTTTGGCTAAATTAGATTTTCGACACACACGTGATTATCAATTCAGTAAATATAAGTAAATATTTAAGTAAAGTTTGAATAATAAGTTTTGCATAATATAATATTGCCGATTTTTTTTTTATAAATGTTCAATGTGAATCATTGTACATATCTCTTATTCACACGAATCTATGGCGATGGTCAATGAAAAATTATTAGTTAAATACAATAATATATTTATTTCAATTTTATGTGGTTCTCATATAATCAGTCGTATCTCACTGATATTACCTTATAGACGATAATTGTTATGTATTTTTCTTGTCATCTAACCAGATATACTTTGCACGTGTTTCATATGAACATGTGGAGAATAACTACATTTTAGTTTTTAAAAACAATTTATGTATATTAATTTTTGTTTTATAAGTTATAACATAATAGATGACGTTTTTTTTTGTTCACTCTCATATTTGACTTCTTCATTGTCTATGTTCATTAATCAAACATAGTTATCTAACTGTCCACAGTTAACCCAAAAAAAAATTCTGAAAAAATTAAAAAATTAAAATTAAAGCTCGAAATATTTATTAAATTGGACCCTTCCATAAAGATGTGTTAATTAGCCCGTTAGCTAGCTATTCATAATTTTGCATTTTCCCCTAAATCTTTAATCCTTACATTTAGGGGTTATTTGGTAGTTATGGTCATATAAAGTTAGGTGTGTATGTATTTGATAGATGAAAAAAAAAGTATTTTTAGTTCCTATTTTATAGGAGAAATTGAATATTACACATTTTACAGACAATTGCTTTGCTTTTCTATTTTTTGGGGAAATTTTGGTTAGGTGGGAAATGGTGAAATCAGTGGAGAAAAATGAATTCTATCTACGGAAAAGGGTTAAAATTGCCCCTGAACTATGTGAAATAGACCACTTATATCGTTGGTTGCATTTTGGGATAAAAAATGCCCCTATTGTTATCCTAAGAGATCACATATACCCTCAAGAGTTAACACCCTATATTTTTATTGACTTGGCAAGCCACGTGGGACTAATCCTTCCACCTAAACATTGCCAACTAGGATTCATTATAAAAGAACTAGACCTTCAGCTGCGACAATAGTCGCCACAAAAGCCCAAAAAATCGTCACTAAAAACTTTTAGCACTAAATTTTAATTTTTTTCTTCTTTATTTTTTTTTAAAAAAAGATATGGATTAATAGGAGTTTGAAGACACTGTATGATTTATTTTTTTGTTATATGTTAATGTATAAAATGTACAATGATGCATTATACAATAGGATATGTGAATCGAGAAGTAATTTTCATGATTTTTCAAAATAATATTTGGTGTATTTAATATTAATATTTTAATTTATTTATTTTAGAAAATATGGTTGCAATCAAAAATTAATTATCATTTTTATTTTTGAAAAAATAGGTTTTACTATTAATCGTCACTAAAAGTCACTCATAACCTTTAGTGACAATATTTTGAGATTTTGTGGCAACTTTGCTGCCGCTAAAGATCAAGTTTTTTTGTAGTGAATCTTAGTTGGCAACGCTTAAGTGGAGTGATCTATTTTGCATAGTTCAGGGGCAATTTTGACAATTATCCGTATAATCTATCATGAAATCATATATATAACGGAAAAGGGTCAAATTACCTTTCAACTATTTAAAATAGATCAAATATACCCTTTAAGTATTTTTGGGCTCAAAACTACCCCTGTACTCTAACTTAAAGGGATAGTTTCGAGCCCAAAATACTTAAAAGGTATATTTGATCTATTTCAAATAGTTGAAAGGTAATTTTGACCCTTTTCTGTATATATAGTCACATGATTATTCTATAACCAACATAGATATAGTTCATATACCTGTAAACAATTATCAATTTATTCAACCAAGCATGATTCGTCCAAGGAAAAATAAAAACTTCGTATTATCACATATATAGAGACGGTATAAATATAAAAAATTATTGATCAAAAGTTAACCTAGGGAAAGATGAAAGTTAGAAGTAATTAAAGTAATAACTATGAATATAAAACAGTGTGAATAACATTTGCAATAATTAATGTGCAATAAATGAATTACTAATAATTTTTATAATTACATAAATAAATAGGATTTTTAATTATTTTTTTTTTATACTTATGAGATTTTAACTTCATATAGATTCACATACTTTCACATTTATCGTGATTTTATTTATAGCATAACCAAGAATATTTTAAAATAATATATTTTGAGTTAGAAAATCATGTTAACTTGATAATACATTTGTGAAAATATATATCTCATAAAAATTAAACTAATACAGACTTCAACTGGCATTATTAGAAGTCATATGCACTTTTCTTCATCAAAAATACTGAAATTTTAACAAACTGTTTAGTCGGTTCGAGCAGTAGAATTATTTTTGATAAAAACTGACTGGGTCGACGGATCACGCGACGGACCGTAATGGTCACGATGGACCGTGATGGACTCCGTCGTCCCATACTTGTGTAATTTCTTCTGCTGCTCTCCTCATTACCCTCGACGACAGGTAGGACGAACCGTCATAGGCACGACTGTCCGTCGAGGGTCTTCGTTCCAAAACACTTCAACTCTGAAATCTGGGTACTGGGATCGACTCTCTGAACTTCACGACGGAACTGCAGCACGGACCGTCGTAGATACGACGGACCGTCACAAGTTGCGTAACCTCACTACTAAATTTAACTCTCTGAACTTTGTGACGGACCTGCAGGACGGACCGTCATAGATACGACGGACCGTCACAAGCTGCGTAACTCCACCCTGGGTCGGATTTCCGCTAAAATTTAAATGGGTGTTTTGGACTATTCATGATTATAATTATGAAATTAGTGGGGTAAGTTTAATAATTTATTTACTTGGGGGTTAAAGAATATAATAGGGAAATTAATAGTGGGTTACTTTTATCATAATGGATTATATGATAATTAGGGTAAACGAAAAAGAATCTGGAGAAGAAAAATAAAAAAAAGGACAGAAAGGGAGAACAAGCGAGAGAGCGTGAAACGAAAGAAGGAGGTAGGCGACTTAGACTTCAGATTGAAAAGATTCATAGACATTGAAGAAAGCAAAGGCATTGGGGAGGTAGCTTTCTTGATCACGATTCTTCGGTGGAGGTAGGTTATGTTTTATTTCTATGTGATAGATAAACTCTAAATGGCAATTGTTATGTATTGATTGATATTGTAAAGTCTCCTATGTACTTGATTGTGTGGTTGTGTGTTTCTGATTGTGATGTTGTGGTTGGCCTAAAGTTAGGAGAATGTTGAATTTCTAATCTTGAATCCTCTCTATTAAAGATGACGCCTTGAATAAAGAAGGCTTGATGAAATAAAAATGATGAGATAATTGGATCGGAGTGTCACGTTCCGACACGGTATTATTGGATCGGAGTGTCATGTTCCAACACGATATTATGGGATCGGAGTGTCACGTTCCGACACGATATATGGGATCGGAGTGTCACGTTCCGACACAATAACATTAAAGGAAAAGTAATCTGGAATTAACTTAATATACTCAGACTCAAGGAACCTATTTCCCAAATGAGTATGGTGTGGAGGCATGAGTGCTCATAGGTATGCTTGATGTTGTGATTGATGGTGTACCTAATATGGTGTTGTTATCAATGGTTCATGTGTTTGTTGCTTGTCACCTGTTAAGTATTGTAGTTGGTTTTATACCATTGTTTAATATATACTGATTTCTATTTTGAGTTGGCCGATGATACCTACTCAGTACGTGTTCCTTGTACTGACCCCTACTTGTATTTTTCTTCTTGTTGTTTTGTGGAGTGCAGCAAGTGCACCATCGACTTCGACTCGCCCTCAACTCTAGCCAGTCTCCTGCACATCAGATTTCAGGGTGAGCTATTATTCCTAGCTCGGACTGGATTCTCTCCCTCACGTCTTGATGTCTTTGAAGTTCGGACATGGACTATCTTTTTACTTATTTTAGCTTCTTAAATACTCTTATATTTAGAAATTTGAGGATAGATGTTCTTGATGTGATGACTTCCAGATTTTGGGAATAATAAGTATTAAACTTTAGAAGTTTATTTAATTGATTACGTTAATAAGTTTTGGATCTTCCGCATTATTTTTACTATTCATAATTGATATACTGGTAAATGTTGGGGTTTAGATTTGTTGGTTCGCTCACCTAGGAGGATAAGTGTGGGTGCCACTCGCGGCTCGTTTTGGGTCATGACAAACTTGGTATCAGAGCGTTAGGTTCGTTGGTCTCATCACACAAGAACGAGTCTAGTAGAGTCTTGAGGAACGGTAGGGGGACGCCCTTACTTTTCTTTGAAAAGCTATAGGACTTTAGGAAAACTACATTCTTTCTTTCTTTCGTGCTATTACTTGGATCCAATTGGTATCTAGGTGATACAAATTGGTATCTGACATCCTCACTCTATTTCGCAGATGGTTAGAACTAGAGCAACAACTGTGCCAACGCCAACACCGGCAAGACAGGGTGCGTCTGAGCCAACCATTGGGGTTGTAGCTCGAGGAGGAGCAGTGGCAAGAGGCCGTGGTAGAGTTCGTAGGAGGACGCCCTCTAGAGGTAGAGGACAAACACCTGGTCCAGCTAGTAATAGGGCGGTGACTCCTCCACCGACTGATGAGGTAGTGAGAGAGGGTGAAGAAAGGGAAAACAAGCAGGTTCAAGATGAGGAATTACCACCCCAGCCTACCCCAGAGATGATTAACCAGGTTCTTACTTATCTTAGCGGATTATATGATCAGGGCCAGACACCTCCAGTGTTTTCTGCACCGCACCTCAGGTTCTAGGAGTACAACATGCAGCTGTTGTGGCTCACCGCATGGATGCCTCATTAGAAGTAGGCACGTTTCCTCGATTGACTACAGGGTCTATAATGACGAGTGATCAGCATGAACTTTTCACTAAATTCTTAAAGTTGAAACCTCCAGTCTTCAAGGGTGTTGAATCTGAGGATACCTATGATTTTCTGGTTGATTGTTATGAGCTGCTACATAAGATGGACATAGTAGAACGATTCGGTGTTGAGTTTGTGACCTATCAGTTTCAGGGTAATGCCAAAATGTGGTGGCGGTCGTATGTTGAGTGTCAACCAGCATAGGCACCACCTATGACTTGGGCATCATTCTCTAGCTTATTTATGGAGAAGTATATACCCCGGACTTTAAGGGACAAGAGGAGAGATGAGTTCCTAAGCCTAGAGCAAGGCAGGATGTCTGTTACTGCTTATGAGGCTAAATTTTGTGCACTATCCAGGTATGCCACCCAGCTTTGCTTCAGTCCACAAGAGCGGATTCGCCGTTTTGTGAAAGGATTGAGGTCAGATTTGCAGATCCCAGCCTTACAGGTAGCTGCTGCAGCAAAATCCTTTCAGGAAGTGGTTGATTTTGTGATAGAGGTGGAGAGGGTGAAGCCAGACGACTTCACCATGGCGTCGACATCTAAGAAGTTCCGTAAGGGAGGTGAGTTTAGTGGTTCTTACTCTAGAGGGCAGAGTTCAGGAGGTTACCCAGCCCGACCTATTCAGTCTTCACTGCAGGCTGTAGCTGGGGGTCCATCGCAGACCAGTCAACATTTTTCTGAGTTTGGAGGTTATCCCCAGACTTCGTCATTCTCACAGAGACCTATGCTTGACTCCAGAAATTGTTATGGATGTGGAGAGACTGGACATATTAGGAAATATTGTCCAAAACAGAGTTACAGACCCCCAATAGTTAGAGGTAGAGGTGGTCATGGGAGAGGCCGCCATTCTGGAGGACGTGGTGGCCAAGGTAATGGTGGTCACCAAATCAGCCGGGGTGGCGGGCAAGCTGGAGCTACTGCAGCGCAACATGGTAGGGGCAACGGGCAGACAGGTGATAAGGCCCATTGTTATGCTTTCCCCGGGAGGTCTGAAGCAGAGACATCTGATGTTGTTATCACAGGTAATATTTTGGTCTGTGATTGCATGGCTTCTGTATTATTTGATCCTGGATCCACATTTTCATATGTATCTTCCTCATTTGCTACTAGTCTTGATTTATATTGTGATTTGCTTGACATGCCTATTCGTGTCTCTACTCCTGTGGGTGAGTCTGTGATAGTTGAGAAGGTGTATAGGTCTTGTCTTGTGACTTTTGTGGGGAGCAATACTCATGTAGATTTGATTATTCTAGAGATGGTTGATTTCGATGTAATTCTGGGTATGACTTGGCTTTCTCCAAATTTTGCAATCTTAGATTGTAATGCTAAAACTGTGACATTGGCCAAGCCTAGGACAGATCCGCTAGTGTGGGAGGGTGACTATATTTCCACTCCAGTTCATATCATCTCTTTTCTTCGTGCTAAGAGAATGGTTAGTAAGGGTTGTTTAGCTTTCTTGGCACATCTCAGAGATGATACTTCCCAAGTACCTTCGATTGAGTCTGTCTCGATAGTCCGTGAGTTTCTGGATGTGTTTCCTGCAGACCTTCCTGGTATGCCACCGGATAGGGATATTGATTTTTGTATTGATATGGAGCCGGGTACTCGCCCCATTTCCATACCCCCTTATAGAATGGCTCCAGTTGAGTTAAGGGAGTTAAAGGCCCAACTTCAGGAGTTGTTAGGTAAAAGTTTTATTAGACCAAGTGCATCCCCTTGGGGTGCTCCTGTTTTATTTTCGAAGAAGAAGGATGGAAGTTTTCGGATGTGCATAGACTACAGGCAGCTGAATAAGGTAACTATTAAGAACAAGTATCCTATCCCTCGCATTGATGATTTGTTCGATCAGTTACAAGGTGCTTGTACCTTCTCTAAAATTGATTTGAGATCTGGTTATCATCAATTGAAAATACGGGCAGCAGATGTGCCAAAGACTGCTTTTCGAACCCGGTATGGGCATTATGAATTCTTAGTAATGTCTTTTGGGCTTACGAGTGCCCCTGCTGCTTTCATGAGCCTGATGAACGGGATTTTTAAGCCATATTTGGATCTCTTTGTTATTGTATTTATTGATGATATACTGATATACTCAAAGAGCAGGAAAGAACATGAGGAGCATTTGAGAATTGTATTGGAATTGTTGAGGGAGAAAAGGCTTTATGCCAAATTCTCCAAGTGTGAGTTTTGGCTAGATTCAGTGTCTTTCTTGGGGCACGTAGTTTCTAAGGATGGAGTGATGGTGGATCCTTCTAAGATAGAAGCAGTGAAGAGTTGGGTAAGACCTACAAATGTTACAGAGGTAAGGAGCTTTGTTGGTCTAGCTAGCTACTACCGTCGATTTATCAAGGGATTTTCTTCTCAGCTGACAAATTTGACTAAGCATAATGTTCCATTTGTATGGTCGGACGAATGTGAAGAAAGCTTCCAGAACCTCAAGACCTTGTTGACTACTGCACCAATTCTTACCTTGCCAGTGAAAGGTAAGAATTTCATTGTTTATTGTGATGCATCTTATTCTGGTTTGGGTGCAGTGCTAATGCAGGAGAGGAATGTAATTGCTTATGCTTCGAGGCAATTAAAAGTGCATGAACGTAACTATCCGACCCATGATTTGGAGTTGGCTGCAGTTGTGTTTGCATTAAAGCAATGGAGACATTATCTATATGGGGTCAAGTGTGAAGTTTATACAGATCATCGTAGTTTACAGTATGTCTTTATTCAGAAAGATTTGAATTTGTGGCAGAGGAGGTGGATAAAACTACTGAAGGACTATGATATTACTATTTTGTATCACCCAGGAAAAGCTAATGTTGTGGCAGATGCTTTAAGTAGAAAAGCAGGGAGCATGGGAAGTCTAGCCCACTTACAGGTTTCTAGACGCCCATTGGCTAGAGAGGTTCAAACTCTGGCTAATGACTTTATGAGGCTGGAAGTACTAGAGAAGGGAGGATTTTTGGCCTGTGTGGAGGCAAGATCTTCTTTTCTTGACAAGATTAAGGGAAAACAGTTTACTGATGAGAAGCTGAGCCGAATTCGAGATATGGTATTATGATAAGAGGCTAAAGAGGCAATAATTGATGAGGAAGGCGTTTTGAGAATTAAGGGAAGGGTATGTGTGCCCCGTGTTGATAATTTGATTCACACTATTCTTACAGAGGATCATAGTTCAAGGTATTCTATACATCCTGGTGCAACCAAGATGTATCGTGACCTAAAACAACATTTTTGGTGGAGTAGAATGAAGCGTGACATTGTTGATGTTGTTGCCCAATGCCCGAATTGTCAGCAGGTAAAGTATGAACACCAGAGGCCCGGAGGAACACTTCAGAAAATGCCCATTCCTGAATGGAAATGGGAAAGAATTGCAATGGATTTTGTGGTTGGTCTTCCAAAGACATTGGGTAAGTTTGATTCTATTTGGGTAATTGTTGACAGATTAACTAAGTCTGCTCACTTCATTCCGGTCAAGGTGACTTACAATGCAGAGAAGTTAGCCAAACTCTATATCTCAGAAATTGTTTGATTGCATGGAGTTCCACTTTCCATCATATCAGATAGAGGTACGCAATTTACTTCTAAGTTTTGGAGAACATTGCATGCTGAATTAGGTACTAGGTTGGATTTTAGTAATTCATTTCACCCTCAGACCGATGGTCAGTCTGAGCGAACGATTCAGGTGTTGGAGGATATGCTTCGTGCATGTGTGATAGAATTTGGTGGTCATTGGGATAACTTCTTACCCTTAGCAGAGTTTTCATACAATAATAGCTATCACTCAAGTATTTATATGGCCCATTTGAGGCACTGTATGGGAGGAGATGTAGGTCTCTCATTGGTTGGTTTGATGATTTGAGGTGACACCATGGGGTACCGATCTTTTGAGAGAATTGTTAGATAAAGTAAAATTCATTCAGGAGAAGCTTCTAGCAGCTCAGAACAGGCAAAAAGAATATGCAGATCGAAAGGTTAGGGACTTGGATTTTATGGAGGGTGAAAAAGTCTTGCTGAAGGTTTCACCCATGAAAGGGGTGATGCGGTTTGGTAAGCGAGGTAAGCTTAGTCTGAGGTATATTGGTCCATTTGAAGTTCTGAAGCGCGTGGTGGAAGTGGCTTATGAATTGGCATTGTCTCCTGGACTCTCAGGACTGCACCCGGTATTTCATGTGTCTATGCGGAAAAAAAACCATGGGGATGGAAACTACATTATTCGTTGGGATTCAGTTCTTCTTGATGAGAATTTGTCTTATGAGGAGGAGCCTGTTGCTATTTTAAATAGAGAGGTCCGCAGGTTGAGATCAAAGGAGATTGCATCTATCAAGGTTCAGTGGAAGAATCGGCCAGTTGAAGAGTCCACTTCGGAGAATGAGGCTGTTATGCAAGAAAGATATCTACATCTTTTTATAGATTCAGGTACTCTTTCTCGCCCTTGCTTTTCTTCCTGTGATCGTTTGAGGACGAACGATGGGTAAATTGGTATCTATTGTAGCAACCTGTTTAGTCGGTTCGAGCAATAGAATTATTTTTGATAAAAACCGACTGGGTCGACGGATCACGCGACGGGCCGTCATGGTCACGACGGACCGTGATGGACTCCATCGTCCCATACTTGTGTAATTTCTTCTGCTGCTCTCCTCATTACCCTCGACGACAGGTAGGACGAACCGTCATAGGCACGACGGTCTGTCGAGGGTCTTCATTCCAAAACACTTCAACTCTGAAATCTGGGTACTGGGATCGACTCTCTGAACTTCACGACGGAACTGCAGCACGGACCGTCGTAGATACGACGGACCGTCACAAGTTGCGTAACCTCACTACTGAATTTAACTCTCTGAACTCTGTGACGGACCTGCAGGACGGACCGTCATAGATACCACGGACCGTCACAAGCTGCGTAACTCCACCCTGGGTCGTTACCTAGTCAATACGTGAACCTTGTACTGACCCCTACTTGTATTTTTCTTCTTGTTGTTTTGTGGAGTGCAGCAAGTGCACCATCGACTTCGACTCGCCCTCAACTCTAGCCAGTCTCCAGCACATCAGATTTCAGGGTGAGCTATTATTCCTAGCTCGGACTGGATTCTCTCCCTCACGTCTTGATGTCTTTGAAGTTCGGACATGGACCATCTTTTTACTTATTTTAGCTTCTTAAATACTCTTAGATTTAGAAATTTGAGGATAGATGTTCTTGATGTGATGACTTCCAGATTTTGGGAATAATAAGTATTAAACTTTTTAGAAGTTTATTTAATTGATTACGTTAATAAGTTTTGGATCTTCCGCATTATTTTTACTATTCATAATTGATATACTTGTAAATGTTGGGGTTTAGATTTGTTGGTTCGCTCACCTAGGAGGATAAGTGTGGATGCCACTCGCGGCTCGTTTTGGGTCGTGACAGAAATGTTAAAAAAATTGTTTATTAGTAGAACAAAAGGGAAATATTTAATAGTAATATTATTTTTTAAGTAAACTTCTTGGCAATTTTAATCACATAAATATCATTCATAAATAAACACATTCTTTTATCTTGAACATAAAAAAAACAAATTGTGACAATTTTCTAACTCTATTTAATAAATTTGGCAAAAGATACTAATAAACGTATATCTAAATCAGAAAAGAAATTGTTAACAAAATAAATTAATTAGACTACAATAAAATTAAACTAATACAAACTTTCACTGGCGTTATTATATGTCATATGAATTTTTCTTCATCAAAAATACTGAAATATTAAGAAATAGTAAATCAGTTAAACAAAAGAGCAATGCTTATACAGTAATAACTATTTTGAAGCAAACTCCTGACAATCTAAATCATATAAGTAGCATTGATAAATAAATTCATTTTTTTGTCTTGGGCATAAAAAAAATTGTGACAATTCTCAACCTCTTGATAAGTTTATTCATTTTGGAAAAAGATATTCAGAAACATATATTTACATCACAAGATAAATCGTTAAAAAAATAAACAAATGAATTTAGACTACAATAAAAATTAAACCAATACAAACTTCAATTGACGTTATTACAAGTCATATAAACTTCTTTTCGTCGAAAGTACTTAAATACTAAGAAATAGTAAATTAGTAAAACAAAAGGGCAATTTTTATATAGTAATAACTATTTTGAAGCAAACTTCTTGGCAATCTAAATCACATAGTAGCATTGATAAATAAAGTCATTTTTTTTTGTCTTGAACATCAAAAAATAAATCGTGACAATTCTCTAACTCTTGAGAATTTTAATAACTTTTGAAAAAGATATTCAGAAGCATATATCTACATCACAAGAGAATTGTCAAAAAAAATAAATGAATTTAGACTACATCACGTTAACTCCATATATTACTAAGCAAAAAAATAATTATTATATCTTCAAAATTATTTTCCTCAAGTACTCAAGGTTAAGAAATATACCTCTTAGGATAGAACAATTTAATTCATCAGAATAATGGTACCTCATATTCCGCAGAACTTCGAACTCACTCAACGATAATAAAGAAGAAGAAGAAGAAGAAGAAGAAGAAGAAGAAGAGTAGAATATTTAAAAAAAAATTGTGGTTGAAAAATTAAAGAAAACTCCTCTATTTATAGTCAACAGAGGATAGTATGAACAACGGTTTTGGCGTCTTATCTGAAAAGTCATGACCTTTCCTAGAAGTCACAATCCTTTCTAAAAGTAACAACTTATTAAAAAAAGTCACAATTATTTAGCAATGGCACAACTCTTTGAAAAAGTAACAACTCATAGAAAAATCACAATCCTTTGAAAAAAATCACAACTTATCAGAAAAGTACAACTCATCAGAAAAGTCACAACCTAAGTTAGAGATATATAGTAATTTAACATTCAAGTTAGGAGTTCATGCCTTTAAGGTGATATAGAATATAGATAAATGACTTAAGTTTGTCATAAAAATTCGGGTTAAGACTCAAGTACTCCTAGACTATGATCAAAATCTTAGAGACATACCTTAGTAAAGTAGAAACTCTTTATATATATATATATATATATATATATATATATATATATGTATATAGTTTTTGACTTATGTGGCACACTTCATGACTCCACGTTGAGGCACGTGAGCGATATTTGGATGTCACATAAGTCAAAAAGGTGTATTAAATTACCTAAAAATTGAATTAGGAGGTAATAGAGTCTTAGTTTAATTAGATGTGCCTCTGAAATTTTAATCATGGTCTAGAGATACTTATATCTTATTCCTAAAATTTCATTGATATATTGAATCACTAGTACTTATTTGGATTGAACACGTGAACGTTGATAAAATAATTTTATAGAGCATTTTTTATTGAAATTTTAGAGAAAACATTTAAGAGTACAATATATTTATAAGTTAACTACTTAAATATGTCAACTCATTTAATTATATGAATTAACTTCAATAGATTAACTTTTAATTACCTAATAGATGCTTAAGTAGAAATGCAACAAACAAAAACATTGTATCTAAAATGTATAATATGAACGCCTTATCATATGTTCATCCTTCTTTTCCTATACTTGCCACTCTCCTCTTCATTTCTTTTTCAATTTTTATTTGTTTGTGTTATGTCAATAAACAGATAATATGTATTTATGTTGCTCAATAATTAGTACTCTCTCATATCAAATATTTGGCTTAATTTAGAGTATAGCCAAACTAATCAATGTTTGATGTGATTCAAATATAATACTTTTATATATTTTTTTTTAATTTTTTTTGTATAATTTAGAAATTATACAGAGTACTACGTTTATATTAAGTAGATGGTAATAGATACTTTATAAAATAGTTGAGTTGCGCACAAATTATATTAGGATATAATAAATATAAAAAAAAATAGTAATTATAATCATCTATATATTATAAAGAAAACTCAGAATATTATAATAATAAGAAGAAGACAAGAAGTATAAGATAGAGGAGAGAAATTTTCTTATTCAAGTATGTCATCCTAATGGTGAGTCATTCTCTATTTATAGTGTTGAATATCACTCCAAAAGTCATCTAATTAATAGATACATAGTTATCTTGGAAGTTCTTATCACCTTGGAAGCACCTATATATGAATTCATTTAATAGTGGATAACTCTAATGGATAATCCACATATACTATACAATGGACTTACAACACTCCCCCTTGGATATTTATAGATTATGTGCCTCGTTAAAACCTTACTAGGAAAAACTTAGTGGGAAAAAGCCTAGAGAAGGAAAAAGAGTACACATATCTCATAATACACTTTGAATGTTGCCTTGTTAAAAACCTTATCAGGAAAACTCAAGTTGGGACAAAACCATAGTTAAGAAAAAGAGTACAACACGTATTTGACTCCCCTTGATGAAAACTTTACTTGATATCTCGGAGACGGCGCATTCCAATCTTGTATCTCAACTTCTCAAACGTTGATGTTGGCAATGCCTTAGTGAATAAATCAGCAAGATTATCACTTGAACGAATTTGTTGAACTTCTATCTCACCATTTTGTTGAAGCTCATGCGTGAAAAAGAACTTTGATGAAATATGCTTTGTCCGATCTCCTTTGATTTATTCTCCTTTCAATTGAGCTATACATGAAGCATTATCTTCGTACATTGTGGTTGGTATATTCTTTTTCACAGAAAAACCACACATTTTATGAATATGATGGGTCATTGATCTCAACCAGACGCACTCTTGACTTGCTTCATGGATGACTTGCATGATTTGAAGAAGTGGCTACCAACGTTTGCTTCATTGATCGCCAAGATATTGTCGTGTCTCCACATGTAAACAAATAGCCTGTTTGTGATCGAGCTTTATGCAGATCAGATAAATACCATGCATCTACATAACCAATCCGTTCTAAATTGGATTCATTGGAATAGAATAAACCCATATCCATGGTCTCCTAAAGATATTGAAGTACGTGTTTAACATCATTCCAATGTCTTCTTTTTGGGGAGGAGCTAAATCTTTCCAGTAGACTTACTGCAAAACAGATATATGATCGAGTATTGTTAGCAAGGTACATTAGTGCCCCAACTGCACTAAGGTAAGGAATTTTATCACCAAGAAGCTCTTCATCCTTCTCTTGAGGTCGAAATGGATCTGTATTGATGTCAAGCGATCTTACCACCATTGGAGTACTCAATGGATGTGAGTTATCCATGTAAAAACGCTTTAATATCTTTTCTATGTATGTTGATAGATGAACAAGTGTTCCATTTGACAAATTCTCAATCTGTAGGCCAAGACAAAATTTTGTCTTGCTGAGATCTTTCATTTCAAATTCTCTTTTCTGACACTTGACAACTTCTAAAAGCTCTTTACAAGTGTCAATGATATTCAAATCATCAACATACACAACTATTATAACAAATTCAGATTCCGAGCTTTTAATAAAAACGCAGGGACAAATCGAATAATTTTTATATCTTTTCGTTTATAAATATTCACTCAGACGATTGTACCACATCCTCCCTGACTGTTTGAAATCTATTCAATTATTTCTGAAGCTTTATTGAACAAGTTTCCCTTGAATCTTTGTATGCTTCAGGTGTTTTGAATGCTTCAGGAATTTTCATGAAAATATCGTGGTCCAGAGAGCCATATAGATAGGCTGTGACAACGTCCATTAGACGCATTTTCAAGTTTCTCATGAACTGCCAGATTTATCAGATATCTGAAGGTATTGCATCTACCACATGAGAATATGTCTCCATATAATCAATGTCAGGTTTTTGAGAAAAATCTTGAGCAACAAGTTGGGTTTTATATCTTACGACTTCATCTTTCTCATTTCTTTTTCGTACAAAAACTCATTTGTACTCAACTTCTTTGATACCTTTAGGTGTTTGGATTATTGGTCCAAAAACTTCACGTTTTTCTAGTGAAGTCAATTCTGCTTTAATTGCATCCTTCCATTTTGGCCTATGTTTCTTTGTCTTCATTCGTGAATAGATTTTGGCTCAAAATTTTCATCTTGTTGCATTATGTCAATAGCAACATTATAGATAAATATGTTGTCAATCACAACATTATTTTGATTCCACAACTTTCTCGTCGATACATAATTCATTGAAATTTCATTATTTTCAGAAGTTTGAACCTCCTCGGATATTTCATCATGTGTTATAACTTGGCTATCATCTTGAGAAATTTCTTTCACCCCGTGATCATCTTGATCATTTATTCTTTTTCTCTTTCGAGGATTTTCATCCTTGGAACCAATTGGTCTACCACATTTCAAATGTGGTCTAGACTCATTTGCCTTAACTATTTGTCCCGCTGGGACATCAACTTGAACTGGAGCATTAGCAGCTGGAATATGTGATTTAGTAATCCTTGGTTCTGTAATTAAATTACTCTTTGAACGTCTTGCTCACAGTGATTTGTTTGAGGATCTAGATAAGATAGAGATGATAAATTCCAATCTATCTCTTTTCCCAACTGCTTATGTTCTCCCCCTAATGTTGGGTATATTGATTCATCAAAATGACAATCAACAAATCTTGCCTTAAATAAATCTCTAGTCATAGGCTCCAAATATTTTATGATTGAAGGAGATTCATACTCAACATATATCCCCAACCTTCTTTAGGGCCCCATCTTGTGTGTTGTGGTAGAGCAATTGGGATAAACATCGCACATACAAAAATTACAAGATGGAAAATGTTTGGACCTTGACAAAAAGTCAATTGTAATGGGGAGAATTCATGATAATTGGTCGGCCTTGTGCGCACAAGTGCTGCTGCACGAAAAATAGCATGCCCCCACATAGACGCAGATAACTTTGTTCTCATTATTAATGGTCTACAATCAATTACAGACGTTTAATCAATGATTCTGCTAGACCGTTCTGAGTGTGAACATGCGCAACTGGATGTTCAACTGTTATACCAGTAGACATACAATAATCATTAAATGTCTGAGATGTAAACTCACCAGCATTATCTAGACGGATTGTCTTTATTGTATAGTCTTAAAATTGTGCTTTCAATCTTATTATTTGAGCCAACAATCTCGCAAAAATCATGTTGCGAGTTGATAATAAACACACATGTGACATCTTGTAAAAACATCTATCAAGACCATATAACATTTAAAGGGTCCACATGCAGGTTAAATTGGTCCACATATATCATCCTGTATACGTTCTAGAAACACTGGGGATTCAATTCCAACCTTAACTGTTGATGGTTTAATGATCAACTTTCCTTGAGAACAAGAATCACAAGAGTATTCCTTTGATTGAAGGATATTTGGGCTCTTTAAGGTGTTCCCATGTGAGTTCTCAATGATTTTGCGCATCATATTAAATTCGGGATGGCCCAATCGGTCATGTCAAATGATAAAATCATTAAAATTAGTAAACTTTTTGTTACTATGGCATGTGATTCAACTTTACTTATAGTTGTATAGTACATCCCAGAAGAAAATGCAGGTAATTTTTCATGCACAATTTTCTTCTCTACATTAATTGTAGTAATGTAAAGGTATTCAACCTTTCCTTCATTAGCCGTCTCAACGTGATAGCCATTTTGGCGAATAACTTTGAAACTTAATAAGTTTCTTTGAGACTTATTACAATATAATGCATTATAAATGTCCAATATTGTCCCTCCAGGTAGTAATAAGGTTGCTCTTCCAGAGCCCTCAATTAATTTTGTACTACTTGATATTGTGTTGACATATGCCATTTTCATAACCAAATTAGAAAAATATTTCTTTTCTTTTAATATTGTAGGTATTGTAGCACTATCAAGAAGGCATACATCTCCATTACTCATCTTGAATCCAACTGACAACTGGGGATTTTTATTAATTTTCATTAAAAAAATACCTTAAAAGAAGTACGAAACAAAACTAACAACGAAAATTTAAACACTTCAACATGAAGAACATGATAACTAAAAAGCAAATAAGTAAAATATTAACAGACTTCATTCCCCAGCTAAAAGATCAAACATCAGTTTCGATCTCCAAAGAAGTCATCAACTTCCATATGAGTAATGTCACCAAGGTCATCAAAAATATCATCCTTTAAAGCCAAATTTTCTTCAATATCCTTATCATATTTCTGAGATGTTCCCGGCTTATCATCATCTGTAAGAGTCAGATGTGACTCAGCTCGAGCATTAGAAGAGGAAGCACCATTTTTTATTTCCTTTCCTTTTAAAGGAATTTTGGTAGAGCTTAACAAAATGCTCTTGTGTGCGACATTTATTCGTCTAATGGCCTTTCATGCCACAATGATGACAATTACTTTTTGAGGGGTTATTTTGAGAACTCGTATTGTTCTCCCTTTATTATGACCACCACCTCGACGATTGATGTATTACCTTTTATCTTTGCCACGTCCCCTGCATTAATATAGCGCCGATGATCATCTCTTTTTACTTTAGACTGATCACGTACTTCCACCATATTTGCCTCCTTAATGGAGTAGCTCCAGTAGGACGAGCTTCATGATTTTTCATTAAAAGAGCTGTAACGATCCAAATTTTTTTATATATAAATAAGAATAAATAGGTATTTAAGGGCATAATGGTCCTTTTGCATTTTAAATAAGTAAATAATAAAAAAAACAAATTTGTATTTATTTATTTTAAATTCTATTTGACTAATTCTTGAATTAGTCTCCTAATCCTAATAGTTCTCTCTCTTTCACGCTTCTTAACTCTCTCTCTCTCTCACGTTCTCCATCTTTCTCACATTATTCTGCCAAATATCAACAGTTCTTCACGCTTGAAGAACTCACATTAAGGCGAAGAGAAGTTTGTTCGTTGAGTGGTGTGGACGTTGAAGTAACTTGGACTGATTTTTGGAGAGAGTTTTGGGTAGCGAATTCTTCGTTTGAACATCAATAAAGGTGTGGGTTTCTCTCATGGAATTCTTTCTCCAAGAGTACTTTCTTTCGAACGTTTCTTAAACTCTTGAAACTAAGGTTGTTCCCCTTCGTATATCCTTGTCCTTAGCTCCCTAACGAATTTGTAGGATGGGTACGTTGTGCTGCTAGATTTTTGCATGAATGATGTGTTTAAATTAAATATGAATGTGTTTATGTGTTGGAAATCACGATAATGATCATCAAAATATGACCGGAAAAGTTGATGTATGGGTGTGTATAGGGCAGTGTTTTAGGCACTGTATTGGGGTGTATAAGTTGTGTATTTATCATGTATTTTATGTGTGTAATGGGTGTACAATGTGATGTTCATTTTGACGAAGTATAGTGAATTGAATGAACCATGAAATCTCCCTAAGAACTAAAGTGAAATTTAATGAAAAAGTGCAGAATAGTCGTGGAATAAATTTCCAGAACATAGAAATAGGCATTAAAAGAATCTGGGGAAATTTTTGGACGTCAAAGAAATTAAAAAAAAGGTTTTGAGGCCTGCAGGGATCAAACCCAGGACCTCCCTGCAGCATGCCTTAACAAAAAAAAAAGATGTTGGGGGCGGGGATCGAACCCACGACCCCCGTTCGCGAAAAAAAGGGAATAAAAAGGATGCTGGGGGCGGGGATCGAACCCACGACCCCAGTTCGCGAAAAAAAACGGAATAAAAGGGGATGCTGGGGGCGGGAATCGAACCCACGACCCCAGTACGCGAGAAAAAGAAAAAAAAGGGATGCGAGGCGTGGGGATCGAACCCACGACCTCAGAGCTGAAGGGGGGTAAAAATATTAAGGAAATAAAGGTGAGGTTGTGGGGGTACGAACCCACCACCTCACAGCCTCCATCCCCAGCGAAAATCACTGAAAAATAAGGGGGGTTGTGGGGGTTCGAACCCACAACCTCCCTATTCAAGCGAATTTAATTCAAAGAAAAAAAAAGATTTAAAATAAAATTCTAATTAAAGTGGAAAATTAATTCTTTCATGTAAATATTGGGATTTAAATTAAAATAGAAAATTATTCTTTCATGTAAATGATTGAAATTTAATTTAGAATTCTAATTAAAATAGAAAATTTATTATGTCATGAAAATGTTGAGATTTAATTTAGAGTTCTAAAATTATGAATATTAGAAATAAAATCAATGAAAAATATAAATGATATCCAAATAATCCAAGATTTGGGTTCCCGTGCCAAAACCTCTGTATTGATACATAAGTCATACGTGAGTAAAATATTCAAGAATAATGCCATCTACTTAGATCAAAAATCAAGATCTTGGTATATATACAAGATACATAAGTCTTGTAATACATAATCTTAGGAAAATAAGAATCACTTAACGAACTATAAATGAAGCCCCATGGCTTGTATGTATAGACATATCAGTTTAACATACGTTCAAAAATAAGTGAACCTAAGATATACGTAATGAAATGAAGAAATAAACATTCACATAATAAGAGGTGAGTAACTATGAAAAATAAAGGTGCTAATAATGAAGAATGTGGTGACAATCATGATGTGAGGCTAACGTATATGATGAGAGCAATCTCAAATGAGCCTAAGTAAATGTTACCAATACGTACTCACCAATGAGAGTGTAAGAAAATGAAGAGACCAATCTCCATGAACACTCTAATGAAAATATTGAGTTTAAAACACTTAATACTAATGATGAGATGAGAAATCATCTATTGAGCTATGATGTCCTCATACTAGAAGCCAACTTCCATGATGTATGAGTTGAATGTAATGGAACTTTATACCGAGCACCGATAGGCTAGCTATGAGCGGTGATGCCTTCTTTCGGAAAGGGCGGAGGTTCACGTAACTCTCATGAGATGAGACTGTCCGGATTGCCGGGTATGGGTCTCCATACATCTCCTAGTCTTTGAACCTATATTGCCACTATAGGGATCTGGCGGGGTCAAATTCCCATATACGCTAGCATGTTATGGAATCGCTTTGGCCGGTGATTCCACCTCTTTTGGGTATGGGGGAGACACTGGATTTCATGATGCTCACATTATCTATGTCAGTTAAAGTTAAAGTTCCCAATGAATGAATGAGGTCAGCCTCAATGAATCATAAAGAAATGAATGATACCAAAGGTGTTAGGATAGGATAATCAAGAGGTGAGCTAGATTCAGGTAATGACATTAGGTTATTCCTGATCATTGCACAGCAAACCCAATGAAAGTCTTAAACTGCATCCTAGGTATAGCTGGTGTTCGCACTGGCCTATGAATGAATTGAAATGAAATTCCGTATGAATGAATGAAGCAGACTCTGTGTTTGCTAAAGAAGGCTCCCTAGTTGAGGTCCCATATGTTGAGCCCTCATTTTGGAAAGTCTTAAGGTTAAGTCTATGATAATAAGGTATCATGGTATATGAATGAATAATATGAAAGAAACTACGTGTTATATGCTATGTGCTATATAAAGATGTTGTGTGTTGTGTGCCATACGATAATTATAATGATGCATGTCACTCTCATGGCATAACTTTCCCAATTTCAATTTAGCAAGTCCACTGACTTGACTTCCAAACATCATGTTATTAGGAAAGAGCTATTCTTCCTCATGCATGTCCCTGGTGTGTGCTTGCATATACCCATACTTAGTACAAGTGTGTACTAATTCCATACAAACATCTACTTTTAGGTGCAGGCACAGGTGGACGGTAGAGCTACAGAATCGTTGTTGCAGCTATCCGGACGTCAGCATTCATCCGGAGTTTGGTAGGTCCTAATGCTTTTAAGGATGCTATTGTTTTACATTCTAGCGTAGTTTAAAGTTGAGCTAGTGGAGCATGTTCCACTAGTGTTTCTTTCCCGTTTTGGTTCAGACTTTGTATTGGGGTTATTTTGACCGATATACAATTAATACTTAATGAATTATTTCTTTCAGTTGCTTATATCTTAATTGTTAGATGGTTGATGATGAACGATTACGAAATATAAAGAATGTTTAACAAGTATGATTAAAGAATCAAAAATTTCAAATTTTCTGCTAAAATTAACCTATGTAAAGTAAGATATGACGTAAGTAGGCTTGTTTGCGACCTCTGAGAGGTCAACGACGCCGGTCTCGTCTGGAGTCTAGATCCCAGTCGTGACAAGAGCATTATGTTTCTCAACCACCAAAAGACATGAGATTAATTCAGAATATTTCTGAAAACCCTTTTCACTATATTGCTGCTGCAATATCACATTTGAGACATGAAAAGTAGTAAGTGTCTTTTCCACCATGTCCTCATCTTTTATAGTCTCCCCACATAATTTCAATTGGGAGGTTATCGTGATTACAGCAGAGTTGTATTCAATTACGGTCTTAAAATCTTGAAATCGTAAATGCATCCACTCATAATGAGTTCTTGGCAATATTGTTGCCTTTAGGTGGTCATATCTCCCCTTTAAATCAATCCACAATTCAAGTAAATCTTTTACCGTCAGATATTCAATCTTCAGGCCCTCATCAAGATGATGACGAAGAAAATCATATCCTTCGCCTTATCTTGGCTCGATGCTTCATTTCCCTGAGTAATGGTGGCATCAAGACCTTTAGCAGCTAAGTGAATCTCAGCATCGAGTACCCATGAAAGATAATTCTTTCCAGAAATATCTAATGCCACAAACTCAAGTTTGGATAAATTCGACATAATGAGATTATGAGAGAATATGTGAATTAAATAAAAATATTTATATAGTACCTTTGCAAGTAGCAACTTCGTGCTGATAACGTAATATAAAGAAAACTCAGAATATTATAATAATAAGAAGAAGAAGAAGACAAGAAGTATAAGATAGATGAGAGAAATCTTCTTATTCAAGTGTGTCATCCGAATGGTAAGTGATTCTCTATTTATAATGTTGAGATATCACTCCAAAGTCATCTAATTATTAGATACATAGTTATCTTGGAAGTTCTTATCACCTTGGAAGCACCTTACATGAATCCATTTAATAGTGGATAAATATAATGGATAATCCACATATACTATACATTGGATTTACAACACTATATATCTATTTATATATAATAAGAGATGCAAAAAGTGTCATATGTCACCACGATAAAAAAAATAAAATTAGTATTTCTTTAAAAAAAAATTAAAAAACTACATATATATAATATGAGACGCAAAAAGTATCACATGTCAGCAAAAAAATTAGCAATTTTAAAATTAAATTTTTAATTTTTAAAAAATGTGAGGTGTCACGTTAGGCACATAATTTTTTAATAGACAAATCATTTTAAAATAGAAAATTCAAAAGAAAAACTATACTCACTCCTTTCCATATTAATAGAATTTTTTAGGTGTTCCACACTTTTTAAGAAAAGTAGATTAAGACATAAATTTAATATAGTTTTTCATTTTTATCCTTATTAATTATTGTCAAATTCATTGAAGTCATCACATTAAATAAAGAGTAAAATTAGAAGAATATTTTAAAAATAGTCTTGAAGATTGAACAATTAAGTTAATTTGAAAATTTAAAAACACCTTAAAATTCAATTAATATGAAATAGATCCACTAAAACAAAAACAACTTTTAGTGGAATGAAATATTGACACTAATAAAGAGTGCTAAAGTCTTTACCGGCATTAGTTAAGTGTCATTAAAACCAATGTCGATAAAGGCTTTAGAGACATATACAGAGAGTTACAATTGCCGCTAAAAATACATATTTAGCGGTAATTAAGAATTAAATGCCGTTAATGATATTTTTGTTGTAGTGAGAAGAAGTACATAATTGTTGCCATATTTAATTTTTTAAATTATCTAACCAAGTTTTTCATTGTCAACAATTATGTATACTTGAAAGAAGGTTGAATTCAATAAATGATAAGATAACCTTCAAACTTTCATTAAATTCGACAGTTATCTACAATTTCTCATTTTCATAGTTAAACTTCAAACTAATCATCCATTCAAGTGAAAGTTGATTCTTCACAAATACTATAATAAAAGAATCACAACGATGGTAAATGACAAACATCAAATGGACTGCTTTATTGGTAATTTTGCTAGATGAAGTTTAAATTTGATTTTTAAAATAAATGATTTACTTATAACATTCTTTATTTCTCAATCTTTTTACTTAAAAAAACTTCAAACTAATCATTCATTCAAGTGAAAGTTGATTCTTCACAAATACTATAATAAAAGAATCACAACGATGGTAAATGACAAACATCAAATGGACTGCTTTATTGGTAATTTTGCTAGATAAAGTTTAAATTTGATTTTTAAAATAAATGATAATTTACTTATAACATTCTTTATTTCTCAATCTTTTTACTTAAAAAAATGACACCTAAAATGGAACGAGATAGATTAAAATTTCATGAGCATCAAGTACCAAATGTCGTATGGAACACAATAAAAATAAAAATATATATCATATATCATATTATACTAGATGTGTCAAATGCGCGAGTTGAGTTGAAATTAGAGATTATAAAATGAGTTAAAATAGAAATTGAGTTGGGTCCTGACCTGCCCAAGTATACTTTGGGCTCAAATAGATTGGTCGCAAATGAGCATAAAATGAGTTGAATCTCGACCCGCTCAATTTCACCCGCTTAATCTCAATAATTTTAATATATTGTTATTTAAGTTTTATAACACAATTTGAATTTCAACCCGAGACAATTTTAAAAAGGGAAAATGCACAAGTACCCCCTAGACTATCACCGAAATCCCAGAGACACACCTTAACTAAATTAAGGTCCTATTACCCTCCTTAGCTTGTTTTTTTTTTTTTGTAATTTTGTGCAACTTTTTGGCTTAATTGGCATTCAAATATCTTCCACTCGCCTCAATTGCATGGAGTCACGAAGTGTGCCAGGTAAGACAAAAGGTGCACAAAATTATAAATAAAAAATAAGTTCAGGGGGATAATAGGACCTTAGTTTAGTTAAGGTGTGTTTCTGAGGGTCATAGTCTAAGGGGGTACTTGTGCATTTTCCCTTAAAAAAAATGAAGCTACAAATATATAGATAAATCCTAAAAGATATAGAATAGATAATAACTCATACTTTCAATATAGGAACATACATTACATCAATGCAAATAAAAAGTCTAGAACGGGTTTTGAAATTAGATATTAAACTGGCTCAATTGAAGGTTCTCTTAAAATGGTTAAGGATCTAATGGGTTGAGATTGACCCAATTCAAATTATCTTGAGCTCAACCCTTAAAATTATGTTTGAATTACCTATAGTTGGACTCATTTTTTATACCTCTATCAAACATCATAATATCAAAATCACGACATCAAAATTCTTGATATATATTAAACCGTTCCAACTCTAATTTCAAAGCAACAGATGAAAAGTTGTAAATCAATTCATATATGGACAAAGTCACGTAGTTGGACCCCACTGCACCATCTTCATACTCGTCTGTCAAATCATTGATTTGATACTACTTTGTTAGAAGAAATGGTTAAAGAATATTACAATACTGCAAAAAGTTCCTAAGTCTAGATTAGACATTAAAAAGTCGAAAGAACAAATATCAACATAAAAGTATTGGTACGTACTATTTCATGAACCGTAAAAGGAACCACGGACTGGAAGGGGATCCATAAACCACAGCATAGAAAAAATGGAAAAGTTGGAAGAGAGTTTCATGAACATATTCACAACCTGTGAAAGCTTTTCACAGAACGTGGATCAATTTGTAAACCCAGACTCCATAGCTCAAAATTTTCATTTTCTATGGACATTTGTACGGACCGTAAACAAATCCACAAACCGTAGAAGCATCCATAGAATGACCTTCAGAACTCAAGATTTATTATGCTTTTATGGCATCTCGCAGTTGTAAAGTGTTACACGGTCTTCATTTAAATTAGTCAGCACTTTCGAAAAGTCATTTCATGCAACGGTTTGGGAAAAAAGGTTTCCCGTCTAGTTATTAAGCCTAGCCTGCAGTCACAGAAGCTGAAGAGGACATAAAGAAGAGATATGAGTAAGCATGTTATTATTGCATTTGCTTGTTGGGTGTTTGAGCTTAATGTTATTATCCTTAGTCTAGTAGGAATGCCTTCATTCGAGGACGTCCATAATTGACCTGTCACTTTTAAGTCAGAATTATTTTGTGTTTTTCTATTCCTGTAATTTCTATACTATGTCATATTTACTAATTCTAAGTGGGATTAGGGGGATTTTTATCATCCTAAAACTCTTCATTCACCAATAACCTCTTCGAATTAGATTTCTTCTCTCTTAAATTTTCTCTCAAAGTTAAACCTAAGTGTCAAAGCTTCAAGTTTACATTTTAAGAATCAAGTCAAGATTTAAGATTTTTATTTCAGATATGTGGGATTTCATCAATGGATACCCCTTCAAAAATTCAAGTTTATGATTCCTACAAGCAATAAATTTCTATGATCTTTATTACTTTTCATTATAAACTAGTTTTCTTCATGATCATACCCTAGCTAATTGCATGTTTGCTCATGAATTCCATGATTTCAAGTATAATTTCTTGTTTTCAATGTTAATTTTATGAACCTGTAGCATGCAAGTATTTTCATGATTTAAAATTATGTTATTTCATATGAATCTCTCATATTATCATTTTTTTATGATTTATATGCTTTTAGATACAATACCTTCTAGATTGTTTTCAGATATCATGATATAACATTCTTTCAGATAAAACATCTGTCACTATAATTTTAGTTAGGCATAATACATATATTGGACTCTAAACTTGGATTCGGATTTTTACTTTGACCTCCAACTTTCATACTGCACAAACAGGCACTTTAACTTTTCAAATTTTAAATAAATAAACACATGAGTCCTACATGGAAAAATACACGTAGGACACCACATAGGACAAAAAATGACATGTAGGATGACATATAGGACATTTGTGTCCATTTGTTCAACTTTATACAAGTTTAAGTGCTTACTTGTGCATACCCAAACTTGAAGGACATAAATGTGATTTGAAGCCAAGTTAAAGGGCATATTTATGTATTATGCCTTTCAGTTATCATGATTTATGAGTTACTTAGTATGTATCAATTTATTAGTATGATTCAATTTTATCAAATCATTACTATTTCCAAACTTAACAAGCTTTAGAGGTGAAGGTTTCTGGTCAGAGTCCGTGGAGCTTTAATATCAATCTCTAACTACGTTTTTACCGTAGAATTTATCTCAAATAGGCATCAATTAGTGGATCCATCTCAACTCAGTTATCAGGTCCCTTACGATGGCAATTATAGGACACCCTCTTTTTTTGTGTAGGGGAAGTACATTAAACTTCATGTAGTAACTCACATGGTTAATGCCGATTTAAGTATCTCCCACAATCAAAATTTCAGTTATAGCATGACCTTGTTCTTATGTATTTCAAATCAGTATATCTCAACTTCATGTTATTTTACTTGGTCATTGCATCTCCATGTTTTACTGGTGCAGTATGTTTAAATATCATGTTTTTATGCATAGTCTTCATATTCAGACTATCAAAGTATTGACTGCAAACATTCTGCATATATTGTTTGATGACATAGGTTCTAAGCTTAGTATCCAACCCACGGTTAGTACAAATTCAGACGACGTTGCAGCAGTACCTTTGTAAGTCCTCACTCTTTGAGGACCACCTTTATCATTCTTTCAGTATGGTTACTTCAGTTTTCAGACAACTGGAGTTAGTTAGGGTTTGTCCTAACAACTCATATCAATAGAGGCTTTCAAACAATTAGATATAGATTAAGATTTTGTTATTTCTTTTAGATATTAGTATATCTTAGTGTTATGGTCTTTATTAAGATAATTTAGATTTAGCTTTCACGTTTACATTCTACTCTCTATTGATTTATGTCAATCTTAATGTCATGTCATGTCATACCATGATGTTAACTTGTAGTCACTTGTGGCTCTAAGCACCGTGTCATATCTAGAAAGTCTCGATGCCTGACAAAACACTCTTAATACAATGTGATATTATTTACTTTAGGCTAAGCCTACAAGATTTTTCTCCAAAAACATCACACCATTAAGAATAGCAAATACCTTATAAATAACTCCTTTAAGGGAAAATTACACTTACTAGCCACAAAGATCAAACTAATTACACACTCATAATTCATCATTAATTAACTCACTTTATTCATGTGGACCTAAAGTAATTATCATGCGTGCCCCCTTTAGACTAAATAGTCCATTAATAATGCAATGACAATATATGAATACATTGTAATTATTGCTTATTCTTATTGTTTGCACAACACAAATTATATATCAAAATGGATGTTGATTATAAACCTAAAATTAAGAATATTTTGAATTGTTTTGTCATTTTTTATTTACATACTAATTTGTAGAATCACTCCCATATTATCTGATATTTTTAATGGACAAAATCTAGGTCCAATTGCATACTTGATTTAAATTTTTCAGAAGCAACAATTTTGAGTTAATTTGAGATTTGTGTGACTAAAATTTTATAGTTGAAAATATATTCTACTATTTGTAATAAACCGATCGGTCGTTACAAATAGGTCCATAGAAAAAGAATTTGCCTTAGATGAAATTTGGGTTAGGTGAGGTCTAGGGTCATCAGTGGAAGGGTGGGATCTTGTTTTGATATTTGAAAGATGTATACTTGTAGTCATGACATCATGACATTAAGAAATTCATACGACCATTGAGAATTAAATTTGGGTAAGTAGAACTTCTTTGGCATGAACGGTATGAGTCGGGACGTCAAAGAAAGAGTTTGAGTTGTAAAAAGGGCCTATTTTCGAATGTTGAGTTGCATAAAATCGGTAGACATTTCTACAATGGACGGATTCTCGCTATAGTGCCATTCAGACTATTATAGCAAGGCTGACGTCGATATGGCAAGGGAATCGTGATTTTGTGTACGTAGAAAACTACCCCAAACTCCTATTTTATGCAAATTGAGTTCTTGAAACAGAGAAGAGCGATTTCATCACGACCCGGAAGTAACCCCTAGAAGTTGGGGCAACCCTTAGATCGAAACAATTGCGTACTTGACCTTTTAGAGGTCTTGTACTAGCCTTTTACTATCATTCATTACATAAGACATGAAAAGTCTTGCAGAAGTAAAACTTTTCATGACATCTATAATAATAAGGAAATATCTTTTATAAATATTAAAGAGTTGTCTCATCGTCACAAGTCAACTTAAAGACATAACTTAAATATCTTAGGGACACGACCCTTTACATTGAATAAAAAATATATAATAAGTCTTAATAGTAGAAACTAAGGAAATAAAGACTATGCCCTCAAATATATGAGTACATACTTAGTCTTGAGAGAGTCGATTCCCAAGCTTACTTTCATACCTTCAACTTGACTCCAACATATACTTATAGAGTATAGAAAAGTATGGGGTTAGTACAAACAATTTACTGAGTATGGCATATGCAAGAACATGAGAAAAGGGACATTTTAGTAGAAACAAGCTTTCATGCCAATTAAGTAAAAATTTCATGAATATAAAAGTGAAATAACACATAAGTCACCATTTAGCACATAGAAAAGTATTTTCAAGAATTTAACACAAAGAGTCACTTTACAATGAACTCAAAGGAACTATAGTGAACTCTCTAAATTTCAAACCAACACAGTGAACTCACCCCCAAGAATTTTCCCTAACCAAGGTTATCCTAAGATTCACTAAGTTAAGACATGAAGGAACCACCCATACAATTCCTTCAATGCACACCCAAATGACCCTCAAGACTACCCATTATAGGCTTACTTCATGAGGTAACAAGTCCACCACCTTATAACTAGACATTAGAGGAACATACTTGCATTAGAACTTCATCTAGTTGCTTTTTCCCAAGTGGACTTGTAAGTTACACAAAGTGCAATGTGATAATAACATCTCATACTACTACTCCCACTTTGTGCCCCTTGAGTATTCCATGAGGATAGGTACACCACATTCATCATTACACAAGAGATAGCCTTAACATGCTTTCTTAACATTAGACATTAATCACATAACTTCACTTACATTTTATAATGACACATTTATACATTAAAGATAAAGACACAACAAGACTCCCCGTTCAAGTGTCTATTTGTGCAATGGATAAATATCGTCCCATATCACCACCTACCCTAAGTAGTACACTCTTTAAGAGACTTAGTTCATTAGATTAGTTTGTGGGGAGTTAGATTTAATCGACATAGACCATGATATCTAGACATGGAATCTCGAAATTAACCCCTATCGGATGAGGGATCCTCACTTGCCTAGGGTAGGCTCATTCTCTTAGCCTTGACATGGATTCTCCGATAGCTACATCTCTGCGGGCACATAGTTAAGAGATAAGGACATTGCTTCTAAGTAACTCATTCTCTACTAACGAAGAGTACTCATCTCAAGAGGTACATTGGATACAACATCTCAACTCATGAAGTGTATCCACCTTTTCTTCATATCCTCTTGGTGCTAAGCATAAATCCCCTACGGAGTCTTAAACATTCATTACTATAGGTTAAAGAATAACCACATCTCAACTCACTAAGGGTAATCCATCCCTCAACCTATCTTAGAAAATCTCTTGGGAGGTAGTGAAGTTTCTACTAAATACTATCTCAACTCAGGAAGAGTGTTCACCCAAAAACTCCACTTTCACATTCGTTAGCTTCATTCATCCAAAGTGTGAGCGTGTGTGTACATGTAAGCACACCTTTCACATAATCACCATTTTCATAACATTAACTTCTAAACGTGCTTACATCTTCATTCATCACACTACACACATTAGCATACTTCACATAAACATGTACTTCACTTAGGCATAGTCTCTACAAATCATGCTTAACAAGCTTTATGAAACACATCAACAAGAATATCATCATTATCATATTACTTCACATACCAAGCCTTCATGTCCATATTCACAATACATATATAAATACATATTCACATACTTCAAGTAACCACCGCCATCAAAGGTGGGCCATACCACTCAATGACAATTCACAATAAGAACTAAACAATATAACCAACTTACTATTCATCCAAGCTTTCACCACCTATTCATAATTTATCCAACAATTCATCATAAAATAGCCCTTAGGGCAGTAACTAAAACACAATATAACCATAAAATAAAACATATTTCTTACATTCTCTATCTAATCATGCTCATTAAACCATTTCATAAGCTAAAAGTTGATAAAAAGCATAAACATATTTTCATGGGGGGTTTGACATAAAAATTATCATTTGACACTAAGAAAAACTTGTTTTAATTATTAAAATGTTCTTATAATAAGACCCATACTTAGAGTCAAGGAATACAGAAGTTTGTAGTTGAAACCCTTTTTGAAATCATTTAGAAGTGGCTCCTTGAATGAAAGAAAGTTAAAGGATGACTACCATACCTCAATGAGAAGAAACACACTAATTTTTTTTAGATAAACGTCCACAACCAACCCCTTCTAGTCCTTCCTTGAGTTCTAGCTTCTATGGAGTTTGAGAAAGTCTTTCTAGAGGGAGGAGTTTTGGGTTTTTGAAAATGAAGTCTAAAATTAGGTCTTAGTGTTTGAACCCTCTTAATATACATGAAAGACCATAAAATAATCATCCATGTTTCATAAAATACTTTTGGGGTAAATTTACCAAATACCTTAAGCCTTGATTGATTTTTAGTAGCTTTTGCAGGCACCACCTACGCCCTACAAACGACGGACCGTAGTCTAGACTACAACGCTTAGATGAGGTCCATCGTTTCGGTTTGAGCCTCCCTTTTATGCAGGCCTTGCAGGTCCAATCAACGCCCAAGGTCGACGGGCCGTCGTTTGACCAACGGTCCGTCCCTTGTGGCCGTCGTTGGTCACTGCTTGGCAGCATCCTTCCAAAGAGACGGGGTCCTCTTCTAAAGCCCCTCATGGGTCCTAGGTAGAGTCGTACCCGGACGTTGAACACCTAAACATTGTCATCTAGGTCTTATGATCATCCCACATCAATTCAACTAAAACGAACACGTAAAACTCGCTAAAACAGACTAAGACACACAAATAATTTCCAAGGCACATCTTCCTAACGTCATAGACGTTCTTGGACGTTTGACCTCCAAACATCACCAAACTTTAGAAACTGTCTCAAAACAACATTATTGACCATATTAGCACAAAATAAAATCATGATACACATAAGAAACTCTATTTCAACCTAGTTTGTTTTAGAGGCGTTAGAGATTTAGGACAACTAAGCGATTTTGGACAACTTGTATCATTTTCCCATGAAATTTACTGGTAAAGGTAAGAGTTTGACTCTCCAATCTTGTAATGTGTTTCTTAATACTTAGAAACTAGGTGGTTAACGTTGGAAAAGAGTTTTGACCATGAATTCATATGGGTAAGGAGACCTAAGTTGGGAAAGATGATCATATTTTGGACGAGCTGGGATTTGTTAGTTATCTGGGTGAATTATTAGGTCATTTATGATTGATTTTTGTTAGTATTGTTTATTCTAGATCAAGCACAAGACAATGCACTTCTCAAAGGGAAATCTTAAGCTATTTAGAGTTTTTAAGGGGCTTGATTTAATGTAGGTGATGATTATATGCTTTCTATATATGTATATTTGCATGTTTATTGCGTGTAGTGTCATAACATGCAACTGATAAAATAATTGCATATTTAACTAAATCGGCTAAATAATCATGGATATAAGTTATCACATGATAATTGTATAGGCGTTCGTGAACTCACTAATGACACCCTTCTTTACCCAAACTCTAATTAGCATTATTTATTAAAAAAAAATATCTTTCAGTATCTGAGTCTCAAAATTCTTAACTTGTATAGATTTGAAAGAAAATTTAATCTATCAAAAGTTTTACCACAACTTAATGTGTAAAACAAGTTTAATTTATTCAAAATAAGACTTTACGATGTTAAAGAAGTTCATATCAAATTCATGAAACAACTTATTTTTTTGGGCAACACTTAAATTTCCAAGTTCTATTTTTTTTCTTCTTTGAAACACATTTGGATCTTGAGGGATCCATGTATTTGTCCGTCTCAGCAAGTCATAAAACAGATGTTAAACTAACGGAAAATGTCATTTAGGTAAAAGAGGTTCTAATAATAAAAAAATGTACTTTTTAAGTTACGATAATAATATGTCAATGGTTTGTACTAGCTAAGTGTCTTATAAATTATAATGGTGCTATGCATTTTGTATAACACAAGGAAAATTTGTCTTTCAAATGTAGGAGAGACGGGGGTGGACTGAAAAAGTTTTGGAGAGAGGTGATAAGATAAGATATGATGCTACTATAGATTAGTGAGGATATGACCTTAGATAAAAATGTGTACAGGAGACATACTAGGATAGAAGATTATTAAGTAGTGTATGTTGGGTTCTAAAGATGTGAACAAGGAAATGAAGGATTGCAACTCTCTTGAAGGGTTGTGACTTCGCCAAAAGATTGTGACCTTCATGAAAAGTTGTCTTTTCGAAAGGGTTGTGATCGTTTGAAAGTTTGTACTTTTCCAAAGGGTGTGACCTTTCTGAAAGGTTGTCTGATTTTTTCAAAGAGTTGCGACTTTTACCCTTTGTTGGCTATAAATAGAGAGGGTATCTCTCATTTTTCTGCATCAAATTCTTCCTTTCTTATGCATATATTTTTTAGACCATCTCCAACCCCACTCTATTTTACTCTCCATTCTCTATATTTCGAGAGTAAAATAGAGAATGGGCTCTCCAATCACCCTCCATTTCACTCTTTATTATCTATATATAGAGAGTTGAATAGTAGTTCTCCAAATTTAGAGAATCACTATTCATACTCTCTATTTCACTTTTTCATTATTTTATTATTATTTTTATTATTTTATAATTAACATATTATTTTCATATAAGGCTATGAATTACATCTCTAATATTTGTGATTCTTTTTAAATGTAATATATTATTCCTTAAAATATATATTATTAAATATATACTACTTTTATCCCAAATTAATAATATTTTATTTTTTAATTTTTTCTATCAATTTAATATAATTTGATTTTTCACTATAAAGAATGCACAATTTCAAATGGTCTACAATTGTTCAAAATATTTTTAATTCACGTTCTCAAAAGAAGAAATATTACACGATGAAATAATAATCGAGTCAAAAAGATGTTGAACGTACATTCAGAGGTTTGCAATCACGTTTTGCAATTATTGTAGGATAATTACATTTTTAGAAAAAGGAAGTGCTACATGATATAATGACTACATGTATTATGTTGTACAACATGATAATTGAGGATGAACGTGATCTCAATGAACCAATTCAAGATGTCGTAAATGCTCCAATTACAACGACAAAAATGGAGGTAAATGAAAATCTTCAATTTGAACAATTTTTAGCTAGACACAAAAAATTACGGACAAGAGTGCTCATTTAAACTCCATAATGCTTTAATAGAGCATTTATGTGAGCAACATAATAATTTTGAAAGTTGGGTATTTATGTAATGCTTGTATAATCATATTTCATTAAGGATTTCACTTTTATTTGAATTGTTCATTAATTTGTATATTATATAGAATTTGTTTCTAAGGTATTCTATTTAAAAATTTAGAATAAAATGTAGTTTTATATTAAAAAGAAGAGAAAAGACATAAAGTGACACCTGAAGTTGTCCCGAATTTTCAAAAAGACACACAAACTATGCAAGCGTCCTATTACACCCCCCCCCCCCAAACAATTCTAAACTAATATTATTACATTATTTATTGTCCACCTGGCATGGAGAGTGTATGCACTCTCTTAGAGAGCGTGAACAAATAAAAAAAAGAATATAATTTTATTTCTGCAAGTATTTTCCTATAAAATATATTTTCTTGTTTTTCTTATTATTTTAACTTTTTCTCTTTATTAATTTTTTTCTTTTTCTTTCTTCCTTCTTCTTCAAAAAATCATTTTCGTTTAAATTGAAGTTGCTCACTTTAAATGTTACTTTTTATAACAATTTATCTCCCATTTTTACTAATATTAGTTTATGTATCTCTTTAATTTAAAACTATATCTAAACATTAGTAGGTATTATTTAGTTTTTCTTAATCCAAATTTCAATTAAACTTTTTCAAATTTCGGAGAATTATGATTCTTTCAAAATTATCATTTCTAGTTTTGAAATTATATGAAAATGAGCTAAATTATTGAGATGATTAGGGAGTATCATATAATTTTTGTTTTATCCAATTTTAATTAAGTTCTTTCAATTTTCGAAGATTAATTTATTCTTTTAAAATTATGATTCTAATTTTGGATTTATATGAAAATGAGTAGTTGATGATACTTCAGAATTTTAAATTATTTAGAAAAATTATTAGTTTTGTTATCAATAATTTAGTAAAATATAAATATTATTATGAATAGAATTTGACTGGAGAAGAAGAAGAAAAAGAAAAGAGAAGAAAAAAATGGGAGTGAGATTTAATTTGACATGAGGGGTGAGAGGTGAAGAGAAAAAAAAATGGAGAAGGGTGGAAGATGAAATGAAATTTAAAATAAATCAAAATTAAAATCCAAAAGTAAGAAAGAGAGAGAAACAAAAAAATAAAGGGATAATGTCCAAGTACCCCCTCAATCTATGCCCGAAATCTCAGAGACACACTTATACTATACTAAGGTCCTATTACCCCCCTTAACTTATTTTATTAATAATTTTTTACCCCTTTTTAGCTTACGTGGCACTATCTTGTGGTCCCAATGATGGTTGACTTTTTTTTCGAACTAGTGCCACGTAGGCTAAAAAGGGGTAGAAAATTACATATAAAATAAGTTCAGGGGGGTTATAGGACCTTAGTATAGTATAAGTATGTCTCTGGGATTTCGGGCATAGGTTAAGGGGGTACTTGGGTATTTTCCCAAAAATAAAGGTAAACTTAAAATGAAAAAAAAAATACATTTTAAATTAAATTAACACGTGGCATATATTGATTGGTGTGTGAACACACTTGCTTCTTACAATTTGGGATGATCGAAAAATGATATAATAATACTTTTCATAATTATTTAGTGGGGTAATAAAACAGTTACAGAGTTAAAGTGTCTTTTTAAAAAATCGGGACAACTTCAATGGTTACTTTATGTATTTTCTCTAAAAAGGATTTGTATAACAAAAATTTACATCACATGAAAATTATATAAAAGTGATTATTTCGGAAAAAAAGGAAGAAGAAATTTATATTATGAAATAAGAAAATAAGAATGAAGTAAAAATAATAATACAATATTGAGGATAGAGAAAAAGATTATTTTTTAGAGATTAAAATAGAGAATTGGGTTAGAGTTGGTTGTCTTAAAAAATAGAGAACTTTATATTTGGAAAGTGAAATAGAGTAGAGGGTTGGAGATGACCTTACAAAACAAAATCCATCAATCGCATCTGTGTGTGTAATTCGTTGCGTTATTTTAAGTTCGTTGAAATTATTGAAGTTTGAGGTACCGCTACTTCTTTAATGCTTAATCCGTTTTATCTTGGAATGAATTTATTTGTAACCTCGGGTACTTGAGGGGATTAAATTTCTTAAGGATATACAATGAGTTATGTGGACTCGGATAGTTCTTTGTGTTTTCATTTTCATCTTTTATTTCTTCTGGTTTGCTTATGAATACATGAAATAACAAGCTTACGAAATTTAATATTGATGGTATTTTGTTGATAAGAAAATTACTTCTATTTTCTATGTTCTTTTTGTTGGAAAGAAGAAAAAAAATCATTTTATCAGATGATAAAAGAGATTTGAGATGAATTAGTACTACTTTAATATGTTCAAGTATATTTTCTGTAGTAAGTTTTTCTTGGATGGGTAAGATTAATCTTATTTTCTTCCCTATTGCATTCAAGTATTGCACCCCTTCTGTTTTCTTTTCAATGAGAAAGTTATTTTGTGTATAAAGGCTAAGGTGAGCACCTTAATGCACATATGTTGTCTCCTAACAATATTTGAACATGAGTTTAGTTTCTCGTTGAAATCCAATGTCTTCTAAGGAAAATTGTAATATGATGAAATTTGGGAAAGAAAGAAATAATTTGCAAGAAAAGTGACTTACATGAAATATATAATATGATTCAATGAGAGGAAAAATCAGGTTCAATTTTTGTTTCCCTTGATTATTATTTTTTCTATCCTTTATAAGTTATGAGATTTATTTCATAAATGTTAGGATAGATTGTCATTATGTGATGATCTCAGAATATATCTTTATTATTATTATTAATATTTATTCTGTTTAAGGAGAGAAAAAAAAACTTCTTAGTTTTTTACTCCATATGAAATTTGATTGTTTTGAGACTAAAATCTTCTGGATTTTTTTCTCTCTGTTGGTATGAAGAATATAACTTCATGAACAAATGAAATTGTGCATTGGTTCGAAGAATATAGAAACTTCACCAATATGTTAAATACTCAATTTGAATGAATATTCTGACTTTAAGAGTACAAATCTTCATCACGAATATTAAGGCTAAAGAATTCAAAAAAGACAAAATCGTCTTCGTTAACTAGAAACAATGTTGTTATTGAGGTTTCTGGAGATTAAAATATTTTTATTTTACTACTCTATCTGAATGTGAAACTAATTTGAAGAATATAAAAACTTCATCAGAATTCGAGATTCATTCTGTTAAGGATTAGAAGAATATAAAAAACTTCATCGTAAACTAGAAACAAGTTGTTTAAAGATAGAATCTTTATTGTTAGAATTTTAAATATTAAGTGGTTTGTCTAATTGTGACAAAAAGGGGGGAAACACTAGTGACAGAGGATTTTTTTTGGCTGTAATGGGTGTTTCTATGGATTAAATCTGCAAAAGAACGTTCCGTGTTGCCAATGTGTATTTGATGGTATACAATTTGAAAGCATGAAAAAAATATGTGAAAAATAATTTCAAATACTTGAAAATATTTTTGAGAACATATTTAAAATTTGGGGGGTTCTTCACTTGTGATAAAGACAAAAATAGACTTACAATCTATTTAAAATTTGAAAGAACAGGATATGAAATATAATGACATTCTTGTATTACGTTAGACCCACAAAATTCTTGGAGTATATTTGATATTGCAGCCGTTGAGTCTCTCTTTACTATTATATATGATATGACTAGTATAAAATTACAAAATTATATCACTCGTTCGAAAGAATTGTATTCATTGATGAAAAAGTGTCAATTAAAATATTATGATTTTTCATGAAAAGATATGCTATTGAAATAAATTTATTTATATAGACATGAACATTGGTGAAAATGTTCTTTTATGTTTGTTTTGTAAGACAAATATTTGGGTCATATGCCCTTATTGGACCTATAAAACTATGACCATTAGTAATTTCTTTAACAAATTGAATGTTATGAAATGGTCCTTATTAAAAGGACGTCTATCAAGATGTTTATTTTGAAACAATGTTTGTATTTAACAAAGTTATAAAAGGAAAGAACAAAATATTTGCAAGAAAAAGTTACCTCATTGAAGGTCTTTTCAAACTCAATATTTTTGTCTGTTCTTACTTGCTTGAGTAAAACTGTTTGTGACTTGAACGCTTGAGATATGTCCATTACAAAACCTTGCAAAGCTGATCAACTTTGAATACTTCTAGTACAATAAATCAAAATGTCAAGTATGTGTTGTTCAAAGAAATTCAAATCCCTTAAAATTGATTTACACTGACATTTGTGATATTAGTTAACACCATCTTGTTGTGGAAAAAAATGTTTCATAGATTTTATTGACACTTGCACTATACACTATTAGGTCTATTTGCTGAATGATAAGGATGAAACAATAGAAACATATAGGCAATATAAAATTGAAATTGAAAATCAGTTGAATAAAAAGATTTTGATGATTAGAAGTGGTAGATGTGGATAATATGAATATTCTTTTACAGTAATATATTTGGAAAATGGAATCATCCATTAAATTACTGCACATACTCACCTCAATCTAAGAAATTGTTGACAAGTAAAAAATCGAACTTTGAAGGAAATGTTGAATGTCCTACTTATAAGTTCTGATTTACCACAAAATTTGTGGGGGAATGATCTCATTATAGCAAAAGAGAACAACAAAAAAAAATGTGCATTTTCAAAAAGAGAAAAACAAAAAGTTTTATTTGTTAATAAAGAGAGCAACAAATAGAAAACTTTTCTTTGTTAAGAAAGGGAGCAACAAAAAGTTTTATCAGACTTTGTTGGATCTTGATAGGAAATTGTTTGTCGTTTCTTAAAATATATACAAGCAATAACTCTTGAAAGGTGGTGATCAAACAATTTTCAATACAGTCTATTCCATAAGAGAAATGGATATAAGGGAACTATTCCCAAACATATCAAATAGGACCTAAGACTGTCGATTGTATGTTCACTAGATATGGTATAAATAGTAAAGCATGTTGATTTATGGTTCATAAGTCTAAACCATCGGATAGTCAAGTAAAGGGTCTAAACGACCTTGAAAAGAACCAAAAGAGAATGTACTTAATAAGGAGATTCGGAGTAAATGTCAATGGACAAATTACTTCCTCTGAATTTCATTTTGTAATGTTTCTTTTTGAAAATGAGTCCGTATAGTCGAAGAAGATATGTCTTTTGTGGACTCATCCTTTTTGGAAAGATGTTGTCAATAGTAATATAGATTCAACATTGAGTAGCCATACTTGAGAGTTGATTGATCTTAATCCAGCAAATAAACTTTTAGGTTCAAAGTGAATCTACAAAAGGAAAAGAAAGTTGATGAAACTACTGACAAATACAAAGCAAGACTTGTTGTCATAGGTTTTAGACAATAACAAATCCTTGATTAATTTGACATATAACAATACTTAAAAAACAGCGTTTAGCGATGGATATTAGCGACAAACAATATTTTTTCATTATATAATGACGAATTTGCGACGGAATAATCATTTTGTTGCACAATTAACAAATATTTTTTTGATTTATAATATAGCAATAAATTTCCAATGGAATATTTAATACGTCGCTAAATATTAGCGTGAAACTTTGGCGCCTAATTTTCCCTATGGATTTAGTAACAAAGTAGTGGTGACAAATTTAATTAATACTGCATGACGGAAGTAGTGACAAAAAAAATGTTGCTAAACTATTAAATATATTTTTCTAAAAATAATATATAGTGACGAAAATATCCATCAATATAATTTTTCTAAATATATAGATTTATTTGAAAGCGACGAATTTTAGAATCCATCACTAATTCCTTTGCAAACTCTAATTTAAGATTTCTACTCTCATTTAATATTATCCGTCGATCATGATTCATCAAACTCCAAGAGTCAATCTCATCGCTCATCTGAATTTATCAATGGTCCTGATTTAAGACCCTTTCTTTCCTATCTTACACAAAAGACCCCAAATTTCTAATTTTCTTCATTCTCCTCGTCTTCTCTCCAAGCCGCTGCCCAGGCCTCTTTTTCCTTCTTCTCCTTCCTTTTTTCGTCCTTTTGCAGCCTGGAGAACAAGTAGTGAAATATAATGGCGAGCTTTGAAAGACCCGCAAAGACAACCAGCAAATCTGCATCGCTGGCAGCAGCTCCAATCAGCTAGTAACCAGGCGACCAGGTGGTTTTGACCGGCAACAACAGTAGCACAGAGATAGCGCCACCAGTTGCCTCCCTCTCCGGTGAAAAATGATAGCAACATTAGCTACACGCTGAGAGCAGCGATGGCAAGCACCAGCAACAGCCAGCTCCAGCGAGCAACATCAGCAAACGCCAGAGAGCGAGGCGAAGATAACGGCGAAGTTCATGGACAGTTGCCTTCAGATTGTAAGCCATCACTTTTTATAAATTAATCTTCTTTTTTAGGTATGAATTTATTTTTTTCTCTTGTTGTAATTTACTTTAAGTGCCTGATGTCTTCTCCTCTGTATGTGAGAATGTTGAATTAGCGGTAATTTTTTATTTTGCTAACTCCGACACTTTCTAATGGTGTCAATATTGTAAACTAAAGTATTGTATTGTTACCTGTAGATTAAAGTAACATTTTTTTAGAGAAAGACTCCTAATTAACAATTAAAAAAATAAATCTTCTTGCAACTTTGTTTAATAAGAACCAACACTATTTGCTTATTGGTGTGATTTTCTAAAACTAGATCATTACACTAGGAGTCTCTTATCCTGTGATGGTGTTGCAAAGACCCAAAAGAGGACTCTGTCTTCATGGAAAAAATTGTCTGATGAGGTATAATTGGTGTATCTTAGATTTTATCTGCATATTCATTGTGCTAAAACNTCCTGCTACTACTAATGAGGACGAGGTTTATCCCTTTGTTTCAAGTATGAGGGTATCCATTAATTAGTCATCTATACTTTAGTTTTTGATGTATTCTGTGTTTATGAAAAGTACAAACTGTGCAATAACAATAGTTCAGGAATGTATGTTCTCTTAAGAATAGTTGACAAATTGTTGTTGATGTTTTGCATCGAAAGTATGTGATTTGAATTTTGCTATCCATAGATTTTAAACCCTCTAAAAATTATTTTTTATGAATGTTTGTTATTTTAGAGGTATTTAGTAATTGTTATTTAATTTATTTAAGCAATGCATATTTAAAATAAATAAATAAAATTATTTTATAAGAAATTTTTAGCAACAAATTTAATGACGATTTGGTTGGTGCTATAAAAAAATATTGGCAAAGACTTAGCAACTAAACATTTTAGTGACAAAAATTCCATTGCAAATTTATTTCAAATGACGAAATTAATTATGAAATTAGCAATGAACTATATAAGTATAACAATGGATCCGTCAATCACTAACAATTAGCGACGGATATCATTCGTCTCTAATACGTCGTTAAACTTGCGACGGAACTTATTTTTCGTCGCTAAGAAATTACTAAGGAGAGAAATAGAAATAAGCAACAATTCATCGCAAATCCATCGCAAATTTAATTTAGCGACGAAGTAGCATAGATTAGCGACGGATTTCGTCGATCGCTAAATGATGTAACAGCCTCTAACTTAGTTACATCAATTCAGATGTTATTTGCGCAAGTTGCAAATTCATCAAAATGGATGTGAAAATATTTTCTTGGAGGAAGAAATTTACATGGAACAAATCGAGGGTTTTGTGGTTCCTGATAAAAAAAAAATATGTAAACTTGTTACATCACTTTATGGACTAAAAACAATCGCTCAAATAATGACATGCAAATTCGAACAAACTATATTGGCAAATGAATTCTAGATTAATGAATGTATAAATGTTCTACATTAAAGACTTTTCAAATCACAAGGTCATTATTTGTTTTTATGTTAATGACATGTTGATTATCAAAAGACATATATCTTTCATAGACGATACTAATCATATGCTAGAAAGTAACTTCGATATGAAAGAAATTGATGCTCCTGATGTGATTGAAAAGGTACTTGACAAGTTCAAGTAGTTGAATTTGAATATTGACTAGACTCCAATAAATGTGAGCTTTGTACTTCAAAAGAATGAAGAAAAATATGACTCGCAGTTGGATTATGCTAGAGTATTGAGAAGTATGATATACATCATGAATTGTACGCAATCAGATATAACATGTTCTATTAGTAAACTGAGTCGGTTCACTAGTAATCTCAATCAAACTCATTAGATACAATAAAAAGTGTTTTGGAGTATTTAAAACATACTTAAAACCTATTTGTTTTGCATTATAACTAATATTCAACAGTATTGGAAGAATATAGTAATGCAAATTGAATCACCTGGTCAAATGAATAAAATTCACGAGTTGATATGTATTTACTTTTGGTGGAGGAGCAGCCTCTTGAAAATCTTTCAAACGAAAAATGTATCCCCCGCTCTACTATGAAATATGAGTTTATCACTCTAGATAAGGCCGGTAAAGAAGTTGAATGACTCCAAGATTTCTTAAAAGATTTTTGGCTCTAACCTTTAGCTCTAGTATGCATATATTGTGAGTGATAATTTGCAGTAGGTAGGGCGTGGAGCATGATGTATAACGAAAAGTATCGTCATATATGATGTTGACATAACATCATTAGAGAACTACTCTCAAGTGAAATTATCATAATTGACTATGTTAAGTCAAAGGATAATGTGTCGAATCCACTTATAAAAAGTCTAACTAGTGAGGGAGTTGATAGATTATCAAAGGGAATGAGACTATGGCCGAGGACAAGTCATTGTGACAGGAATAACTCTATTTATAAGAGTGGAAATCCCAAGATCTAGGTTCTAGGAGATCAAACAAAGTCATTAGTGATGATTCAACATTGTCAAAATATTTTTTTATGGTCTATTCTCATAATAAAACAATGTTAAGTATTAAAGATAAAGGCATTAATACTCTTTAGTGGTTTATAAGTTTGATACAGGGTATATCAAATGGTGTATCTACAAAATAACAAATTTAGAAATCACTTATGTAAGTGTGAAGTGTAAGACGATTCAAGGAGTTCTCTACGCACTAATAAATCACCTATTCGATAAGGTCAGATCTCTACGCATTAATAAACCAAGACGTATTCATGGCTGAAACGAACAAAACAATGAGAATCAAAAACCGTTAGAGGGTTGATTGTGTGACTTATGTTGATTAGGTATACACCAAAGCTCGACGGTTCAAAGATATCAAATCTATCGATTGACCAAGTATATCCGATATATGTTCATTATGGAAAGTTCAAAAGGAAAGTCATTTATCCAGATGCGACCAATCCTTATTTACGAATCACACAATTTTTCATGCATATATTTTAACAATAGTCATTCCTTATTCATGTGGGAAATTATTGGATTTTAAAGGTATGAACAGTAAAAATAAAGGGTTGCGCTCTCCTAAAGGGTTGTGACTTTGTCAAAAGGCTGTGACCTTTATGAAAAGTTGTGTCTTTTCTAAGGGTTGTGACCGTTTGAAAGGTAGTGTCTTTTTCAAAGGGTTGTGACCTTTCAAGGTTGTCTTATTTCCAAAGAATTGCGACCTTTACCCTTTGTTGGCTATAAATAGAGAGATTTTCTCTCATTTTTCTACATCGAATTCTTCCCTTCTTATGCATACATTTCTTATAAAACGAAATTGATCGATCGTATCTGTGTGTGTGATTCGTTGCTGTCATATTGAATTTGTTTAAATTATTGAAGTTTGAGATACCGCTACTTCTTTAATGGTTAATCCATTTTATCTTGGAAGGAATTAATGTGTAACCTCGGGTACTTGAGGGGATTAAATTTATTAAGGAAACACAGTGAGTTCTCTGGAAATAGTTCTTTGTGTTTTTCTTTTCATCTTTTATTTCTTCTGGTTTACTAATCTGAATACAGGAGATATCAGTGTAGTGTTATCTTTCTTAATGCTTAGAATAGTTGGTGTTTGTCTATGTACTAGTTGTATTTACTATAGTCTTGTTTTGATATCCACATAGACCATAAGTATTTATTGTTGTTATCGATAATCTATCCTAGTAGATTGCTTATTGTGTTTAGATCATTGCACTATCTTATGAGGTAATGATAAGGTACATTCTAAATTTCACTGAGATTTCACTAATTACGTTATTATTTGTTGTTGGTATTATTCCCACTAACGAGGGGTAGAATCTATATAAATTATAGCTGTACCTTGTCTACGAAACAAAAAAAAGATAAACTAAGGCAGGACATTAAATCCATTAACAATTTTGACAAAAAGACACCCACTAAGGACAACACTGGATTAACAATGTTTACAATAAGAAATTCTTCTTCCATTTCATTACTTATAATGGTATAAATTACATAGGGATTTTTCCTGCATAATAAACTCTGTGAACTAAATATTTTGATCTTATTGTTTCTTTCATATAAGTAGCCTAAACCATTTTTATATGTATAACAATCCATACATGTTCCGAATATAAATCTGAGAGTGGAGCCTGAATGCTGCTGCTGAATCATTAACTGGGACAACACGGATTTATGCAGATTTTTTTCACAAAACTCCAAAGCTTAGGCAACGATTGGGTAGGATGCACAAGTTGCAACACCACACATGTTCTTTCCCATCTCCATTTTGAAGTACCCATCCTCACCCCAATCTGCTCCCCATGAGTTCTTTATGAGCCAGTAGGAAGTACCATTTTCAACACCGTAACCCACAGCAAGAACAGCATGGTTTACGTCCTGCCAATGAAACAGCCAGTGGTTGTAATATTGTCCATATAGGCCTATTTAGGTGATAATAGATTATTGCATCTTCTCAGGTTACTCGGGACAGATGACTTACCATGGGAGTGTCGCCACATTCAGTGCTGGCGTAAACTCCACTCTTGTATTGTTTGAACCCTTTTACCACCTCAAAAGCAACACTAACAGGCCTAACCAATGCAACTGCGTATTTCAGTTCATCTTCAGCACCCTGTAATAACACATATGTTAATCAGTAGTCCATATGTGTAATTGGTAAAAGCAACAGCTCAATAAGTTAAACAAATGGGCTGAATAACATTGGCAAAAAGTTGGTTCCATCCAGAGGAAAATAAAGATATCTTAATTACCAGGGTAATATTGACAGAACTGATGACTTTGACACCAATATTTGCTTGTGAGAATTTACATATGCCATTCTTGCCGGTGTATGGATATGCTTCTTCAGTGTCAAGACCACCATTGAATTTAATGTACTCAAATGCTTGTGATGGCAACCCTCCATTGCAACCAAAGTTATTAAAAGCTCCAGCACAGTCCACAAGCTGCTGCTCTGACAGAGAGATTCCCTTCCCAAATGCTTGGGCATAGGCTGCCTCTAGTGCACCAGTAGTGCTGCCAAAACCCCACATATATATGCCTGCTCCATTAGATTTCAATTTTAAGAGTCCAACATGATTTTAACTAATTCTCACCTGAATGTCCAGCAAGATCCGCACTTGCCCTGTGCCTTCACTGGGCTAACAATACCATCTTTCCTCCAGTCTTTCTACAATCACAAAATTGGAAATTTGGTGTTTGTTAGGATTAAAAAAAATAATCTTTCTGCAACCAATTGTACACAGCATACAATGGATGTTTAGTGTTTCTATCTCTATTATAGCATAATTCAACTCAGAGCACTCTACCATCTTAGAAATAATAAACAAACTAGTTTAATTAACTGAATAGCTCGAGAAATATATAACCATCAACGATCAGAGTTCATTCTGATTGGATATACCGTCTCTGGCAGAACGGCGTTAGTGAGCTTGAGATTGCCCTTTGTGGTGGCAGAACAGTTTTGAGATGCCCCCAACTGGTGTTTACGGAACTCATCCCATGTTAGGTCGGTAAACTCTGCCATGAAGCATAAAAGTAATCGATAAACAACAATTAGATTGATCTTAAATTGCAAACACTTATGCAAACATATATGATGAATATAAGAATTCAATTAAGAATGGTAAAGAAATAACTTAACTTGTACAAATTGATTTTTTTTACATCATCATGTTAAAACGAATAAGTAGTTCATATTGAGTTTTTATAATTTAAATAACTAATTAATAAGTGTGAACTTGTTTCCCTACTTGAAGATAAGAAAGTATAGTACCATTGATACCGAGTTTGTATGATAGTCCTTTTGTGTTATGCGATCGGATCATCTTCAGATTGTCCAAAAATATCTCAAACCTTTGCTTGATCTCTTCAACGGAGTCATACCTTTTCCGATGCCTTTTATAAACATTCAAATATAGAACAATATTAGTATTAAAGCAAAACGAAAGAGAAATCGACCGCATTTTCGAATTTAATAACCTGATAGCAAAGCGAGCGAAGGAGAGAGCATTGCGAGTCTGGCCGACGACTTGAAGAATCCCGTTCTCCAGCTCATCGGGAAATACGACTTGCCTGATCGGATTCTTATCAGCGAAGGTCGCCGGACCGGCAAGTGCAGTAGCGAAAAGGCCGGCGACAAGAATCAATATGAGCGAGAGACGTGACATTGTAATTATTGTAATGTGGGAAGGATTGTTGGAATAGAGGAGAATTTATTGAGGTTGATGGGCCCTATTTGAAAAGTTGGGACCCGGTCCCCCTACAGATATTTTTATTACGTTTAATATCATCAATTCATTTAAATTTATATATTGTATATTATATGACAAATATCTAAGGGTGTAAAAAGTTAAAATTTGTTAGAAAAAAATCCTATGGGAGGATCTTCAAGTTGACGTGCTCGCAAAAATGGAGTAGTGGATGACCTTAATTTTTTTGTTATGGAATTCGCTTGGCAGTCTGAAATTAGTTACTCTTACATAATATGGGAGGCATAGTCTTTTTTCTTACTTTTCTTTTTAATATTTTAAAGCTCAATTACATGTGCAAGTGATATATATTATAATACTTAGAGTAGTTGGTTTGACAACAAGACGTGAAGGTATCTGAAAAGTAAATACCTATCTGCTGATGGAAGCTTAATTTGATAATCTAGTCGATTTCAAAAGAGTGTGTTGAACCCTGTACTTGTATTATTTATCAAATAAACCTTTAAACTCAATCAAAAAATGATTTATAAACCCCTCTTAGCATCTGTCGAGCTCACTCTCTTTTATATATGTGACATGTCAAATTCATCTCATTTAAATTAATAATATTATCTTCACTAATTGTTATTTGAAAAAATATTAACTAAATTTAGTAAATAAAAGATAAAATAATAAAAAAATAATTTATTTCTTAATGTAAAATTTGGGCTCCTCTGTGCACACGTTCCCTTTCATCTTTTCCGATCTTCGCAGAACCAGCAATATAAGTGGTCATACCACCAGCTCCGGGCTGGCTAACCTTTTTGCGGCCGTGGCCAGTTCCTCATGCCATTATCCAAATCGTTCTCCTCTTTACTATTTTTCTTTCTCCACACCACTCATAAAAAGAAATAGATAAAAAAGAAAAAGACTAAAGAATAAAGAAATTAGTGAAGCAACGCCGAATAGTGATTGATGACCAAATAGAAAGGGATGGGGAAAAATAATTGAGCTATATATTAAACAGTGGTCTACGTGCCAAGTAGAAAAGCATATTTATAAATTTAATATGTAGTAATTAACCTATAAACAAAGGCGTGATCACCAACTCATGTCCATTTGGTCAAGGACAATTTTTATATTAAAGATTTTTTTTTAATCATTCAAAAGTTTATAATAAAATATAGGGATAATGCACAAGTACCCCATCAACCTATTCCCGAAATCCCAGAGACACACTTATACTATATTAAGGTCCTATTACCCTCCTGAACTTATTTTATAAGTAATTTTCTACCCCTTTTTAGCCTACGTGGCAATAGTTTGAAAAAAAAAGTCAACCTTCGTTGGACCCACAAGATAGTGCCACGTAGGTCGAAAAGGGGTAAAAAAATATTAATAAAATAAGTTCAGGGGGGTAATGTGACCTTAGTATAGTATAAGTGTGTCTCTGAGATTTCGGGCATAGGTTGAGGGGTACTTGAGCATTATCCCTAAAATATATCATAATATTTGTTATAATATAAAAAGTAATTAATTACTGACGTTTATATAAAAGTAATTTTTTATTTCTTTCAAACTTTTCGTACAAGTGAGTTATATATAATATTTATCCAATCATATGTGAGCACGTTTTTATCTATAACTTTTATCATATATCAACACATTCTTTTCTTAAGAACGTTGAAATATTCAATATGTTTATTACAAATTTTATTCTCTTTAAGGAATAGATTAAATTATTTATACGTATTTCATAAATTTTCATTATAAATTCATTTTTATACCTTGAAATTAGTATATTTGAATGACACACATCAACGATTACTTTCAAGTTACGTACGCTATCACTTTAAATTCCTTTATTTTTACGAGAAATTTATAAACCTTATCAAATGAGGTCACATGACAACTATGCACCCAATACATTTCAAACCAAATTGGAGATAATTATTTTCTGCACATTTTAAAGAGTCATTTTAAGAATTTATAGTACTCTACATTTTATAATTACCAGAATACAAAAATTATACTTGAAATTAGTGGAAAATTAGAAATTTTATTAAGAATGTTCAAGAATAATGATGTGTGGCTGTAAAATAAATAAAGCTATTTAGAATTTAAACCCAAAACTTCTTTATTCAAATGGACAGTCATTATCACTACCGCCAAAGGTACCACTTTTGTTAAAAGTGTCTAACTATATATTATTTAAATACAAATTTCAACATTTACCAAAAAAAAAAAATTGACATAAATAATATAATATTTCGTCAAAGAGTGTGCAGTTAGACACATTGAGATGCTACAGCTCCGCTTGTACCTCAAACTAGGGTCCGAACCAAGCAAAATTTAAGTGAGTAAAAATTAAAAACTTGTAAATAAATATCTTATGGGATTCAAGTGGGATTATATGTGTCACTATGCTCACAAACATGAATAACATGACGTAAGAGATGACCTAAATTTTTTGTTATCTGTTGGAAGTTTGAAATTAGTTACTCCTACACAATACTAGAGGAAATGGCCTCGTGATACGGACCCAATATAATAAAATATTGAAATTATTAATATATTTTTTTAAGACAACAAATATCAAGTCAAAAAGTCTACACTATTCATTACCCAAGAAATATAGAAATAGGAACATATTTTTCAACCTTATCATTGAAAAAGTTAAATTTATTGTCCTTTTCATTTAATTTTATATGATATATTTTTCATTTTTTAAAATAAAATAATTATATATGATTTAATAATTTAAATTTTAATTACAAAAAAAATATATCATTTAATTTTGAAGATTTTATTTTATCAAGATCTTATACATTGAAATATATAGTTATGAACCCAACTTAGTAAATATTTTCTTCAATTTTATTTTACTTGGTTCATATTAACTCGACTGACATAAGTCATAAGAAAATTCTTGTATTTTAAAATAGTTACTTAATCATAAAGTCAATATTAGGGAAAAATATTAAATTTCTCTTAATTTTTTAAATATGTATATATATATAATTTGGTATAAAAACAAAATAAAAATATATCATATTTATTTAATTTGAATATTTAATTAATATAAATTATCATTTTAAAGTGACCTAATTATATTAAATTTACGGAATACTAAATTTAATAGTGATAATAATCTGAGTTTTCAGATGAAATGTAAAATGAAAAAATTATTTACTTTTCACATGATTCAAATGAGAAATATTATAGGGAAGACATTAGAATGACTATCATCGCTAGACTAGGAGAAGGAGAAGGAGAAGTTAAGGACAATATATAATTTAACTGAAAAGCGTGACTTTTTTTTAAAAAAAATTATTGATACAGTCTACATGATAAAGCAAAACTAACAATTCATTTCAAGCAATCTAATATTGCAAAATATTTTAATTTTTCACCAGCTTTTCATTTAAGGATAAAAAAGCTCACATGTTGAAACTGTTTATTATATTTTAAAATTTCGAATTAACAATTAGTATTTTATATAATTACTTGAAAATAATTAATTTTCAGTAATAAATAAATAAATATAAAAGCTGATAACATGTATTACATAATTTATTTATTTGTTTTATTTAAATTTGAAACACCAATTAAAAAAAAATATTAATTGATATGACTATTCAGTACACTATTTTTATTAATTGGGCGTTAATAGTAGATCTTGAAAAATAATTTAATAAATAATAAGTAATTAATGCTAAAACAAATTATAGATTTAAAAGTCATATTTCTTAATATATGAAAATTAATAGACAAATATTCTTAAATAACATACAAATAAAAGTAAATAAGGAAAAAATTATTTATGACAATTAAAAGGAATAAGAAGTTAATATTCATCAGGACCCACGTCTTATGACATTTATGAGAAACAAAAAAGTGAAATCCATCATATTCTACAGCATGGTTTGTAAATAAATAAAAAAGGATGAACTTGTTAAAAAGCTTTTGCTGAAGCCAAATGACAAAGTCAAACATACAATTTTTCTAAACAAGTTTATCTTATAATTTTATTGTAAATACCTTAATACCCTTACACTTTGATTTAATGCCAAAAAATTTACATGTTAAAATTGGTGCTTATATAATAGAAATATGGGACTATCCCATTTTCATTAGTCTTTTTTTTTTTCTTTTCATTTTCTCGTTTTATATATTACAATATAAAAGTAGGCAAAAAGACGTAGAAAAATACAAATTCATAAATTTAATAGTATTATGAAAATATGTAAACAATGAGAAGAAAGTATTTCAATTGAAAGAAATGATTTTACAATGAAGAGAACCTTCTATTTATACCAAAAAAAAAAATGGAAAAAGGTTAGATATGCCCCTAAATTATTTGAAAAGGTCTAGATATACTATCCGTTTAAGGTTTGGTTCACTCATGCCCTCGCCGTCCAACTTTTGGTCCAAATATGCCCTTATGGGCGTTAATTTCATGTTGTCATATCTAACTCATTTTTTATTTCTTTAAATGCCACTTTGAATTATCATGTCATTTTGACCTTACTACATGACATATTCGGACTCATACACACCTAATCCGACCCATAAATCAACTCATTTTAAATTCACTAACCGACCCATTTTTAACAATCTTGTTTTATTTTTATTTTTCGATCAATCCCGAAAAATAAGGAATTGATTAGTAAAAAATAGGAAAAATATGGAAAAAAAATATAAATTAAAGCCCAAAATTCACAAATAAATATAGTAACCTTAAATAAAATTTAAACACTTATTTTTAAATTTTATTTTTTTTGATAAATCCTGAAATGAGTAATTAATTAATAAAAAATATAAAATTAACGCCAAAAATTAAAAAATAAATACAGTAACCTTAAATTCAACAATTTAAATATTTTTTTATTTTTTCAGAAAAATCCCAAAAATGAGTTTATTAACAAAAAAATATGAAAAAATATAAAAATTACGCTAAAAATTCACAAATAAAAAATAGAAAAATATGGAAAAAAAAATATAATTAGTTTTTTTGAAATTATTGAATTTAAGGTTACTATATTTATTTGTGAATTTTGACGTAAATTTTTTATTTTGTTTTCATATTTTCTCCTTTTATTAATAAATTACTCATTTCGGGATTTACCGAAAATATAAAAAATTTAAAAAAATTGTATAATAAAATGTTACTATATTTATTTGTAAACTTTTGGCGTTAATTTATAAAAAAATTTCATATTTTTTATTAATCAATTGCTCATTTTCGAGATTTACCGAAAAATTAAAAAAATTTAAAAAATATTCAAATGTTAGATTTAAGGTTACTATATTTCTTTGTGAATTTTTGGCGTTAATTGTATATATTTTACATATTTTTCCTATTTTTTATTAATTAATTACTCATTTTCGGGATTTACCGAAAAAATAAAAATTAAACAAAATTGTTAAAAATGGGTCAAATAGTGAATTTAAAAGGAGTTGATTTATGAGTCGGATTAGGTGTTTATGAGTCCGAATATCTTTCCATTTTGATATAAATGTCATGTGGTAATGTAAAATGACATGACAATCCATGTGGCATTTAAAGAAATGAAAAATGAGTATGATATGTCCAACATGACAACTAACGTCCATAAGGGCATATTTGGACCAAAAGTTAGAATGAGTGAACCAAACTTTAAACGAAGAGTATATCTAGGGGCATATTTGACCATTTTCCCCCCAAAAAATGACTTGGTCCCAAAGTTAGGGTTCCTAATTTTTTCCTAAAAGATAAACATTCACAATATTTATAACACTCCCCCCTGAATATCGAATTCGTAGATATTTGTCTCGTTTAAAAATTACTAAAATTTTTCTTTAAAAAAAAAATTAACTTGGTGAGAAAGTTAGAATTCCTAAATTGTCTACATTCCCTAGATTTATAACACCCTCACCCCCCTTGAATATCTAATTCGTAGATGATATGTCTCATTAAAAACCTTACTAAAATTATTGAAGGAAAAGATTACACTAATAATACACAACTAGGCTATCTAAATAAAACCTTACAAAAAAAATCCAACGGGACAAAACCTCATAAGAAAAAAAGAGTGCAACACTACAACGGTATTAACTCCCCCCCAATGCAAATATTTATTAAAAAAATTGAATTTTCCCGTTTCAAACTTGTGCACCATCTGTTGGGTTTAGCAAAATGTGAATGGGGAAAGAGGAGAAAAATGTAAAAGTGAGGGTACCAATTTTGGAGGGAAAATGAAAAGTCATTTCCAAAGTGCAAATGAAAAGTCATTTCTCTCATATTGGTAGAAGAAAATAAATTGTTGTCCTTATATTAGGAAACACTTCATTTACTTCTTAAAGGGTTAAGAAAAAGGCGCGCCTCGCGCCGTCGTCATCGCTCGCTCGACCTCGGATTTGGGTTTGGGTTTGGATTTGGATTTGACAAATGATGTGCTTGATTGATAAATTTACGTGATTTAATAAAGTAAAATGAACTATAAATTTAAACACACGACATGTATTGACTTGGTGTAAACACCCCGTGCATGTAAGTTTTACCTTAGTAGAGCACTTTCTGTTTTTTCGTTTTTGTAACAAATTATTTCTACATATTAGAAAGGAGAGTTTCATCATGTTAGTTTTTAGTCATTAATAAAATTTTCGAGGATATCATAGTCTTTGACACGTTATTTCAAGATTTGCTTGCTTAAGGTGGTTGTCCTCTGTGCTCAGTTATTTAAACCTCATTATTAACTCCAAAAAAAGTCATCATTTCCATTTAAATTACGAATCATACCCTAAAAGTGAAAAGTCATGAAGTATGGTAGGACCCATGCATAGAGCTTTCTAACTGACACTTTGAAAGGAGCTCACTATCAGGACGGACGAGTATAAGCGATTCACGATAAGCTATAGTTTTTATAAAAACTAGAACCGTTCCACTTTGAACAGACACATAACACTTATTTTGTAATTTTCTTCATATATTTTTCATTTCCATTTGAATTTGGTGAAATATAATTATCTATTTCTATAATAATGTAAAAGATTCAGATTAAAATGTTTAAATTACTCTATCTTGCTCTAATTAACTTCACATATTTATCATTTAAATCTCGTGAAGGACAATTACTTATTCATATCCAAGTGTATTTGAATTATATAAATTTATTATAATAATATAATTAATGAATTAATATCGTTTTTAAAAAAATAAATCATTTTTCATCAATATATAAATAGTATACTTTATACGTATAAGGATCATTTTTAGTATTTAATGACATAATGTTTTTGTTGTATAATGATTTATCATTTAACAATTATCTATCATTCATGAATCAAGAATTTATTCATGCAATACTATGTGTATATAATCAGTAAGTATTTAGGTGTGTTCGTACGACGAAAATCACTTTTTTAGAAAATAATTTTTAAAATAACAAGTATGTTTCTTACTAATTTTTTATATTTGATATTGCACAAATAAAAATAATTATTCTAAGAACTTTTATTTATAATTTAGATAAATACTATAAGAGATGAATTAGATGGAGGATAATGTAGTGGTAGTGGGGATGGGGATAGAAAGTTCAAAGGGATGCCGTAAAGTTGAGGTGTGTTAATGTTAAATGAAAATGAACAAAAAATCTATAGTTCTAAACAGATTTACACCAATCAAATATGAAAACATTAACATTCACAATATCAGTTACACCCTTATATGCATCAACTTTTTTACTCCAATTTCACGTTTTTATTTTTTTTATAAAAAACGTTTAATAATATACATTTGTGTACTATATCTCTCTACTTTAATTTATTTGTCTTATTCTTTTTAATATATTTAAAAATTACGCAAAAAATACTATAAATTATGATAATTGACAACTTCAAATATTTTTAAGAAACTAGATAAAAGATACTATTGCTTATAAAAATATCTGATTGATTCATAAAATTAATTCACGTGTATCACATAAAATAGGACAAAAAAACATGTATTATATAATTTGAAAACTACATAAAAAATAACATATATTATTTCAAAATTACAAAAAAGATACTATATATATTGGGACAAGGGAAGTAACATATTATTTCAAAATCACATAAAAGTACTATAAATTAGAACAATTAACAATTTAAAATATTTAAAAATTATGTTAAAATTTAATTCTCTTTAAATTTTATTTATATCGCATAAATATTGGGTCCGTACTACCACAGATATTTGTATCTAGTATTATATATAAAAGATACTATTTTTTATGTTAAAATTTTTAACAATTATTTAGTCGATCCCATGATGCATTTTTGGATTTAAAAAAGATTCTGAGACTTTTCTTTATTTTCTCAAAATTGAAAACAATTGTGTTTATAGCAAATAAACTTTGTTTACGGAAAATTAAGCACAAGTTTACGAGAAATGAATAAAGAAACAAATCGAGTTGAAGAAGTAATATATGGTGGACATTTTTCACGAAGATTGTAGTTTAGCAATAGGATTCTTTATTTTTAATTAAACATTTTAAATTTAATTTTTAAATAAAATTTTACAATGCGCGATTTAAATTTAGTTTATATTTTAACGAGAACTCAAAGGAAAACCTGAGGCATCAAACGAGAAAAAAAAATGGTGGACATTTTTAGTGGATAAAGATATCTAAGGACACATTATATATATATATATATATATATCCAATGAAACCGTCAAATATATGGAGCAATTTTGTCATTTTGCTAATTTTTCTGTTGACGACAGTGACTTTTGAAAAAAATAACAATAATAGAGGGTTGTCTGATATATTATATTATTATCTTTGATTAATATAATATTTAAATACATTGTTATTTTTTGGCCTTACATAGATTAATAATTTGAATCATACATTTTATAAAAAAAAATTACATATTGGTAAAATTATTATAAAAATAATAAAATAAAATTATTAATTAGATAATACATTAAGAAATAATGAGAAAAAAAAAATATAAGACAATAAATGATCAGACTAAAACGGATCGTTACAAAAATAAATTTAATAATACAAAATAATAAAATTAAGCAACAATTAAAATAATATTATATTTAAATTAATATCACAACACAACTGACGATACAATATGTACAATATATTTTATTTTCTTTTTCACTCTTAATATTTGATATTCATTACCAATCATTTTATATTCATATCTCTTTTGAAGTTATTAAAGGTAGATAACACCAATTACTATAAGATATTTTTTCAGCCATACATAAATCTCGCAAAATCTCTAATCAATGATAGAATGCAATTTTATCAGTATTCCTGTTAAATAAAATAAAATAAATATATGTATAATAATAAGAATTAACTATTAATATAAGTTATGGTGCACTGTCGAAGTGCTTCACCCTCAATCAGATATTTCGAATTTGAGCACTAGATATAAAGAAAAATTTCATTGAGCACACTACTCCTAATGAACCTTGCACATCGATCCAAATTTAATTGATACTCTAATATAAAATACGAATATTGAATGAAAATCAAATAAAAAAAATAAAAAGCAGTCGAGTATCGAATAATTTAATCAATTAATTAAATATTCTATTGTATACTTGTGCCAATATATTCGTATATACAACTGTCCATGTGACATTGTTTCCTTCTACACTTATTTGGACACATATTCCATTATATTAATTCTCTTTCTCATGATTTTTTTGGTGCAATGGAATGTTTGTATTTAATTAAATTTAAACTCAAGATTTAAAATTAGGACCTAGTCGATGATTCTCTTTTCTTCAACAATAATTGCCTTTCCTTTTTTAATGTCTTCATTTACCGCCTTGCTCGTTTCATTCCTCAAATTGTGGTGAAACATGTTGAATTTTATAGTATTAATTAGGCTTTAAAATATGTTGTCATATATACTCAAATAAATAAGAAGTCAATTTAAGTGATGATTTAATAATTACTTTTAACTAAAACATGTTGAATTTTATTGTACTCTTGAAATGTGTTAGTCATAAATAATTAAACAAATAAAAAGTCAATTTAAGTGATTATTTTTAACTAAAAGAAAATGAACTCAAACTAAACCATCAACGTCCTAGACCATTATAAGTCGATTTCTTCACGTAACTTAGAAGATTATTATGACATCATATTTTTTGGTGGAGCACTAGTACACGTAGAAAAAGATGGGCCATTTGTGATAGATTTTTTTCTTTTTTCCAATTAGCAAAGAAATAACTAATAATGAAGGTTCCTTTCACATACTTGCGTCAAGAGGAATGAGACAAGGAAAATGAACTCACAAAGATGTGTCAAAATATTATATCTATTTCCTCAATTATTTTACTCGTCCAATTTTGACATCTCACCTTCTTTCGGAAATAATAAAAAAGATATGAATATCTTATGGTATTACTTATATTGTTTTACATTTGAATAAATAATTTAAGAAATAAGTAATTGATGCTAAGAATAGAATATGAAGAAAAAATAGTTTTCTCTTAATATGTTAAAAGAATAAAAAAATAAAAATATATTAAAAATGAATAAATAAAAGTTAATGGAGAAAATATTTATTGACATACAAAACAACATACCAATTGTTATAAAATATTATGGTACCTATGGATGTCCACTACACCAAGAAGTTACTATGACTAATTATTTTCATTACTTCCTCCATGCATTATCAAGATAACCTCCACCTTTATGACCATTATTCTTATAACCTTTCACCTCCATAACCTCCTCCATCAATGTCATGTTTATGACTATTCTTTTATATACCTCTATGTTACACTATAAATAGAGGCATTAGAGTTCATACATTAGACACTTGAAGATTTAGTAAACACTAGAAAGAAAGCCATCTTATATTGTTCCTTCAATATTATATTTTTCTTATCTTCCTCTTTATATTGTTATTTTATTCTTAAATTTTACAACACGTTATTAATACGATTTTTCGGTTTTTCAATTTAAATTTCGACTTGATTTTTTCCGTTTGTGATAAGAAAAGGTAAAGGTAAGTCAAATTTAGATTATATTTATGGTGTTTGATATTTATTTTTTGATAATACATTTTGTTTATTAAGATATTGATTAAGGGTAAGCCGGTGATTACAAGTTTTAAAGCACTAAGTGAGTATGACATCGAATTAAGGTTTTGATGCATCACGATAATAATATGTTGGTTTCAAGTCCCATTACTTCATGGCCTAATATTTAAGAGGTTGGGTTTTAGTCCTAATTCGTCATAGTGATGATATAGATGTTTGAGAAAAAATAATATACTATTGATTAAAAATCATGATTTTTTTCCAATTAATTTGCTCCATTCTTTTATGTGAATATGATAACAGTGCGTAGTATGTTTGAAAAATGACAAGTGGTTGAATCTATGAATTTGGGTGTGGTAAAAATGTTAATGATCATCATTCGGTAATTAAAAGGAAGAACATTATGAGTTTTTAAGATGGTCCTTCAAATATGGAGGTAACTTTTATCCATGAATCGAAGTGGTATGTGAAGGTAATTTTATTTCATCAAAGTGGTATGATAATTTATCGGGCACATTGTTCTTGGTGGAATCCAATTTGAAAAATTTTGTAAATCCTCCATCAAAATAAAGAAATACAAAGTGGTAGTTAGTACTTTTGAAGTGATGTTGAGGTGAGTCAAATAAATTTGATATGTCAAAGTATGACAATGAATCTCTAAGAAAAACTTATGGAGCATGTATAAATAGTTATAGTTTAATTCTTCAAGAAAATGTGACTTGTATTCCTATGAATAAGGAGATGTTCATGTATGATTGAATAAATGTCAGATCTTACCTCTACTGAAAATTTGAGAGATCGAAAAGATATGACATAAATGGTCATATAAATCATATACTTGGACTACTATACAAATTTTGTGGTATGTTAAATTATTGAAGGACAAAAGAAAAAAATAATTTTTCCTATTAAGGTTGTGACCATGATCAAAATAAATATTCTTGTGTGGCAACACAAATTTGTCATTGATTGTTAAGAAATAAGTCTCACATATAATCATTTTAACTCATGACATAATAATGATTTTCTCCTTGAAGGAGATAGTCTCCATAAGAATGGTGTAATAAGGAAAAATTACACAACATAGCAAACATCAATTTATATTTATTGTGTATAGTTACAGTTTATTTTTTTTTAAAGCTATTTGGATATACTTACATATTAATTAGCAAACTTAATTAATTATGAATTATCAGTTGTTTTTTTAAAAAAATTATATGTATTTAAATAATTATTACTAAATAGGAAAGATATCTAATAAATGTATTATGCACGTTTTTGGGGCTATGTTCCCCATACTTAATTAAATGTTTTTCTCTTTCAATATACATGTAATAATGTATTATTATTATTATTATTTTTCCTCCAATTTTCTTCTAATCAAGATCCTTTGCATGATTATATGAACGATTTTTGTATTATCTTCGTTGGGTATTTTCTAAGTGCATTTTTTCTCATTTGTATTTGTATACATATATATATGTTTCTCGTGTTTCGTAGAGTTTTGTTTGAAGAAGTTATTTTCACCGACATTCAAATACATAATTTAATTATGTTAAATTCACTTTGATATAAATGTTGTAATACATTTCATTCTGTTGATACACACATAATTGTATTTGAATGTTGATGCAATGAAATACATATACATTTGAATACTCGTTATTTTTTATGGATTGTCCAATTAGAAATACAAGTGCATTTGGATACATTAATACATTACATAGATTGAATGTATATGTATACAACACATCTGTTTTTTTTTTGCATAGCGTGAAATACATATACATTTGGATAATTATATTGTAGTATAATTCATTGTCATATTTTTTAGATTGTCCAATTGTATTGATATATCAACACAATTGTATTGAGCAATCTTAGAGATACAATTATGTTTATCGTGTATTTGAAATCGAAACAAACAAGATTTATCACAATTACAATAAATTAATTTAACGAAGAAATATAAGTGAAATACCTTTACGTTTGAACAAGAACAATAGCGACAATGAAAATTTGTATACGACGTATTCATTTTTTTAAAAAAAGTAATTTAAACCCAAATTTATACACATTGACTATGTAATTATTAGTTGTTAATGTAATTATGGAAGTTTGAGAATTTCAGCACATAATTAAAGAGATTCAGCTACCTTATTTAATTCACTATAATTCTATTTGTATCACCACATAATTAAAAAAAAACACAAATACAGCTGGATATTCAATTAAAGAGTAGTCATTTTTAGTAAATAACACACTTATAGCTATTGAACTTCAATAACCCTATAAATATAGTCATTCATGTAAGTTGGTCTATAAAAATTGTGGCAGTACACAAAATTAATTGAAAGATTAGGAAGGACTAATTTGTTACTATCCAGAAAATGAAATAGTTCATAATATTGGGGTTGTATTAAGTTTCAAAAGAAATTCTTTATGTTTCGAAGGAACTGAAAAAAATTATTATATTGAGACGATAAATTATTGAAAATTAACTATCTTCAGTTTACTAAAATCAAAGAGGGTTTTGAATATTTATGTAAAAGGTAACCCGCCTTTCTCTTGTTTGTTGAATAAAAATATGGGCATGATGAAAGAATCACATGCAAAAGTAAAATAGAAGTTTACTAGAATAAATATTAGTTGACATAACTGGTTGGCTACTCCGATTCAAATATGATGCAAAACAAATTGAGAATTCATGTAGCTATATGTTTGAAGAAATAAAAGATTCTTCAACAATACGTTTGTGTTGCTTGTTCTTACAATGAAATGATCACTGTACCAACTAAGATTGGGATTGTATTTGAAATATATAGAAAGATGAATATGATCCCGTTCATTTGTCATGTGGACATCTTACTACTATAATTTAATCGATGCATTTATGCTGTGGTCACTTGTGCATTTGTATCATTTACAAATTGATTTTGTAAGGTTATTTGCTTGAATTTTAAAATTACGAGCAGAGTTTTAAACTATAAAATTATGTTGATAATGCTGGTTGGTTTACCATACCTCCAATTATAGCTAGACCATTGATTATGAGAAAAATCTCTTAAATAAAATTTGGTATGAGACGAGTGTATTTAATGTGTACCCATTAAGCCAACTTGTTTCTTGCATTAAGCCAACTTGTTTCTTGATATACCGTGATTTCACGGTATAATTAATACTTTTTCCTTAAGTTTAGTGTGTCCGAAAGCCTTTTTGTGCAAATTTTGATATAAGTTTCTCTTTGTTTTACAGGAAATCTGTCCAAAGCTGAATGCGGAGATTTTGAGCGAAAAAATGCAGAAGAGACCACCTACGGAGCTTATGACGGTCCGTCGTGCCTGTGACGGTCCGTAGGTGGCAGCGTAGTGCAGCTGCTGAAGGAAGATGGGGAAGTCTGACCAAGTGTGGGATTACGAAGCTTGTGACGGTCCGTCATGGATATGACGGTCCGTCCTGCAGGTTCGTCGTGAAGATCAGAGAAGTGATCCCAGTACCCACATTCCAAGAGTTGAAGTATTTTGAAACGAAGACCCTCGACGGACCGTTTTGACTATGACGGTCCGTCATACTTGCCGTTGAGGGGAATGAAGAGAGCAGCAGAAGAAATTGTTAAGTATGGGACGACGGAGTCCATGACGGTCCGTCGCGACCACGACGGTCCGTCGACTCAGCCGCGTTTTGGCAGATTTCCAGTAATTAGAATCCTTGTTTAATTAGGTTTTTTATTTTTTATAAATAGTTTGAAAAACCTCGTTTTTGAGGTTAGACTCTGCTAGATTAGACATCATATTATTAGACTTTGTGTATTAGTGTTTGATTTTTGGAGATTCTTACAAGTGATTTTTGGTGATTAATCAAGCAAACTTTCGGACTTTATTCTTTATCATTGAAGTAAGTACATGAATTCTTATTTAATATATTTGAATACTGTGTTTATGGCTATGAGTAACTAAACTCTATAACTAGGGTTGTGGGAACCATAGGCAAATAATGAGATAAACCCTAGCTAAAATAACAATTCTAGAATAGTGTCTTGCATGTATTAATAATTCTTTAATTTAGAAGTCTTTTTAACGGATGATCAACGTTAGAACTCGCCTTAATGCTACTTGCCGGACCAAGGAGGTAGATAATAGGAAAAGAATTATTAACATAGATTTAGTGTATACTATCTAATAGGCTAGTATTGATTGGTACGAGGTAATAACTTAGTCAAATATCGAATACGATGCTTTATATGAGGTAAGGATAAGGGTTAGGATAGCAACACACGTAGCCGGACCAAGGTGCGGAGTGAGATTTTCTAGATGCCTGACCAAGGATTTATAAATACATAACTTATCACTTTGCATGCAAGATATTAGGAAAGAATTGTTATAGTTAGAGTTATCAAGTTATGAACCTGTGGGGAACACGTAAACCCTAGTTACTTTGATTAATTGATTAAAACCCAACATTAAAAGCTGTCAAGTGTCTCTTTCAATTTCGTTAGTTATTTTTACTCATTAGGAAATACAAACCCCCCTTTTTATGTTTTTACTTTCTAAGGAAGTCATCAACCGAACAATAGTAATAACAAGTTGAAGTTAAGTCTAGACTATTTTCCTCGTGGGAACGATCCCAACCTCACTAGTTGGATTATTTACTTGACGCGACCGCTTTACTTCTCATTTGAGAAGTAAGTTTGAGCGTATCAAATTTTGGCGCCGCTGCCGGGGAATTTAGCTTTTAGATTAACTTGAACTTATTACTAAAGTTTAGTTGATATTTTCTTGATTTTACTTTGTTTTATTGTTTTTGATTTCCTTTCAGAACTATCCTCCTTGTATGCCAAATACACGGAGAGGAAGAGAACCCTTGTTTCCCTACGATCACGAGCTAGAGCGTACACTGCGCAATATGAATTGAAACTTGGGAATAAATGATGAGGATCCAAACCAGAACATCCCAGATCCAGTGGATGTTCATGGTCAGATGTTACCCGACGCTCCGGGTGAACATCAACAGAGGGGACAAAATCCCGTTCCACGGCCCCAAGCATACTACAGAGGGTATGATAACATAGCAGACTCGGATGGGCCACTTGTCTTGCCCCCTCTACCCACAGGCCACACTTTTGTGGTAACTAGTAGCCTGATGCAAATGCTCACTGCCAGAGGTTTGTTTTCAGGGCTACCTTCTGAGGATCCACATGCCCATATAGCTAAGGTAAGGGCAGTGTGTAAAAGTTGTATGGGGAGGCCTGATTTGGATGTAGATGTAATAGGTCTCAGAGTGTTTCCTCTCTCACTGACGGGAGAGGCTGCTATGTGGTTCACTGAGCTCCCATACAACTCTATCTTCACTTGGAACCAACTACGGGATGTCTTCTTAGCACGCTACTATCCGGTCTCCAAGAAATTAAACCACAAAGACAGGGTGAACAACTTTGTGGCACTACCAGGAGATTCAGTTAGTAGTTCTTGGGATAGATTCACCTCATTCTTGAGAAGTGTTCCAAATCACCGTATTGATGATGAGTCACTGAAGGAATACTTCTATCGGGGACAGGATGATAACAATAAAGCGGTGTTGGACACTATAGTAGGTGGATCTTATGGAGAATGCCCTTATGCTGAGATTGCAGAAAAACTAGAGAAAATCTCCCGAAATAACAAAGCTTGGAGTACTAGGAAGTCCGATACAGGGAGAAACACCTTCGCAGTGCAGTCCACTCACAACCCAGCCACAGATGATATTCATGAAGAAATGGCTCAGATGAGAACTGAGCTTGGGTTGGTACTAAAACATGTCACTGGGGGTGCAGAAAAGATTAATGCAGTCAACTACTTGGCTAAACCACCACCTCCAAACGATGAGTGTTATTATGAGGAGGATTCCTATGCAGTAAATGAACAGATGGGGGGTTTCCGACCAAGTGCCCAAGGCTCTAATCAGGAAAATTGGCGCCAAGGTCAAGGGAACCAAGGTCGGAACTATGGTAACTACAATCGTGAGGGTCATTATGTCCGAGATGGAAACTACAATCGCGACAACAACTTCAACAGGGGTAGCTATGGTAACAGAAACGACAGGAATGGACCCTATGTTCCTCCTCAAAATCGTGAAGTTACTCCCAGGGATGGTGGAGGTAGTATGTCGCGAGTTGAGGATATGTTGCATAAGATGATGAGGAGGTTCGATGCTAGTGATGAGCACAATAAAGAGTTGAGGAATGATTTAGCGGGTATTGGGCAAAAAGTTGATACACATGCAATATCGATTAAGCAACTTGAGTTACAATTGGCCCAATTATCTGCAACTGTGAACACACGGCAACCGGGCACTCTTCCTAGCAACACTGTCCAAAATCCGAAAAATGATGGACATTGTATGGCAATTACTACTCGCGGTGGCAAGCAAACCATTGACCCACCTATGCCATCTAATGAGAATAAGGTGACAAAAGATACTGATAAAGTGGTAGATGTTGATGCTGAATTAGAGGATGAGACTGAGAAAGATGCTGAAGTGCCCAAAAAGGTAATTCCTATGCCTAGGCCACCACCCCCATTTCCTCAAAGATTAGTGAAAAAGACCGAGGATGGCAAATATCGGCGTTTTATAACAATGTTGAAGCAACTTTCTATCAATGTCCCTTTGGTAGAAGCTTTAGAACAAATGCCCGGTTACGCCAAGTTTATGAAAGATCTGGTCACAATGATAAGAGCGGTTACTTTTGAGGATGATGATAGAATGCAACATTGTAGTGCTATTGCTACAAGATCTCTGGTCCAAAAGAAAGAAGATCCGGGTGCATTCACTATTTCTTATACAATCGGGCTATTACATTTTGCGAAACCATTATGTGATCTGGGGGCAAGCATAAATCTCATGCCCCTCTCGATTTACAAGAAGTTGGGTTTGGGTGACCCAAAACCCACTGTGATGCGGCTACTGATGGCCGATCGAACAGTAAAACGGCCTATAGGGATACTCCATGATGTGTTAGTAAAAGTGGAGTCATTCATATTTCCAGCAGATTTTGTTATTCTTGATTGCGAAGTCAATTTTGAAGTGCCCATTATTCTTGAGAGGCCATTCCTTGCTAAGGGAAGAGCCTTAGTAGACATGGAAAAAGGGCAGATGAAATTTCGGTTGAACAATGAGGAAGTGACCTTTAATATTTGTAGGTCCATGAGGCAGAGTGGTGAGCTCCAATTGGCATCTGCTATATCCTACAACATGGGTGAGACATTTGAGACACAAATAGAAGAACGTCTAGGTGTCGAAGCATTAGCGACAGTGATAATGAACTTTGTTAGCGATTGCATTGAAGAGTATGAGTCATTAGTCGCTGCTCTTGACCGAGGTGATGTTCGGTTTAAACCAAAGAAATTTGAGCTTGATATGAAGAATCGCGAGTCCCCACCCGCGAAACCATCTATAGAGGAAGCTCCAAAATTAGAACTAAAAGCTCTCCCACCTCATCTCAGGTATGAATTCTTAGGAAAGGGTGACACTTTGCCGGTAATCATTGCATCAGACTTGGATGCACAACAGGTTTAGAGTTTGGTGACGGTACTAAAAAGGTTCAAAAGAGCTATTGGGTGGACTATTGCAGACATTATTGGGATCCCTCCCGGTATTTGCTCTCATAAAATCCAACTCATGCCTGATCATAAGCCGAGTGTTGAGCACCAGAGAAGCTTGAACCCTCCTATGCAAGAGGTTGTGAAGAAGGAAATCATCAAGTGGTTGGATGCCAGAGTAATATATCCAATCACTGATAGTAGTTGGGTATGCCCGGTTCAGTGTGTACCTAAGAAAGGGGGAATGACTGTGGTCCCCAACGAAAAGAATAAACTTGTTCCAATGAGACCGGTTACTGGATGGAGGGTGTGTATGGATTACCGTAAACTGAACTCATGGACTGAAAAAGACCATTTTCCTATGCCCTTCATGGATCAGATGTTGGATAGACTTGCCAGAAAGGGTGGTATTGTTTTCTTGATGGGTATTCGGGGTATAATCAGATTTCTATTGCACCAGAAGATCAAGAGAAAACCACTTTCACTTGTACATATGGGATCTTTGCGTTTAGAAGAATGGCGTTTGGGTTGTGCAATGCACCCGCAACCTTTCAGAGATGTATGATGTCAATATTTTCTGACATGGTGGAGGATACTATAGAAGTTTTTATGGATGATTTTTCTGTGGTTGGTGATTCATTCGAGCGGTGTTTGGCCAATTTATCTGAGGTCCTTAAGAGATGTGAAGACTTCAATTTAGTACTAAACTGGGAAAAGTGTCATTTCATGGTGAAAGAGGGTATTGTGTTGGGTTATCGCATTTCAGAAAAGGGCATAGAGCTGGATCGAGCTAAAGTCGAGGTAATCGAAAGACTTCCCCCGCCGATCTCTGTGAAAGGTGTGAGAAGCTTTCTTGGGCATGCAGGTTTTTACCGGAGATTCATCAAAGACTTTTCAAAGATTGCACACCCATTGTGCAAATTGCTGGAGAAAGAATGTAAATTTTGTTTTGATGAATCCTGTCTTAAAGTATTCAGTGAGCTAAAAGAAAAGTTAGTGTCTGCACCTATCATTATTTCTCCGGATTGGAACAGTCTATTTGAGGTAATGTGCGATGCGAGTGGGGTGGCTCTTGGTATAGTATTGGGACAGAGAAGAAACAAAATCCTGCACCCAATTTACTATGATAGTAAAGCCCTAAATGAAGCTCAGAAGAACTACACAGTGACTGAGCAAGAACTCCTTGCAGTAGTCTTTGCTTTTGAGAAATTTCGCTCCTATTTGCTAGGTACTAGAGTTATAGTGCATACTGACCATTCAGCATTGAGATATTTGATGGCGAAGAAGGATGCGAAACCTAGGCTGATTCGTTGGGTATTACTGCTGCAAGAATTTGACTTTGAAGTGCTGGATAGAAAAGGAACTGAAAATCAAGTTGCTGATCACTTGTCTCGTCTAGAGGATGAAGCTATGAGAGAGTTAGGGGATAAGACTGACATTGATGATACTTTCCCCGATGAACATGTATTGGCTGCTTCACAAGACTTGATTCCATGGTTCGCAGATTTTGCGAACTATCTGGCTAGTGATATTGTTCCATCAGACTTGTCCTTTCATCAAAGGAAAAAGTTCATGTACGATGTGAAGAAGTTCTTTTGGGATGAACCATACTTGTATAGGAGTTGTGCCGAAGGGCTTATTCGGTGTTGTGTGCCAGAATGTGAAATGTTGAGTGTGTTGGAGGCATGCCATTCTTCACCTGTTGGCGGACATCACAGTGGTATCCGAACCGCTCATAAGATATTACAATGTGGTTACTATTGGCCAACTCTTCATCAAGATGCTCATGGGTTTGCTAAAGCATGTGACAAATGTCAACGAGATGGTGGTATTTCAAGAAAGCAAGATCTCCCTCTAAACCCCATTCTTGTGATTGAGTTATTTGATGTTTGGGGTATTGACTTTATGGGCCCTTTCGTGAGTTCTCATGGAATGAAGTACATTCTAGTAGCAGTCGATTATGTATCTAAATGGGTCGAAGCCATAGCCCTAGCAAACAATGAAGGGAAGAGTGTCACTGCATTCTTGAAAAAGAATATATTCTCTCGTTTTGGCACCCCAAGGGCCATTATTAGTGATGGGGGCTCCCACTTCTGCAACAGATTGTTCAAGGGGTTATTGGAGAAATACGGGGTTCGCCATAATGTGGCCACTCCTTACCACCCTCAAACTAGTGGGCAAGTTGAAGTGTCGAATCGGGAAATAAAACAGATATTGTCAAAAACAGTGAATGCTAGTAGAACGGATTGGTCAAGGAGGCTTGATGATGCTCTTTGGGCCTACCGGACAGCATATAAGACTCCCATAGGTATGTCTCCATACCAACTTGTATATGGGAAAGCTTGTCATCTTCCGGTTGAGTTAGAGCATAAAGCCATGTGGGCTATGAAGAAGTTAAAAATGGATTGGAGCGAAGCTGCAGAGCAACGGTTAAATGGGTTGAATGAACTCGATGAATTTCGCCTAAAAGCCTATGAGAGCTCAGCACTATACAAAGAAAAGATGAAGAAGTACCATGACAACAAAATTGAAAAGCGAGAATTTATGGTCGGGGATTTGGTGCTTTTATTCAATTCCAGGTTGCGCTTGTTTCCGGGCAAGCTCAAGTCCAAATGGACTGGTCCTTACTTGGTTACCCAACTATTCCCTCATGGAGCAGTTGAGTTGGAAACTAAGGAGGGTGTGCGGTTCAAGGCGAATGGACAGCGCATAAAAATCTATTTTGGGCATGCTGAATCGGCAAATGAAGTTATAGAGGCATACCATCTTGATGAAGTCTGAGTAATCAAGGGTCCCCAGTCGTGCCGCGACATTAAATCAGACGCTTGTTGGGAGGCAACCCAATACTTACCGTTTTTTTTTAAAGTAATGGTAGCGTTTTTCTATTAATGGGTTTTAAATTTGCAGGCACATCACCAGGGAATTCTGCAGAAAATTACTCTGCAGCAGTCACTGACGGAAACATTGACGGACCGTTTCACCTGTGACGGACCGTCGTATACATCCGTCGTACCAGGTACGCTTTTCCAGCCTCTGACCAGCCAAACCGGTGGTGTGTCGACGGCCAGTTTCAAGTTTACTCCGACGCCAAGTTCCTGACTGATAAAGGAGTAATGACTCGAACACTCACCTTGGAGCAGCGGGTACTTACAGGGAGTCTCCCAACGATACCGGAGATCCATAACCTCTTCACTAGGCATCGCTTAGAGTGGACAACACGTCCGTTGGGACGATACAGCGAGGAAATGGTCCGAGAGTTCTACGCATCCTATGTAGCGACTCTCCGATCACAGATCGATAGGCGGGCTGCCCCCGCTAAACAGGCCCCACTTGAGCAGGTCCGAGTCCGGGGCGTGCAGGTTGACATTTCCCTGCCAGCCATCCGCTGGTTTCTATACAGCGAGAGTGTTGATGCCACTCGAACTCCACACACTGCCGACTTTGACTACCGCTGGCAGATAGTGAAGGATGGCCAGTTCTTACGTGAGCCAGCACTGAGAGAGACCACCAAGAGGTGGATGGCTTTGCACCTATCAGTCGACGGAGAGGGTGCCGATTGGGTCACTGAGCCGAAGGGGGCCATCAAGAAGGCCAGCCTCACGTTCGTCGCAAAGTTCTTGTGGCTGCTCGTCCGTGACTGTCTTTCCCCCACAGCTGCTGATAACATCGTCACCTGGGATCGAGCAGTGTTGATGGCGGCGATGATAGCCGGATTCGAGGTGGACTTCGCATGGCTTCTCCAGGCAGTCATGCACGAGAGGGCATTCAAGGTCACTACTACCTACCCCTTCCTGTGTATGATCTTTGCCCTTTGCAGATCCGCAGGTGTGCCCATATGGCACATAGATCAGTTGAAGACCCCGCAGGGCACCGTTGACGTCGGCCTCATCAGAGACGAGGCCAATGAGTTGGCGCCACGCAGAGGGCCCCGTCCAGAGCTGCCCCCTCTTGCTGATGATCTTGTGGATACGGTTGTCCAGGCCCGCACAGCTACACAGGCATCCACTAACACTACCCCGATCGAGTCTATCCCGGGTAGTAGCACAGCCCCGAGCTCCTCTCACACAGCCCCTCTACCGTTATTGGCCCCGCTTGCTAGGGTCCAAAAACTGGAGGCAGAAATGGCCACTCTTCTGGATCATATCCAGCCGTGGATGCAGAAGTCTATTACTGAGTCTGAAGCGCGTATAGAGAGGAAGATGCAGCGGAAGATTGCTGAGGTTAACCAGCGCCTAGATGCCTTTGAGTTGAGAGTGTTAGCTTGACCAGCCCCTCCGGTAGATGTGTCGACTCTTCAGGCTGCAGTCGACAGTCTTCGTGCAGACATCGCCACGATACTAGCGGCGAGGGTGCCGAATTCTGAGGCCCCTTCTGTCGAGCCTGCTGAGGACACAGTATTGGCGGACCTGTTTACTACTTCTGAAATTCCACCACCTCCCCCTCAAGAGAGTGCCAAGAGGCGTAGGGGTCGAGCAGAGGATGAGGCGCGAGCAAGGAAGAAGGAGCGCCGAGAGATGGAGGCTGCGAGGAGAGCCTCACTTGCTGAGGCGGAGGCACACCAAATCAGAGCATCGCAGATAGCGGCTGGGGCGTCTAGCTCCCGCACTTTAGAGACAGCAGGAGGCACTACTGATGGTGCGGTTGCTGCTGAGGACACCAGTGAGGGTGTCCAGATTACAGAGGACGTGGGTTCCGAGAAACCGGACCCACCAGCTTGCTGATCGACGGCGCTATGCGCCACAGGTTTGCTTCACCTACCACTCTAATATTTAGATTTTTTATGCATTGGGGACAATTGCATGCTTTTTTGTTGGGGGTCTGAGTAGCCCAAGTCACTATCCTCTTTTGGGGTTTTCTTGCCTGTGTTCTTTTTCCCCAAAAGACTGATTACTTTTTCTGTTGAACCGGCACTTTACATCTTTTGTACATAGTTTAACTCTGATGCATGATGGCTAAAATGATATCCTGATAAAACTAGAAAATGTTGCATGACTAGGCGTAGTAACTGATAATTGTGTGGCTCTAAATATGAAATAGAGTTACACCATTGCACTACCCTAAATCTTCAAGTTGAACTAGGTGTCTGATAATCTGGTATAGTGATGAGATATAAAGTGAGTGTGAGGAAATTTGAATAGTCCACTATTGGTACTAAGCTAGAACTTGCCTGGTTAGTCCTGCTAAAAGTAAGCTGTAACAGACAGTTAGGAAAGGATCATAGGCCCTTATTCAAAATAGCCCATTTCTAGCCTAAATAAAAGAAACCAAATGAAAGTTATCCTTCTTTGATCCAAATAATTTGAGCTTAAAATTAGACCTTTCTTTTTCACCCCAACTGATCTTTTCTGGGAACAATATGTTGGCCCTGGTCCCTCCTTGGACATGTGCACCTCAGCTTATGCCAAAAGCATAAGTTGAGGGTGGCTAACGCATAAACAACCTTTGTTATGGCCCTGACCCAACTTTGGGTATCGTGTACCTTGACTCATGGCAAAGCCATGAGTTGAGGGTGGCTGTTTTGAGAAATGCTCTGGAAAGTGGGGTTGAAAGAACAAAGAGAGAGAAAGAACAAAAGCAAAGTGACTCAAGAACTCGTTGAAAGAAAAGTAAAAAAAAAGAAAAGAAAAGAGTCACTTACACAAATGAAGAAAGAAGGGAAAATAGCAAGGTGAAAGAATGGGAGAAACTGGGCGAGATAAATTGATAGAAAGTGGAAGGTTTAGCCGATATGTCAAGGAGGGCAAAAAAAAGTCACTAAAGTATACCTATATATACCCTACCTGACTCTGAGCCTATGTTACAAGCTAAGAAAGTCCTATCGTGATCCTAAGGGTTGTATAGCGAACTTAAGGCAGTGAAAATAAGGGCAAGCTTATGGCAATAGGTATGAATGAGTGTGACTTTGTTCTGAGAGCGAGTGTTGAAAAGTAATCCTTATACTCAAACTGAAATCATTGTGTGAAAAATGAGGATTTTGTTTTGAACTGAGGATACAAGTTGCAATACCGGAATTGTTAGCACCTCGGTGAATAGGTGTTAGTGCATGGTGAGTCTGTGTCATGTTCGAATCTCACAAAATTCAATCCTAATAGTGATAGCATGCATAGATTTGATGAGATTAATCGGGATTGATAGCCAAATGATTGCAAAGGATAAAACATGAATACTATTGTACAAAGATTGTGTAGTGAGTCATAGTGCGTCGCTTGAGGACAAACAACAAATTTAAGTTGAGGGTGTTGATATACCGTGGTTTCACGGTATAATTAATACTTTTTCCTTAAGTTTAGTGTGTCCGAAAGCCTTTTTGTGCAAATTTTGATATAAGTTTCTCTTTGTTTTGCAGGAAATCTGTCCAAAGCTGAATGCGGAGATTTTGAGCGAAAAAATGCAGAAGAGACCAACTACGGAGCTTATGACGGTCCGTCGTGCCTGTGACGGTCCGTAGGTAGCAGCGTAGTGCAGCTGCTGAAGGAAGATGGGGAAGTCTGACCAATTGTGGGATTACGAAGCTTGTGACAGTCCGTCATGTATATGACGGTCCGTCCTGCAGGTTCGTCGTGAAGATCAGAGAAGTGATCCCAGTACCCAGATTCCAAGAGTTGAAGTATTTTGAAACGAAGACCCTCGACGGACCGTTGTGCCTATGACGGTCCGTCATACTTGCCGTCGAGGGGAATGAAGAGAGTAGCAGAAGAAATTGCTAAGTATGGGACGACGGAGTCCATGACGGTCCGTCGCGACCACGACGGTCCGTCGCGAGGTCCGTCGACCCAGCCGCGTTTTGGCAGATTTCCAGTAATTAGAATCCTTGGTTAATTAGGTTTTTTATTTTTTATAAATAGTTCGAAAAACCTCGTTTTTGAGGTTAGACTCTGCTAGATTAGACATCATATTATTAGACTTTGTGTATTAGTGTTTGATTTTTGGAGATTCTTACAAGTGATTTTTGGTGATTAATCAAGCAAACTTTCGGACTTTATTCTTTCTCATTGAAGTAAGTACATGAATTCTTATTTAATATATTTGAATACTGTGTTTATGTCTATGAGTAACTAAACTCCATAACTAGGGTTGTGGTAACCATAAGCAAATAATGAGATAAACCCTAGCTAAAATAACAATTCTAGAATAGTGTCTTGCATGTATTAATAATTCTTTCGCTTAGAAGTCTTTTTAACGGATGATCAACGTTAGAACTCGCCTTAATGCTACTTGCCGGACCAAGGAGGTAGATAATAGGAAAAGAATTATTAACATAGATTATTGTATACTATCTAATAGGCTAGTATTGATTGGTACGAGGTAATAACTTAGTCAAATATAGAATACGATGCTTAATATGAGGTAAGGATAAGGGTTAGGATAGCAACACACGTAGCCGGACCAAGGTGCGGAGTGAGATTTTCTAGATGCCGGACCAAGGATTTAGAAATACATAACTTATCACTTTGCATGCATGATATTAGGAAAGAATTGTTATAGTTAGAGTTATCAAGTTATGAACCTGTGGGGAACACGTAAACCCTAGTTACTTTAATTAATTGATTAAAACCCAACATTAAAAGCTGTCAAGTGTCTCTTTCAATTTCGTTAGTTATTTTTACTCATTAGGAAATACAAACCCCCCTTTTTATGTTTTTACTTTCTAAGGAAGTCATCAACCGAACAATAGTAATAACAAGTTGAAGTTAAGTCTAGACTATTTTCCTCGTGGGAACGATCCCAACCTCACTAGTTGGGTTATTTACTTGACGCGACCGCTTTACTTGTCATTTGAGAAGTAAGTTTGAGCGTATTATTTCTTCCATCACAATTGATTCAGTGTCAGGAACCAAATAATTTTCATTTAAAATTTGATATATGCACATAAATTTTATTGCTCCACCATGCACAATGATGGATCCCTAAATGAGGTTGGGGGTAAATGTTAGATTTCTTAACATTAGGGAGAGATATGTTTAGCAGCTGAAAATCATGTGTGAGGTGCAGTATCTAGATCCTTGTTAAAAATGTGAACTTGAAGTTCAAGATATAATTCATTTGCCAAATGCTGCAAATAGTTTGTCAGATGTATTTGCTGACTCAATCTTTTAATTAAGCTGCAAATGCTCCAATAAATAGACTTGAAGGACAGAGTCTATGATATATCAGAAACGTAATATACCAATCGATTTCAAACGTAAAACTCATTGAGGAAAGAGACGAGTTAATTATCAAAATGTTCTTGATAATGAGGTAAGTGCTTTGAAAGAGCACTACGGCATACCACTTCATAAAATGTCCAGATACCTGAAATTATGAAAAATGAAGAGATCTCAATAAACTGTGTCGTATTGGAATCAAATCAAAGGACAGTCGGCGGTATCTTTGATATGAAGTAGCACTTAATGCTATAAATGGCAACGAGAATCTTGAATTCAAATCTTTCATGTAGTGCAGACATTTAAATGATTGACCAAATAAAATGCACTATTCAAGTATAGTTTTTTTCACTTAGAAAAATCATGTTTTTGAACTTATAGTTCATAAATGTCACGACCCCGACCGTCGTGATTGACACCCACACTAACTCTATGGTGGGAGAACCACACTACAACCCAACCCAAACAACTAAATGAAAAACTAAGACATTTAAGTTACAGAAGCAAGTTAAATAGTAAGAAAATAAATAGAGTTCCCATAAATTCTAACAATAGTCTATCAACTAAAATAAATGCGAAAGAATTAACCTAGAACCTGAAAGTTAATGTACCAAAACATCTAAACAATGAACCAAAGTTTAAAAGGAAAAATGGGTACAACCAACCAATCTAAGAAGCATCTAAGAACTAGTCTAAATCTGAAAATGTGGACAGAGACTTAAAGAGAATCCAAGGCAGCCCAAAAGAACTAGCTCACCCTTGAATTCGAACGATCAATAGTCTTCTAAACGAGATCTGTAAATAATCGCTTGAAGATGCCATGTACTTAACAAAAGTAATAGCAAATGCAGTATCAGTACACAATCACAACGTACTGGTAGGATCACGCGGCTATCCCATTAAGTGTAACATAAGCAAGTCAATACAACATTATAACACATGCATATAATGAACATATACAATATTATTAACATTTATGAGCAGCACACATTTTCACAATTCTCAAGACACACATTTATGTCAAGTAGTTGGTCCTCTCATGGAACCCAAACCCAAATTGTTAGTATATCCGAACGTGATACTCGATTCCATAGTTTTGCCGGAACGTGGCAATTCGATTCCCTTTTTATGTCAAAATGTGACAACCTGTCCCAGTTAGTTATGCCAGAACGTGAAAATTCGATCCTTCAACACAACACAATAACAAACACAAGTATACTCTCAAGTCATATAATCAAAAATGATTCATGGTATATGGTCATTCGTCCATCTCATTTACTACAAGTGTGATCAATAATGCAATATTCATATACATAAAAATATCATAACAAAGCAAGAACAAACACATATCACAGAATCATAGAATCACAACCATCACTTACCTCGTAACAAACTTGAAATCTTTAGAATCTTTATCCTTCCCTTTTCGGATCCGTTCCGCTTGTTCTTGGTCACAAACATTCAATAAAAAAAATGAGAATCAATATACATTCACTAATTATCCGTATTTTCAACAATTCTATGAATCCTAGATCATACCATGATCCCAAGTATCCAAAATAGGACTGTTTCCACCATATAACTAGATCAATAACCCTCAACCACCATTAATTTTTCATTCTATTACGTTTTACGTATCAAAAAATGGATCCAGGGAGTGAAAAACTTACATTTAGCCTCAAGAATGGTGAAACATGAGTAAGAGTCGCCTAGTGTTTGTTCCTTAGCTCAAAAGGTCAAAAAGTGCATAATAAGGTCGTTTAGAGATTTATTAACGACCTTAAGTCGCGTCGAGCCCATCACAGCAGCCCCACCAGAGTGATCAAAATCCCGCCAGGACGGCTTGCACGAAACCGGTGAAACCATTTCACAACACACCTCTAACCAATGACACTCAAAAAATACCTTTTACGCTAAGTTCAATTTTGGGAGTTCTATTCGCCTGAATTCAGTTCTGTAAAGTCGTACATATTTCTTAACGAGTTATCTATCTCCTCATGTAATCAAAGTTATAAATAAATCACCTGATTGTTAGCAAATTGTTCTACACCTTAATAACTCCAATTTCGTTCAAATCTGAACTAGCTAGGTTGAAAAATTTCAAGTTACTACAAAAAAAATTTCCAACATATAGTGGGCAATTGCTTTGAAGTAATGTAGAATCATTTATATTTTTTTAACAGAAAAATCATTTGAAAATATACGTCAAGTTTTATCTCTAGCTGAACCTATGTTGCATCTGCACCACTAAGTATTATGTAGAAAAAATTAAAATGTTTGACATGTTGGGCCAGTACTTACACTCTTGTTGTCTTACAACCTTATGAATTTTATTGCCATATTTTGGGCTACTTTGATGTTTTCACAACCTTTCTAAAACTTTTATCCTTTGAAGTTACTACTGGATTTATTCACATATCTTAAATTTTATGTTTTGTTTTGAAAAATGATTTTAGGGTTTGCATCAAGTTGGTCACTACTAATGTTATTTTTTTCTTATGCTCCTTAATTTGTTTTCTTATATGATCGATGGCCTAAATTTGAAACCATAACAATTGAACTTCAAGACACAAATCTAAAGTATGGACTTCAATTTTGTTGGGCTAATATTATAAATGATGAGCCCACTTTGTCAAGCTCAAGATGTCATTTTATTCTAGAGGCCTAATTAGGTGTCACATGGCATGTAAGTCAAAGGGAGAAGTCAATAGGATCATGTCATATACATGACATGGCATGTCTAGCCAAATCAAGGATCAATAAAAATATGTCATGCATGTGTATGTATTAGTGATATGTTCCGATCAATCAAATATTGTCACATTATTTAAATCTGATTGGCTAAAGAAAGTATATCTTCATCACAACTCATCCATTTTACAATTTACAATAAGGGTCTTCGTTTTGAGCTCGTAGTTAAACATTGAAGAATTCTCAACAAGTTATACAAGTTGAAGTATTCAAATACTCAAGTTTAAGATACAACTCAAGATCACTAGATTCAAAAATAAGACATCAAATTCACAACTCAAGATCCAACTCAAAATCCCTTGAATTCAAAAGCAACTGAAAATCAAATTCAACAAATTTAAGATCCAACTCAAAGGCTCTTGAACTTATATTTGAAAAGATGAATTAGAGGATTCATAGAGATTGTAATAATCAGTATTTGAAATAAAATACTATGATTATTGCGATATTATTTACCATCTTGATTATTATCTTTCCAATGGGAATTTTATTTTCTACAATGAGTTATATTGTACATATGAGATGACAAACACTTAGACTCATATACTAGGAGTTAACATCTTAAAAGATCACTCAACTTTAAGAATTGATCTAACAAAGTCATTAAAAGTTTGTTTTGTATAAAAAAAATCACTGAACTTAGATTTTTATATCAATAAAATCACTCAACTTTAGGAATTGATCTAGCAAAATCGTTAAAGCTTGTTTTGTATCAAAAAAATCACTCAACTTAAATTTTTATATCAATTAGAAAATATTAACAGTCCAATAAATAGTTAATTGCAGCTAATTAGACTTCTGTTTTTCCTTTTGGAGTAAAATTTAACTTTGAATTAAAGCTTTTGAAAAGCAGGTTTTCAGAATAAATTTTCAAGGACATTCTATCAAGCAATTTTTATGCATTCAGCAATATTGTTAGAATATATACATAAACATTACGAACACATTAATAGCTTCTTAAACATATCGATAAATTTAATTTAAACACTCAAACTAACCATGGAAGAAAACATCAAATTAGATTGATACATAAATTAGTTTGCAATTTCTGGGCACATGCAATATATAATAATGTTGTTATATATATTAACTTGTAAATTAATCAGGTGGCAGATGGAAGTACGTAGTAAAAGCAATCCAGGAAAAGCAGGAATTCAACGTAACAAAAGGAAGTATAAATATAAGTTAATTACTGAAAATAAAGAAAAGGATATCAAATATGAGAGTTTTCCATATTTATTCTGGTCCACATACATAGAGATAGACGATAATGTGGATTGTTTTATTTTAGTAATATGGATACATAGAGATAGACGATAATGTGGATTGTTTTATTTTAGTAATATAGATGTTGCTCAGACTCTTAAATGTCAAACGGTTGGGTGTGTACTTTTGAAGAATCCGAGAGAGACGGTTGGAAATAAGGATACAAGTGTTAATTAATTAGGCCACGATTGGATAGGATGCACAAGTTGCAACCCCACAGGGCACCGTTGACGTCGGCCTCATCAGAGACGAGGTCAATGAGTTGACGCCACGTAGAGGGCCCCGTCCAGAGCTGCCCTCTCTTGCTGATGATCTTGTGGATACGGTTGCCCAGGCCCGCACAGCTACACAGGCATCCACTAACACTACCCCGATCGAGTCTATCTCGGGTAGTAGCACAACCCCGAGCTCCTCTCACACAGCCCCTCTACCGTTATTGGCCCCGCTTGCTAGGGTCCAAAAACTTGAGGTAGAAATGGCCACTCTTCTGGATCATATCCAGCCGTGGATGCAGAAGTCTATTACTGAGTCTGAAGCGCGTATAGAGAGGAAGATACAGCGGAAGATTGCCGAGGTTAACCAGCGCCTAGATGCCTTTGAGTTGAGAGTGTTAGCTTGACCAGCCCCTCCGGTAGATGTGTCGACTCTTCAGGCTGCAGTCGACAGTCATCGTGCAGACATCGCCACGATACTAGCGGCGAGGGTGCCGGATTCTGAGGCCCCTTCTGTCGAGCCTGCTGAGGACACAGTATTGGCGGACCTGTTTACTACTTCTGAAATTCCACCACCTCCCCCTCCAGAGAGTGCCAAGAGGCGTAGGGGTCGAGCAGAGGATGAGGCGCGAGCAAGGAAGAAGGAGCGCCGAGAGATGGAGGCTGCGAGGAGAGCCTCACTTGCTGAGGCGGAGGCACACCAAATCAGAGCATCGCAAATAGCGGCTGGGGCGTCTAGCTCCCGCAGTGTAAAGACAGCAGGAGGCACTACTGATGGTGCGGTTGCTGCTGAGGACACCAGTGAGGGTGTCCAGATTGCAGAGGACGTGGGTTCCGGGAAACCGGACCTACCAGCTTGCTGATCGACGGCGCTATGCGCCACAGGTTTGCTTCACCTACCACTCTAATATTTAGATTTTTTATGCATTGAGGGCAATTGCATGTTTTTTTGTTGGGGGTCTGAGTAGCCTAACTCACTATCCTCTTTTGGGGTTTTCTTGCCTGTGTTCTTTTTCCCCAAAAGACTGATTACTTTTTCTGTTGAACCGGCACGTTACATCTTTTGTACATAGTTTAACTCTGAAGCATGATGGCTAAAATGATATCCTGATAAAACTAGAAAATGTTGCATGACTAGGCGTAGTAACTGATAATTGTGTGGCTCTAAATATGAAATAGAGTTACACCATTGCATTACCCTAAATCTTCAAGTCGAACTAGGTGTCTGATAATCTGGTATAGTGATGAGATGTAAAGTGAGTGTGAGGAAATTTGAATAGTCCACTATTGGTACTAAGCTAGAATTTGCCTGGTTAGTCCTGCTAAAAGTAAGCTGTAACAGACAGTGAGGAAAGGATCATAGGCCCTTATTCAAAATAGCCCATTTCTAGCCTAAATAAAAGAAACCAAATGAAAGTTATCCTTCTTTGATCCAAATAATTTGAGCTTAAAATTAGACCTTTCTTTTTCACCCCAACTGATCTTTTCTGGGAACAATATGTTGGCCCTGGTCCCTCCTTGGACATGTGCACCTCAGCTTATGCCAAAAGCATAAGTTGAGGGTGGCTAACGCATAAACAACCTTTGTTATGGCCCTGACCCAACTTTGGGTATCGTGTACCTTGACTCATGGCAAAGCCATGAGTTGAGGGTGGCTGTTTTGAGAAATGCTCTGGAAAGTGGGGTTGAAAGAACAAAGAGAGAGAAAGAACAAAAGCAAAGTGACTCAAGAACTCGTTGAAAGAAAAGTAAAAAAAAAAAAAGGAAAAGAGTCACTTACACAAATGAAGAAAGAAGGGAAAATAGCAAGGTGAAAGAATGGGAGAAACTGGGCGAGATAAATTGATAGAAAGTGGAAGGTTTAGCCGATATGTCAAGGAGGGCAAAAAAAAGTCACTAAAGTATACCTAAATATACCCTACCTGACTCTAAGCCTATGTTTCAAGCTAAGAAATTCCTATCGTGATCCTAAGGGTTGTATAACGAACTTAAGGCAGTGAAAATAAGGGCAAGCTTATGGCAATAGGTATGAATGAGTGTGACTTTGTTCTGAGAGCGAGTGTTGAAAAGTAATCCTTATACTCAAACTGAAATCATTGTGTGAAAAATGAGGATTTTGTTTTGAAGTGAGGACACAAGTTGCAATACCGGAATTGTTAGCACCTCGGTGAATAGGTGTTAGTGCATGGTGAGTCTGTGTCATGTTCGAATCTCACAAAATTCAAGCCTAATAGTGATAGCATGCATAGATTTGATGAGATTAATCGGGATTGATAGCCAAATGATTGCAAAGTATAAAACATGAATACTATTGTACAAAGATTGTGTAGTGAGTCATAGTGCGTCGCTTGAGGACAAACAATGAATTTAAGTTGAGGGTGTTGATATACCGTGGTTTCACGGTATAACTAATACTTTTTCCTTAAGTTTAGTGTGTCCGAAAGCCTTTTTATGCAAATTTTGATATAAGTTTCTCTTTGTTTTGCAGGAAATCTGTCCAAAGCTGAATGCGGATATTTTGAGCGAAAAAATGCAGAAGAGACCACCTACGGAGCTTATGACGGTCCGTCGTGCCTGTGACGGTCCGTAGGTGGCAGCGTAGTGCAGCTGCTGAAGGAAGATGGGGAAGTCTGACCAAGTGTGGGATTACGAAGCTTGTGACAGTCCGTCATGGATATGACGGTCCGTCCTGCAGGTTCGTCGTGAAGATCAGAGAAGTGATCCCAGTACCCAGATTCCAAGAGTTGAAGTATTTTGAAACGAAGACCCTCGACGGACCGTTGTGCCTATGACGGTCCGTCATACTTGCCGTCGAGGGGAATGAAGAGAGCAGCAGAAGAAATTGCTAAGTATGGGACGACGGAGTCCATGACGGTCCGTCGCGACCACGACAGTCCGTCGCGAGGTCCGTCGACCCAGCCGCGTTTTGGCAGATTTCCAGTAATTAGAATCCTTGGTTAATTAGGTTTTTTATTTTTTATAAATAGTTCGAAAAACCTCGTTTTTGAGGCTAGACTCTGCTAGATTAGACATCATATTATTAGACTTTGTGTATTAGTGTTTGATTTTTGGAGATTCTTACAAGTGATTTTTGGTGATTAATCAAGCAAACTTTCGGACTTTATTCTTTCTCATTGAAGTAAGTACATGAATTCTTATTTAATATATTTGAATACTGTGTTTATGTCTATGAGTAACTAAACTCCATAACTAGGGTTGTGGTAACTATAGGCAAATAATGAGATAAACCCTAGCTAAAATAACAATTCTAGAATAGTGTCTTGCATGTATTAATAATTCTTTCGCTTAGAAGTCTTTTTAACGGATGATCAACGTTAGAACTCGCCTTAATGCTACTTGCCGGACCAAGGAGGTAGATAATAGGAAAAGAATTATTAACATAGATTATTGTATACTATCTAATAGGCTAGTATTGATTGGTACGAGGTAATAACTTAGTCAAATATAGAATACGATGCTTAATATGAGGTAAGGATAAGGGTTAGGATAGCAACACACGTAGCCGGACCAAGGTGCGGAGTGAGATTTTCTAGATGCCGGACCAAGGATTTAGAAATACATAACTTATCACTTTGCATGCATGATATTAGGAAAGAATTGTTATAGTTAGAGTTATCAAGTTATGAACCTGTGGGGAACACGTAAACCCTAGTTACTTTGATTAATTGATTAAAACCCAACATTAAAAGCTGTCAAGTGTCTCTTTCAATTTCGTTAGTTATTTTTACTCATTAGGAAATACAAACCCCCCTTTTTATGTTTTTACTTTCTAAGGAAGTCATCAACCGAACAATAGTAATAACAAGTTGAAGTTAAGTCTAGACTATTTTCCTCGTGGGAACGATCCCAACCTCACTAGTTGGGTTATTTACTTGACGCGACCGCTTTACTTGTCATTTGAGAAGTAAGTTTGAGCGTATCATTTCTTCCATCACAATTGATTCAATGTCAGGAACCAAATAATTTTCATTTAAAATTTGATATATGCACATAAATTTTATTGCTCCACCATGCACAATGATGGATCCCTAAATGAGGTTAGGGGTAAATGTTAGATTTCTTAACATTAGGGAGAGATATGTTTAGCAGCTGAAAATCATGTGTGAGGTGCAGTATCTAGATCCTTGTTAAAAATGTGAACTTGAAGTTCAAGATATAATTCATTTGCAAAATGCTGCAAATAGTTTGTCAGATGTATTTGCTGACTCAATGTTTTAATTAAGCTGCAAATGCTCCAATAAATAGACTTGAAGGACAGAGTCTATGATATATCAGAAACGTAATATACCAATCGATTTCAAACGTAAAACTCATTGAGGAAAGAGACGAGTTAATTATCAAAATGTTCTTGATAATGAGGTAAGTGCTTTGAAAGAGCACTACGGCATACCACTTCATAAAATGTCCAGATACCTGAAATTATGAAAAATGAAGAGATCTCAATAAACTGTGTCGTATTGGAATCAAATCAAAGGACAGTCGGCGGTATCTTTGATATGAAGTAGCACTTAATGCTATAAATGGCAACGAGAATCTTGAATTCAAATCTTTCATGTAGTGCAGACATTTAAATGATTGACCAAATAAAATGCACTATTTAAGTATAGTTTTTTTCACTTAGAAAAATCATGTTTTTGAACTTATAGTTCATAAATGTCACGACCCCGACCGTCGTGATTGACACCCACACTAACTCTATGGTGGGAGAACCACACTACAACCCAACCCAAATAACTAAATCAAAAACTAAGACATTTAAGTTACAGAAGCAAGTTAAATAGTAAGAAAATAAATAGAGTTCCCATAAATTCTAACAATAGTCTATCAACTAAAATAAATGCGAAAGAATTAACCTAGAACCTGAAAGTTAATGTACCAAAACATCTAAACAATGAACCAAAGTTTAAAAGGAAAAATGGGTACAACCAACCAATCTAAGAAGCATCTAAGAACTAGTCTAAATCTGAAAATGTGGACAGAGACTTAAAGAGAATCCAAGGCAGCCCAAAAGAACTAGCTCACCCTTGAATTCGAACGATCAATAGTCTTCTAAACGAGATCTGTAAATAATCGCTTGAAGATGCCATGTACTTAACAAAAGTAATAGCAAATGCAGTATCAGTACACAATCACAACGTACTGGTAGGATCACGCGGCTATCCCATTAAGTGTAACATAAGCAAGTCAATACAACATTATAACACATGCATATAATGAACATATACAATATTATTAACATTTATGAGCAGCACACATTTTCACAATTCTCAAGACACACATTTATGTCAAGTAGTTGGTCCTCTCATGGAACCCAAACCCAAATTGTTAGTATATCAGAACGTGATACTCGATTCCATAGTTTTGCCGGAACGTGGCAATTCGATTCCCTTTTTATGTCAAAATGTGACAACCTGTCCCAGTTAGTTATGCCAGAACGTGAAAATTCGATCCTTCAACACAACACAATAACAAACACAAGTATACTCTCAAGTCATATAATCAAAAATGATTCATGGTATATGGTCATTCGTCCATCTCATTTACTACAAGTGTGATCAATAATGCAATATTCATATACATAAAAATATCATAACAAAGCAAGAACAAACACATATCACAGAATCATAGAATCACAACCATCACTTACCTCGTAACAAACTTGAAATCTTTAGAATCTTTATCCTTCCCTTTTCGGATCCGTTCCGCTTGTTCTTGGTCATAAACATTCAATAAAAAAAATGAGAATCAATATACATTCACTAATTATCCGTATTTTCAACAATTCTATGAATCCTAGATCATACCATGATCCCAAGTATCCAAAATAGGACTGTTTCCACCATATAACTAGATCAATAACCCTCAACCACCATTAATTTTTCATTCTATTACGTTTTACGTATCGAAAAATGGATCCAGGGAGTGAAAAACTTACATTTAGCCTCAAGAATGGTGAAACATGAGTAAGAGTCGCCTAGTGTTTGTTCCTTAGCTCAAAAGGTCAAAAAGTGCATAATAAGGTCGTTTAGAGATTTATTAACGACCTTAAGTCGCGTCGAGCCCATCACAGCAGCCCCACCAGAGTGATCAAAATCCCGCCAGGACGGCTTGCACGAAACCGGTGAAACCATTTCACAACACACCTCTAACCAATGACACTCAAAAAATACCTTTTACGCTAAGTTCAATTTTGGGAGTTCTATTCGCCTGAATTCAGTTCTGTAAAGTCGTACATATTTCTTAACGAGTTATCTATCTCCTCATGTAATCAAAGTTATAAATAAATCACCTGATTGTTAGCAAATTGTTCTACACCTTAATAACTCCAATTTCGTTCAAATCTGAACTAGCTAGGTTGAAAAATTTCAAGTTACTACAAAAAAAATTTCCAACATATAGTGGGCAATTGCTTTGAAGTAATGTAGAATCATTTATATTTTTTTAACAGAAAAATCATTTGAAAATATACGTCAAGTTTTATCTCTAGCTGAACCATATGTTGCATCTGCACCACTAAGTATTATGTAGAAAAAATTAAAATGTTTGACATGTTGGGCCAGTACTTACACTCTTGTTGTCTTACAACCTTATGAATTTTATTGCCATATTTTGGGCTACTTTGATGTTTTCACACCATTTCTAAAACTTTTATCCTTTGAAGTTACTACTGGATTTATTCACATATCTTAAATTTTATGTTTTTTTTTGAAAAATGATTTTAGGGTTTGCATCAAGTTGGTCACTACTAATGTTATTTTTTTCTTATGCTCCTTAATTTGTTTTCTTATATGATCGATGGCCTAAATTTGAAACCATAACAATTGAACTTCAAGACACAAATCTAAAGTATGGACTTCAATTTTGTTGGGCTAATATTATAAATGATGAGCCCACTTTGTCAAGCTCAAGATGTCATTTTATTCTAGAGGCCTAATTAGGTGTCACATGGCATGTAAGTCAAAGGGAGAAGTCAATAGGATCATGTCATATACATGACATGGCATGTCTAGCCAAATCAAGGATCAATAAAAATATGTCATGCATGTGTATGTATTAGTGATATGTTCCGATCAATCAAATATTGTCACATTATTTAAATCTGATTGGCTAAAGAAAGTATATCTTCATCACAACTCATCCATTTTACAATTTACAATAAGGGTCTTCGTTTTGAGCTCGTAGTTAAACATTGAAGATTTCTCAACAAGTTATACAAGTTGAAGTATTCAAATACTCAAGTTTAAGATACAACTCAAGATCACTAGATTCAAAAATAAGACATCAAATTCACAACTCAAGATCCAACTCAAAATCCCTTGAATTCAAAAGCAACTGAAAATCAAATTCAACAAATTTAAGATCCAACTCAAAGGCTCTTGAACTTATATTTGAAAAGATGAATTAGAGGATTCATAGAGATTGTAATAATCAGTATTTGAAATAAAATACTATGATTATTGCGATATTATTTACCGTCTTGATTATTATCTTTCCAATGGGAATTTTATTTTCTACAATGAGTTATATTGTACATATGAGATGACAAACACTTAGACTCATATACTAGGAGTTAATATCTTAAAAGATCACTCAACTTTAAGAATTGATCTAACAAAGTCATTAAAAGTTTGTTTTGTATAAAAAAAATCACTCAACTTAGATTTTTATATCAATAAAATCACTCAACTTTAGGAATTGATCTAGCAAAATCGTTAAAGTTTGTTTTGTATCAAAAAAATCACTCAACTTAAATTTTTATATCAATTAGAAAATATTAACAGTCCGATAAATAGTTAATTGCAGCTAATTAGACTTCTGTTTTTCCTTTTGGAGTAAAATTTAACTTTGAATTAAAGCTTTTGAAAAGCAGGTTTTCAGAATAAATTTTCAAGGACATTCTATCAAGCAATTTTTATGCATTCAGCAATATTGTTAGAATATATACATAAACATTACGAACACATTAATAGCTTCTTAAACATATCGATAAATTTAATTTAAACACTCAAACTAACCATGGAAGAAAACATCAAATTAGATTGATACATAAATTAGTTTGCAATTTCTGGGCACATGCAATATATAATAATGTTGTTATATATATTAACTTGTAAATTAATCAGGTGGCAGATGGAAGTACGTAGTAAAAGCAATCCAGGAAAAGCAGGAATTCAACGTAACAAAAGGAAGTATAAATATAAGTTAATTACTGAAAATAAAGAAAAGGATGTCAAATATGAGAGTTTTCCATATTTATTCTGGTCCACATACATAGAGATAGATGATAACGTGGATTGTTTTATTTTCGTAATATGGATACATAGAGATAGACGATAATGTGGATTGTTTTATTTTAGTAATATGGATGTTGCTCAGACTCTCCAAAAATGTCAAACGGTTGGGTGTGTACTTTTGAAGAATCCGAGAGAGGCGGGTGGAAATAAGGATACAAGTGTTAATTAATTAGGCCACGATTGGATAGGATGCACAAGTTGCAACACCACACATGTTTTTTCCCATCTCCATTTTGAAGTATCCATTGTCACCCCAATCTGCTCCCCATGAGTTTTTTATGAGCCAATAAGGAACACCATTTTCAACACCATAACCCACAGCAAGAACAGCATGGTTTACGTCCTGCCAATTTAGTTTAACATCATCCTCCAATGCTACTAGGTATGTGATCAAATTCCTAACTACTTACCATGGAAGTGTTTCCACATGCAGTGCTTGTGTAAACTCCGCTCTCATACTGTTTGAAACCATCTATCACCTCAAAAGCAACACTAACAGGTCTAATCAATGCAACTGCAATTTTCAGTTCATCTTCAGCACCCTGTAATATAATATTATATAATTGATTATATATGAATGAAAAAACAAGTCAACTCATCATGTTCAAAATAGTATTACCTCGGTAATATTGACTGAATCGATGACTTTGACAGCAACATTTTGTGGATTGAATTTACATATGCCATCCTTGGCGGTGTATGGATATGATTCTTCGGTCTCAAGACCCCCATTGTATTTAATGTACTCAAATGCATGTGATGGAAGTCCTCCATTACAGCCATGGTTGTCAAAAGCTCCAGCACAGTCCACAAGCTGCTGCTCTGATAGAGAGATTCCCTTCCCAAATGCTTGGGCATAGGCTGCCTCAAGTGCACCAGTAGTGCTGCAAAAAACACCACTATTATATATATATATATATATATCCTCCTTCCATTTCATCTAATTATATTACATATATAAGTGCGTCGTAACTAAATTTTTTTGAGGTTCATATCAAACTGTTACTAGTATTTATTAATCTAACAAACACACATCTATTTTTTATAATACGCTCATCATCGTCATGGTGTGTCCAAAATATACTTCTTTTATTTTTAAAAAAAGAATATCGCTCTACATGGACAAAATAAAATTAAAAATTAAAATGTATATCCCAAAAATATAGTCGTATTTTTGTATAATATAAAATGTTAATTTTTTTCTTAGCCCACTTCATCACTTCCTTTTTTTCACTTCATCTCTTCCCTCCTCAAATATTAATTTAGATGGTTTTATTTTTAAGAAAAAAAATTCTACCCACTCCACCTAAATCTCTGCTTCTAATTTTTTTTTTCGTTTTGTGTTAGATATATATATATCAAAAATGTTTTTTACTTATCGTTACAAGATTTTTCTAAAATTAATTTTTTATTTATGTTTTAGTCGATACACAAGTAGAAAAATGTATATATCTAAGATAAAACTAGAAAAATGTAAAAAGAAAAATATAGGAGTAGAGGTTTAAATAGGGTTGAATAGAATTTCTTTTATAAAATATATTTTAAAAACCACCATATGAATTTTCTTAAAATATTTTTTGAAAGAAATTTAGAAAAAGGACGGGGAGGAGGAGGTGTTGGACTGTGGTAAAAAAATAATTTTTTTAAAGAAATTATTTTTTTGGAATAGTAATACTTTGATATTTAATTAACATTAATAGTTTATTATTTACTTTTTGTCAAGTTCATGTGAAATGTCATGTGTCAAGATTTCACATAAAAGAAAAAATACATTACATATGTGTATCTCAAATTAATAAATGACAATTTAGATATTAAAATTTACAGTGTCAATAGTTTAGATTATAAAATAAATAAAAAATACTTAATAGATATATTTTTGATAATTATGATATGATGATTCTCACCTGAATGTCCAGCAAGCTCCGCAGTCTCCCTGTGCCTTCACTGGGCTAACAATACCAGTTTCCCTCCAGTCTTTCTACAATCACAAAATTGGAAATTTGCAGTTAAAAATACATTGCGTGTTTAGTGTTAAGTTCCTATCTTTATAATTCAACTCCATTATGCATCTTGTAAACATTTCATCAACTCTAATGAGAAATGGTGCAGATACGTATACCTACCGCCTATTTAATTTTTAGTTAGAAACTCTTACCAATATCCAACGCAAAATGCATGTACGCTACCTCGCGAAGGTAGACTATTAATTTCCCTCAGCTCAAGTACAACAATATAATATAACATGTACGTTCATTCTGCTGATTGAACATACCTTCTCTGGAAGAAGACCGTTAATGAACTTAAGATTGGTCTTAGTGGTGGCAGAACAGTTTTGAGGTGTCCCCTGCAACTTCACTCTACGGAACTCATCCCATGTTAGGTCGGTAAACTCTGCCACACAAAACATAGTATATATGAGGAGCGGACATTATAACAAAACAACTTCAAATATATTTTAACAACAATTATACATACTATTGACACCGAGTTTGTATGACACTAATGATCTTTTGTTGTTATGTGATCGAATCATCTTCAGATTCTCCACAAATATCTCAAACCTTAGCTTGGTCTCCTCAACAGAGTCGTACTTTTTCCCATACCTTTTATAAACATTCAAATATACATTATCATTACATATACAATTACAGCAATCTCATTTATTATAGTGATTTACTTGTTAACAAAGAGAGCAAAGGAGAGAGTGTCGTCACTCTCGCCAACCACTTGAAGAATTCCGTTTTCCACTTCTTCCGAAACGACGACTTGTCTGATGGGATTCTCATCAGCAAAGGTCGCCGCTCCGGCAATTGTAGCGGCGAAAAGGCCGGCGATCAGAACCAATAGGACTGAGGAACGTGACATTCTAATTGTAATTGTAATTGTAACCGGAAATAGGATTGGATGAATGAAGCTGGTAGGAACATTGGCCAATTTATTGAGGTTTTTTTTTGTCCTATACAAACTCCATCTCTATTTACTTATCAAATATTTTCTAATTTAATTTTTCAAAAAATTACCTAAATACACAACTTATTGATTATATTTTTAAAATTTCTTTACCACTTGGAAAAATTACATAAAGTCATAACTATTATTCTCAAATACATTACTTTATGCGATAGATCAATCAGATACATCACATTATGCGATATATCGAGATATACATGATGTAACAAGACATTGAGTGAAATATCTTAAATCGAGACACGATATATGTATCGAAATATTGAGCGATGTATCCGAATCGAGACGTGATGTAGTGAGACCTTGTGGAATGTTTCCGAATTCGGCCTAATTTAAGAGATTTTGTAATTCGGAAAAGAATAGTGATATGATGTAATTAACTGTTAGCACTATGATATTTGTCTAATCCCCTTTTTACTTATCACTTTTGACAAACCAAACAAGGACAACTATTTTTTTCTTGCTATTATACTCTTTAATTTATTAAGGTTGAGCTCATCGGTTGCTTGTTAAAGTTGGTATTAATTTTCAATTAAATATTTTCACTAGATTTTGTTCATTTTAAACACCTCATGTTAAGAAACGCTATATCATTTTAACACTTTTTATTGGCTTGACATATGGTGTATATTGTATCCATTTTGAAAGCGTGAAGAGTTCTTTTTGAATTTTTAAAATATTTTTTCCCTCATCCTTCAGAATGATGAAAACCCTTAAATATATGAAAAAATTGAAATAAAAGAACTATCACGTTAGTTTTTTTAAAAAAATTATAAGAACAAATTATAAAAAATCATGAAACTAATTTTGAAAAGATCTTTTGCAATACAACACTTATTTTCCTTCAAAAAAGTAGAAGAATCTCATATTTGTCGGAATCTCACCTTGCTATTGATAAAATGGTTCTCAAAATTAACTTTCCAACTAAAAGAAAAAGGAACTAAAATCTAATGATTTTTAAAAAAAATGGAAGAAGAACCAAAAAATGGTTCGGGAGGCATAAGGGACGAAAGTAAGGCTGATGGAGTGGGGGTGGGGTAATATAAAGTGGGTGGGATAGTAGTTATTTATTTTATTTTTCTGAAAAATTAGTAGTCTTTTAATAATTTATTTTAAAATTATTATTTTTATATTTAAATTTCATAGGTTAACTTTAAATTAGTCATCATGTCATATCATTTGGAAGTGTATCACACACACTTAGTAATTTTAGTTGTTTGTCAAAATGACACAGTCGAGCCCTACTTGAGTTGTTTAAATTGAACAAAACCTATTTGAGGTGTATAAGTGAAAATAGGTTGCAGTTTTAAGGAGTTACCTATGGATCTGCTATTTATTGATATATTTGAAAAACATAATGAATCAATATGTATAAGACTTTATATATATTGATAAATTTACTCTACCCAATTATTATTTTTTTAATAAATGTAATAAGTCAAAATTTAACAAATAAAAAACTAACAGATGATAAATCTTGTTTGATTTTCTGCCTTTTAGGGAATGGTGTGTTTTTCCTTCCACATACCTTTCAAGTTATGCGTCCTACAGATAGTGAGTAGTAAAAAGTAAAATTTTCATGTTGAAACGCTAACATGAAAAACATAGCGTTTTGTCAATTTTATAAATTGAAGAAGTAAATATGAGATGGACATCTATAGCATAAGATTGAGGACATTTTTATCTGAATATATGGAATTTTCTTGTAGAAAGCAAACATGAAAAAAACATGGTGTTATCTCTTGGTGGTGAATTAGTATACGTAGAAAAAAATGGACCACTTAGGATAAGATTTTGTCTTCTTTCTTTACATTAGCAACTTCTTATATGTTCTAGAGAGATCAATGAATTAACAAACGAAGGATTCGTTCACAAACTTTCTAGAGGAAAAAAATAAACTCACTCAAATTGGTTAATATATATTATTTTCATTCACTTTTATTTGTCTAATTTTATTTTGTACACCCTTTAAAAAATAGTTAATATTATTGATATGAGTCTTAAAAAGTAATTTAAAACTTAATAGTTACTATTTTCTAACATACTTAAAAAGTAATTTAAAAGTTATTTTTTCCAAAAATACTTTTAAGCACACTAACTAGTGAATGAAAAGTTAAAAACTACTTTGAAAAAGATTTTATGAGAGAATCTTCGTGACCTTAATTTCCATTTTTTTGTTATGAAATCTGTTTGGAAATTTGAATTACAGTAAAATTTCACTAAATTAATATAGTTAAATCATAAAATATTATCATTTTATAAAAATATTTATTAATTGAAAGAGCGTTTTGAGATTGAACTTTCTGATATTGGATAATAAGAGCTTTTAAGATGTACTATCGCAACAAATTTTATCATATGATATTAAAAGGTTATATTGTGGGACAAACTCATTGAGAAAAAAATAATGTTGTTTGTGATCCCGACTTAAACGATAACTGTTGAGCAAATCATTTTTGAAAATGCAAATTTTGTTTAAAAAAAGATAAAAACTTTGAGAATTTGAATGAACCACTTGTGAAAATGTTATTCATGAATTTGAGATCATGATTAATGATCTTGGTTACCTTAATAAAATTGACGTCAATAACTTATTGGATTACCTAGGTGAAAAGATGCATGCTCAGAGATTTAGAGCTTAGAAGAATTATGAATACCATCAAAAGAATAATGTTAAAGATGATACAATACCATTAGAACGAGTTACGCGTAGAAAAATAATTATCGCATCTAGAACTCTTCACAATTTTATGGTACAGTTAGAAAAGATAAGATAAAAGCTTTTGAATGCAATAAGAAAATGTAGAGATGAAATAAGGAATATAATTGCATTCATTCAAGAATAATTACTTACCAGAGTTTAAGGCAATCAACATTTTGATTTCAATAATCCAATGTGACTCTCATTCAAACTATGCTCAAGTGATACCGCGTTCTTTCGCTAAAAACAAATTCCAAAATAAACCTCTAAAAATAATATTCATAGTTCCAAAAAGTTTGGAATACAAAAATAGGAAGTAGAAATCTCGAGGTTCTTTCGATGTTGCATTCTACAGCTCGTCACATGTGTGATAGTCCATCGCCTAGGTCGTCACTGATCTATAGAAGATTGATTTTTTTCTGTAGGTGCGACACTTGATGTTACGACCCATAGTAGACCTGACGGTCCATAATCTTTACCGTAAAAAAACTTCAGGAACTTGATCTTTTCTATAAGTGTGATGGCTACCCCTGACGGCTTATTACAGATTTGACGGTCAGTAAGGCTTACATCAGAGCTCTTCTGAAAACACCTGACTCCATTTTGTTTTATTTTTCGCCTCGACTAATTTCTTATCTAACACAGTATAAAAACTATTAAAATACATTATCATTGCTTAAAAACTCATAATTTTTCATACTTAAAAGCATCAAATGTGTCTTCAAATGTCGACACATTCAATACCCTCAACTTAGAACATTTGTTTGTCCTCAAGCAATATACATACTCAATTACAATTAACATTCACGACAGTTCAAACATTCTTTACTTAGCATGCATATGTTTATTTGTTAATACATCAACTCAAAATTATCTAAAGGAATGACAACTGGATATGAACAAGCAACTTAGCATACATCCTTAACAATCAACCATTAACAGTAGCATGTTTGTCTCGAGTTCTGAGGATTTCTGCAGCTTTTCATGTTTTAAGGGCTTTGAAGCTTGAGAAGTGACTTTTAGTTAATTCATCAGGAAAATGGCCTCAAAATGGAACTCTGACAGTTTCATCAGCTCATTAATGACCAAATTACGACAGTAGCATGTTTGTCTCGAGTTCTGAGGCTTTCAATGCGAGTTTAAATGATTTTTAGTGTTTTAGCCTTAAAAATTGGCCACTGATTGACTTTGGTCAATATTCTTGGTAAACATATCCGAATAAAATTTTTTACAGTGCGATTAGCCTCGACATATCGAGTTTGGTCTAGTATGACCTTTCATTCGACTCTCGAGGCCTCCAGACTCATTTCAAGCTCCTCGATGAATTTTGGTTAAAATGACCTTTGTGAGTGGGCCCACTTCTGATGGATTTCGACTACTCTGTTGAGTACAAAATATCAAATTTAGTAAGGTAGAATATCTATTTCATTTTTATCGAATTCCTAACGAATTTCGAGCACCCCGTCGGAGATTTTAAAGTTAGTATTAGAGTCGTCATTTAAGCCATAACAGCCAACAACCGGAGGTGAGCATGGCATAGCATCCTGATCATTACTGTCTCCTACTGTACATATATTTTTTGGCTCTTCGTTTGTACTTGAGAGAGGTCCTTGTAGTTGCGTATATTTCTGTATGTTGTCCTACTTTTGGAACTTGTATTCGTAGTATTGCTCTATACTTGTGACATTCAATTTTTGGAAGGGATTCAGTTCTTATGTATGTATTCTTTTGGCTTTCCTTATTTTTTTTGTTATTATTTCTACTACTTGTTTTCTACCCTTTTATCCACTACTAGTTGTTCTGGGTTTCGGCCTGGCTGGCCTACTAGTGGAATATAGTAGGTTCCATCACAACTCGAGGAATCAGGTCGTGACATTTTCAACCGCGAAGGCTCACCGTTAGTCATAACTATGGACATTGTTGGAGTCTCTAAAGCTTTCGGTTATCAAGTTAAGTAGTATGGAATGGAGGAATATACTCAGGCCCAAATAGAAACATGTTTAAAGTCATCAGTAAAATCTCAACCTTAATACTGTGGACTGTCACCCCTAATAGTTGGACAAGCTTCCCCTTCAATAACTTAGGCCCCTGATTAAGTAAAGTTTGAGTTGTAAATTTGACGCTCCTTCGACATCCACTCGAGGTTGTACTCTTTGACCCTCTGCTCACTCGATCTAAGGGTACTTTGACAATTCGGATGCTAAGACCCGAGCCTCTCAACTATACTTCGTTACACACTACCCTATTTTGTATCGATAATATTATAACATAATTGATAACAATTAACAACAACAAATAACTATATGGGCAAAGAAAAAAATATTAATCGCATATTCAAACTTGTCATTGATTCAGGATGAATTATAGTCCATTAAAACAAATTATTCTTTTTTTCTCAATCTTGTTATTATTTATTAATGGAGTAATTTGATAGATAAATATTAGATAAAATTTAATAAATAATGGGAATTTTTTTTTGTAAAATATAAAAGTTTGAAGTTTTTTTTAATTGTCAAATATTAGAACTTCACTCAAAAACTAGTTTTTTCTAGTATTTGAAAAGTTGGAATATTTGGCAAACATACTTTTCAAATAGTGACATGTTTTTTGGCCAAATATATGATCTGTTTTCTCTTAGTGGTGCACTACTAGTACACGACAGAAAAAAATTGACCACTTTGGATAGATTTTTCTTCTTCTATCCAATTAGCTCTAGAGTGAAGTAACTAACAATGAAGGACCTTCACATATTTTTTAGAGGAATGGGATAGGGAAAATGAACTAACTCACTCAAGTCGGTTAAAATAAATTCTCTAAATTCATTTTTATTTTTTAGTTTGGACTTTCCAAGTCCTTTTGAAAATAATATTTTCTTTAATTTTTTTTTAAAAAGAGGAAAATGATCAAAAATGCTTTTAAACTTTTTGAAAGGAACAAAAACGCTCTTCATTTGTAGTTTGGTCCGAAAATGTTCTTACCGTCAATATTTTGATTTTTAAAATGTCCATATTGTTATTTAATGGATCAAAAATGCTCATTTTCCAAATAAATATATTATTTATTTTCTTTCTCACACATTCTTTTTTCTAATAATATTTTTTGGGAAATATTTATCTTACTTCAATTTAAGAAAAAAAATGAAAATGTTTCTTATATTTATAATTATTTTTATTATAATATAAATATAATTAATGATGGATATATTACGATATTTTTATATATGACATATATTGTATGTCAAAAGGATACATGAAATTATTTAATTGATAAAATGAGATTAAGAAGAAAAAAATATTTCCTGAATTTTTATTTGTTAAAGTTATTTAAAAGTAAGAAAATAAGATTTTTTTTTTGTAATAATTTAATCAGGAAGAAGATGTGCTTAAATAGGAAAAAATATTATATTTATTTAGAAAATGACATTTTGACCCATTTAGTTACTACAGGTTTTTTTTTTTAGACCAAAGTATTGACAGCGAGGACATTTTTTAATCAAAGTATTGATGGTAAGGGTATTTTTAAGCTAAACTATAAATAAATGATATTTTTATTCCTTTCACATAGTTTAAGGACATTTTTATGCTTTCCCTAAAAAATTGACATAATTTAATGTGGCACGAAGTTTAGTAAAATTTCAGAAAAAAAATAATTTTGTGTTCCTAAATTAAAGTTATGTCAAATGTATTAAAATATGTCTCTAATGTTGTGACCTTAAACACATGTCACGTGCAAAATTGAAATAAAAAAAAAACTGCAAAAAAGCTCGTTCATTTTTAAATAAACAAAAAAATAGATCATTTTTTTAAAATTGGAAAACAACTTTAATATGGATTTTTAGATATAATTTGAAAATAATATTTTTTTTTGCAACAACACTTCTAGCACCCAACACTACTTGAAAAATTCTTGTGGGAGAATCTTCAAGTGGGGCTGTAACTGTTGTCTTGATATCATGAAAAACACTAGTTTAATATTATCTTTATCAATCTGTTTTTAAAATGTGATACATTTTTACATTCCTAACAGTAAAGTTCAAATAATTGAAAATAAAAAAAAATAAACTTTAAATTTCTCAGTTTAACTTTAATTAATAAAAAGTTTTTATACCACAAGAATATTATGTCACAATTAAGAACACAAGTTTTCAAAACAACATTTTTTCTTGGTGGTCCACGTAGAAAAAGTAAATACTCTAATAATCTGAAATTGATTAGTGATTAGGTGAGAAGAATTAATAGGGATAGAATTATTATTTTTTTATAGAGAAGGTAGATATGTCTACCTAGTACTAACTATTAAAACAAAGTTTTGATTCTACCTAAACTAAACTAGCAGCAAAATACAAATACAATAGATGACTACAACTATCTAAACAAGTCCTTCACTTAATTACTTTATTTGTTTTTATTTATGTGACACATTTTAGATTTAATAAGTTTAATTTTAGCGTCAGTTTTTTATATATCTTTTAAATTATTAATTATTGTAACTTATAGTACTACTTTTTATGTAGTTTACAAATACATATGTTTCATTTCTTAAAAAAAAACTTGAAGATATCATAAGCAAATTCTTGGTCAAACTTAAACTATTTGACTTTTGAAAAATGAAATGTGTCACATAAACTAAAACAGAAGGAGTAATATTTATCATTCGACTAGTACAAATTCATATTGCTTAGAATTCATCAAGAAGTCATTTGATATACATGAAGTATAAGATATAATTATAATTTCAAAATAAAATGTAATATTATTTTATTTCAAGTTTGGTCACATGTATTAGGTGATGGATATATCGTATTCAAAAATTAACAATGTGGCTTGTCCTTGAATTATTCCAGTCATTTTTTGCGTAACGATGTGATAATTGGGAAATCTTCTGGTTTACAGGAGATCAGCCATGCATGGTTGATATCTTTTATACTTTCTGCTTATTCGAGAATTTGAGTTTTTCTTTTCTAGTCCTTAAGATATGAGTTAGACAAATAGTGAGTAGTAAAAACAAACAATGTTTTTTTGGATTCTATAAAAATGTCAGTGAGTGTGTCAGAGCTTTCAAAAATATTTTTTAAAGAATCTAACAGAAATAAAATAATATTTTTGAAAAATCTGAACAACTTAAATAAAAAGTAAAAATTATGTCATTTTCATGTCAAATCAAAGTTGAAGAGAAACGTACAATGCAATCAACATTCAAAGTGTATTAAATAGTTTGAAAAATTTTATTCTACATGAGGCACATAACTGTCAATCAGTTGTGTGAGGCCTTATTTGGTTGACACTTGTATACTATGGGACCCATAATGTACTTATTTTTCTCGTTTTTATTTTCCAATTTTAATCTTTTCTTTTTCTTCTTTCTTACTTGTATTTTCTTTTTTTGCTTATTAATTCTTAGTGTAGATTTTATTTTTATTTTAATAAAGAAACTTTGAAATAAAAATAAATAATAACCAAGAACTGAGTGATTAAAAACATATTTGATGACTAAGAATTGAGTTATTAAAAACAATTCTTTGTATTTTTATCATGAATATTAATATTAATCATAAACAGAAATTAAAAACACATATTTGATGACTAAAAATTGAGTGATTAAAATTGAAATCTCAAGAAATAATTATAATTAATAACTAAAATTTAGATAATTAAAATTAAATTATATATTTAAGTGTAATAAATAATGCTGATTAAATTTTATTAGTTCAATTGGTTGATTAAATGAACTTTTATATTATTGAAGAAACTAAAAAAAAAATTCTCTATCCTCAATTTTTTTGATTTCATTCAAAAATAAATAAATTTAATTTTTTTGACATATCCTTTAATTTCCCCTCAATTAAATAGTTATAGAGATCAAAAAAATATATATGATAGACACGATGGGTGAGTTTCAAAGTTTCTTTATTAAAAATAAAAATAAAATAAAATTTACACTATGAATTAACAAGCAAAAAGAAAAAAAAAATACAAGTAGGAAAGAAAAAGTAAAAAGAAAAGATTAAAATTTGAAAGAAAAAGCATGAAAATAAGTACATTATGGGTCCCTCAGTATACACGTGACGGCCAAATGAGGCCTCACACAACTGACAGTATGTGTGCCTCGCCCAAAATAAAAATTTTCAAATAATTCTGTCATTTTGTTCTAGAAACGCAAACGTGAGAAAATATTGTGGTTTTTTCTTGGTGGTGCACTAGTAAAGAAAAAAATGGACCACTTTGGATAAGATATTTTTTTCCTTTCTAATTAACACCATCACACAGGCTCGAGAGTGAAGTAACAAACCATACAAAATTTTGTTGTTAGCCAATTGCAAAATTAGTCGAATATATTAGAAAAATGGTGTTTTTAAATAACTGTTCAATTATTTTTGAGTAATCGATATATTGAACATCAGAAAATATTTGTCGACCATCACAGTCACGATATATATAAAATAAGACTAGACTATTAGAGCGTCTAAATGATCGAATAATGAAGTCAGAACATTAAAATTTTATTAATTTAAACAATGCCGACTATGATTGTCGTAATAATTAAACAATTAATTAATATATATTTCGATTACTATGGTCGGCATATATAATTTATTTAGTAATCATTTTGGTACTCTTCTGACTATTATAGTCAAAATAATTAATTAACTTATTAACTATTTAGGTGAGCTTCTGCATATCGTAGTTGGCATTTTTAATTTTCTAAAAGAAAAATTATATAATATTACAAACTATCGTAGTAGAAAAAAGCTAATACATAAAAATGTTATTTATTTGGTACACCACCTACTAAATTGTACTACCATCCATCCACAAAAGTTCAACAAAATCAAACATTTCAAAACATTCAAATTTTATTCAATTCAATTGAGTGTAAAAGTCCAAACATCATCAAAATCAAGTTTAATGAGTATTCAGTTGTTATTTTAAATGGAAATAAATAGTTTAAAACAAGTCTAAATCTCATTAAAAGAAAAACAACGAGAACATAATCTTGTAACATCTTGCAACTAGAAATAAACTAGAAGGAAGTTTAGAAATTGGAAATAGTTATTCCAATGCCGCCGAGTTTGTGCAATTCCGAGTTTGGATGAGTGAGTTATGTCATTTGAAAGTTAGTTTGTTGAATTACGGAAATGTCCAATCCAAAATTTTAAATGGTAATTTGATCTTTTACACTTTTGAAAAATAGAGTAAGGGCTTTTGGAGAAAGAATGCAAGAAAAAGGAGAAGAGGAAAAACAAGATTTGCCAAGAACAATCGATTTTGGTTGTGGATTCTCCAACGAATTGATCCTACAAGGTATGTGAGTCTCTCATAACGTTGGGTATGTTCACTCACGTGCCAAGCATGTTTGATTCAGTGTTAATTCATTCTAAAAAGATTGAAATTTGAATATTCTTAAATTTGTTTTCGTTCGTGAACATGAATTGAGATTTAGGAGTTTCTTGATGTTAAGGTGTTGTTTCTTGAGGTCTTTAAGTTATATCATTGTGTATATGACTTGGGTAAATGAATCTAAAGTGAATTTGAGAAAAACAATTGGGTCAAATCGATATAAGATAAGAAAAGAGGTCAAAAGTTTGTCAGATTTTACCTAAAGGAACAAATGGCACGACACGCCCCCATAGCGCCAGACAAGCTGGGGCAGCACGCCAAAAAGGAACCTCAGTCAAATGGGGTTGGCGCGGCACGCCTGGGATGCACCCAAAATCGTCATTTTCACTAGTTTTTGATCATTTAGTCCATTTAAGTCGTCCTAAAGTGTATTAACTTTCCATCGATTCTAACTACTTCAAATGATTTTTAGACACCTAGAAATCATCCCTAAACAAGAATTATAACTTTGAATCCATAATTTAATTCAAAAAAAGTTAAGCCCTAAGTCAAGAAGTTAAGAGTCAAGTCTAAAAGTCAAGATGTAAGTCAAGAAGAAGTTTATAAAGTTTTCCAAAGTCTTACAAACGTTTTAACTTTATTTTAAGACTTGAGTTCTGAGTTCAGTGAGGATTAAAGTTGAAGTGATATTCTGCAGAGAAGAATATGAGGACTGAGACTTCCCAAAGATATGTAAAATGTTTTCACATTTAATTAAGAACGGAAACTGAGGGTTTCAAAGAGCCTTCGGTCTAGTTTTTCAAAAAGGAGTAATTACTTTTTAAATGAAGCAAGAAAAGAAACTGAGATTTCTAAGATAGACTCTGAGCTAAGTTTTTTAGCACTAATATCAAATCACATAAGAAGTATGTTTTAAAACGTAAGAGCCAATATATTTTGGGAGTAATATTGAGCATCGAGTTGAGGATGAGCATGAGTTCACATAACTCATGTCTCCATAAACCATGTAGCCGTCATGGGTAAAAGAGGGTCATACTTTTTAGATTAACCCTTTTCACATAGACTAGTGGATCCATTAGGCAGTTTAGGTCCTATACTTTGGCCAGATATAGAATTCATTGGCAACGTGAGGTAGATCATTGTATCATCACTATAGCTCTTATGTGATGGTTGTTGATTAGAGAAACTCACAGTACTTTGTATTTGATTTGTATTTTTGCATATAACTCAGAGTTATTTGTATCTTTGCATACACATAGAGTTGACATCATGTTTAAATCTTCTTTTCTTTATATTGAACTTGCTTTTATATTACTTTATATTGAAATGAGACCAGTCATGTTAAGTTTAGTTGAGCCATGTAAGTTTTATCAGATTCCTTTTCAAGCTTATGTTGTATTAGCATTCCAACTCGCATACTAGTACATTCAATGTATTGATGTCAGTTGGCCTGCATCATATTATGATGCAAACACAAGTAACGAGGATCAGCACTCAACTCATCGTTAATCCAGTTAGCACTCCAGAGTCTATTGATGAGCCTCATTGCATTCCAAATGAATCTTTAAATTTATTTCTAGTTTAGTTCATTAGGATGTTGTAAGGTGTGTCCCAACATCCATCTTAGTTTTTTTCAGTGTTTTCATAGACAGTTAGTAGTTCAATAGTCTTTGCATTATCGTTCTTATGTTAAAGACTTGGGTTGCCTCTTTTGATCATGTTGAATGTTTGATCTTTAAAATATTCTCACTTATTTTATTCTTCAGTTAAGTTAAGTTCATTGATCGTTATAGATATGAATATTGTCTTTCACTGACTAAGTAAGTCAGACCAAGGTTTGCTTGGGGCCAGTTCGAGTGTCAGCCTTGCCCAGGGTGTAGGCTCGGAGTGTGACAAACTTGGTATCAGAGCCAGGTTTCAGGAGTCATAGGAAGTGATTGAAGTCGTATCTGTAGAGTCCTATTTATCGATGTAAAGCATGCCACATCTATAATTAGGAGGTTGTAAATTGAGGAAATTCCTTACTTCTTTCATGTTCATTTTGTGTGTTAGAGCTTGATCTCTAAAAAGTTTCCCTCTAATTCGTTCTTGTGCGTGTTTTTAGATAATCATGCCTCCAAGAAGAGAAGTTAGAGGTCGTACAACTAGAAGGAATGTTGAGGAACAAGAGTTACTGTCACATCTGCGGAGCACCCCCTAGATGTAACCATCGTCGTCGTCTTCTTTGAGGACTAAGACTAGCCTCTTAGCTTACATCATTACATTCATAGGTTAAAATGCGGAAATTATAAAAACTTTTTGTTACTTCTACAATGAGGTTTACATAAACCTCTACATACACATAATATTTATATCGAGTATACATAGAACCTTCGTATGAGAAGATCACTTAGTCTTCTACTTTTATTGCACACACACACATATATATATATATATATAACATAACATAATCTCAAATGGATGTCTCATCTCATAACCGTCTAACAAGAGTATAATACTTTGGGTCTAGCTCATACATCTCTTTATAAGGCTACATATAGACCATATAATGTTTAGTACTCAAATAAAAGGAAAGAACATAAGAGTCATAAAACTAGAACAATTTCATAAGCTTGATATTGACATTTCCCTCAGAAAGTGAGGACCTACCCGACTTGGATGAATGAGAATTCCAAGTCTTCTTTCAAAGTCGTCTCAAAATCTCTTCAATGACCGGAACCTAAAATGTTAGGAAAAATGAAGAAAATTGGGTTAGTACACCACTTGTACTAAGTATGAGACCATATGCACACATATTATGAAATCATGCTAAAAATGACATTTCATTAAAGCATGTTATTTCACATTCAAAAAGCCTTATGAACATTTAAGAAGACCGTACCAATCAATAAGACATATTCCTTAAGTCCAAAGCATGCATATTACAAGACCAACAATGCTTCTAGTCAAGTCAACATACATATCATATAATTGAACACATTTATTCAAGGCAACTCTATAATCAAGTTATAATAGCAACAAAAACGGATAAGAGTTCATTACAACATAACCAAAGCAAGACAATTACCCAGTTGCCAGTTGTTTCTCTTGCTAACATTGTTAGTGGCATCTTTGACATTAACTCTCCATATTATTTCTCTCATTATCTCACTCTCTTTATAATAAATGTAACTCTTAATGCCATTATTTTCACTATTTATTATACATTTATTTTCCTATTCATTACTAGAAGACTTTTTTAAGTATACATAGTTTTGGTCTTCATTTGGTTTAAAATAGATAACACACAAGAAAAATATAGAGAGTAAAAAGTTAGTCAAAAAAAAGTTCTTATTAGTTGAAGGGAGATGTACTTATTGTGGAGTTTTGGACTCAATTCTTGCCCAGAGTTGTTGAGTTATATATTGTGATTAGGTCGTTGTATCCTAGAAGGGTCAAGTCAAGAAGAACTACTGTTGGACCAATGAAAAACATTTACTGCAGAGAGGGAGATATCTGCGCCTTAACTTGAATAGATTTTTATTTCTTCATTTTATTTTTCAATTGTAAGTTTGTAATTTTGTTATTTTGTATTTTTCACTAACAATTTTAAGGATATTCTGCATGGCTACAACTGAAAAACCGCGGATAGTAAGATGGGAGATCTTACCAGAACATTTTGGTTTAATGGTAATCATTTCAAGAGATGAAAGGGCAAAGTACTTTTCTACTTAAGTCTTCTCAATATTTCTTATGTATTAAGTAATAAAGAATCATAATAAGGAATACATCAGCTCTATTGTTATTTGTAGTTTTGATGATTTGACAAACTTAGGGACCTCATAAAGGTACCGGGTTTTTCTACTTGAAGTTTTGCAGGTGTCTTGTTCGAAGTATCGCAGATGAAACAAAACTCAGGGACCTAGTAGAGGTACCAGGCTCTCATGATGACGAGCCAGTCAACTGCCAGCTGGAGATGGTGCAGAAAGTAGGTGCACACTTCCCGATGGCGTCAGAAAGTGTGACCTTTCCAGCCAATGGCAAAGAAGTTTAGGAAAGTGACTTGCCTAAATAAAAGACACTTTCCTAAACACTTTCCTTAGTTTTTGCAACTTCATAAACACTTTTGAAGAACTCTTGCAAAGGCTAACACAAAGAAAAGGCAGAATCGATTCTAAAACAACAGCAACATCTGAAGCATTTCGTCTAGTTGTCTAGGAATCTATTCTCGTGTTCATATTGTAAACCACTCCTAAATCTATAAAGGACTTGGTGTGTTGTGTTGAAGTCTAGGTTGTCCAAGGGGGATAGCTTAATGGGTAGATAGTTTTCTACTTTGGCTTGTTGAACAATAGAGGTCTATTGTTCAACGGTAAGATTGATAACTCATTCTTACGTTTGGTGTAATCGTGTTTTACTTCTGATTTTGAAGATTAGTGAAAACGATTGAAAATCCTGTGGAACAGGTCGTGGTTTTACTCCCTTAAGCAAGGAGGTTTCCACGTAAAATCATTGTGTTGATTTCACTGCATTTAATTTTCTGCATATTTTCTGAAGTATAGTTAGGGACCTGGTCCATTACTTATTAAGTGAAGGCATACATTCTATCAAGTGGTATCAAAGCAGGCACTACCTATTTGGTTAACACCAAGGAAGTGATTTTGTTATAAGAATGGCTACTCCACTTAACCTCGAAGAAGGTCAGTCGTCACACAGACCTCCTCGTTTCAATGGACATTTCTACAGTTGGTGGAAAGTTAGGATGCATGATTACCTTATGGCTGAAGATAGCGAGCTATGGGACATTATACTAGATGGACCTTTTGTTCCCATGATGGAAGAAAAGGATGGAGAAAAGACCATTAGTGTTCCAAAGCCCAGGCAGAAATATGATGATGCTGACAGGAAAAAGATTGAAAAGGGTTTCAGAGCTAAAACTCTTCTGGTCTGTGGGATAGGACCTGATGAGTACAACAGAGTGTCAGCCTGTGAGTCTGCTAAAGAGATTTGGGATAGCTTGTTGACTGCACATGAAGGAACTGAACAAGTCAAGGAATCTAAGATTGACATGCTCACTTCACGATATGAGAACTTCAAAATGAAAGAAGGAGAAACAATACATGAGATGTTCACTAAGTTTTCTTCCATTACAAATGAGCTGAAAAGTTTGGGTGAACCCATAAGCATGACCAAACAAGTCAGGAAAGTGCTTCGAATTCTTCCAAAGTCTTGGGAGAGCAAAGTTGATGCCATTACAGAAGCCAAGGACTTGAAAGTGCTGACCATGGATGCGTTGATTGGCAATCTTAAAACACATGAGATGAATCGCAGCTATGATTTGTCAAAAAGAGAAGCCAAGAAGGACAAGTCTCTGATGTTGAAGTATAAATCAGAAGAAGATTCAAGTGATGATGATGATATGGCATACCTCATCAGTAGATTTCAAAAAATTGTGAGAAAAAACAAAATGTACAAAAAGGGAACTAATGGGACTCGAAATACTGCTCAAGGTGATACTTGCTACAAGTGTGGAAAATCTGGACATTTCATCAGAGAGTGTCCTTTGCTCAAGACTGAAAACAAGGACCATCAAAAGCATAGGGGTGACAAAGAAAACAGAAGGGACCTGGTACTTGGAAACAGAGATCGTAAAGCTGCTGCTGATATGGTTGTAAAAAGGGCTCTTGCTGCATGGGGGGATTCTTCAAGTGATTCAGAAGATCCTGATGAGCCAAAAGATGTGTCTATGGTTGCTGTGCATGAGGAGGAAACTGTTTTCAATGATATGTTTGCTCTTATGGCACATACAGAAAATGAAGAAGAGAACAATCAGGTAACTCTTCTTGACATGAAAATTGACGTGGATAAATATTCTCTTAAGAAATTAAGAACCTTGTCAAAAGTCATGTTAGATTCTGTGATAGAGCTAACATCTGAAAGAGATGCCATGAATGCTGAACTTGAAATTCTTTCTGAAAACAAAGTTCAATTTGAAGAGACAATGGCAAGAATGGTGTCTCTAGAGTTAAATAATTCTGAACTTAAGTATCAGTTGTGTCAGCTTACTGAAAAAGCTGAAAAACCAAATGAAGAGCCAAATATTTTGCAAGCTGAAATTGAGGAAAAATTGAAAAACTCTGAGACAAATCTCAGATTGTCACTTGAAAAGAATAACAAATTAGAACAGGATGTTGTGAAACTTAAGGAGGAACTTGAAAATTCTCTTAAGTGGACCAAATCCTCAAAGTTATTGTCAAATGTGACAAGTCAGAGTAATTTCAATAAGAAAGGACTAGGAAGTCTGAACATAAGTCCTCCTTATAATCCTCACAGTAAGTATGTGTTTGTGTCTGATAATTTGTTGTGTCTGCATTGTGGAAAAAATGGACATTTGAAAAAGGAGTGTGTCAGCTGGAAAAACTCTTGTGAAAGATACTCTAATTATGCTGAAAGACAGAATGTACCAAATGAGAGACCTGGTCCTACAGAACCTGTTTCAACTCACAGATTTTCAAAGAAAAAATCTTTTCCTGCTCCTAGGACCTTTGTTAGAAGGATTCAAAGTCTACCATATTGGGCCAAGTACAATCTGATCACTCCTTTGTCTGCCTACTGGGAACTCAAGCTGAAATGGGTTCCCAAGCTTAACAAGTGACTTTTGATGCAGGTGAGTGAGAGGAGCAGTAGCCAGTGTTGGTATATGGATAGTGGCTGCTCCAAACATATGACTGGTGATGTAAAGAACTTCCTCTCACTCAAGACCCTCCAAGGAGGAGGAGTCTCATTTGGCGATGGCAAGAAGGGGTACATTTTGGGAGTTGGGAAAGTGGGAAGATCTCTTGAAGATTCAATCGACAATGTTTACCATGTGGATGGTTTGAAGTACAGCTTGCTGAGTGTGTCACAAATCTGTGATAAAGGAAATGAGGTCAATTTTACTTCTGAGAAATGCACTGTGGTGAGTTTAACTACAAACAAGGTAATTCTCACTGCACACAGAAGTAAAAATATGTATGTGGCAAACTTGGAAATCTCTCATGGAGATGACTTGACATGTCTCAGTGCTCAAAATGAAAATGCTGATCTCTGGCATCGTAGGCTGGGACATGTGAGTTCATCTTTATTGAATAAATTGATTTCAAAGGACCTGGTCCGAGGGTTGCCTAAGATGAAGTTTGCTGAAAATAAAATATGTGAAGCTTGTGTCAAAGGAAAGCAAATCAGATCATCTTTCAAGCCCAAGAATCAGGTAACATCATCAAGAACCTTAGAGCTGCTGCATATGGACCTTTGTGGACCCTTGAAGATTCAAAGCAGAAATGGCAAGAAGTATATTTTGGTGATTGTTGATGATTATTCAAGATACACTTGGACGAGATTTTTGAGATCAAAGGCAGATACAGCTGATGAGTTGGTGGTATTCTTCAAAATGATTCAAACCAAATTGAATCAAGTTGTTTGCAGTATTAGATCTGATCATGGGACAGAATTTGAAAACTCAACTCTCGATAGATTCTGTATGGAAAATGGTACAAGCCACAACTTCTCTGCTCCAAGAACTCCTCAACAAAATAGAGTAGTGGAGAGGAAGAACAGAACCTTGGTAAATATTGCCAGAACTATGATCATTGAATCAAATCTTCCTTAAAGTTTCTGGGCTGAAGCTGTTAACACAGCATGTCATGTTACCAACAGGTGTCTAATAAGAGCTGTGTTGAACAAGACTCCATACGAACTGCTCAACAACAAAAAGCCAATGCTGAACTATCTTAGAGCTTTTGGATGCAGATGTTTTGTGCTGAACAATGGGAAGGATGATCTGGGAAAGTTTGATCCCAGAAGTGATGAAGGAGTATTTGTTGGATATTCCTCATCCAGCAAGGCCTACAGAATATTCAACAAACGAACACAATGCATTGAAGAAAGTGTTCATGTTGTTTTTGATGAAAATGGAAGCTTGAAGAATGATGGATCAAATGATGATGATGATGTGTTAAAAATGCTAACATCCAAGAGGATTGAAGGTGCTGAAACAGATGCAGACCAACAACTGAAAGATGAGTGTGATGATCAGAATCACAGTCTACCTGAAGAGGATGCTGAGATTGAACAGGATGATAGGAAACCTGGTACCACTCAAAACTCCAGCAGGAGTACATCAGACTCTCCAGAAGATGATGTCACTCCTGATGAAGAAGATCATGATGGTCTGCGAAATCAGTCTGCTGCAAGGTCAGGATGGAAGCATAGTTCATCACATCCTCTTGATAATCTCATTTCTCCCTTGAATTCTGGAATTCAAACTAGATCAAAAACAAGAAATCTAGTTGCATTCTCAGCTTTCATATCATCCATTAAGCCAAAGAATGTTAAAGAAGCACTAGGTGATGCAGACTGGATCAATTCTATGCAAGAAGAACTTCATCAGTTTGAAAGAAGTAAGGTATGGTACCTGGTTCCTCGACCTGAAGGCAGAACAATAATAGGAACCAGGTGGGTGTTTCGAAACAAACTTGATGAAAATGGAGCTATTACTAGAAATAAATCCAGGCTGGTGGTGCAAGGATACAATCAAGAAGAAGGAATTGACTATGATGAGACTTTTGCACCTGTTGCCAGAATGGAAGCTATTAGAATCTTAATAGCTTTTGCTGCTTTTATGGGATTCAAGCTGTATCAAATGGATGTGAAGAGTGCATTTCTGAACGGAGATCTCAAAGAGGAAGTATATGTCAAGCAACCTCCTGGTTTTGAAGATGCAGAGCTACCAAATCATGTGTTTAGACTAAATAAGGCACTATATGGTCTGAAACAAGCTCCAAGAGCATGGTATGAAAGGCTGTCAAAGTTTCTGCTGAAGAATGGTTTCAAAAGAGGCAAGATAGACAATACTTTGTTCTTATTAAAAAGAGAACAAGAATTGCTTATCATTCAAGTTTATGTGGATGACATAATTTTTGGAGCTACTTCAGAACACCTCTGTGAAGAATTCTCATCACTGATGGGAAGGGAGTTCGAAATGAGCATGATGGGTGAGTTGACATTCTTCCTGGGGCTGCAAATCAAGCAATCATCAAATGGAATTTCAATATGCCAGGAGAAGTACATCAAAGAGCTGCTGAAGAAATTCAATATGTTTGATTCCAAACCTATTGACACTCCTATGGGAACAAATTCCAAGATGATAGTAGAAGAATCTGATCCCCTTGTGAATCAGACAATGTACAGAGGAATTATTGGTTCCTTGCTATATCTGACTGCTAGCAGACCTGATATTGTTTACAGTGTTGGAATGTGTGCCAGGTTTCAAGCATGTCCTCGTGATTCACACCTGAAGGCTGCAAAACGCATTCTTAGATACCTGAAGAAAACAGGGGACCTGGTTCTCTTTTATCCTGCAGGTGATACTTTTGATCTGGTTGGTTTTGCAGATGCTGATTTTGCAGGTTATCAAGTTGACAGGAAGAGTACCTCTGGAATGGCTCATTTCCTTGGATCATCACTTATCTCTTGGGGCACTAAGAAGCAGAACTCTGTGGCTCTTTCAACTGCTGAAGCTGAATATGTAGCTGCTGCAGCTTGTTGTTCTCAATTGCTGTGGATCAGGCAGCACTTAGAAGATTTTGGGATCCACATTAAAGAAATCCCTCTAATGTGTGACAACACCAGTGCTGTGAGTATGGGAAAAAACCCAGTTCATCATAAGAGAACAAAGCACATTGATGTCAGACATCATTTTTTGAGAGATTATGTTGAGAAGGGAAATATTGTGCTCACTTACTGTCCAACGGAGGAACAGATTGCAGACATCTTCACCAAGGCTCTCAGCAAGGACCAATTTGAGAGAAATAGGCTGAAGTTGGGGATGTTGATCTCCAAGTGATGTTTTTAGCTTCCAAACAGCAATATTCCCTTGATGGTTAGAACTGTTGTGCAGGTATCCTTTGTGTAAATTTTAAATATTTGTTCAAGATCATTTTTGTACCTTTCGTAGGTATACTCTCAATAGGGATCTGCTCAGCAAAAGGAAGAGGCTAGAACAATTAAGGAATGAAGTCAAACTGTATCATGGTACCTGGTACTTGTCCAGGTTAGCATTTTACATTAAATTTAAACTAAAAATTTTGACCGTTGAAAATGCCACGTGTCAGTCATCGGTTACTCTGACCGATCAGTCCAATCGTTTCTCTCTCAAACGACGCGTCCAATCAATGGACCTGGCACCTTCTCACTTCTTTTAAAAAGGGGTCTTTTCTCTTGAAACTCTCATTCATCTACAAACTTTGTCTCTCTCATTTATCACAAAGACCTCTCACATTCAAAGGCAAATCTGTCTTCCTTCTCTCTTACGTTCTTCAACAACTTCTTCCTGTTTCACAACCATGTCTTCCTCTTCATCTTCTTTGACGCAAATGCTGGGCACACTTGATGAAATTACACCCCTTGCTTTCTACTCTCCAACACCTGCTCCAGCCAGCATTCATCTCCCACCCAGTTCCCCACAAAATGCTCCAGATAACCCGTTCTTCTCCATTGATCTAAACACTTCTACAGTACCTGGTACTTGTGAAGACATGTTGCCTGACAACATGTTTGAGGGAGACCTACCAAAACACAGGGCTTCAGAGTCGAATATCCTGGCAGCGAGTGAGGAACTCGTGGTTGAGAGTCTTGCAATGATGAGAGAAGAGGCCAGAACAGAACACACTGCTGCCCTTGAAAGAGAAGAGGTAAGGCCTTCTCAACCCATTTTTGACAAAACCCCAGATTTAGGGCGGTACTCTTCATCTTCTTCATCTGAATCTGCTAGTGAAGAAGAACCTTTGAAATGGAAGGTGGAGAGTAGAAAGGGGAAGGAAAAGGTTATGGAGGAGGCTCCTAAGAGAAGACCTAATACAAGGTCTGCTGCACAGAAATTGATGGGAGATGCCTTGAAGGCAAGTGCACGATCTGCTGCTGCAGTCAGAAGTGCACGAACTTTCAAGGTATCAACCTTTAAGATACCTGAAGAAAAGGTGGTTGAGTTGTCTGGGGAAGAGGTTGAAAAGAAAGGTGACAAGAAGAAGTTAGAAAGGAAAAGGGAAAGGGTTACAAAGAAGGTTGAGAAGTCACAGTCAAAAGGGAAGAAAACTGAAAAGAAGAGGAAGCGGACAGAGGGACCTGGTTCTCAAGCCAGGAAAAGTGAGAATGTCAACATGCAGGAAATAGTTGACAATCTGAGGAACCAAGCGGTTCTTGCTGGAAGAGTGTTTGATATGGGGATTATCACTCTTCCAGGCATGGACTCTCTGCATGACATGGTGGAGATTCAGTCGTGGCTGCACCTGTTCAACAAAACATCTCCCATCCTCCATGAAGAAGAGGTTCGGGAATTCTATTATAATGTTCAATTTCTGGAAGATGGGAGCCTTCAAACACGCGTGAACAATGTTGCCATCTCTTTGACTGAGGAGATGTTGGGCAAAATCCTCAGAGTGCCTGTAGAGGGGACCCGGTCCGTGCAGGAGAAAACTTGCTCTTCAGAATTTGCATCTCTGATTTCAAAGACTCCCACAGCCAAGGTTGCTGGGATCTATAAGAAAATCATGAAGAGTGAGTATCAGCTGGTCTTTGAGTTTGTCAACAAAGTGGTTCTTCCTCGTACTGAAAAAAGAACACTTGCTACTTCTGCTGACTTGTACATCATGGAGATGCTGTGCAGCTTTGCGGCCTTGAGTCTTCCTGGTCTTATGATTGAACACATTCACAAGACAGTTATCGAGAGGAAAGGAGTACATGGAATGGGGTATGGATACTTTCTCACTAAAGTATTCAAGCACTTTCAGATTCCTCTTGGTATTGGTAAGGTGGGGACAGTCAAACAGATGATCTCTGAGCACACCTTGGTTGAATGTGAGTGCATTGAAGGCAGAGGCTTGCCAAAAAGCAAAATGGCACAACTTCTTGCGGACCTGGATCAGCTCAGGCATGAGACTGAAGAACTCACTGCGCGGTTGAGCAGTAAAGAGGCTGAAGTTGCTGTACTCAAAGCAGAACTGCTTACTGCACAAAGTGAGGGACCTGGTTCTGCAGCTGTACAAGCCCTGGAAAAAGAGAACAATGAGTTGAAGGCGAAGATAACTGCCCTGCAAGAAAAGGCCATCAAGGATAACGATGCTGCCAATGCACGACTCACTCTTGTCATCCAGTCCCTGTCCAAAACTCCCCCCTCTTCCTAAACCTGTCAAACAATCCTTCCGTGTGTTTTTTTTTGTGTGGCAAATTCTCGTGTTAATGGATTTTTAGTTTGATTTTAATGTATTAATGTTATAATGGCTTGTTGGTTACTTTATTCCTTTGATGTTCTTCCCAGTTTCTTTTGTGAATGCTTTTCTTCTACTGTTTGATTGCTGTTCGCTCTGATCTTGTTCAGTATTTATGATTGACTCAATGGTTTACTGCATATCTTTTTTATGATGCCAAAAGGGGGAAGTAAACTGTTAGTAGCTCAATAAGGGGGAACATACATTAAGGGGGAACATACATTAAGGGGGAATATTCAGTAAAAAGGGGAATATACAGTGAGGGGGAATACACAGTCAGGGGGAACGATTCTGGTGAAGTTTTCAGATCATATCATGTTTGTCATCATCAAAAAGGGGGAAAATGTTATTTGTAGTTTTGATGATTTGACAAACTTAGGGACCTCATAAAGGTACCGGGTTTTTCTACTTGAAGTTTTGCAGGTGTCTTGTTCGAAGTATTGCAGATGAAACAAAACTCAGGGACCTAGTAGAGGTACCAGGCTCTCATGATGACGAGCCAGTCAACTGCCAGCTGGAGATGGTGCAGAAAGTAGGTGCACACTTCCCGATGGCGTCAGAAAGTGTGACCTTTCCAGCCAATGGCAAAGAAGTTTAGGAAAGTGACTTGCCTAAATAAAAGACACTTTCCTAAACACTTTCCTTAGTTTTTGCAACTTCATAAACACTTTTGAAGAACTCTTGCAAAGGCTAACACAAAGAAAAGGCAGAATCGATTCTAAAACAACAGCAACATCTGAATCATTTCGTCTAGTTGTCTAGGAATCTATTCTCGTGTTCATATTGTAAACCACTCCTAAATCTATAAAGGACTTGGTGTGTTGTGTTGAAGTCTAGGTTGTCCAAGGGGGATAGCTTAGTGGGTAGATAGTTTTCTACTTTGGCTTGTTGAACAATAGAGGTCTATTGTTCAACGGTAAGATTGATAACTCATTCTTACGTTTGGTGTAATCGTGTTTTACTTCTGATTTTGAAGATTAGTGAAAACGATTGAAAATCCTGTGGAACAGGTCGTGGTTTTACTCCCTTAAGCAAGGAGGTTTCCACGTAAAATCATTGTGTTGATTTCACTGCATTTAATTTTCTGCATATTTTCTGAAGTATAGTTAGGGACCTGGTCCATTACTTATTAAGTGAAGGCATACATTCTATCATCTATGATAATGAAACTATTTCTCACCTAGAAAAAGTGAAAAAGTACGATGGTAATTCTTATAAGTGCCGATATTATATTCTTAATTGTCTATATGATAATTTTTATGATTATTATGATAAAACTTTATCTAGTGCAAAGAAAATTTGAAAATCATTGTAGATTAAGTATGATATCGAAAAGGCGAGAGCGAAAGAATATGCGACTGGTAGATTTTTTCGTTTTCAAATGGTGAACAACAAATCAGTGGTAGACCAAGTTCAAGACTTTTTAATTGTTGGAGAGCTTAGGCCGGAGGAGGTAAAAAAAAGATAACATTATTGTTTATGGCATAGTAGATAAACTTTCACCTTGTTGGAAGGAGTTTAAAAGAACTATGCATCACAAATAAAAGAAAAAACCTCTCTTGAAGCCTTGATAACGAAAATTTGCATGGAATTAGAGGCAAGGGGCCAAAATGCACTTTTACAAACAGAAGAGAGCAACATCACAACAAAGGTAAATTTAATTACTTCAAATAATGCTACTCCTGAAACTCAGAAAAATACTTCTTTGAAGTCTAAGAAGAAAAATTTCAACGAAAATAATGGTGAAAATAACCAAGCGCATAATCAATTAGTTCAAGACAAAGGAATGTGTTTTGTTTGTGGCAAGAGTAGGAATATTGCTCGATTTTACAGATTCTGGAAACGTGGTCCTAACCCTCAGACAAACATTACCGAAGAACCTTTTGTGACAGTTATTACCGACATAAACATGGTTTAGAATGTTGATGGATGGTGGTTTGATTCTGGTGTAAACCTCCATGTCTATTATGACAAAGACTGATTTAAAAAATATACTCATTTTGAGAATCCAAAATCATCATACTTGGTGATGCTCACACTACGCTAGTGCTTGAAAAGGGAGATGTTGAATTGTGTTTTACTTCTAGAAGGGTATTAAATTTGAAATATGTACTTTATACTCCTTCCATGAGAAAATATTTGATATCTAGTTTTCTTCTTAATAAAGCAGGCTTGAAACAAATTATTGAATTTGATCTATATGTAATAGTGAAGAAGGCATTCTTGTGGGGAAAGGGTATGCTTGTGATGGGATGTTCAAGCTGAATGTTGAAATGAATAAAACTTCTGCTTCTATTTATATGTTTTGTTCTACCAATTTTTAGCTGATCATTTATGTCATATTAATGATCATTTATGTTAAAATCATGTAATTTAGGATTAATTAATTCCAAGGGTGAAAAAAATTTTTAAAAAGTGTGAAACTTGTAGTAAAACCAAAATACTGAAAGACCTCATTTTCAAGTTAAAAGAAAAACTGATTTGTTAAAATTAATTCATACTAATATTTGTGAACTTGGTGAAATTTCAAGTCGTGGAGGTAATAGATATTTTATCACTTTCATTGATGATTTTTCTAAGTTTATATATGTTGCTTGATGAAAAATAAAGTGATACTTTTGAAAATTTTAAAACTTACCTCCATGAGGTTCAAAATCAGTTTGGAAGAATAATAAAAGAATTAGAAGTGATAGAGTTTGTCGTGAATATGAGTCAAATGAGTTTAATTCTTTTGTTAGATCATTGGGAATAATTCATGAAACTACTCATCCTTACTCTCACTCATCTCATAGAGTAACGGAAAGAAAATAAAACTTTGATTGAATTGACTAATGTCATGTTTAATGAGTCACATGTTTCTTTAAATTTTTGGGGTGAAGCTATTTTAACTGCTTGTTATATGTTGAATCATTTGCTTCTTAAAAAATCTAAATTGACACCATTTGATTTTGTGGAAAGGTTACAAACTAAGTTTGGGATATCTAAAAATTTGGGGTTGTCTAACCTTTGTGAGGCTAATAAATCTCAAGATTACAAAATCAGGTAAGAAAGTTACTACTTGTGCGCTCTTGGTTATGCTTCAAATAGTACCGCCTATAGATTTTTTAATCTTGAAGATAATATTGTGATAAATTGAGTGATGGTATTTTTCATGAGAAAAAGTTCTTGTTTATTCTAAAAATAGTGGGGGCCTATAGATTTTTTAATCTTGAAGATAATATTATGATAAATCAGGTGATGGTATTTTTCATGAGAAAAAGTTCTTGTTTATTCTAAAAATAGTGGGGGTCAAAGGATTGAACAAAATATTTTCTCACTATGTGGTTCTTATACCTCTATTCTGAAAAATAAAGAAGTTAATGATTATGAGTTAAGAAGAATTAAAAGAACTAGAGTAGAAAAAGATTTTGGTCCTGATTTTTATGTGTTTAATGTTGGAGATGACCCTCTCACTTTTAAAAGAAACATTATTTTCACATGATTCTATTTTTTGGAAAGAGGCTATAAATGATAAAATGAAGTCACTAATTTCTAATAAATTTAAAAATAATTGATTTACCATTGGGTTGTAAAACAAATGGTTGCAAATTGATCTTAAAAAGAAGTTGAAACCAGATGATTCTATTGATGATAAATATAAGGTTAGACTAGTTGCAAATGGTTTAAAACAACTAGAAGACAATTTTTTTAAACCATCCATAAGAATTTTAAAAGTTATGGCTGCAATTTTTTTTCGGCAAATTCATCACTTAGATATAAAAACAGCTTTTTTAAATGGAGACATAAATAAGGAAATTTATATGGAACAACCTGAATCTTTTGTTGAAGCGGACCAAGAAAGTAAAGTGTGTAAATTTACTAAATTCCTATATGGCTTGAAGCATGCACTAAATTAATTTCATGAAAAGTTCGATTCCAGCATGATTGAAAATGACTTTAATACAAATAAGTGTAATAAGTACATATATCATAAGTTTTGAAATAATTCACATGCGATTATTTGTTGATCTTTGACTCTAACATAAATATTATTGAGGAAGGTGATAATATTCTTAGAAGTCATTTTGATATGAAAGATCTTGGTGAAACAAATTTTATTCTTGAAATGAAAATAATAAGAACATGTGATGGCATTTTCCTTAACCAATCACATTATGTTGAGAAATTTTTGAAAAAATATAATTTTCTTGATTACATACATGTTGCTACTCATTTTTAATCAAGTGTTCACTTATTTTCGGTTGAAAGTGAAATTGATGTAATAAATCAAAAGGAATGTGCTAGCATAATCTAAAGCTTGAGATATGTGATTGATTGCTCTAGATCTAATATTGCATATGCAGTAAGGGTACTTGACAGGTGTATAAACAAGTCAGGCAATGAACATTGGCATGCTACAACAAGAGTTATAGATACTTAATTGGAACAAAAAATTGTGGTTTGTTCTATGAAATATCATGTTGTACTAGAAGGCTTTTGTAATGCAGATTGGAACACTTTATCAGGTGATTCCTGTTCTACACTGATTATGCCTTTACTTTGGGTGGTGGTCTATTTGTTAGAGATCAAAAAAGCAAACTACAATTGTTAACTCTATCACAAAGGCTGAACTAATTATTTTTGCTTCAGTTAGTGAGAAAGCGAAATGGTTAAGGGATTTATTCTTTCAAATACCTTATTTTGAAAAAATAATTTCTTTTATTTTAATTCATTGTGATAGCACTACTGCAATTTCTAGAGTTCAAAATTATTGTAACAACGGTAAATCTAGATCTATAAGGAAAAACCCAGTAATGTAAAATCATGTTTGACCAATGGTACCATTAATGTTTATTATGTCAAAATTTGTGAAAATCTTGTAGATCCTCTTACTAAGGCCTTAACAAGAGAAAAGGTCTAGAGCACATCGAGGGGGAAAAGATTGAAGCTTAAAAATTCTTAAGTCATATATGAGAAAACCCAACCTGGGAGTAGATATCCTATAACCAGTTTCAAAGGAAAAAGCTAATTATATGACTTCTTGTTGAGATTCCACTATTTTATTTCCTTGATATGACATTATTTCCTGTAGTAATTTGTGAAAGTTGAGTTGATATAGCCCGTATGAGTGGAGTGTTAAGCTTAACAGATTTCATCAATGTGATGTGTTGAAGTAGGTCGCTTCCTATGATAATAAGACTTATTCTCAAAATCACTTATGGAACCGAGATAACACATGGCCATAAGGTGTTGGCTTTAAAGCTCATGTCAAGAGATTGATTATTATGTATGAGCAGTGATATTTTATTTTTCTTAAGCAGTCATAGTTCAGACTGAGACCACTACAACAATGAAGTATAAGTTATTGTTTCACTAAGTGGAGGTTCGATGCAGAGAACACCTTTATTATGCATAGTATTTTTCCTTCAGCTGATAGACTCTCTTATTTAATATTAGAATGAATAGGGATTGTCGGTCAACATTTTGATATTAATATTTTATATATTAATTTGTTAAAAGTTTGGAGTCAAATGGTGTCTTTGTAGTCAAGTTGTTCATTTGTCTTAAACGGTTGGAAATTTATTTGGAGCATTACTCTGTGGAGTAAGTGCTGATGTTACCGAATGTTTCTTTTGCAGCATTGTTAGTGTAATCTTGGTCATTAGTTCTCCGTATTATTTATCCCTAATCTCATTCTTTAACATATGTCTTGTAAGGGCATTATCTTTACTATTTACTACACTATTTATCTTCTTATTCATTGCTAGGAAGACTTATTCTAGTATAAATATTGAGGTCTTCATTTGGTTTGGAATAGATAAACACAAGAAAAATATAGAGAGGAAAAAGTTAGTAAAAAAAAAGTTCTTATTAGTTGAAGAAAGGTGTTCTTTTTGTGAAATTTTGGACTCAACTCTTGTCCAGAGTTGCTGAGTTATAAATTTTGATTAGATTATTGTATCCTAGAGGGGACAAGTCAAGAAGGACTACTGCTGGACCGGTGAAAAATATTAGATGCAGTGGACTTAAATTTTCTAAAAGAGAGCGAGATATTAAAGTCTCAGCATGAGGAGATTTTTGTTTCTTCATTTTATTTTTCAATTGTAAGCTTGTAATTCTGTTATTTATATATATATACACAAATTTCGCAGTCACATGTTTATCTTTCCCTACATAAGCCTTAACACCTCCTTGATGTGCAACACCGCCATTTCCAACTCTATTCTCTCTTCCTCTTCTCTAATTTTATTGTTCGCTTGTGAAGTTTGCAGCTGCGTTCTCCACCAATTCTAACAACACATTCGTCTTCAAACTTCTGCCCTCACTTAATCTTTTCTTGTTCTCAAATTGGTACTTCGATGGTTACTATGTCGAGTAAGTTGTTTATGCAATTAGCTCGGCATTTCATTTTTTTGTTTTCCAAAATCCGATACAAATTGCAAAACCAAAGAGTAGAAGGCAAAGTCAGGGAATTTAAGGACCCAAATAATATTATGGAACAAATTATCAGGCGTGCAATAAAGATGAGTTCAAAATTGAGACCGATGGAAAACTTCAGCAAACCCAACTCTAAAATATGAATTTTGCCGTTGAATTGTGAAAATTGATATGCTCTTTAACATTGAAATACCTAATTTAACAGACTCTTTTCTTGAATTCCATCATTCTAATTTGTTTAACTGCATTTTACATTATTGTAAAATAGTGAAATGGATCTCTATTGTTGTCGTCTTTCATACTCCCTTGATTCGTCATTTTTCTAAGTTGTTAAAGCGTCTACAGAGTTTTCATCAAAATTCGATGGAAGTATACTTGGTATTGTGTTCTGTAGCTTCTACTTGTGACTCTTAGATGACAACGACACAACATACATTTAAAAATCTAACCACTCCTCGATACATAGTAAGTTGATAAATTCTCTCTCTGAATGCATTCACAAGATTCAGTATAACATATACTTTTCCTTTTGCTTTCTACTGTCTCAACCGTTTCCTTGTTTATATGAGGCCCAACATAGTAGTATATAGTAGTAACTTTTATAGGTGTTTTATATTGGTTTGAAAATTTTGCTTTTATGTTGCCTCTTCAACTTTCTTTGGTTCACTAGACACACCATTAAAACTTTTTCTTCCTATCCAACCTTAACTCTCCCACATTTAATATTTTATGATTCCTAATTAGTTTCCCAAGTTTTATCTACAGTTTGTTTCAGTTCAATTATATTCTTCTGATATGTCACATTTCTTCTTTTTAGTGACTTTACTTTTACTGTAAATTTCTTATTCAACTGCAAAGATACTATCCAATAGTCCAACTATGTTGATGTGCTGCATACTAAAATGTTAAAGTTATATCAGCAAAAAATTTATTGTTTTATTACGCAACTCTGCTTTTAAAAGTAATGATTTTCGTTCCTCAAACAAAGATGTTTCTATCAAGGATCATCGTGCCACAACACCACCGCTTGGTTTCCTTCTTCTCTATAACACAGTGTTAGGTTTGGACGTAAATTTCATTGATTTTTTTTTGTTATGAATTTTTTCGATAATGAAAGTTGATCGTGTAACTTCAATTTCCCAATAATGACACTGGCCATTTCTAAAAAATGTACAACCTTCCATTTTTCCTAATTAAAATGAGATTTTTTCTTTCTTTGTTAATGGTGAGTGAATTCAGCCGGCCAAATAGTTCTGTTATGCCGACTGAAATATGGTGGAAGCCTGAACACTATATGCGATACTTATATCTCCGACATGGTTTTCCAATTCACATGTGATTGATACTTCAAACTTGCTCTATATTGTCGTCATTATGTCCTTCTGATGGAGTTCGGGTCTCATCTGTCTGTTTGTATTCAACGTCAAATATTTTGATATATGCTTTGGAACTCTTTCTTACTCTATGTTCATTGTTACGACCCAATTTAGAAAATTAAAGGGTTTCGAAGCCGATTTCGCAACTTTGGCCAATTTTGGAAAATGTTTAATTTTAGGAAGTCGCCACTTAATCTTTTAGGAAAAATTAAGAAAACCAAATAAATTTAAAAAAAAATATTTAAAAGAAAACATAAAATCAGAGTTTTGGGTAAGGGTTCAAATAATTCTCTAAGGAAGGGTTTAGGCATCTTAGAAAATCCGCTAACACGCGGTTGACCGACGAATTTCAAAGTTGGCTAATTTTAAGAAAAATCTTAAGAATACTTAAAAAAAACCTTATTTATTTATTTATTTATTTCAAACTACTCAAAAATTCTTGTTGAGAACTTAAATATAAATCTTTGATACTTCTAAAAGCCTCAAAATTTATCTTGAAACTTCTATCCATATTCAAGTTTTGAATCATATATAATTCATTCAAACTCATAACATGGAATAAATAACCTTGCTTAATAACTATGAAAGGATATAAAGAAATCCTCAAGTCATCATACAAAGTTTTAAGTTATTAGAAGATACCTAACACATATTTTGAGAAACTTAACAATTTTATCCTATTCAAAAATTTGAACTAAATAGTTAGTTCAAACTCGTAAACATGGATTCAAAACTTTCTAATAACTATGAAAGAACATAAAAAGTTCTTAAGTTATTCTAATAAGCTTAAGCTATTTAACTTAAAAATGAGTTTCGAAAACTTAAAGTAGACAATTAACGAAATAGAATAACCATTTGAAAACCTCCAAAGGATTCATCTAAGTTAATAACAATAAATAAACAATTAACAATCACAACACACAATAATAAGAGATAAAGAGAAACTAAACTAAACAACACGATAATAAACAAGATGAGGGAAAACTAGAATTTTCGCCCAAACTTTTAGCCTTTATTTGGCTGCTGCAAATTGCTGCTGCTGGTGCAATTTCCGAACTTTTAAGCCAAAAAAGTGCAATTTCCAGCCCTTAGGGGACTGCTGAAACTGCAGCAAAAATGGACCCAATTTTGCTCTCCGTTTTAGCTCTTTGGAAGTGTTGTTGCTGCTGATTTTTGGGTGTTTAACCCAATAACATGACTCCCTTTCACAACTCCGAAGAAGATCAACTCAAAAAGAGGAATAATGAAAGAGAAGGGAGTCCGAATGGACTCAAATAAGATAGAGGTACATGCATAGAATGAAATAAAAATTAGCAACTGATAAAAAAAAAAATTCAGAAACATTCTGCAAGTTATTTGGATGAAAAGAATAATCAAATCATCTAGCTTAGTGACAATAATATGCCAAATCTCATAGGTGAACCACTTCAAATGGGCATGAAATTTTCAAAGGAAGATAAACATGGATATACCAAACCCCACAACTTTAATCACACAAATCAAATAGACACCTAATATCTAAAATTCAATCACAGAGATTAAATCCACTCCTAAGAGGAGAGACAAATTGCTATGCATTAAGTTAAATATCTTAAGATATGCACTACGGAAGTGTATTATAACAGAGCATTGATAAGTAACAATACAAATATGTATTCTCAGTAAAAGAGCAACTAGTAATTTTAAAGGTACATGAACATTAACAAAGAACCATCCTCATTAATACGAAATGATAAAGCATTAGCAGCAACACTAACGCGATTTATACAAAAAAAAAAGACAATTCCTATGTTCAAGGCTATAATCGGATATATATATATAAATAAAACTAGCTCAATAAATCCTAATTTATTACTAACTAGAAAGCCTACATTTTAGTCAAGAAACACATGAGTGAAACATGAAGAAACAAAGACATGAAATTGGGAGATTATTGGAAAAACATCTCGGAAAATAAGTAAAACAGTAGGAACAAAATAAACATTATTAACTACTAAAAGATCAAACCAAAGTCTAACACATGACTAATAAAACAAAGCTAAGCATATATAATAAACGGAAAGCATAAAAGAGCTAGGAATTAAATAAAGTAAGGCTAATAAAAAATTTACCTGGTTCTGGGCAGCGAACCGGAACTACGAGTTTGAATGAGACGACTCCACCTCCTAAACTCGAAAAACCAAAAAACACTTTAAAACTTTTGAACTATGGGAATCAAGAATTCTCCAAATTTTAGGAGTATTCTTTTGTCTTCCCTCCCTTTTTTTTTTTAAATATTGAATGAAGTGTGTTTATATAGAGACCCAAAAATCCTCAAAAGGGATAAAATGCCGATGTGGGACTATTGAAAATTGAAAATTGTTTGAGAAATGATGTGGGAAAGGCAGATTTTTTTAATTTTTATTTTATAGATAAAATCCATTATTTTCATTTGTTTAAGATCTAAGAAGCTTTTAAAATTTAATCAAATCGTGGAGGGTCAAAATTGGGTGTCAACAGCTGCCACTCGTTTGACTCAGATTGATGAAAGAAATCCGAGGCAAATGAAATTGACATATCCAATTTTGACCAACCACATTTTCACCTTTCAGAAAAAAAGCTTTTGGTACGGACTTTAGAAATTGTGGCCGAGCTCCGGAAGTGGGTTTCCTACATATCTCAGGCTATGTGAGGATTCAGGCCACATGTAGTTCGATACGCTTGATTTGACGCATGATTTCAAAGAAATGCAAAAGCTATTTCGTATCGAAGTATGGAGAGACGAAAAAGCTCGAGAACAGAGTGATGACAAAATAGTTTGAGTACAGTCGAGTTTTCATCATTAATTTTGCCTACATATCCCTAAACTTAGGGAATCAGACTGCTTGTAGTTCGACTCAATCGGTTGAAAAGGAAATCTCTTATGCGGATTTAACCTTTAGCTTAAGGATACGTGACAAAATAATTGAGCTTGGAAAAGAGGCTTGCAACCATCTCAACTGTGAATGCGAGGCCCTTCACACCCATAGATAAGAATTTACATGGACATAATTTCCGAATCTCTAGGTGTATTGTCACCCGAATTTGAAAAATTGCCTTGGGTGAGAGTTCAAATTTTCACTGAAGGCGAAACTGAAACTAATAAACCCAAGAAAATACCCACATGCCTTAGGATAGGGGTGTGGTTTGATTGTGGTGGGAGTCGTTCCTCAACTCGCGTCCTAAGAGTTTGATATTCCTCTTTGGACTATGCCCCAGTTCACTGCTAAGAAAAAGTTCCACGTTGTGCAGCATCTCGATATAACATGTCATACTGAAGGAGATGACGGTCCAATTTTCAGGTGTAATTCTCTTGAAGGAGGTGACAGTTCAAAATAGTATGTCAGTTTGAACTATGTGGTGATTCAATAATATTATATACGTGTCACATTGAAGGAAGTGACTCTCCAATAATAATTAATGTGTCACTTTGAAGGAAGTGACGCTCCAATAGTAAATTAACATGTCACGTTGAAGGAAGTGACTCTCCAATAATAATTTAACATGTCACGTTGAAGGAATTGACTCTCCAATAGTAATTTAACATGTCACGTTGAAGGAAGTGACGCTCCAATAGTAATTTAACGTGTCACGTTGAAGGAAGTGACGCTCCAATAGCAATTTAACGTGTCACGTTGAAGGAAGTGACGCTCCAATAATAAATTAACGTGTCACATTGAAGGAAGTGACTCTCCAATAATAATTTAACGTGTCACGTTGAAGGAAGTGACTCTCCAATAATAATTGAACATGTCACGTTGAAGGAAGTGACTCTCCAATAATAATTTAATGTGTCACGTTGAAGGAAGTGACGCTCCAATAATAAATAATGTGTCACGTTGAAGGAAGTGACGCTCCGAAATAAGAGAATCAAGTTGTAACAGAGTAATCTGAGCAACTTTTGTAGTGAAGTTGGTAATTTCTTTAGATGTGATTACAACTCTGTCGTCGTTGCGCTCATGAAAATTTTGTTAGACAAGAACATGAAAATTAATAAATGTCAGGACTTTTGAAGGAGTCACGACAATCTGGCATCCATAGAGAATGCGAGATTCTGGAAGAACAAATCAATAACTTTTAACTTTTGAAAGGAGACTTTAAAGACAAACTAGGGATCTCACGCGAGATGTGTCCCTACTTTGCATCTAGAATTTCATGTAAAGAGAAGATTGGGTTGATAAAGATCACCTTTGAAACTTGAAGTTGAACGAAAATTTGGATAATTTCAAACTATTTCAAAAGTTGCCTCTGTTTCCAGTCCAAGAGTACTTAATTGAAATAAATTGTAAGACACAAAAATGACTAAATCAAAAACATGCCCCAGTTTTCTCTGGGGACTGTAATTTGAAACGTTAGGAAGACCGAATCCTTATATAGGAGGACCTACGTATCTTGCTGGAACAAGAAATCAGGTCTGACATAGTTCGAACCTAAAACTTAAAGGAATTCTTTTTTTTTAAAGAATGAAAAAAAATGCCTTTAAAAAGGACGGGAGATTTGAAAAATGAAGAAAGAAAACTTCTTCAGATAAAATAGAGGATAAAATCAGTTTGGATTGGTTCCTTGGTGTCAGGAATCCTTCATAATAAAATTCTTGGATAAGGACTAGTGTGTGTCCTTTGTCTGGTGAATGTCTGGGCAGATCTTTTAAAAATTGAAAGGATCTCTTGAAATTTCGACTCCAACTTTGACGACACCTGCAAAGCTCAGATGTAATCAGTAGCAAAAATTATCAAAGTAAAAGATAAGTTCTCAAATGAAGTTTTTTTCAGCTTATACTGGTTTGAATAACACTTTATGATCATCACCCTTGCGCCAAGCTTCCCATCTGGTAAAAATATAAAATGTGTAAGTCACAGTGAATTGAAATGAAAATTTTAAAAGATGAGCAAGAGTAGAAATCATCTGAGTCATGATGAGGCCACTGTGGGTCTAATGTTGTGTTGTAACTTTATAATTCCTGCATCCAAAGAAAAATTCTTAGTTTCGAGAGACTGATTCGTGTTGGCTTTGTCTTGCCATCCTGATGCTCTTTTGCCTTCTGGATTACAAACTTGTTTGGTCTTGAAATGCCACTTGATGGAATTTTTGAGGACCTCCTCAAAAATTCTGCCCCGGTTTAAAACATAACATAAATTTCAAACTTTCTGTAGTTTTCAGCTGAATTTTTGAGTGAATCTCAAAAGTTTTGCCCCAGTTGCAACTCTGAAGTGATCCTTGATTCTGGACTAAATAAACTTCTCTTCCTGATGAATTTTGAGATCTTCTCAAAATCTGCCCCAGTTTTCATTATAAAGAGAAATGAAAAACTTACGGGGAACATGACCGAGCCGGTGCGGCGCCTACGTATCCCGTTGAGCAGGAATCAGGTCAAACGTAGTTCGAACTCTTGAGGATTAACAGGACTAGAAGAAATTTAACTAAGAAAATGACCGAGGCCAACATAGGCCGCCTACGTATCTCATTCTTGAGAATTCAGGTCAAACGTAGTTCGAATAATCAGAAAACACTAAAAGGGATAAAGGGTGACCGAAGCCGACATAGGCCGCCTACGTATCTCATTTTTGAGAATTAAGGTTAGACGTAGTTCATTACAAGTGAAAGATGCTTAAAAGGGAAAATCTAAACCAAACAAACGATTACAAAGTAATAAAGCGATGAAAGTGCGATCACAGAGAAATAAAATAACAAACTCTCAATGCAAGACCGAAAGCTGCCAAAAGTGCGACCTTCAGGAAACTTGCTTCTTTTTTGCAACTGGTCATGTCAACCACTACTCCTTATGCTTGGGTAATGGATTGGTATTCACATTCGATGGAGCTTGAGCGAGTTTTACCACCTCATTGTCAATTAGATCTTGAATTTTGTGTTTGAGAGTGATACACTTTTCGGTATCATGACCAACAACCCCTGAATGATAAGCACAACGCTTACTTGAGTCATACCACTCGGCTGAAGTATTCACAGTCTTGGCTTCCACTGGATGAAGTATTCCCGCCTCTTTCAGTCTCTCAAAAAGTTGACTCCTTGTCTCGCTCAATTGAGTGAAGACTCTAGCAGGTTTTTTCTCAAAATTAGGATGAGGTGCATTGTTTCGGGGATTTTGCATTGGTCGTGGAGAACGAAATGTTGCTTGATTGTTGCAAACATAGTATTGTGAATTAGGATAGCCTGGAGGTGGTTGACGGCTATATGATGCAGCTCCTCGAGTCGTTATCATCATAACTTCTTTATCCTTTTTCTTTCCAAAAGAAACAGTTTGATAGGTTCTATTAGCAAATTGAGATGAGGCGTAACTCCTTATTCTGGCAGTTTTGAGACCGTCTTCGATCATTTCTCCAGCCTTAATAACTTCAGCAAATGTCTTTCTACCCATAGTCACCATTCGCTCATAGTATTCTGATTCTTGAGCTTGAATGAAGTAAGTGATCATTTCCGATTCCTCCATAGGTGGGTGCACTCTGGCAGCTTCTTCTCTCCAACGAATGGCATATTCTCGAAAGCATTCAATCGACTTGGGTTTCAGCTTGGCAATAGAAATTCTATCGGGAGCAATTTCAACATGAAACTTGTAGTGATCCACAAAAGCATTCGCTAGATCATCCCAAGTACGCCATTTGGTCACATCTTGCTTAGAGTACCACTCCAATGTTTTTCCAGTTAGGCTTTGATTGAATAACTTGATTCTTATCCCTTCGTTGTTTCCAACGCCAATCAACTTTTCACAGTAAATTTTCAAGTGAAAGAATGGATTTCCTGATCCACTAAACTTCTCAAACTTTGGAATCTTGTAACCGGGTGGCAACTCAACCTCAGGAAATGTGCACAGTTCTTCGTATCTAACACTCTGTCTACTATCGAACCCACGAAGACCTCTCATAGCATCCTCCAAACTTTTCATCTTCTTATTCATCATTTCAGCATCTATTGATTTTCTGTCCCCCTCAATTTCAATATAGTGATTAACATCTGGGCGATGAAACTCTGGAGCCTTGGTAACAGGCGGAGCAGTGACATAAGTGTACACTGGCGGAGTGTGATGTGTTACCGTTGGAGCTTTTGGGGGAGCAAGTGTGTATACAAGGGGAGTATCCTGAGTTGAATTAGTGAGTGAGGCACTTTGAGTTTGTTGAAAGGTGGTAAAGTGATCTCCTTGATGAAACTCACTCGAAGTAGGATATACCGGTGGCATGGGCCACCTTTCGCGAGCATCAGATGGTTGATTCGGAGAAGCAGCTTGGTATTGAGCTACCAGGAGATTCAGCGTGCCAATTTGTCGCTCTAGACGAGCGATGAACTCCATAGGTGATTCCGCTGCTACCGAGGCACTAGGATCGGCCGCGATCGATGGAGTAGGGATCATTTCGGACGAAGCAATAGTGTGAATAGTGGGATCCATTTTTGAACGAGTCCTTTTAGTAGTCCAAGTAAGAAGTGAAGAGTCTGTAAAGATTCTCTTGACCTTAGACCGTGTAAAATATGAATGTTCTGCCAGCGAATACTTTGGTGAAGTGTGCAAGTTTGATTACCAACACAAATCAGTCTCTCCTTCTGAAACAACTCAAAAGTAAGAAAGTTAGTCCATTAATCATAATAATCAACCAAAGTAACACATAAAACAAATAACATGTATTTTGTTTTAAATCAAACTAGTCCAAAATTCGATGAAGATGAGTTTCTAGAAAATGATCAAATGGAAAAAATTGTTTATTGTGAACTGATATTTAAACGAAAGAAAAAGGGTTTGGCTCAATTGGAAATCTCTTTCATAAAAACAAAAGTGTCTTGATATTTGCTTGAAATTGAAGGAATGTTTAGTAACGCTGGCAAGTAGGTGTGGAAAATAATTTTCAAGAAATAACGAGGTCAACGTGAATTTGAATGATGACCTAATGATTTTTTTTAAAAATTCTGGAGTAATTTTGAACGTATTTTGGTAATGGAGTTATAGTATTTTGGAAGGTTTGAAAATTGATTGATGTTCTAAAACATTGGAGTAGAATAATGGACCAATTATGCTTAAAGCAAAAACACATGTATATGAACACATAGGTCAAACAAGCACAAATGAAACAAAATTTGTAACAGTTAACACAAACAATATATAACGCCTCCTAACATGCATGTGACCTTTTAAGCCAAAGGTAAGCCTAACGTTTGAAGGATATGTATATCATTTGTAAATCGTTCCATTGCCCAAAAATATTTATACAAAACTTATAAATAAAATAAATAGGGATACACAATAGAGGAAAGAGAAATAAATATTAGTCCCACGTAGGGGTACAATGATAACAAAGTTAAGCTTCCATATGAACCTTTATTCCCGAACTTCTTGATGCTTTTGAATTACTTCTTGATGAGGAGTATCTTCACTTGACTTAAACAAAGAAACTACCTAATAAAATAAAAATAAAAAAAAATTAAAAAATAAATAAATAAAGAAAACCAACCCAAAAGGACAATGGTAATTATAAATCAACATACATATCCTTCAAATTTAACAAATAATTGGATGATCGTCTTATATTGACCGGCGGTCAATTAGACTCAAGGCGGTCTTCTAATGGATCCAATACACCTTGGGTATTGGATCATCTTAGGTTAATGCACCTAAAAAGTGTTTTGCTCTATCTTAGTTTGACTAAGAGTGGGTTGTATTTGAAGTGGAAAGGGTAACCCAAGCGGACTTCCTGGGCTGGGACAGTTAACGATCGTTGACTATCAAGTAGCCAACTACACTCGTCAGGGTGCCCCGAGAAAATTCGGTTAATAAACGACTGCGAACCCGCATAATCGTCCTTTTAGTGAAAATGAAATAAATATCGTTTGACGGAATTTTATGATGTCATGAGTGCAAACAAACAGTTTACAAACAAAATTTAAATACAATATTGCATCAAATAACAGTTAATTCAATAATAATTAGCCAAACAATAAAGTCCTTTTGGTTAGAACCTAGATGAATCCCCAGCGGAGTCGCCATTTCTATTCAGACCCGATTTCGAAAACTAAAGGGTTTCGAAGCCGATTTCCCAACTTTGGCCAATTTTGGAAAATGTTTTATTTTAGGAAGTCGCCACTTAATCTTTTAGGAAAAATTAAGAAAACCAAATAAATTAAAAAAAAAAAGTTTAAAAGAAAACATAAAATCAGAGTTTTGGTAAGGGTTCAAATAATTCTCTAAGGAAGGGTTTAGGCATCTTAGAAAATCCGCTAACACGCGGTTGACCGACGAATTTCAAAGTTAGCTAATTTTAAGAAAAATCTTAAGAATACTTAAAAAAAACCTTATTTATTTATTTATTTCAAACTACTCAAAAATTCTTGTTGAGAACTTAAATATAAATCTTTGATACTTCTAAAAGCCTCAAAATTTATCTTGAAACTTCTATCCATATTCAAGTTTTGAATCATATATAATTCATTCAAACTCATAACATGGAATAAATAACCTTGTTTAATAACTATGAAAGGATATAAAGAAATCCTCAAGTCATCATACAAAGTTTTAAGTTATTAGAAGATACCTAACACATATTTTGAGAAACTTAACAATTTTATCCTATTCAAAAATTTGAACTAAATAGTTAGTTCAAACTCGTAAACATGGATTCAAAACTTTCTAATAACTATGAAAGAACATAAAAAGTTCTTAAGTTATTCTAATAAGCTTAAGCTATTTAACTTAAAAATGAGTTTCGAAAACTTAAAGTAGACAATTAACGAAATAGAATAACCACTTGAAAACCTCCAAAGGATTCATCTAAGTTAATAACAATAAATAAACAATTAACAAACACAACACACAATAATAAGAGATAAAGAAACTAAACTAAACAACACGATAATAAACAAGATGAGGGAAAACTAGAATTTTCGCCCAAACTTTTAGCCTTTATTTGGCTGCTGCAAATTGCTGCTGCTGGTGCAATTTCCGAACTTTTAAGCCAAAAAAGTGCAATTTCCAGCCCTTAGGGGACTGCTGAAACTGCAGCAAAAATGGACCCAATTTTGCTCTCCGTTTTAGCTCTTTGGAAGTGTTGTTGCTGCTGATTTTTGGGTGTTTAACCCAATAACATGACTCCCTTTCACAACTCCGAAGAAGATCAACTCAAAAAGAGGAATAATGAAAGAGAAGGGAGTCTGAATGGACTCAAATAAGATAGAGGTACATGCATAGAATGAAATAAAAATTAGCAACTGATCAAAAAAAAAATTCAGAAACATTCTGCAAGTTGTTTGGATGAAAAGAATAATCAAATCATCTAGCTTAGTGACAATAATATGTCAAATCTCATAGGTGAACCACTTCAAATGGGCATGAAATTTTCAAAGGAAGATAAACATGGATATACCAAACCCCACAACTTTAATCACACATATCAAATAGACACCTAATATCTAAAATTCAATCACAGAGATTAAACCCACTCCTAAGATGAGAGACAAATTGCTATGCATTAAGTTAAATATCTTAAGATATGCACTACGGAAGTGTATTATAACAGAGCATTGATAAGTAACAATACAAATATGTATTCTTAGTAAAAGAGCAACTAGTAATTTTAAAGGTACATGAACATTAACAAAGAACCATCCTCATTAATACGAAATGATAAAGCATTAGCAGCAACACTAACGCGATTTATACAAAAAAAAAAGACAATTCCTATGTTCAAGGCTATAATCGGATATATGTATATAAATAAAACTAGCTCAATAAATCCTAATTTATTACTAACTAGAAAGCCTACATTTTAGTCAAGAAACACATGAGTGAAACATGAAGAACAAAGACATGAAATTGGGAGATTATTGGAAAAACATCTCGGAAAATAAGTAAAACAGTAGGAACAAAATAAACATTATTAACTACTAAAAGATCAAACCAAAGTCTAACACATGACTACTAAAACAAAGCTAAGCATGTATAATAAACGGAAAGCATAAAAGAGCTAGGAATTATATAAAGTAAGGCTAAGAAAAAATTTACCTGGTTCTGGGCAGCGAACCGGAACTACGAGTTTGAATGAGACTACTCCACCTCCTCAACTCGAAAAAACAAAAACACTTTAAAACTTTTGAACTATGGGAATCAAGAATTCTCCAAATTTTAGGAGAATTCTTTTGTCATCCCTCCCTTTCTTTTTTTAAAATATTGAATGGAGTGGGTTTATATAGAGACCCAAAAATCCTCAAAAGGGATAAAATGCCGATGTGGGACTATTGAAAATTGAAAACTGTTTGAGAAATGATGTGGGAAAGGCAGATTTTTTTAATTTTTATTTTATAGATAAAATCCATTATTTTCATTTGTTTAAGATCTAAGAAGCTTTTAAAATCTAATCAAATCGTGGAGGGTCAAAATTGGGTGTCAACATTCATGATGTTGAGTTGTGGATCACTACTGAATGCGGAAGATTGCATATCATTTTGACTCAACTAAATGTCGCTGAAACTTTTGGAACTCATGTTTGATGATATTTGTTGATGATATGCATTTAAGTGCAAAGGATCTGGCTGCTCCAAGGGATTTTCTTGTTGCTGTTGTTGCCTGGTACAAAAATGGCTCCCATCCATGTTACACTAATTTACAGTAGCATAGTGTTGAACTACGCGTTGCGAAGTAGGAGTTATCTCCTTTTAATGTGGTTTCTTGGCATAACAATTTTGTCCCTTATAAGACGTCTCATTGCTCGAAGTTTCTTCATGCATCCTTCGACGATAATGTATGAGCTCTTCACAATTTCATATTTTCTTTTATTCGTCTGACTCCTTTTAGCAGTCTTCAAGCTGCTTTTCCGCCTTAGTTTCGAAGGAACTTTCTGATTGTTGTATATACTTAAATTGTCGGGGCTGCCTTTACTTGTAAAAGTTCATTCGACTATTTTCTCCATCAACACATCCTAATCCGATTCATTTCTTTCATCCTGATATGAGTTTTCTTGAAAACCTCCGGTTCAATGGGCGTGCGTCCCAATTTTTTTCCTATAAATAAAAATAATAATTTATAAGGATTTATATGAATCAACTTATTATTTTTTCAAAATTTTGAATTAGAACTTACTATCTCTCTTGTAATTGTTCCAACGGATGTTGCGCCTCCGGTATGCAACGAACCACCCATAAGACAACCTCCAACATTTTTGGCTTGGTCTTATATTGCCTTAAATTTGTCTATGTTCCAATACAAACCCAATTCATCAAAAAAATGAGGCAACATCCAATCTAGACTTTCAGTGTTATCCCAAACTTTCTTTATACGGGAAGACAGTCTGGCACATGCCTTCCTCTCAAATGTGATCGAAATGACACAATTGTGCCTCGGCTCCCAAATACATATAGTCTGAATAAAACAAATTGAATAACCTAAATTAGATCGATAGTAAAAAAAAATAAAGTATACTAAACTTAACTAAAAAATATATACCTTAAAATTATTTAACATCGTCTGACATATATTGTCTGGGATCTGGCTCCAAGAGTGATAAGCATGTGTAAAGAGTCTTCTAACATAGTCTTTTAAAGCCCGGGCAATATCCTTTGTCAGATGCCACCTGCAAAAACACGTAATAAATATGTTATTTCATTATTAATATATTTAAGTATAATAAATAAACAAAATAAACTATTAAATAGATTTATAACAAACTTATGATGATCCATCCGGCTCAATCATGACTCTACCAGATCTGTCCTTCTGGACAGGAACTAGAGGATGCATCTCATTTAGAGTAGCACTAGGTGCAGTTGTAGCTGAGGGTGATACCTCCGGATCCATATAGTGCTGAGTCAATGGAGGCATACCGGTCATAGCATCTGACTGCTCACTACTAGAATCTCTAATTTTCATGGCAAATAACTGGGGATATGTACTTATAGAAGATAGAGTACCTGCCAATCCTTGATGAATAGACTGTAAAGAAAGTCCTTGTAGTGTATTGAAGACAATGCTTATAAAGAAAAGTAAGCATCAACTTATCAATGGTCATTAGGATGCTATTGTCGAGGTTCGGTCGTACCAAACAGAAAAACAAGTATATGAGTATCACGGCTGATACGCTTTGGCGCAGAAGAAATAAATCTTGCAATATTATCAGGATCTATGGGTCTCTTAGACTTCTTCTTTATAGCATGTTTAGCCTGGCTAACTCCAAGATGCTCGCAATGTCTATTACTTTCACCGCCTGATGACATCTTTATATGCAAAAATTATATAAAAATTATAAATTCAATAAAATTAGCAAAATATAGTTAAATTACATATATATATATATATATATATATATATATATATATATATATATATATATATATATATATATATATATATATATATATATATATATATATATATATATACTAGCTAGGTTTCATTCTACATTATTCCTCTTCGCTTGATTCAATTTCATCATTCTCCCATTCTTCCTCTTTAGTTGTTTTATTTACATTAGCATCTCATTCTTCGTCATCAAATGATTCATTTTCCTGATTCTCGGATAATTCTTCCATAACATTCAATATCTCATCATGAGATACTTCTTCTAATATGTGTTCAATATGTTGTAATGTGGTTTCCAATTCAATGTCAACTTGTTGTTGAACTGTTGCAACATCATTTTGATATGCCGCATCTATTACATTTTCAATTTTAATTCTTCCCACATGCTTACTTTTTATAACAACCCCCCAATCGGTTTTGTCTCTATGCAATGGATATAGAGCATAATACACATGTTTAGCATTTTGTGTAATGATAAAAGGATCATTCATTACTTATGTATTTCCTGGTGTGCATAACTTCAATTATATAATGTAGATAGTCAACCTTTGTGCCTCTATGTGTTTGGTCAAACTACTCACACCGAAACAATACAATCTTCTTCTTAGGCCAACGTGAATACCTCACTTCAATAATCTACACCATAATATTCAATAGTTTGACCAATACCATAAACATCACCTTGTATGTAGACACCACTATTATTTGTTCTTTTCCCTAGAAACTTCTTCTATTTGAAACTTAAACACATAAACACAATACTTATTCATTTTCAGTACTTGAGATTCCGGTCCAAGTGTTACTTATTTCACTAATTGCAAATGTTGGACACTTGAGTATTCATCGTAAACCTACGTAATTGTTATTTAAAGTAATATAATTTAGTATAACATGAATATATTATTAAAGACTTCGTGATTTCACACTTACATAGTTGTATAGCCATTTGGAAATTCTGTGGATATGGCTTTATTACGCTATGTGTTGACGAACAAGTTGATCATTTTACGTTTAAATTTTTTGTTAATTAATGAACACTAATTAGTATGTAATTTGATAACATATTTTGACACTTACTTGTGATATGATTGAATCTCTGTATAATTAAGCAAAATATGTGTCACAACTGATTGCAGTTTCATATCAATGAAGCCTCGCTTTCTACGCTTTTTAGATCCTCGATCATTTTGATTAAAAATTGATATCAATGGAAATGAAGGATCAAAATCGTCTTCATCATTGCGATTGGGACTGTTTCTCCTACATGACACATCATCACCAAAGTATAAGAATAAAAATCACCAGTTTCTCTCCCAATATGAGCTTGAACAAATGGTATTTTGATCTTTCCCCTTTGCTTAATTGTTTGCTTGGATCTGTCAATTTTTTCGCATGTGTGTGTGTGTGTGTGTATATATATATATATATATATATATATATATATATATATATATATATATATATATATATATATATATATATATATATATATATATATATATAAAACTTAGTGAATATTTCAAATGGATACCTCTCTAATAAATACATCCATCTTGTTTGATGCGGACCTCCGATTTAGGCCTCATGTACAAGGTAAATTGGAAGATGCTCCATCACATTAAAGAAATCACATAGAAATATCTTCTCCAACTTAATAGTAATAACAACAATATTTTCCTCCATCCGGTCTAACTATTCTCCAACAACATTCCGGAACACAAGTCTTTGAATAAAGAATTGCCTCTGTTATTAGTTGTCATATCCTTTCTAGTAGATGGCTAAAAGCGATAGGAATAAAAGTTTTCATGATCACATGACAATCATGATTTTTTGTACCTATCAATTTTCCTTCATTTATATCTGCACGCTTTTCTGGATTCGAAGTTGTCAACCCAACCTGCACCCTAGGCGGGACTGGAACTCGGTGATCATTGATGGCCTCGAGCGAATCCTTGGCTTGGCTTACTTAACTCAGCGAAAGACAACCATCAAATTTATAAGAATAAAAGAACTTAACTGAACTTATTACTAATACTATCTGGAATGTTTTAAAAGTTTAAACATTCAACTTGGACACAATGGAAACACAAATCTTTAACATAAGAATGAAAATGTAAAGAATACTGAACTACTAACTGTCTATGAAGCATCAAAACTGACTGTGATGAATGTTGGGACAAACCCCACAACATTCTATTGAACTATCTAGAAAGCAATAAAAGATGTCCTTCGGAATACAAAGATGCTCACCAACTGACTCTGGGATTCTCAACTGGATCAATGATGCGCTGGATGTTGATCCTTGTTACCTGCGTCTGCATCATGATACGATGCAAGTCAACTAACATCAGTATATTTAATGTACGAGTATGCGAGTTGGAACACTAAACGACACTTGAGCTTGAAAAGGAGTAAGAAAGAATACTTACATTGGCTCTGTTCAACTCATGATTTACTAATTCTTATTCAATATATGCAATTCAAAAGTAAATACAATATAAAGAAAAATTGACTGATACATGTTATAAACTCTGAATGTATACAAGTATACACATAATAATTGAGATGTATGTAAATTACAAATAACATATGTATATGACAAATACAATACTTATGTGGGAGCTCTCTAACTGACAACCATCACTTAAGAGTTATAGTGATGATACATCGTTACTCGGCCCACGCGGCTCGTCCATCCTAACTTTGCTAGAATATAGGACCTGAACTGCCTAATGGATCCACTAGCATACTATGAAAAGGGTTTATCTAAAAAGTATTACTCTCTTCTACCCATGATGGCTACATGGTTTACATGGAGACTTGAGTTAATTTGAACTTCATCCCAACATCGGTGCTCAATAGTACTCTAAATAATATACTTGCTCTTATTTTTTTAAAACATATTAATTTTGTGCTTTGATATTAGTACTCAAACCTTAGCTTTAAAAAGCTCTCTTGGAAATCATAATTTCACTGCTTTTTTAAATGTAAAAACATTTTTACATATCTTTGGAGATACTGTAACACCCTAAAACGAACTAAGGTTAACTAGAGCTTCGTGAATATTTTGAAAGTTAGTTTTGTGTTAAAATGATTGATAATGGTATTGTTAGGAAGTGTGTGAAGTTTGGTTAAGATTGGAGGTCAAACATCCGAGAACGACCATGATGTTCCCAAGGTGTGCCTTAGAAAGTACTTGTGTGTCTCCATATGTTTGAGTGAGTTTACATGTTTGTTTTAATCAAATTGATATGGGATGTTCATAAGACCTAGACAACTATGTTAGGGGTTAAAATTTTGGGTACGACCCCACCTAGGATCCACGAGGGGCCTTAGAAGAGGATTCACGACTTGACAACCAAGCTGCCAAGACTGGGCAATCGACGCCCTAGCAGCCTACTAGCCGTAGTCAAGATGACGCCCTGTCGTATAAGGGCATAGCTCAAGACTTAGTGTGGGAGATAAAGCCTCCACTTTCTAGATTCATACCTAAAAGACGCCCATGCAGCACGGGTCGTCGTTCAGTCGACAACCCGTTGCTTGGGCCTATCGGTGGGCTCCTGCAAAAGATATCATGCTCTGTTTTAGCTTGGGGTGTTTTGTAAATTCACCCCAAGTATTTTATGACCTTAGGATGATATTTTTAGGGTTTTTAAGTTATATTAGATTAGTTTTAAGTCCTAGACCTAGACAAGACCCGTCACTTCAAATATTCAAACTCTCTCTCTAAAAACAAACTCTCTCAAAGTCACCATTGGAGCTAAGACTCAAGGAGATCTAGGAGGGATGGTTGGACGTGTTTCTTAATCAAAATTAGTTTTTTTTCTATTTGAGGTATGGTAGTCATCCTTGAACCCTCTTCCATTCAAGGAGTCATTTCTAAAGGATTTCAAAAAGGGTTTTCAAACTCTATATTCTTCTAATTTTGATTCTAAGCATGGGTCTTCATGTAAAAGTGTTTAATGATTTAAATATGTTTCTTCTAGTATTAATTAATGATTTTAATGTCAAAATCCTAGTGAACTCATGTTTATGCATGTTTCTAACTTTTGGTTTAAGAAAAGGTTAAATGAACATGATTGTGTAGTGTTTGAGCTTTGGTTTTCCTTATGATGTTATTATGGTTTAGCTACTGCTCGAAGGGCTATATTATGCCGAATTATTGAAGAATTGATTATAGGTGGTGAAAGCTTGGTTAAATGGTGAGTTGATTTCATTGTATAACTCTTATTATGAAATGCTATTGAGTGGTATGATCCACTTTCTTGGTGGAGGTGTTTACTTGATGTATTTGGATTATTTAGTATGTATTATAAGTGTGGCTTTGAAGGCCTAATGTGTGAAATGAAATGATAATGAAGATGGTTCTTGTAATGTGTATTATGAAGTTTAAATTGCATGTTTTGTTTAGATTATGCCTAAATGAAGTAAGTATATATCTTGAGCATGTTAAAGTGTGTAATGTGATGGATGAAGGTCTAATCATGTATAGAAGTTAATGTACATGAAATGATGTTTATATTCAAGGTGTGTCACATGTACACACACACACTTGAATGAATCAACGAAGCTAAGTTAAATCGAAAGGGGAGTTTTGGGGTGAACACTCTTCGTGAGTTTAGATGAAGTGTTTAGTATCAACCTCACTACATCCTACGAGCTTTCTAAGATAGGTCGGAGGATGAATGCCCTTCGATAGTTGAGATGTGGTGTTCACTAGTTACCCTTAACCTATAGTATATAATGTTTAGAATCCATGGGGAGTTATGCCTAGCACCGAGAGGATATGAAGAAGGGGTGCTTACACTTCGTGATTTGAGATGTTGTATTCCAATGTACCTCTTGAGATGAGTACTCATCATTAGTAGAGAATGAGTTACTTAGTAGCAATCTCTTTATCCCTTTAACTATGCGCCCGCATAAGTGTATCTATTGGGAAAGCCATGTAAAAGCTAAAATAAAGACCTCACTCTCGGAAAGTGGGGGGACCCTTCTCCGATAAGGGAAGTATCGGGATTCCATGTTTAGCTCTCATGGTCTATATCGGTTAAGCTAACCCCCACAAAAGTAATAAAAGTATTAAGTCTTCTAAAAGAGTGTACTACTTAGGGTAGGTAGTGGAATGGGACGCTATTTATCCATTTCACTAGGTAGGCATTCCGAAAGGGGAGTCTTGGTGAATCTCATATGAATTGAAAGTACTAAGTCTTCTAAAGGAGTGTACTACCTAGGTAGGTGGTGGAATGGGACGTTATCTATTCATTACACTAGGTAGGCATTTCGAAAGGGGAGTGTTGGTGAGTCTTATATGAATTAAATGAGTTGAGTCTTATAAAAGAGTGTACTACTTAGCGTAGGTGGTGGAATGGGATACCATCTACTCATTGCACAAAGTAGGCATTATGAAAGGGAAGTCTTGGTGTGTTGTTTGAGTGTTCTTATAATGTCTTGTCATTGAGTGGGGACTTGTTCTCCCGAGGTGAGTAAGCCTAGAAAGGGTAGTCTTGGGGGATCACCTAGGTGTGTATTGAATGAGGTGTATGTGTGTTTCCTTCATGTCTTACCTTGGAAAGTCTTAGGATAACCTTAGCTAGGGAAACTCTTACGGAAATGAGTTCACTTACTCTTGGCTTGACCTTGGAAGTCCACTGTATTGGAGTTAATTTGGTTCACTATAATGTTACAAGAGCTTACTGTAAAATTTGAAAAGCTTACTGTAAAGTGTCTCTTTTTGTTAAAATTATGGAAATCCTTCTCTAAGTATTAAACGATGATGCTTATGTTGTTTTACTCTTATATTCATGAAGGTTTTACTTATTTGGCATGAAAGCTTATTTTACTAAAATGTCCCTTCTTGCATGTTTTTGCATATGCCATACTTAGTAAATTATTTGTACTAACCCCATACTTTTTTATAATAAGTATAGGTTGGAGGCTTTTGAAGATTTGAAGACGAAGCTTGGGAATCTACTCTCTTAAGATAAAGTATGTCATCATATATCCGAGGGCATAGTCTTATTTTCTTAGTTTCTTTATTTAAAGACTTATTATGTATTCCTATTCAATGTAAAGGGTCGTGTCCCTAAGATATTATGTCGTGTCTTTAAGTTGGCTTATGACGATGAGATTTTCTTACTGTTTATGAAAGAATTTCATTTTACATTAAATGTCGTGAAAAGTTTTAATTCCATACTACTTTTCATGTCTTATGCAATGAATGATAGTTAAAGGGCTTGTACAAGATCCCAAAGTACGCCTTGTGACGATCCAAGGGTTCTCCTTAACTTCTAGGGGGTACTTGCATGTCGTTACAAATACTTAGTCCCCATATACTATTGAAGAAAGGAATTTCAACTTAACTCTATACCCTTTGCTCAACTTATAGCTTGAGCCTTAAAACAAAGTTAGAATGTTTGTTTAAGACTCTAGAAATCTTTAAAAACTTACTTTGACTTGCTTCTTAACTTTTACACTTGACCCTTAACTTCTTTGACTTTGATCTTTACTTTCATTGAATTGAACTATGGATTCAAGGATCATGATCTCATGTTTATGGATGATTTCATGATGTTTATATGTACTTTAGAGTGTTGGAATCAACTCCGGGAATGATAGGTACATCACCTAAAAACTAGTATGAAAAGATGGGGAAGAAATGGGAACTCCAGATGACCCTGACGTTCTGAGAGGCGTGGGGCTCCACAGCCTAATGGACAAAAAATGTCCTCAGGTGCTATGGCTACCGTGGCGCGCCAGAGCTTGACGGACAGAGTCTGTCCTGAAGGGCTCTGGTAGGCGCGCGCCCCAAGACCTATCAGACGGTTTTTCGACTTTTCTTCTCTGATTTCAACCCTAAGCCTCTCAAACTTCAACGGATATTCCCCCAAACACTTAGGATCAATAATATCCTCAATACCCAATAGTTAGATTCGTAAAACAACCCAGAAACATGAATCACAAACCACTATAGGTACACTATGATTCTACCAAAAAGATTTCAACAATTTTTCATGAAGAACTGCAATATTCATCATTTAATCAATACAAAACTTGTTGAATTAAACATATTGGTGTGTGGATGAACTAATCCCCATAGAAAGATCTTGCATACCTGAATAGGGATCACCCCCAACGAATTCCACGAGAATCTCTTAGCGTTCTTGAAGAATTCTTGATCTTCCTCTACTCTTCTGTCTTCTTCCCAAGCCCTATACGTTCTCAACTTTTCTAAAACTGAATTGGAACTTGATTTTTACCCCTTATAAACCCTTAAAATGAATTAGGTAATATTAGGGTGAAAAGACTACTTTACCCTTACTAAAATTCAAATTGTACTTTCCTCAGTCCAACAACCCAACTTTCGAAAGACATATCTCCCTTATATGACGTTGAAAATGCGCAAACTTGGCGCCGTTGGAAATATCTTCAAAAGGGTTTTCCAACCATATAAAGAACTCACCCCAAATCCTCCTGAGTTGGGAGTTATGGGTGTTTGAAAATGATCAAAACTCACTTTTTAAATTAGGAAATTTTTCAGATTTCCCTATTTATATCCAAAAATGATTATTCGTGGTTTCTTAGATTATTGTTAGTTATTTCAAATTATGAGATGTTACAGAAGCATAGCCCTTCGACATCCATAAATTTTTAATCCACTCACAAATTTCACGTTTATCATCCAATCTTAATGAAAAGTTGACTTTGCTCTTAACTATTCTACCATTAGGTGATTCCTACAACCATAACTCTTTTCTCCTACAATATTCTTTTAAGTCCATTCTAGCTTTTGGATTGTCTTTTGTCTTACCCTTAACATTCATCATTGTGTTAAATAAATTGTCAAAATAATTTTTTTAATGTGCATCACATCAATATTATGTCTTAGAAAATTGTCCTTCCAATATTGTAACTTTCAAAATATGTTTTGTTTGGTCCAATTATGTACAACACCATATCCAGGAAGTATAGAAAGTGAAGTTTCTGTAACTTTAGGTAATTGAGAATCTCTCTCCCAAATTTGATGCCCTGTGAGTAATGAAGGTAGGGAGTCACTTTCAATCTTATTTTTCTTAAATGCATTTTTCATCTTTCTAAACTCATGGTCCATTGGTAAAAACTGACGATGACAATCAAACCATGTATTTTTTTCACCATGCTTTAAAGTGAATGCGTTATATATTTTCCATGCAATACGGATATGCTATCTTTCCAGTTGTCATCCAACCAGAAAACATCTCGTATGCAAAAAGATCATTAATACTCTATTAAAGAAGCACACATAACAAATTTCTGCTTAGTTGATATATCATAAGTCAAAACGCCTTCATATTAACCACAATTGCTTGAGCTCATCTATCAATGGTTCTAGATAGATATCAATCAAACTTTTTGAATTACGGGGACCTAGAATAACACAACTTAAAGATATAGGGAACGATCATGTACATTTCACGAAGAAGATTATATGGAGTAAGAAATACAGGCCAACATAAATATAAGGTGAAGTTGCATTAGAGAATGGTGTAAATCCATCTAAACACAACCCCAATCAAACATTTCTTGGTTCACTAGAAAAATCAGGATATAATTTATCAAAATATTTCCATGCTTCACCATCAGTTGGATGAGATAAGACACCCGACGACCTTCTATATTCACGATGACATCTCATATGTGGGGCATACCTTATCGATGCATACAACCTCTTTAACCTAGGAATGAGAGGTAGATAATGCATCGCCTGAACTGGACCATCTTTTCAGCCGGAGTCCTCTTATAACGAGCATGTCCATAAAACATACAATTTTCTAATTCACTATCAGTCTTGTAAAACAACATGCAACCATTAACACAACAATGAATTATATCATATGACAATCCTAACTTGGACACCAAACATTTTGCCTAATAGAAGTTCTTCGGTATTTTAAGCTCCGGATTAACTAGTTCACTCAAAAGATCAACCATTGAGTTCATACCCGCATTAGGAACATTTCAATCTGATTTAATATTCATTAATCTAACTGTAACTGACAAGGCATAATGCAAACTCCCTTCACATAGTGGACGACTAGACTCTTCTGATTGATCATAAAAACGTCTATCTTCATTAAGAGTTTCATCAAAATATTGTCCGGTTATATTCCACCTTGAACCTCAAAAGCATCATTGATCATTTCATGAACCCTATCAAGTTCAACCATAACCTGTTCAACCCTAATTTGGTCATGTGGTGCAATCATATTATATACATCCACATGCATCAAATTATATAACATACCATCCAATCCATCATTTTTACCATGATCATCCATACAAAATATCTAGGCTGAAATTCATTACATTACAAATGTACCATAACTTTATCTAGTTCAAAAAACTTTAAGCACTTACATGCACTACAAGGATACCTAACCAATTCATTGTTCTTGAAAATGTCAAATGTCATTGTATGTTCAATAAAATTTCTAACATCATCAATAAACTCAAGTTTCAAACCAGCACCGATTTCATAATGCATATTATACATCCACAGATGATGATCCATCTACAAAAATATAGATATTCAATTAGTTTTGACTTAATCCCAACAACTAAATTCACCAACTAAATCACATTATTTTCTCTAACTTAGTTTTAACTTATTTTTTCTAACTTATTGAAATAGTTAACAATTTAAACTAGTTTAGTTTTGACTTAATTCCAACAACTAAGTCTACCAACTAAACCACATTATTTATTTTAACTTATTTAAACAACTTAACAATTTTTTAACTTTAACTAGTATAGTATGTACTTAATTCCAACAACTAAATCTACCAACCAAATCATATTATTTATTCTAACTTATTCAAACAACTTAACAACTTTAATTAGTTTAGTTTTGACTTAATACAACAACTAAATCCACCAACTAAATCACATTATTTATTCTAACTTATTTAAACAACTTAACAGTTTCTTAACTTTAACTAGTTCAGTATTTACTTAATTCCAACAACTAAATCACATTATTTATTCTAACTTATTTAGACAACTTAACAACTTTAACTAGTTTAATTTTGACTTAATACAACAACTAAATTCACCAACTAAATCACATTATTTTTCTAAGTTAGTTTTAACTTATTTTTCTAACTTATTGAAATAGTTAACAATTTTAGCTAGTTTAGTTTTGACTTAATTCCAAAAATAAATCTACCGACTAAATCACATTATTTATTTTAACTTATTTAAACAATTTAACAATTTTTTAACTTTAACTAGTTTAGTATTGACTTAATTCCAACAACTAAATCCACCAACTTAATCATATTATTTATTCCAACTTATTTAAACAACTTGACAACTTTAACTAGTTTAGTTTTGACATACAAAAACTGAATCCACCAACTAAACCACATTATTTAATTTAACTTATTTAAACAACTTAACAATTTTTTAACTTTAAACTAGTTTAGTTTTAAAGCTAAGTGTCAACACTAGATGGACACAAATCTATCTTGCAAGACAATCAATTTTGTCATCAATATGATCAACTAGTGTTGATACTTATGCTAAACAAACATATTCCTAAACTAAAGCTTAACATCAATACTAGATGAACACAAATCGATCTTGCAAGAAAATCAATTTTGTCATCAATAGGATCAATAGTGCTGGTACTTATGCTAAACAAACACTCAATTGACACAAATAAAATATCACAAAGTCAAAGCAAATTATCAATATACTAGATGGACACAAAGACATTATTGAAAACAAATACAATTGAACTTTAGAAATTTAGAAGTACCAACCTTATCTCCCACTTTGATAAAAGAAACAATATAGTCTTGTATCAACTTTTTTAGATATTGAGCTTCTTCAGTTGCCTAGCATGAAAAGTTCTAATATTAGTTTATATATATCATATTATATTATAAGTGGGAAGCTCCAAGATGTAAAGTTGAATTACCATTTTATCCCTATACTAAATAAAATGTTATATTCATATTTGATTATTTTATTTTTGAAAAATATTGAGCAGTAAACTTTTTTTACTATTAATGAATTTAGAATATTTGAACAGTTATGAAAATTAAAACGTTAAAGAAAATGAAGAGAAATGTTAGTTAATGAGAACAAATAGGTATTAATATTTGCAGTTACCTTTACATTGCTAGAATCTTAAAAGTTGTAGATTTCAATACAATGAATCCCATAGTTAATATATAAATATATGTTATTTTCAATCATAAATACATGAAAAGAAGCTAAAGAGACTAATAATCATTTAAAGTGAGTATTATATAAAGCCAATAATAGTTTTCATTTTTCTCAAGTTGCCTCTCCATTTTTATGGGCTCTAAAGAAGAGTATATCATTTCTCTGAGCAATTTTTTATCAATCAATGTCAAAGTTAAAGGCTATTAAAATACGCTATGAACATTGTTGGATTTATCCAAGAATTTCAGCTATAGATGTTTTTGGATTCATCAAGAAAGTTTCTTAGTGAAGAATACACTCATGACACTTATTATTTAATTTCCTTGCTAGGGCTTAATATGTGCAACACACAACATTAATTTCACGGTAAAAGATTTCTATATGTTACTGATTTTACACATATTTCATTAACGTAGCACATAACATTTTACTTATTTATTTAAATATTGTAGTTGTATAGTTTTTTGGATTTTGGATCTTAGAAATAAAAACACCATACAGGATACTTATCAGTTTTAAGAACATGTAATTTGTATTTTCTATTTTATAACACATAATATAACTTAAAAATATTGTTAATATACAATCTTTAGAAAAATATTTTTATTTATATGGCCACACGCGCATGGCGCATACCCAAAAAGTAGTACATATATATACACAAAGATATGAACTTTGATGTATAAATGGTGGATCATAGATGAAGAATATAAACAGAGTAATGCATACATCTCTTTGATAATATATGAGGAAGACATGCATATATTGATATCACCAAAGGAAGGCACATTACAATAAGGAATTGAAAAGATAAAATTGATAACACAAGAACAAGACATCTAGCCATTATAAAAAATAGAAAAAATAAAAATACCTTGAGTAATAACTTGAGCAACAAATCAGACATGTTATAACAAATCCTTTCTGATGTAAAAGAAATATGTATTAAAAGAGATATATTTGAATTTAAGATTAAAAAATACACACTTCTGTTTCAAAATTAGACAAAATAGCTTTCAGTGAAGAGAGTATGTTTTCCCCTTTTAACATAAAATTGATAGGTAATTATGATAAGTATAAATATAAATTTTCTTATTAAGATACAAATTTTATTAAAGATGTTTTTTTTTTAAAAAAATATATCTACGAAGCACCGATAAGTTCACAACAGAAACAAAAAACTGAACATCATGGGTAAAAATTAAAAATAGTCCGGTTTCATACAATCAGTCTTTGGTCATTGTGAGGGTTTACAGAAAAAATGCAAGGGGTTTTGAAGGCTCACCAACTTGCTAGGGTTTTGAGACGCTCGTCCTCTCCGATTTTGTTCAACTCAGTGTCGCGTGTTTTATCTCCTGAAGATATTCAATCTTCTTCTCAATGGCGTGGTTACTTTAACTCTGGTAATATTCCATCTTCACTTTGGGTTTTTCCTTTAATCCTATATCTATCTGTTTTTCTTCTGCAATTTGATATATACTGGAAGAAAACACGGTAAAAATGATAACTTGATTATGTTTTGTGCATTTGGTTTATCTTGTGATTTTGCACTTGGATGCTAGTAAAGTTGCTATTTTTTCCAGCTTAAAGAATGACAGATTTGACTTACCGGTATCCTAACAACAGTATTTTGAATAATCAGGTACGATTTATAGAAATTATATGAAAAAAGAATGCAATCTTCAGGGAAATGTATGTCGGTGTCAGAAATGCTCTGTGATGCTCAGGGGGGCATCATTTTCTACGGAAGCAGGGACAGTTGAAAGTAGCGTGACAGGTGATAGTTGTCTTCTGTTTGGTTTTGAGTAGTTTGATTTAATTTCTTTCTGAATCATAGTTTTAAAGCAGAGTCTGTGAAGGAATTGTATGACAAGATACTGAAGTCTGTCGTGGATCAAAGAAGTGCTCCGCCCAATGCCTGGTTGTGGTCCCTAATACAAAGTTGTGCGAACCGTCAAGATGCTAATCTCTTATTCGACATATTGCAGAGACTTCGGATATTTGTTAGTTTTTTTTTATCTTATTAATAACTTATGAATATGAGGTCCTTGATGATTTGCACATCTAATGGTAAGTAGTATGTGGTGTGTGTTTGAGTGCAGAGACTTTCTAATCTCCGTATCCATGAAAACTTCAACTGTGCTCTCTGCCAGGAAATTACTAAGGCATGCGTACGTGTTGGTGCCGTTGATTTGGGTATGGTATAAGATGTTTCATTATTGCTCAAAATCTTTTGTTATGTTCACAAGAATTGCAACCTACTTGAGACTTCTCTTTTGGTATTTCTTCTGTTTTTAAGCTTATTTAATAGTTGCCATCTTTTGTAGTGCAAACTTGTTAATATCTATAAAGAAAGTATTCTTTTGGACTGAAACCAGAAATGCATCTCATCTTGTTGCTTTGGCTCTGCTACACTTGCTCATCCCAGCTAAATAAACAATAAGTTTGTCAACTTCTGGTTAAAATCCATATTTTTGTGCATGAAAAATTTCAGCTAGGAATACACTTAAACATGTTCATGTTTTAAGTTCATTTTGTGGTTATAAAACTTTCAAAGGGAAAAATTGACCATCTTTGGATTGTAATTCCTGTTGGGATGACATGTAAGTTATTCCAAGAGTTAAATCTTTCAAAAGACAAATAACTTAGTAGGTCCATAAATGAGATAAAAAGAGTACTAGAATTATAACATGTATTTGATTATTTTATTGGTATATGATTGGACTATAGATTGTTAAACTGAATTTTCAAGTATTGGTGTTAACAAAAAGCTTGTTGAGAATATTAAAGCTTAACCTTGTATTCAGGTAAGAAGGTGTTGTGGAAGCATAGTGTATATGGACTGACTCCTAACATTGGATCTGCACACCATTTACTGGTAATTTGGGTTCAACTTTGGCTTCAAGATGTATTATATGTGTATAATGATTATGCCATTAAAAAAAATTGGTTTTGTATGACTGCAGTTATTTGCTAAACAGCATAATAATGTAAAACTCTTGGTAGAAATTATGAATCTGGTGAAGAAAAATGACTTGATCCTGCAGCCTGGAACTGCAGATATAGTCTTCAGGTACAAATCCAATATAAACCATTTCCGAGTATCTCCTCCTCTTCGTGCTTTTTTTTTTCTCTTTTTTAATTAATTTTGTGGTGCTCCTATCTTTTTGTTTGAAAATGTAATTTTCTGGCACTCCCATAGTTCTTTACCAGCATGGTTTTTCTATATTTGTGTAATCTGAGGACCATAATATCTGGAAAATTGTCAATGCCATTTTTTCTACTGACTATACACTTAATTAGTCATCTTGAAGTCCCTAGAGATTAGCTCAATTGGCAAAGTTTGACAGATTGGTGTAAACAAGAGTTGGGGGATAAAGTAGCTCTAGTGGACTTCATAGGTAACTGGTAAAGTTCTTCTACTTTGCAGTCCTCTTGGAGTAATTCCCATACCTTTGATGGGTGTTAGATTCTTCCTCATCATTTCTTGGATGATGAGTTTTTGTGAATACAAAGTTACCCTTTGCGTCTTAGGGTCACAAGTTTGAGCTCTGGGCCAGGATAACTAAATCCAACCTATAAGTGGAGAGGGTAGAGGGGCGGGTCCATCATCCCTAAGTTCTGGAGGCTGCGGATGGCCCAAAGGGCCTAGCTCCAGGAGGATTTCTTCGTCATTTAAAAAATCATCTCTTGAACACACTGAGATGAAGTAGGAACCCTTAAGCTTATAGAGGTTTGTGTCTACTGCTTTGCAGAAAAAGATTGATTTCTATTTGATGTTGGAGCTTAATTTTTAAGTTCTGATGGTCAGTTAATTAACATTAACATTATCTGTACTATAACCTTCATGCTTTTATCCTCTTTATTGAGGTCGAGCAAATTCTGATATTTCATGTTATATTGCATTTGGTTTCAGTTGGATTGCACCCATGGAGTGATAGAGACAGTAGTACCTTCTCTACTTCATTAAAAATCATGAGAGCGTAATAAAAATGTGCTTTTCGATATCAAGTAGGATAGTCCTCAATTTTTGCACACTTCAGAGTTGGCCCTAACTTCCGTCCTAGAGTTTTGAGCTGATAGGATGGTAGATATACAAATTGTTCTGAAGCGTGATTTATCAATAGATGTGGTCTTATGTAAGGGTCATGCAGTAACTGACTTTTGGTATGCTAGGGCATGCATCACATTGGATAATGTTTTAATAGCTAAAGTAAATATTGCTCTACAAAGAAGATTTAATTTCTTATTTGGAGACAAGTAGTGTGCTCAAGTGATTTTATTTTGGTCTTCAGCGATGAAAGTTGAATCCTACAGACCAAAGGCATATAGATGCTTTCTTCTACTTGTTTTGATCATAACATGTATGTTGGGCAATTAAAGGGTAATTTCCTATTTATGACCTTGTGGTATAATCTAATTTTTTGCTGAAATTTTGTAGATATTTTTTTTGAGAAGGTAACATATATGTTTATTGACAAGTCAATACATGGGTTGCACTGAAACCATATATATCTTCATAACACCCAACAATGTGGTCTACTGGTAATTGAAGTTGGTTGAGAACCAATGGCATCTCAAGTTCAAACTTCACTTGTGGTTGGCGATTTGTTCCCATCTATCGTTCCTTCGCGGACACCGTGTTATCAAAAGCAAAAATCTCTAAAGTCAGTTGGGTCTTTAAGCGCAAAGTGCAAATAAAACGTGAGCTTTAATGAAAAAAGGTGCTATAGGAGAAAAAAATGCAATTATATATGTTACTAATAATTATAATAATTATAAGCATGAATGACAAATATATGAACAATGAAATTGATTTTTTACGATAAAGTTTAATAAATATCAATTGTTTACTGTCGCCTCTTCAGAAGAGGCTCATTGGCAATGAAAGTATGCCTAAGAACTTTGATGACGACATTGAAGCACACATTAAGCGAGGTGAAGCGTTCAACATATTTTGAGCCTTGCTTCAGGGCTTAATGCACCTTTGACAACACTAGGTGGACAGAGTTACCGGTACCTCTTCTAGTGGGAGATAGTAGGTACTTTGTGGAATTAGTCTAGGTTTGTGTAAGTTGAGTAACAACAGGTAGGGATGGAAAACAGCGTGGCACAGTGCAGTTGCAGGCCAAACTCACTAAGACTCCAAAATGCTCCGAATCGCGTAGATGAAAATTCTGTTTTCACCTCGCCCACTTAATTTTGTTTTCTTTTTTTTTCAACTGAGTTTGATATTAAAAATGAAATTCATAAAGTTCTTTTTTATCATTGTCTCTTGAAAAAGTCAAACCCATCAAGTTAAAGTTGTGTCTGCCCTGCTTACAGTATACTGTAATTTTACCTATTATACTAGGTTATCTATTTTATTTTTATATAATTATCTATAACATAATTATTTGAAGTGATTTAATAGTGCAAATTCTTCTTAATGGTGTCAATTCTTTTGAGATAAAGGTAGCTGTGTATTCTCAAAAGGCTCATCATCTAATAAATGATGAGCATAGGTCACTTGCAATCTCATCAGAGCATATCAAACAACCCTATGGGAGATCACAAATTACCTATGAAGTCAACAAAAAGTTCTATTTCCCCAATCATATATTGTTTACACCAAAAAAGATAAAGACAATTCATTCTAATTTTCTGGATGTTGTTTCTCTTCTCCACAAAGCATCTTCCGTTCCTTTCTTTCCATAGGGACCACCAAATGCTGGCTGGGATTAACTCCCACCAATCTTCATTAGACTCCCTTCTTCCTATCTCTTTCCAGCTATAAAGTAAATCCTTAGTGGACTTTGGAACTACCCAACATACACCAATAACACATGTTCCATAGACTTGTAGCTTCTTTGCAATGAAGGAATACATGACTATTAACTTCTGAATATTGATTACACATAAAGTATCTTGAGCATATCTGTCTGCCTTTCTTCTGAAGCACTTTATGTGTTAAGCAGGCCCTTTTGCACACTAACCAAGCAAAACAGGAGGTTCGTCTGATTAGGTAAAACAGTGTCTAAATTTACATATGTTTGGATAGCTTCGTCTGAAGTCAGCTTTTGCATCAGACTTCCTTTGCATCAGTACCGGCAAACACCTGATGATTATTTTGAAAAGTGGTGGGATATTACAGTCTATATTCCCAACTTGCAAACCCACCCCTCTTAATATTTTTAAAAAATATTTGAACCCACTCCTCCCTGCAAGCGTTGTAATCTGCTCCTCTTGGTGTTAAAGCAAAAGCAGCAGCAGTTTGGGATGATATCTTGGGAAATTGTGAGACAAAGTTTCTGTGCTTGAAGTGAAAGTATCTCTCGCTTGTTGGAAGGCTAGTTCTAATTAACAGCGTACTTGATTGCCTGCTTATACTATGTCCCTATTTTCCTTACCTGTTTTTGTGGTAAAAAGATTATGACTTCTTGTGGCAAGGGAATAGAGAGCATTCAACCTAATAAGATGAGAGGAAGTTGTTACGGATAGGAGAGTAGGGGGCCTTGAAGAAAAGAGTTTGTTGACTCAGAATTCCAGTTTACTGCACAAATGGCTTTGTAAGTTTAGTCAGCAAGAGGCATTATTATGGAGAACAATTATTGCAGTAAAATATGGGTGCCTTAACTCATGGACCACCAAACAATCTTATCATCATCGCCCCTATGGATCCTGGAGACATTAGAGAACATTGGGATCATTCCAATTCCTTTCTGCATGCTGAAATGGAATAAGGATGTTTTCCTGGAGGGGTCTTTTCCTTGGACATTCAACCTAAATGGAGCAGCACCCCGTTCTTTTCAGCATTCCACAAATCTAGGATGTTACTATCTCTGTCTTTTGGAATGGACATGGCTGGAACTTTAATTTTGGGCGTGGTTCCAATGACTGGGAACTGAGCAGTGTGTTTTTGTTGCTGTTACAGCTGCTAAGATGCATTCCTTTAACATAAAAACTGATTTTCTTCTGTGTAAAGGTGATTCAAAAGGGAGGCTCACTGTTAGAGGTTGCAATCAGTACTTAAGCAACTCTAGTGCATCCATCCCTGATTGGCCTTGGAAGTGCATTTGAATAAAACCAAGTCCCTTTGAAGGTGGAGTGCTTCACATGACTGGTGGTTCATGGAGAGCATCTGGAAGGAATGAACTGCTAGAATCTTTGAAAGCAATCTGAATCTGTAATTAGCATTAAATACAAATGCATTTCTGTTCTATATTTCTGGTGAACCATGGCAGTTGTAATGAACACAGGCCATGATAGACTTTTTGATCTCATTACACTACATGTAGTGGTCTATCTTACTCGGACTCTTAAAATAATGTCTGAGGGGTGCGTGTCGGATCCTTCAAAAGTAGTTAATTTTGTAAGAATCCAACATGGGTGCGGCGTCATTTTGGAGAGTCTGAGCAACATAGGTAGTGATGCTACCTCCTGTACATAAATTGCTACATGTTCTTGATGCTGGATATCACTGAACTTCCCTTTAATGATAGGGAAAAAAAGTAAAAGCAGTTTTATTATTGCTATGTCATGTCTGAACTCCAAGCTGCTGCTTAAGTTTTCCTTGTAAACTTCATCTAGAAGTATCTCTTTACTTGTTGTAATGGTTATTGCAGCATTTGCTCCCAAACTGATAATTGGGATTTGATGTGCAAGTATGGTAAAAGATTTGTCAAGGCAGGAGTGAAGCTCCGGAAGACTTCCTTCGACACTTGGATGGAGTTTTCCTCAAAAATAGGTACTAGTTCTTCCTTTTCTCCTATTTAGAACGTTTCTACAGATAATTAATTAAAAAAAGAACTTTTCAAAAGAGATAGAACTTTATGTCACAATCTTCTAATTTGTTGCTCGAGTACGATAGTGGTTGATGGTAAGTTTCATAATAGAACCAAGTAATAGGGTGAATTCTTAGTTGCTTCAGTTGTTGTGCATAATAGTTTCCATACGAGCACTAAAGCTTGCTGCATTTTTGGCACACTAATGTTGAGTGCATTTGCTTCTCTGTAGGAGATGTGGATGCTTTGTGGAAAATTGAGAAGATCCGATCAGAAATCATGAAGGAACATACTCTTGGAAGTGGACTTTCATGTGCTAAGGTAATTCATTTTCTTAGTTCTGATTTATTTTTATTTTCTTTACCTGCCTCCTTATCTTGTTTCAGCTCAGAGCTGAATTACCTTGAAGGGGATAAATATTTGTGGCATATAGCCTACTAGAGAAGTGGTTTAAAAAATATTGAGGACTTGACTCATCTTTTTGTGTCTTCTTGCATTTAACACCATTGTCACTAACCTGCCGAAAGAATGTGTGTCTGGATCTCTCTGATCTGAATAGTAGCACCTTCTCTTTTCCCTCTTCTGAGATTCAATTGAAAGTAGGCAGCAATAGTTATGTAACAAACTTGCTGATATAAGGGCCAGCTATTAAGTTCAATACATGGTTGATCTACAGTGCTAGAGAAGTATTTCTCCACTGAGCCTTTGTAGTTTTTGACAGCCTTAGATCAGGTTGGATAATGGTGAAATGCAGCATCAATGTAAAAGATGATTGGGCAACTCCTTTAACATATTTCTTGGCGATGATTATGAAACTCCTGTCTGCTTTCTAATTGCTTGCAAGTGCAACATGATGAACCTGCACCTACTATTTAACATTTTTTGCTTTCGGCAAATCTAATCCAAGCACTGGAGACAGGGACAGATGTGGTCTTTGAGCTCTACATTAACAAGATTTGGTTTTGTTTGTAGGGTTTCCTAATTGACCACAAACCTAAAGATGCTGCTGCCGTCATTCATTTACTCAATCAGGTTGCTCCCAGTTTTTTGCTTGTTCTAAGCTTTTGGAGTCTTTTATTTTATCGTTCTATGGAGAGGTGTTACAAAACATGAGTATTGCTGTGCAATTGTAAGGATATTTTAATTTTGATTTGGAGCTCTGTATATAGTTAGCTCTTAGACAACTAAAATGGGCTAATGCTTAAGTGCTCAAAAGGTTGTCCATTGTATTGCCCAATGGATAACGTGCAATATTGACTTCAGCAATTTGATAAATAGCTGAAAATTCATGGTGACCCCCGTAATCATGTTGTACATCTTTTCTCTTTTTTTTTTTTTTTATAATTGATCATGTACCTCCACTTTTGAATAGGCTTTATAATATCGGTGACCATCTCAATTATCAACAGCATTTAAATGTTGATTTCTTGAATGTTCATAAATTGACCAACTGATACATTAATCATGTAGCATGCACCTGATGGTCAGAGAGAGCAAATATATCAATTCTATATGAATTGCCAGATATTAATTTCTTCAAAGTTCATTCAATCTTCCTTGCTATTCTGATCTTCCAAACATTGCAGTATCTTATGATATGTGATTAAGGACTGTTATTATACAACTTTACCCTTTTTTTTTAAAAAAACAAAACGAAATAAGACAATGTTTGGCTCAATGAAAGGGAGGGAAGCGCTAGCTCAATTGGCTAAGGGGGAGGAACTTGTGTCTTAGTCACAAGTTCGAGTCCAACGCCAAGCAAATGAAGTATAGTATTTAAGTTGAGAAAGGTAGAGTGGCAGACCCGTCATTTCCATGTTTCAAAGGTTGCGGTTGGCCCAAAAGGTTGGTTCTAGATGGATTTCTCAGTCATTTAAAAAAAATGGGGGAGGCAAAGGGAAGAAAGGGTTTTTTTTATGCTTCTATTCTTGTTGAAGGTTTATAGGTCCCTGATTTTTGTGCATGCCATCCAATTACACGGGGTCTTATTAAACTAATGAAGCAGTTAAACATGTCATTTCCATATTTGCTTAACTGAACGAGATAAATGTACTTATTCCATCCCTTCAGTTGGTCTTTGTAATTAGACTTTTGTGCAAAAGTAATCAATGAATGACATAGATTATTGTTTGCAATGTTTGGTCCTCGTTGCGTTTCATGTATATGTATTCTTCGAGCCATACGCTCAAAGTGCTGATGTTGATTGCAGACTGTACCTGATTCGAGAAAGCAAAAATTCATGGCTGAACTTCAAAAGCTAGTTGCGGACTGGCCTTTGGAGGTGCTAAAGCGACAAAAGGATGAGAGGAGGAAGGTTAGCTTTTTTCTCTCTTTTTTTTTTTTTTTAATTTGAACTTACTAGTATATTATTTTGAGAATTATGACCTCTTTTGGGGAGTTTCTCTGTAATGATTTAGTGCTGACGTAGGACGTGGGAGTTTTATTTGTTCGTATTTATGGGGTTACCCTTTGGATCTTAGTTAGCCTCTATAGAGTTTCCTGTTTTATTCTGATCCCATATACTGGTTCTGATTTCTTCAAAACATCGCATGGATGTCATCATGTGCTGTTAAGTGCGTATTCAATTGTATGTATTTTTTATGTTCTCTCCTCAAACCCATGTTCTTTACACTACAACAGGCATTAGATTATAAGAGAAGTGCTTGTATCTTTTAGGTCTTTTCTTAGTAGAGCAATATATATAGGGAAAGTTACTGGTTGAAATATTGTAAAATTATCTTAGCAAATTTCAAATGTGTGGTTCAAAGATGTCTAACCTGCATGGCGAGAAGTTTATACAAATACAATCTCCCCTACGCATAGATAGAGTAGAACCCAGGACTTCAACTTAGCCATTTTAACAATAGATATTGAGCCTAGGAATTCTCCCTACAGTGACGTTAATCAAGAAGCCATGGATAACATGGGTACTCGTATTATCTGTCACAATCAATTTTTTTTCCACATCAAATATGGGTGGTTGGAATTTTTATCCACTTTTTGTTTACCCGTTTTCAGTCCCCATGTCCGTTCCAACTTGTCCACTTACCAGCACTCTCTGTAATTGTATGGGACCAATCTTTAATTGCCTAGAGTGCTTCAATTATTCAACTCTGAAAACAGTTGGACTAGTAGATTGATTTGCCTATTAGTTGAACATTCCTATCCACCAAAAACAACCTGACATTGAGTTCAAACCATAAAGGCACCACCTGACATTCTAAGCAAACATAGCTCACCAGGCTGCGCTGAATATGATGTATTGTCACAGTTAATTAGATATTATAAAGTGTTGACTTGGAGCTTTGGGTTATTAAGGACTCTTAAGGGTAGTTTGTAGATTATTTAGAAGGCTATTTAGGTCTTTCAATTTTTTAGGTTGAGGTTCAGCCTTTTATTATAATATGTATATACAATATAGATAGATATAAGGCCATTGTTGATTGTGCTTATGAATATCGTCTTTGATGGCAATATTTCCAGGAGTTGGCTGCAACACTACAACATGATATTCCTGCCATGCTCAGTGCCTTGTCAAATATGGGCTTGAAGTTGAATGTAGATGTGGAAGATCTGACAAGAAGAGAAGGCATCTTATCTTGATTTTGATGAATAAACATCAAACATTATATCATCCATTTACTGCACATTTTTGAGAAGCAGCCGTCTCTGTTTACTGCCTTCATGAGCACATGTTTCAGTCTTCACAGGTGCGACACAAGCCGTAGTGGCTTGAAGGTAGCCTCAGAATACTGCCATTACTAGTTAGCTCGCGTGAGGATTCTTCTGAATTCGAAACATTGAGTTACCATTCTCATTAGTTGACGTTGGTAGTTTCATTCTGAATCATGTTTGGACTGGGGGGTGCGGGTGATTCAGTTGGTTCAAATTCCTTTTTTCCCAATTTTGGTGCTCTTTTATATAAGATGGGTCTGACTCTGCAGAAGAGATGGTAACCCTGATGCAGTCGGAAGATTTTGTTTGAAGTCTCAGATATCTTTATCTTTACACAGTTGAGGAGCTATTTTGCTTTGGAAAACATGAGTACCCCTGCAATAAAATAGAAGCAGCTCTGTGGTATGTTTGTTTTTAATCTACAGGGAGTCGTAAACTGAACATTTTAGCTATATTAAAAGGTGTTAGACATTTTTTTAAAATACTTTCCCCATTTTTTTTTTTTGTGGAAATTGGATAAGCTTTAAAAACTGAACATCCAAGAAGCATTGAATGCGTTTTAGCAGGAATGTAGCATACTTGAAATTCAGTACTTTTTAGGATATCATCACGTTCGTGTCTTGAACTATGGATTATGGATAAAGTTTACCTTCCCGACTCTTGTGGCCTTAAATGTTCAACTTATGTTCTTTCAAATTCTTGAAATGTACTTTGCCCAAGTAGCTTCCATCTCCAGCCATTAAACAACTAACTTTAGTTGCTTCTGATGTCCATAATTTCTTCTCATTTTGTATCATAAAGCATATCGAAGTAAACAACCATGTCTGTCTGACCGTCTCTACAAGGTAAGTCTCTGATGAAGAGGAATTCAACTACGAGATGATGAATAGGTGAGCAATTGGAGGTAGTTCCAATGAATGTGCACTCATTGGAAAAATCTTGGTTTCTATAGTTTGTTGAGTTTTCGAGATACGCTAATGAAGTTTTAATCTTGTAGTTAGCAAAGAGTAATTTTTTAAAAAAAAATCATGCACCACAAAAAGGCTAACTTCATATCCCGTGGAAGTATGCGTGTTCAAGTTGTATGTAATTATTTTCTGTTGGAAGAAAGGGTGAAACATCATCAAGTTATATTATATGAAAATGTCCTCTTTTAATAGTTTGATTCAAAAATGTTTCTCACCATTACTTTTGGATTAAAAGTGCTCTTTTGTAATAAGAACTCTTTCTTTTCTTTTAAATTTATGTTTTTAATAAAAATATTTCAATTCATTATTAATTTTTATATATATACTCCCTTTGTTTTAAAAAGAATGTTCCTACTTCCTTTTTAGTCCGTTTAAAAAAAAATGACCTTTTTTCTTTTTTGGCTATACTTACAATTTTCCACGTGACATGTTTAAAACCACTAGATTAAAGGGTATTTTGGTACATTTGACATAACTTTAATTTAGAACCATAAGATTAAATTTTTTTTTTCTTAAACTCCGTTCTAAGTCAAACTAGGCTATTTTTTTTAAACTGAGGGAGTATATATAATATTACAGTAATATGCCATTAGTTTTTACTAATATAATGATAAATATTTGCTAAATGATCCTAGGTTTCAAAATTTAGATAAAATAATCATAATGTAGGTCATAAAAGGTAAGTAATTTTAAACTGCTTTGATTCACAAAATTGAATTAAACATTGGTCGAGGGAGATACAATGAAATGTTAAGTGCGCGTGTGTAGGGGGGTTGATATTGAGGAAATTTATACTATTTTAATAGTTGTATTTTACTCACATTCGAGCATTTTTTGAGTAGTTTCTAGCTTGATACTTTTGTTTTTGCTCAATTACATAATTTTTAACGATGCGGTCTAGGGCATTATATATGACCGTATGGTTAAATAGCTAAGCTATTATCGACCTGACCCTATTACATTTCTTAATCCTATTCTTTCTTTAAGATACGAAACGGAATGGTTGTCCCTACAGTATTCCCTCCAAAAATTAACTTGGACTCAATCTCTTCTAGTTGAACTTAGCATTCATCCTCTTAATGGACTGACTCTCTTGTATGATAATATTGGTGAGACTTATTTACCCATTAATATGATTTTTTCATGCTAGAACCAAACATATAAAAATAAATTAAATTTGACCGTTCATATTTAGTCTTGTATATTTTTCATACATAGCTTTTGCAATGTCCATTCGTAAACATAAGTCTGCATGATAAAGTGCATGGACATTGCTACATTTGGCCATTCATATTCAATCTTATATATTTAATTAATCTAAAACGAACAATAAAGACGCAATATTTATTCACCAACTAGGACGTTATAATTTAGAATTTATCATTATTAATTCATGAACTAAGAAAGGATTTTTCTTGGAGAGAACCTACAATTATTTCATTCCCATATGCATAAATATAGATCGATGAGTCATAAGTCGTTAGTTTTAATTTTCAGATTTGTCAAATGTGAGGAAATAAATGTATTCGGTTAAATTTTCAACATGTTTATACTAAATCAATATATTTCTCCTTTCTAATTTATATGGTCTTTTCAATTTTTACATTTTGTTTAAAATAAATGTTTTTTATAATATAAAAGGAATAAATTATTTATTTATTTTCAAATTACCCTTACTTTATAAGTGAACTTTTGCTTAACCAAGAGATAAATGAACTTTTGCTTAATCAAGAAATCATATTAAATTAGTACTCCTTTCGTCCCAATTTACTTGTCAATATTACTTAATCTAATTTCTACTTCTATTTGTCATTTTTTGACAAATCAAGGAAGAACAATGGGTTTATTTACTATGGCCCTAATTTATTAATATTGAGTTAATGTCTTTAAAAATATAGTAAGTAAATATGTTAAGGACCCTATCAATTAATAGCGATAAATTGATAAATTTACTATACTGATAATTATTTTCTTAATAGTGTCAAGTTAAAATTTGATAAGTAACGGAAACAAAGGGAGTACTACTTAATTAAGAATAATTTAGTGAAGGTCTTATTTTTGAGTAATTAATATAATATAGTATTGGCAATAGGGCAGAAAAATGGAAGTCCCACAGAAAATAAAGTTGACATTAGACTAATATTTAGAATGGAAAGTCAAACTTTTAATTAAAAAGTCCACCCTGCTAGTAATAATTTTAGAATATGAATCGAAATATTGGAATGAGCTTCAAACTTGGAAAAAGAAAAGGTCAATTGCTTAGCTATTTGATTCTTCTTAATTAGTATTAACAATTAAGCTTAATTAGGAAGGACACATTCTCTTCAAGCACACGTATACACATTATTGTTAATTTGAAAATATAGGAACTCTATTATGTCAAGAGTTGAAAAATTCTGTAAATAATATATATTGGAAAATGACAACCTAACTGTAGATAGGATTAGTTAAATTAAAGAATGAAAAATGAATAGTAGTATAATTTTATTGGTTGATATCATAAGATGATGCGTCATACATAGTTAACATCTCTAAATTTATTTATAAATAATTTTCATGAATCTAATAGAGATAGTCCAGGACCTAAATTGGATAATATAATTCATCTACCGTACCAAAAATCCCCCCTCATCAAAATGAGTCAAAACTCAAAAGAAGGAAAAAAATACTAGATTTTCAAATCTAAATGATGGCAAAAAAAAAAGTGATCGAAATAATAAGTATAAAGTAAGTTGACAAAAACTACATATGTATAGATAACTCAAAGGTAATGAATATTTCATATAGACTCATATAGCCTGCCTTTTAGCTAATCTTCATCGTCGAAAAAGTATATCATATATATAAGAAAATGATAAATAAAGTAACAAAATAATATATTTTGGACACTTGGACACACCCTCGACACAATAATATGATGTAGCTTACTGATTTAGGCTCCTTGAAAGAGTAAAAATACACTAACCTAAAGTGTTCGTGTGTACAAATCTCACTAGTAATAAAAAAAATCATTTTTTTAAAGAAAAATAGATTTACTTGAGCACTTGGATACCTTTTGTGAAATTTCTAGCTCCGCCACGACATATAAGGACACACTAATTGAGTATTTAAAATTAGGGAATACTCCTGCATGTTTTTATATGGGTTTTTTCATTATATTTGTATTTGATTTTACTTTTATATTGGAGAAAAACAATGTATTGTATGATACTTTTTCACCAAATATCTATTTTCTCAAAGCTCTTCAAAACTCTATTAAAGGATTTTATGGATGAGCTTAAAATTCTTCAATCTCCAATATACTACATCTACTCCTACATTGTGAAGCTAAGTTGATATGTGAAAGAATATTGATTGTATTAAAGTGTTAACCTAATAAGGGAATACATGGGAGATATATATAGGAGATATAAGAAGGAGTACTAATCCTAATAGGACTAGGATTAAGGAGTACTAATCCTAATAGGACTAGGATTAGTACACAGTAAATACTAATATTATTTTATACTATTATTTAATACTATCTGTTATTAATATGTTTTACCATTTTGTATGCAAAATGTCTAGTGAGCTAATTGTTAAAGTTTATTATTTGAAGATGGTTAAATCATTCACAACGATAATTGTGTTCTTCATAGTTGTCTATATTAAATTTTCATCTACATTAATATTGGATTACAAAGTATTTTTCAATGTAATTTATAGATAAATGGGTGTTAGTAAGCGAGATCAATAATAGGTGGCACCTCATTTTCCGCAAGAAAGAGGGTATCAACATGACAATTCTATTAGGATAAAAATCGTGAAGAGTAACCGCCTAACGAATTAAGGTGTATTAGCGCATTATATTAAATCAAATTATAGATAACTTGGTTAATAGTTTACGTAATCAGAAATCAAAATAAGGGTTTAAATTATCATAAAAAGGTGTTAAGCATCTTTTGAGGTCCACAAATATGTGTTCTGTCGGATTCCTTTATTACGTGGGGATTAAGTGAAAAATAAAGTGTCGATGCATTTGTTAAACTAAGAATAGCTACATGATTAGCATGTAAATCTTGTTTTAAGACATGTAAATAAATTAAATGTAAATCAATTATTATTTAATTAATATGAATAGAGGAGAAAAAGTGATTAAATATGCTAACTTATTTCTTAGTAATTCTTTGAGAAGAATGTCCAAGTAAAATTTCCAATTGTCATAATTTTCAAAACAATAATTATCACGACTTAGGTTCAAAATAGAAATGAAACAATCATTTAAAACTATCAAAGTTTACCAAAATAGACAAGTATCAAGAATAATAGGGAAGTACTAAAAAGTCATACAACGAAGAATAAGACAAGCCATCATTAATCATAAAAATGTTGGAAAAGAAAACAATTAACCAAAATTCATTCTGAACTTGATCTAGAATTAAAAGTTGATTATGAAAACAACAAATATTATAATGTTCAAATTTTAAAAATTATATTTATTGTCATGGGCCTGTGTTTGAATGTAAGACGTGTGTTGGAACAAATGAATTTCACATTTTCAAAATATATCTTCAACAATTATATGATATAAATAGGGGAGTATCAATTAAAGTAAAGAGAATCATTGAGATCTATTTATAAAAAAATAAGGTTTTCTATGAATGATTCGTGAAAGACAATGTTTTAATCATATGTCCGTTGAGACTCACAATTTTAATATCAATGCATGCCTCTAAAGTCCTTTTAATTTGAATGTCAATATGATTGTATTGGTGCTTATTATAAAAATTCAAAAACCCTTTCTTTCGAGATCATTTCAATTTATATGTCAATATATTTTTTTGCTTTACTAATTTTTGAGGTTAAAACTTTTCACTCTTATAAAAAATCATAAGCAAGAGCAATACATATACTTTTGAAAATTTCTATTGCAATGAAAAGGATTATTCTGCATTTTCTTGATCCACATAATTGTTTTACAACATATAATTAATACTCACAATTTTAATGAAAGGTCAAAATATATAACAATGTGCTTGAAAATTATCTTCAAATATATATTCTGAACCTTGTAATCATAAGTTGATGATTTTGCTTAGTATAACTTACATAAATATCATAGTGTAAAACCTAAATTACCTTCTATTCCTATTATTTTTATAATTACATAAATCTCATATTTTTTAGACATTTCAGATACATAATTAAGGATTTGGATACATTATTATTGATACATTATGTATCAATCTGTTGCACTTATTAAGGGAAAAAAAGTTGTAAAATCAATTTAAAATCTCATAGTATCCATTTGTTCCAGTAATTAAGGGGAATTACTGAAAATTAAATTAAGATTTCATAAATTACGTTATTTCATTCAAAATTATTATCAAGAATTCAAAATCATATGGTGTAACAATCCAAAAAAATCAAAAAATTAAATTTCTTCTTCTTGTTCATCGTTCTCTCTGTTTCGTAAAAAAATTTGTCTAAATTTTGAAAAGCGGGATGAGTTATGAAGGATTGTATGGAATTGTTGTTGGACAAACGATTTCTTTTGTAAATCTTCAAGTTCATCGAATATCTTTTCGATTTTAATTCAAGATTATCGAAAATTTTGAGATTCTAAATTTTTCTCCAGTCATTGAAGATCCTTTCCATTTTGATTCAAAATTGATGAAAATTTTAAATTTCAAAATTATTCTCCTAGTTCATTGAAGATTCTTTCAATTTTGATTAAAAATTATCAAAATTTTCCAGAAGATACATCATGAAGATCTTTTCAATTTAAATTGATAAGTGTTGTATTTCTACTTGGTACACTAAATAAGAAAGTGTTGCCCATAAAATTTTAGGTTTGGGATCAATACATTATTATTTGGCAATAGTTATGTTACATATACATTTAGTATAATCCAAATTTACGTATCATAACTAAAAAATTAGTGCATGATATATTATTATTTATGTATGTTCTTTTGTTTGAGATCATGAAGATCCTTTCGATTGAATTGATAGATATTATATTTTTACTAGATACATTAAATAAGTAAGTGTTGCCCATATGATTTTAAGTTTGAGATCGATAGATTATTGTTTGGTAATTGTTATGTATAAGATACATCTAGTATAAATTTGAATTTACGTATCATAACTAAAAAAATAGTGTTTGATACATTATTATTTATGTCTGTTATTTTATTTGAGAAATACAACACTTTAAAAAAAATTAAATACATTATAGTAATTGTTTGAGATCGATACATTATTGTTTGATAATTGTTATGTATCAGATACATTTAGTATAAATTTGAATTTACATATCATAACTAAAATAAGCGTTGATACATTAATCGTTAAGTAAGATACACATTTTATACATAATACATTAATCTGATGCGTGAGATACATTAATCTGATGCGCTGATACATTAGGGATTTTGAAAATTTGTAAAACAATAGATTTAAAGCTCGAGCATGTGTCCTTCCTCGATTTCTTTGCTCACAAATGTATCACGAATATAATTTGATATTGTGTACGGAAACATATTCTTCTAAATTTGAATAAACCGTAGAAGATATATAGCAACACTTGATACATGATAAAATGATACATTTGGTAGAGACTACTTCTTTTCATTTCATAATGTAGTTTCACCAATAAAAGAGGATCTCCTAAAACTGATTTTTTGCTGGAAACAATATGAATACATCATATATTTTACCTTTCCCTAATGCATATTGTGAAGGTGAAAATGGAGGAGAATCCGGTAATTCTTTGAAAAAAATTATAAAGCAAAAACTGGAGTTGTTTTGAAAAAAATTGTGGATAGATATTACTGAAAATAGAGAGAATTAAATTTGAAAATTAAAAAATGAAGGAAGTAAAGATTGAGGGAGTGAAAATAGGAAGAGATAGAGTGAGTAAAAATAGAAAGCGGTTGAGGAAGTGAAATAATGAGTAAAAATAGAAAGATAAACGTGTATAACTTTATGTATCTAGAACAATGAATTTGAAAGGAAAAAGAGGAATTTTAGAAATATTTGTAAATGATAGAAAATAATAGAAATTATGAAAAATATAGATGTGTATATAGGTAATTTATCCTTTATTGTATTACAGGTCTCTAATATCAATAAACAAAATTGGTGTCTGTGATATATACAATATTAAGTCATTGATAGTGAATAGAATGAACTATTGACTATACCTTATTTATCAGCTCTAAATCAATTCCAAATCATAGATCTCCAAAAATTAAGGTCTCTAATTATAGCTAACAATCATTAGCTTTAAAATCAACACATAATAAAAATGTTCAATTCTTGAAAAAATATTTTGTAAATTCTATAGTTTTATATTTTTTATTTAATCAGGATGAACTCATTAGATTAGATACCTTATTAATAAAACTTGATGGATATAACTTTTCGATCTGAAAGTTCCATTTCAAAACTTCAATTATAGGCTTGAAGTTGTACCCAGAAAAGATTTTTAAAAGAAAAAGGCTTTGGAGGTTGACAATCTCATGGCTAATTAATTATGCTATCTCTTCAGTCTTGATTGCTACATACCTTAGTAAGACAAAAAAAATTCAAATTCAATGGTATGATATTATGATTTTCCTGCATCTAACCATATGATAGAAAATCAAAAACTTTTATTGTTATAAAAAATAGTCAGGTTTTATCTGCATTAGACATGGTACTGAAATTAGTTGTTTATTTCGATCAGCTAATTACTGTAAAATCGAATTCTAATTGATGTCGAGATTAAGTGAGTCTTTTGAGTGTATTTAGTAAGAGCATGATGGATATGGTGAGCTTTGGCTCCAGTAAATCATTTTTAGAAGTTCTTTGTGTACCAAAATTCACTATAACAAATTTGATTATCAGGGATAAATAATTTCGTCATTAATAAATCATATTTCGTTATTAAAAATCTTGTGTGACGAAAGATAATTTGTCACTCAATCGTCTCTAAATGTGTGTCTCTAAAAGTATACAAAGACGATTTAGTATTTCGTCGCTAAAAGTATTATATTAACTAAAAAGAAAAATCGTCACCAAATGCTTAATTATTTGTGGCAAATTTACTTATTGTAAAAAGTTTTTTTTTTTTTTTTTGTAGTTAATAATATGCTTTGTCACTAAAAAGATTATTACTACCAAACAAATTATATCGTCGCTAATTATTTTAATTGTATCTAAAGTTATACATATTTTGTAGCTGAAAAAAATTAAATTTCGTTATTAATGATAAATATTTTATCTACAAAAAACTATTCTGTTTTTAATAGAAATTCATGAAACATATTGCACCTTTGCAAAGTCAAAATTTATAAGTCGATGTTATCTCGGTACAGTTACTCTACATACGTGTGTAAAATTACTATTAAATATGTACATATTTATAGACAAGCATATAGATCGACTTAATCTATGTAGTTTACCAATAATGAATCAATAGACATGCACAAAAATTTGCACAAAGACTTGACAATTTTTTTTTTTTATCGTGCTTATCAATAAAAGTGTGTCAAATAAAAAACGAAAGTGTTAAACTAAAAAATATTAGTGATCTTTGGTAGAACCGTGCCCACTCACAAAATTTATAATCCGATTGTATTTTCAAATGATGCAATTTATAATTGTGTAATTTAAGAAAACAGATGTATTTGAACTTTTTCGTTTTTACAAAATCAATCAAATTCATTGGTTTTAATATTTTCATTTGTCATAACGAGTGGACTATGTCTACTTCTTATGAAACACTTGTATTATTCATTTTGTACGTTGTCATTTGTAATTATGAACAATTGTAGCAAAAAAAATTGTATTTAGCTATGCATTTTTTTGTAGCAAATAGTTTAATTATTCACGAAAAATTTGAAGTCTTCGCTATTTAACACCTTACATATTTTGTGACAATTTTTTTGTTGTCACTAAATCATATATTGATTAGAGACAATAAAATATTGTCACCAATTATTTATATTATTAGTGACGAAATAAATATCATAATAAAATATAAATTTTCATAGCTAAAATTTATAATATTTAAATATGAACTCTAATTTTTGGTTATTGTAACAACATATTTTTTTAGATGAAATTTTTTCGTGTCCAAAATTTAATAAATTATAAGACAAAATATTTTGTCATGAATTAGATACATTATTAGTGACGAAATAATGTGTCAACTGATAACTTTAAATTCGTGACTAACACTACTTAACAAATGATGCCAATTGATTTTTATTGTGGGAAACTTTAGTGGACAAAACATTGCTACGGATGCTTATGTTTCGTCACTAAAAGTATGTGTCTCATATATTTATGCACGAAAAGTAAATTTTGTCACTAAAAGGGAATAATTAGTGACGAATTTGATGTCGTAGTTTGTCATGAATTACATACACTACTAGTGACGAAACAATACGTCACCGATAACTTTAAATTCGTGACTAACACCACTTAACAAAATGGCGCCGAATAATTTTTTGTTGGGAAATTTTTGTGGACAAAAATTTGCTACGAATTCTTAGGCGCGTGAAAGATATTTAGATGTCACGTAAGCCAAAAAGGTGCGCAAAATTACAAAAATAAATTCGTTCAGGAGGTAATAGGACTTTAGTTTAGTTAAGGTGTCTTTGAGATTTCGGTCATAGTCTAAGGGGGATTGTACATTTCCCGTGACTAAGCCTCATTTGTTTGCACTTAATGGAGGTCTAAATCTAATCATTCAGATTCAGACCATTAAACGTGTTTGATTTTTAGGTCTGAATTTTAATCATTAAGATTCATTGCATTATGTCCATTTATTTCTTTTATAAAAAAAACCTCTTAATAGGTTTTAATGAGTCTGAATGAATCAGATCTATAACTGAGTCTTAATATCATTCAGACTCTATTAAAATAATAAGTGTTTTTTTCATAAACAAATTCTCTTCTGGATAAATTTCAAGTTTCTTTCTCTTCTTTTCCAATCAAGTACCATTTTTTTTCTTTTGAATTAGTAAGTTTTCATAATCTTTTACAAGTATTTATCTAATATTTCTAATATATAAAATATTCTTGGGTGAATTGATATATACGAAGAACTCTTCTTGTCATAATTCATTTGTTGTCAAAACTTCTTTGGAGGAAGTTATCATTGTTTCTTGAGAAAAAATTGTTTGAGAAAATAAATAAATCATCTTTTTTATAATCTTATTCTTGAAACAATTGTTTGAAAGAAGTATTTTTGGTTTGAATTATACTTTTATTGATGTAGTGTTTAATCTTTAAATTTAAAAAAATATTACGTAAATTCAGATATTGAAAAGAAACAATTTTAATGATTTAGTGTTCAGACATAGAAACTACATTTTAGTACTCAGACAAGTATTCAGATTCTAACATCTTAATCCTAATGTTAATCTTAATATTAAAAAATGCATTCAAATTCAGACCTCCTAATCTTAATGAAATCAATGAAGCCTCAAATTGTCAATAACATGAAGAGGAGAACCTAAATGAAACGCTACCTAGATAGGCTCTTGTGTCAATAAATAAATAATGAGTGAGAAGCCAAATGAATTATGGACCATTCAAAAAGAAAGAAGAAATATTTAAACAGTAGATTGCTTTATCGATCTGCGTATACATAGGTAATATGTTTTGCTATGATTCAACTTCTATGAAAATGAAACAGCATAAAAGTCGACATTAGACCAACGTAACAATGCAGTCAATAGAAGTTAAAAGAAATAAAAATGTAATTTGATTAATTGACAAGGGTTTGGTGCAACTCCACTAATAAGGTATGGTAGTTGTAATTTTATTGTATTTGTTCATCTTATTTTTTGACATTCAGTAACCATAATTGCGGCTTTAATACATAGTGTAGCCTATTATTTCAATATTATTCATTGACCAAAAATTATTATGTTATAAAGAAAATATCTACAAAATAATTTTTTAATAATGAGTGAGATTTGTGAAAAGTTAAACTATTTTCTTGATTGTAGCTATAATTTGGTGTCAAACTTAGATCAATCGAGTTCAATACGAATTAAGTCAAACTGAGCTTAATATAAATCAAGTCGAATCAAGCTAATTACAAAATATATTGAATAGTCCAACAGAACTTTGTTAAGATATCATCAATCTAAAGTCTAGTTGATCAAATCATAAATGTGCTCTTAAAAATCTCATTGCTATTACTCAAACAAGCATGAAATCGTATGCTTGCATATACTTGGGTTCTTTCAATAACTAAAAAGGTAGCATACCTGAATCTAATTAAGGTTCGAGTTGGTGGCATCAAGAATTATTGAACTTATAGTAAAATGATTGATTAGGAAAGTATAAACATTAGAGTATTAGTTTAGACTAGTAATAGTATTCAAGTGTGATTGAACTATATATATTATTAGTTTAAACTAAAACCCAAACCCAAATGCATATTACTGTTGAATATAAAATAGATTTTTTCTGAATAAATAAAAGCAACAATAAATTCAAAGGTGAGTACGATTATTAAAGTTCTTTAGTTTTTTATTTATTATGGAGTCCCTTACTAAATTTAATTTTTTTGTAACACTCACAAATTTGTCTAAAAGTAACAATATTTAAAAAAAAAAATACTTCATGGACTGGATTAAAGAATAAGCATGAATTTATAATAATAATTTTTAATAATTATTAAAGCGATATATTACTATTAGTGTTAGTATACTCGATTAAGCTTAATGGATGATTATTATATGACTAAGGCTAGCCAATCAAATTGAGCCGAGTTTCTCAATCGAGTTTGAGCTTTGACCGAGGTGAGACTAGCCAAATTTTGATCGAAATAGAGTTAAGGCGAGCTAATTTTGACTATAATTAAATCATAAGTTGGATTAAAAGAAAGCTGAACCGAGTTAAGCTATGATTAGTCCTTCACTCATTGTCCTGACCTAAGTACATCAAAATGGGAGAGAAAGTAATTTTTATTTTCGATTTTTGTAACATGCATATTAAATAATGAAATACCTTTATAGACTTCTTTCGAAGTTTAATTTTGTAACACTAGCTTCTCTTATACCCCTTGTTTTAAATAATGTAACATGTACATTAAATTCTACAGCAATTTGCATTATTACATAACCAAAGGTCACTTATCATCATTCATATAAAAAATCATAATCCAACTAATTTTCCCTTCGTATCACTACAACAAAAATAGTTTTTACCGGCAACAAATAGACATACTAATAAAAAATGTTAGACGACATTAGTTAAGTGTCATTAGATGCAATTTCGCCAAAATTTTTAGAGACATATATATACTAATTACCGCTAAAAGTACATATTTAGCAACAATTGCTAATTAATTCTCAATTTTGATATAGTGAATATACACTTTTATTTAATAATAATTTGAATACTTTTTAAATATAAAATAAAGAAACTTACATCTAGAGGTTAAGTCTTAATCTTCTTCTACAATTTTCATCAATAAGCAGAGAAGTATTGATTTTATATACAGGGAAGACTTTGACATTATTAGGCACTTCATTTGAAGAAATACCAAGAATCTTGACTTTGATATTCTTGAAAAGACCCTCTATATACAATGAAGAAATATCTAAAACTTTTTTGTTTGTTTAGTTGTTGTTGTTTTTGGCAGGGTATAATCAAATTGTTCGAGTTAGAATTCTTCAAAACTCAATATATAATTTTCTTCGTTTTATTGGTTATTGCACTGATTGAAACTTCAATATTTTGTAGTACTATCAATTTCGTGTTGATCGATTTGATCTTTTTTCGAAGCAATCTAAAATAATGTAGTTATTTGGTGTATAAAATACATGTCACTCAAAATAAAACATTAGGAGAGGTTAGTGTTGAAAAAGATGTGTGTGTGTGTTTAAAAAATAAGAGTAGTAAAAGAGTCTAATGGATAGGGTAAATTAGTAAGATCATATTTTTTTAAATGTTAATAGTAAATATGTTTAAAAGTTATTACAACTAAATTAAAACAAAAGAGAACTGTAATATTGCAAATAACAAGAGATATTAATGTTATGAAACTAAATTGCGAGGAGTGTTTATAAAATTATTCTATATTAATATTATTACAAAAAAATATTTTATTTTTAATTTTTAAAAACATTGTTTCCCCTAAGTAGAAAGTCTTCTAAAGTTCTAATTATCATCTTTAATGATAGAAAGGAAGCAATTTTCTCCCTTTCACATTCCTAGAAACATTAACATTTTTTTTTGTTAATCTCAAAAATAATACATACATTTTACAATTTTATTTTTTATTTTTTTAAATTTTGTGTTAAATTAAAAATATAACATAAATTAAAACGAACAAAGAATTTTTAGTCGGACCTCACTTCAGTAAGATCAGCAGTTTTGCATATTCATCTTTACATAACCAAAATATGCTTGATAGCATTTCAATTTTCTTTCCAATTTTATCACATAATTAATTAACTGATAATATAAGAAATCTAATAATATAATACAATATATAATGGCTATTGACTGACTTTTGCAATGTGATGGTTAAGAATTTAGAAAATATATAGCTGGCTCCACATCTACCTACCACTTACCACTTCATCATATAATATTGTACATTATAATTAAAAATAATATGTCCTTATTTAAGAGACCTTTTGTCAAATAAATTTAATGAATTTTCTCACGATATAATTACAATTTACAAACAACATCATGTTGATGATGTCCATGGTCCCCTATACCCACTATATATCTTTTGGTCCTACGTACCCAATATTTATTATTATCGTTATTTCTTTGTTCTCTATAACTTCATAATATCACTTAATTGGTTCATCATCTAAAATAACCACAATTTGTTTTGGTTTGTTAACATTAATTGATTAAATTCAACATCCCAAGCAGCCATGCTCGTGACAGTTTTAGTCGGTTGATTAAAACAAAGTTCAATTAAATTTTGATATAACAATTGATCTTTATAATAACATCACATTATATTATTTTGATTTCTCCAATGACCTTCATGTTATATTTTACTGATATTTGTTACAGCAGTACACTCTATATGTAAAATTACTCATTTAAAACCATAATACTCAATATGGTGTAATAACATACTATAAGAAAAAATATATATATATATATATACATACATATAAATAATGTCCATCAATCATGATTATAAATTCGATATTTGCTTTTTTTAAATTCGTACTTTTTTGGTATTAAACTATTTTGTCATACTTTTGAATAACAACTAAATTTGATCTAAATGTCATGTCAATAAGCATATATAACATTACCTCATTGTAACTCAAACTATGAAATTTTCAAACAAACATTACCCACTAAAACAGAGTTCATTTGACTGCAATGATGTATACTCAATACATAACAAATTGTATAAGTATGCATTGTGTACACAAGTTATATCACAATTATTTTTGATTAATTAAACATTATAGACTAGTTAAAATGTATAAACAATAAATATTAGAATTGTTTCTTTTTTGTGGTGGGCTTTGTTGGACTATTATAGCATTGCAATTAAATATGTATATTTTTTTAGAGGCATATTTATATATTATGCCTTTACTTTATATGTGATTATATGTGCTAGTTACCCTAGTGGCACATAAATAGTATGATAGGATGGTAATTCATTATATAAAATTTGAAGAAGAAAAAAAATATAAACAAAGGTCAAACCAATAAATTATGATTTTTGGTTAATGAGCTAAGCTTCTAGAAGATGAAACCAACCACTATGGTAACAAACCTACCCTTTTGCTTACAAAGTCCTTGCGGATGGATAGATTAGATAAATCAGTATTTATGCTTTGACCTCTGACTAAATCATTGCAAACAAAGCGTGTCTCATAACCCTACCACTATTTATATTTTTTTTGAAAAACTATACTATATACATAATTTAATTGGAGTATTAGCAAAGAAATCTTTAGCTAGTTCTACTAATTAAACCTGCTCCAATAATATATTATATTTAGATAGGTAAGTATAACTCCATGACCAATGGTTGTTAAATAACTTAATCACCACATTTTTTGGATCTTTCTAGAAGTTGGAATAGGGAAATTAATATGATAAACATATGTAATTAGTCTTACAATTATTTAGATAAATGTTAGGCCTTTTTTTTTAGTAATAAGTAAAACATACATCAAAATCAACGGCAATTAGACTATAGTATAATTTTTTAAACAAAATTAAGAGGCAAATAGTGATCCAACTTGTTTGTGTTTTGAATTCTGACGGCCTTTTGATGACAGTTGCCATTTAATGGGTGTATTTCATAAAGATTTTAAAATACCTTACATTACTTGAGTTATTTTAATTAATTAATTAGGTGGATTATGTTAGACTTAATCATCAAATCGAAAATATAGGTCAAATAAGATAGTACTAATTTAATTACTCTTTTATTGATTGTATCTCCAAAATAAGTAAAAATGATCTCAACACATGAAAATATTGAATTAATTATCAATAATTTCTAACAATTCTATCACTAGATAGCTTCTAACTAATTAAATGTTTATATAATGTGTAGTTGTATACGTTTCAAATTCATACCTAAATAGAATTAGCATGAGCTATGAAATTTTTATTATTTAGATGATAACTTCTACAGACGTGTGATAAACCTGTCCCCTAATATATTCTTATTTATTTCTACTAGGTGATGGCTATGTGCGTATTTCAAATTACATTAACCTAAGAGAGGCCGCCATAACAAATTCTAAGAAAGTAATACACAATTAAAACATATGTAATTGTCCAAATTAGTGCTTTACTTTATAGTTTTTTGTTAAAACATATTTTTGTCCTTATTTGCTATTTTCAACAACATATATTAATTATTGGTGGTTGATTAAATCAAAGAACCCCGGCGTAGAAACGCGCTGGGAGAATGGGCCAAACTGGAATCACTCAGATTTCATGCAATTTATTTTTATTTTATTACTAGAAAAGTAAATTATATGTATATTTCCTATAAAATCTCACTACAAATAATTTGAAAAATCTCACCACAAAATTTGTCTTTTTTAAAAAAATTATAATAGTGGTGTCTCAATCATTTTATTGTTTTCTTTATCAACACGGATACAAAATAATTGAATTTGTCAATTCAAATTTAGTTTGATGAAAGAATAACTTAGGAGATCTTTTCATCGAAAGTTAGAATTACGTAAATAATAGTTATTCCATCTTCTTCCTAGCTCGCACATAAGAGAGTACATCAACTCTCTCATAATTTATACATGTATTAGTTACTGGCAGTGGCGAAAACAAAAATTTTGTTAAAGAGAATTTGAGATTTAATATATATATATATATATATATATATATATATATATGAAAAATGATTTTTAACTTATATACTTCGTGTTACTTTTATATACATAGTATAATTTTCTAATAAAAAATGTATAATATTAAATATTCTGAGCTATATATGGCTACGCTACGGCAGGAGGGTTTCTAAATTGCAAATAAAAAATAATAATAATTTTATATGAGAATAACTTTTTTCTAAGTATAACAATCATGTTTTACTGACAATAATAATTACACATTTCTCTAAAAAAAATCAGGAATTAAAACATAAATTAATAAATGTATTATGTTAAAATAAGCATATTAATCGTTATTTCTTAAAAAAACTTATAAAATTAAAGTAGACAAATAAAAATAAATTTTAAAATACAAAATGACTCCTTTGAGCGTATTTTTTTCTTCTATTGATATTTGAATCCCGATTCTTAAGATTTATAGAATTTAGAATGAATTTTTTTAGAAAAATATTTGATGAATAAATAAAAGAATTAAAAGGAGGTCAAACAAGTCGGAATAAATTTACTTTACAGATGGAAATGAAAACAAATGTAGAAGGTCTGGAAACACATATTTCTTCCAAAGCTTCCTAAAATATCAAGTAATAATCCAATTTAAACAAAGTCAAACAATAAAGGGTGGGGGCAGCCAAGTCATTTTCCATTCCAATTAAATCTTTTTTAACTCCCTATTTTGCCCTTGTCCACTTCTTCATTAATATTACTCCACTCATTTATTATTAATCATATATGCACCTTTATTTTTATTCCGTTCAAAATAATATCATTATAATTATAAATAATTTCATTTTAAAATATTTTTTTTATTTTTAATGAAATGACTTTTGATCACATAAATATTTAAGAATTATTTTAAACGATAACAAATAATGTAACATAAAATAAAATGGAGGACATATAACTTTATCTCCACTGTCCTTAATACTTTTGTAAAGAATAATATTATTATATCCATATGTTAGACCCGTCAAAAAATTAGAAAACACGTACAACGAATTAAATACTATGGGAACGCAAGAATATATCAACTACAAAATATATACACTTAAATAATCAAATTTTTTTATTTTCATCAAAAAAGAAAAAATTACACAGTGCATGATATCAAAATGACATATATATATAAAGGTATTCCCAAACTTTTTTCTGTGTGTCTTGTAGCAAAAGCAGTTGGATATTTTTGAATATTACAACTTTACTTTCTCCATATAAATCCTTACCCAACCATTCTTTCATTTCCATATCCAAATCCAAAAAAAACTTTCATTTTTTTCTCCATACCAACAACAACATAGATATCGATCATCGATCATCAAATCGAAGTATTTTTATTTAATTTACAACGATAAATGACAGTGATGAAGATTGGATGGGAATCACTTGTTCCTAGCTGTATTAAATCACATGAAAATTCGAAAAAAAATCCAAAAATGGTAAAAGTGTCCGTTACAAAACAAATTTCTTTTCATGGGATACCTGTATCGGATATTAGTTCATCCACTATATCCTCAGATCTTTCTATCTCCCTTGCTGGTTCAAATATTCATGCCTTTACCCAACAAGAACTTAGAGTGATCACACAAAACTTCTCCACGAGTAATTTCATCGGTGAAGGAGGGTTTGGGCCAGTTCACAAAGGATTCATTGATGATAAACTTAGACCTAATGCTATTAAAGCTCAGCCTGTTGCTGTTAAAAACCTCGATTTAGATGGTTCACAAGGTCATAGAGAATGGCTGGTACGTACCTACATACAAATAGTTATCTTTTAACTGACCTGATAAATATCATATATTATTATGTTTTCAATAATTAAAACGTGACGTGTTTTCTTCTTTTTTTTAATTGTGAACAGACAGAAGTGATATTTCTTGGACAATTGAGGCATCCACATCTAGTGAAGTTGATTGGATATTGTTGTGAAGAAGATAATAGATTGCTAGTGTATGAATACATGCCTAGAGGAAGCTTGGAGAATCAACTTTTTAGAAGTATGTTTTTTTTTGTTTTGTTTCATTAATTAATTTTTTGTTAAAATGTTTGTTAGTATTTGATGAAGAAGGGAAGTAATTATTAAGTATTTTAATAATAGTAATATGAAGAAGTCAATTTTTGTGAAAATTGAGGGTGGTTGTTGTACCATACTTTTATTTGTTTTACCAATTCCTACCTTATGAAAAGGAGTAGGTCAACTAAAGTTTAGTTACAAAGCAACTATCGGTTTTGTACGTAGAAAGTCAAAATATATATAATACTGAATTTTTTTTAAAAATAATTTGCAGGATATTCAGTATCACTTCCATGGTCAACGAGGATGAAAATAGCTATTGGTGCTGCTAAAGGTCTTGCTTTTCTCCATGAAGCTAAAAAACCTGTCATTTATCGCGATTTCAAGGCTTCAAACATTTTGTTAGACTCCGTAAGTAGTAATTTCAATATATAGATAGAATATTGTGCTATATATATTTTGAGTAAATTAAAACCCTAATTTTGTTGAACAGGATTATACTGCTAAACTCTCAGATTTTGGACTTGCAAAAGATGGTCCAGAAGGAGATGACACACACGTCTCAACTCGAGTCATGGGAACACATGGTTATGCTGCTCCTGAATACATCATGACCGGTAATTAATATTACATGTGACCATCTCATCTAAATGTTTAGTATTATTGTGTGCTAAATATTATGATTTTTTCCGTATAGGTCATTTGACTGCAGCTAGTGATGTATACAGCTTCGGAGTAGTACTATTAGAGCTTCTAACGGGTAGAAGATCTGTAGACAAAGGTCGTCCACATAGAGAACAAAACTTGGTAGATTGGGCAAGACCACAACTAAAAGATCCTCGAAAACTACGTAGAATAATGGATCCAAGGCTCGAAGGTATGTACTCAGAAGAAGGAGTTCAAAAGGCAGCATTAGTAGCTTATCAATGCCTAAGCCATAGGCCAAAAGCTAGACCAGATATGAGTAATGTCGTGACAACTTTAGAACCTTTAAAGGACTATGAAGATAACTCAATGGTAACATTTGTGTACACAGCTCCAACAGATGATCAACAAGTCAAAGAAATTACTAGTGCAAGTCCACATCATCATCACCAAAAACAACACCATCATCATAATAATAATAAGAGAACAAGTACTCCTTCATCGCCAACCATTCACTCTGAAACAACAATACACAAGAGATTAACTCCAAATTCACCATTGCAAAATGGTTTCAAGAGATCTTAGATTAAATAAATTATTATCAAATTGTATATGATATTTAGATAGAGAATCGTATTAATTTGTTATGCAAAGTCCACATTATTTAATTTCATAGTATATACTTTAAATGTGAGCAAAAGCAAAGCTCTTTTTAATTAGATCTTTTATTTTAGTTCTTTTGAATGAAATTTGTATTTTCTTAGCTCTTTTTTATTAAGTATAATATAATAATGATGTTGTTCGAACCAAAATTCTCAAGTTTTAAAGTAATGTACTTACTAATGGAACAACAATTAGAAGAAAAATTAGGACTTGATATCTACAAATATCAATCAACAATCAATTATATATGAATTAATTAAAGGAAGAAGAGAAACTCGAATTCATACATGAAAATTAATATAGTCCTAGCTAGAGTAGTTCTTGTTCAGACTTATTGAGACTGAACAAAATTTGAGTCTTGAATTTGAGAAACAACCTTTTTTTTAACATTGAACTAGTATAACATCTCAAAAGGGACATAAGTTGAAAAAAAATTCAGTATATTTTTGGAACTCCTTTTAAAAGCACTATTTTGGGTAAAAATAAAATCTGGTTGATGTTAATGTAATGGTCTTTAATTGGATGGTCAATTGTGTTTTGGACTTCTTACATTGTACGGGTGACAAAGACGGTGGTATGTACATGTATAATGTAACATGTCATGTATCGGTATTATATTAGTAGTGTATAACGTGTATATATAATGTATAATTATGTAATTATACATGTGTATACATTTATATACATTATTTATACATTGCAACCATTTTAAAGCAACCATTTTAAAGTTTTTTGGGGGGGATCAACTCTAGTTTTCTCGAAATATTTTCAAAGTGTAGATATGATCTCCTCTCAACGTTTTAAGTCTTTTAATATAAGGAAAATGATCAAAATATTCTTCAAATTTTATTTATTAATTAACTTTATCATTATCGTTAAAATAAAGTTATTCATGTATCCACCGTCTACAAACTTAACACATATACCTCTGACTTTGGAAGGAATCCCCCAATTAATTTCAGTTGCCTAATTTCAAGCAAAATTATCCCTTTAAAATGAATTTTCAACTAACCCAACCCCCAACTCATTATATTAAAGTTAAAAACAAATTAGATCCAAATTTTCAAATCAAAATCAAGCTTTTTTTCTTTTCTTTTTTTGAAATGGTGGAATAACTAGTTATTCAAACTTCAGTTGCAACTGAAAAAGAAGAAAAGGCTTCAACCCCAATTCAATGGCTATCCATGAAACTAGTTGGAAACTATTGCACATCTCTTCAAAATTCAATGTCACTATTTTAACAATGTTGTTGGTCATCTTGGAGGTTTAGTTTGGTGTGAGTTGGAGTCCTTAATATAATAGGTGGGATTAATTTTAAAGGAGAGACCGGAAAATTGATTGAAATTAGAAGATTGAAATCAATTTTGAAGATTAAGTGGGTATATTTAGAGGATCATGCATATGTTTAAAATGGGAATGTGTTGTTTAAAATAATTTAGGTTACTTTAGTTGATTTCTGTACGAAAAATAAGTTTATTAATGATAGGGGTAAGATAACTTTATTTTAATAGTAAGAATAAAGTTAACTAATAAATAAAAGTTAAGAAATTTTTTGATTTTTTTTCTTTTTATATATAATTCACTCAAAATTGTGATTAAGTAAAATTTTAAATTAATATCACATAAATTAAAAAGAAAAAGGAAGAGTAGAACTTTACTGGACAAAGAAGAGTGGTGCAAACACCCTTCACCTCTTGCAAAAAGCAATTAACCAACCTTTGGCATGCAACATCTTCTAAAAAATGAGAAGGCTCCTTTTCAGAATGGATGGAATTCAAAAATTCCCCAGCTATCAGCTTCTCAATATCAATATTAACTTCTTCCATGCTACCACCATTTTAAAGAAGGGGGAGGAATCTATCAAGACAACATGTGAAACCAAATAGAGGACCAAGACCATATAAGAAACCACATTATCGATTTCTTCAACAACCTCTATACTACTGAAATCTTAGTTTTCATCGAAATTACTCATTCAATGCTCTCTCCCCTAATATTCCCCCTTAAAGATGATGAAATCCTCAAAGTTATTCACTCATTTCATCTCCTTAAATTTTTTGAGACTAGACGAGCTCCACCACATGTTTTACCATAAATACTGGAACATTATTAAGGAGAAAAACAATTACCTTCTACAAGAATGTTTTTGAAGATTCCTCTATACCTTCTAATAACAACTATCTCCTCATGTGTCTCATCACATAGGCCTTTGCATTACCAATTACAAGCTTGTGACCAAAATTATTATTAATTGTATCAAGCCCATTCTTCCCTCCTACTCCTAGTCAAGCCAATTTTCTTTTAAATAGTAGGGCTTCCGACAATTACGTTATTTTTCAGAATACTTTACCCGCGCTATGAAAAATGATAGGTGAAAGCCTTAACAAGATCTAAAAGATAGACATTAAAAAGGAATTGTATAGCCTAGAATGATCTTACATTAGAAACACATTCCATTATTTCAACCTCTCTATCAATATGTCAAAGCTCATAATTATGTCATTTTTCACCACTACTGTCATAGTCATACTTGTCAATTGGAGGAAAATTGATTATTTCCATTCTTCGGGAGTAACTAATCAAAAGGATCTCACATTTCTCTACCTCTTCATCATGATCATGGAAAGACTTTCAAGAGATATCGACAAGGCTTTCAATGACAAGCATTGAAACCCCATAAGAATTTTAATAAGGGGTCCAAAGTCTCTTATCTTTTCTTTGCTGATGACATTTGACTTATTTCCAGAGTTAATCAGAAGAATGACAATACCAATCATCCATGCCTTTTGCAATCAATTTAATCATAGAGTATACCACTTCAAATTCAAAACCATCTTCTAAAAAAGTTATACCAATCATGTCGAGACACTTGTTGAAGCATTTTAGGTATATGAGTTTCTGAATCGTATCTTGGCTTTTCTAATTTTTCACATAACTTTTAATGTTGACTTCCATTACATCATTGACAATATAAGGAGAAGACTAGTCGATTGAAAAAAAAAAGTTTCTAAACCTAACTAGGAGGATTGTGTTTGCAAAAGTTACCCTTAGCGATATTTCTTTCCATGTGATGCATTATATCGAAATAATCGACAAATTAATCGAGTACAGAGGGAATTTGTTTGGGGGACATTAGAGCAGAACAAAAAAGAAAAAAAATCACCTACTACATTGAGAGTGCATCACCAACACAAAATGCATGGGTGAACTGGCCTCTGGAAAAGTGATTGAGCTATTTATCTATTACAATTTTAGCCAGTAGTTTGCCATATCTTTTAGAATATTTGGGTCTTTGACTCTTTCAAATCAACTGTGTACTCTTAATAATCAACCCATTCCCAGCCCACTAACCAATTCTAAGCAATTCTAACTAATTTTTAGTGGTCAGATTCAACTCCTCCAATTGCACAATCCAATCGACATCTAATTAGAAGCAACGACTCGGCCCGACCCAATTCTTATTCTAAAAAGGATAACATATGTTTATAGAAATAACAATAGTCCATATCCAACATTAACAGAAGTAACAACAAAATGATAGGACCCACCCAGAAATGTCAACAATACACAGCAACTAACGGCATATACAACATACCTGATGATTCCAATGACAATTATCATGGAAATTCTAATGATTACAAAATGCAGATGCAATTTCAAACAACAGTAAGCACTCCAACTAACATAACCTTCTTATTCCCCAAAATGGCAGCAAGAAAAGTAACACGCCACCCCTTTTCAGCTTTCCAACAACTTTAGTGTTATCCGTTGCTTGTCTTGGCCTTCAAATTCTTGAGTGTTATAAGGATGTTGAAAGATCGATACAAGAGAGAAAAGGTTAGAAATTCAAATTCTAATTTTGCCTTAATTCTTACATAAATCCCTCTCATTTTCCAAAAAAAATTAATCAAACCCTAGTTTCTCCCTTTTATATACGTCTTTCTTTATTGTGGTTGGATTTTTTACTGCTATAAAAAATAGCATACCAAGAAATAGATACATAAGAAATACACCTCAAAGTAGAGAAGATACTTGGTTCGATCCATAGCCTTACTATCTTGTTTATTCAAAAATTATCATTATGCTGTAACGACCTGTTTAGTCATTTTGAGCAGCAGATTTTACTTCTGGAAAAACTGTCTGAGTCGACGGATCCCACGACGGACCGTCATGGGCACGACGGACCGTCGAGGGGGTCTCGTTCCAAAACACTTAGAATTCTGAAATTTGGGTATTGAAATCGACTCTCTGAACTTCGTGACGGAATGGCAGGACGGACCGTCGCAGGCACGACGGACCGTCACAAATCTTTCCACAGAATTAACTCTCTGAACTTTGTGACGGACCTGCAGGACGGACCTTCACAGTCATGACGGACCGTCACAGGCTGCGTAACCCAGACTGGGTCGGATTTCTGTTAAAAGTTTTAAGGGGTGTTTTGGACTATTCATGCTTATAATTATAAAGTTAGTGGATTAATGTTAATAATTCAATTACTTGGGGGTTAAAGGAGATAACCTTGAAATAATTAGTGGGTTATTTTTATCATCTTTTACACTTAATTATATAACAATTAGGGTAAAAGAAAAAGGGTTTGAATAAGAAAAACAGAAAGAACAGAGAGAAAGAAAGAAACGATCGAACGAGAAAAGGGATAACGAAGAGGAAAACAAAAAGGCTTGGGAAGTAGCTTGCTTGATCACAATTCTTCGGTGGAGGTAGGTTATGATTTATGCTATCTTATAGTAAACTCTTAATAGCGAATGATATGTATTGGGTAGTATTATGAAGTCCTCTATATGCTTAATTGTGTGCTTTCCTGATGTGATTATATAATTGTGATGAATTAGCATGATGAGGCTGTTGAATCTTAAATCCTAAATCTAATTTGCTAATGATGATGCCTTGGTATAAAAGAAGGCTTGATGAACTAAAGTAATGAGATTAGAGGATCGGGTGTCACGTTCCGACACCAGGATAGAAATAGAGGATCGGGTGTCACGTTCCGACACCAGGATAGAAATAGAGGATCGGAGTGTCACGTTCCGACACCAGGATAGTATATGGATCGGGTGTCACGTTTCGGCACCAGGATAGTATATGGATCAGAGTGTCACGTTCCGACACTAGGATAGTATATGGATCGGGTGTCACGTTCCGGCACCAGGATAGTATATGGATCGGAGTGTCACGTTCCGACACCAGGATAGTATATGGATCGGAGTGTCACGTTCCGACACCAGGATAGTAGTAGTGGAGCGGAGTGTCACGTACCGACACAAGAGGAACAAAGATAATGAATCTTGAATTATGATAATATACTAAATTCTAAAGAACTAATTCCCAAATGAGTATGATGGGGAGGCGTGAGTCCTCATTGATGTGCTTGGTGTTGTGACCAAGGGTTATGGTAACTGTTGTTGTCACCTGTTAAGAATATTAGTTGATTTTATGTTATTATCTGATATATACTGTTTTCTATTTTGAGTTGGCCGATGATACCTACTCAGTACTTGTGCCTTGTACTGACCCCTACTTGTATTTGTTTTTCTTTGTTAATTGTGGAGTGCAGCAAACGTGCCACGTCTTCAACTCAACCACAACTCTAGCCAGTCTTCATCAAGCCAGATTTCAGGGTGAGCTATTGCTTCTAGCTTGGACTGGATCTTCCTCTTCATGTCTTGATGCCTTGAAATTCTGGCATGGACTAGCTTTTTTACTTATTTAGCTTCTTAGATACTCTTAGATTTAGTAATTTGAGGATAGATGTTCTTGTGATGATGACTTCCAGATTTTGGGGATAATGATTGATAAATTTTAGAAGTTATTTAATTGATTTCGTTAATGAGTTTTAAGTCTTCCGCATTGTATTTTGTTCATTATGTTTGAAATGTTGGGGTTTAGATTGGTTGGTTCGCTCACATAGTAGGATAAGTGTGGGTGCCACTCGCGGCTCGTTTTGGGTTGTGACAAACTTGGTATCAGAGCATTAGGTTCGTTGGTCTCATCACACAAGGACGAGTCTAGTAGAGTCTTAAGGAACGGTAGGGGGACGCCTTTACTTTTCTTTGAGAGGCTATAAGACTTTAGGAGAATTCCATTCCTTCTTTCTTTCTTTCGTGCTATTACTTGGATCCAATTGGTATCTAGGTGATACAAATTGGTATCTGACCATCTTCACTCTATTTCGCAGATGGTTAGAACTAGAGCAACAGCGGCGCCAACACCAACACCGGCAAGACAAAATGCAACTGAGTCAGCCACTAGGGCTGTAGCTCGAGGAGGATTAGTGGCAAGAGGCCGTGGTAGAGGTCGCAGGAGGACGTCCTCTAGAGGAAGAGGACAAGCACCTGGCCCATCTAGTATTAGGGCGGTGACTCCTCCACCGACTGAGGAAGTAGTAAGAGAGGGTGAGGAAGGGGAAAGTGAGCAAGTGCAGAATGAGGAATTACCACCCCAACCTACCCCAGAGATGATTAATCAGGTTCTTGCTTATCTTAGCGGGTTATCTGATCAAGGCCAGACACCTCCAGTGTTTTCTGCACCAGCACCTCAGGTTCCGGAAGTACGACAGGCTGTTGCTGAGGCTCCCCGCATGGATGCCTCATTGGAAATAGACACGTTTCCTCGTTTGACTACAGGGCCTATAATGACAAGTGATCAGCATGAACTTTTCAGTAAGTTCTTGAAATTGAAACCTCCAATCTTCAAGGGTGCTGAATCTGAGGATGCTTACGATTTTCTGGTTGATTGTCATGAGTTACTACATAAAATGGGCATAATGGAACGATTTGGCGTTGAGTTTGTAACCTATCAGTTTCAGGGAAATGCCAAAATGTGGTGGCGGTCACATGTTGAGTGTCAACCCGCACAGGCACCACCTATGACTTGGGCGTCATTCTCTAGCTTGTTAATGGAGAAGTATATCCCCCGGACCTTGAGGGATAGTAGGAGAGATGAGTTCTTGAGCCTAGAGCAAGGCAAGATGCCGGTTACTGCATATGAGGCTAAGTTTCGTGCATTATCCAGGTATGCTACCCAGCTTTGTTTCAGTCCACAAGAACGGATCTGCCGTTTTGTAAAGGGGTTAAGGTCAGATTTGCGGATTTCAGCCTTACAGGTAGCGGCTACAGCAAAATCCTTTCAGGAAGTGGTAGACTTCGTGATAGAGGTGGAAGGAGTGAAGCCAGATGACTTCACCATGGCATCAACATCTAAAAGGTTTCGTAAGGGAGGTGAGTTTAATGGTTCTTACTCCAGAGGGCAGGGTTCCGGAGGTTATCCAGCCCGACCTATTCAGTCTTCACTGCAGACTGTAGTTGGGGGTCCACCACAGACCGGTCAACATTTCTCTGAGGTTGGAGGTTATCCCCAGACTTCTTCATTCTCACAAAGACCTATGCTTGAATCCAGAGAGTGTTATGGATGTGGGGAGACTGGACATATTAAGAGATATTGTCCAAAACAGAGTTACAGACCTCAAATAGTCAGAGGTAGAGGTGGTCATGGAAGAGGCCGTCATTCTGAAGGACGTGGTGGCCGAGGTAATGGTGGTCACCAAAACGGCCGGGGTGACGGGCAAACTGGAGCCACTACAGCACAACATGGTAGGGGCAACGGGCAGACAGGTGATAGGGCCCATTGTTACGCTTTCCCCGGGCGGTCTGAAGCAGAGACATCTGATGCTGTTATCACAGGTAATCTTTTGGTCTGTGATTGCATGGCTTCTGTATTATTTGATCCTGGCTCCACATTTTCATATGTATCTTCCTCATGTGCTACTGGTCTTAATTTACATTGTGAATTGCTTGACATGCCTATTCGTGTTTCTACTCCGGTGGGTGAGTCTGTGATAGTTGAAAAGGTATATAGGTCTTGTCTGGTGACTTTTGTGGGGAGCAATACTCATGTAGACTTGGTTATCTTAGAAATGGTTGATTTCTATGTAATTTTGGGTATGACTTGGCTTTCTCCGAATTTTGCAATCTTAGATTGTAATGCTAAAACGGTAACGTTGGCCAAGCTTGGGACAGATCCGTTAGTGTGGGAGGGTGACTACACTTCCACTCCAGTTCGTATCATCTCCTTTCTTCGTGCTAAGAGAATGGTTAGTAAAGGGTGTTTAGCGTTCTTGGCACACCTCAGGGATGATACTAC
>CM064969.1:59303670-59428670 GCA_032847665.1 Solanum chilense
TTGTTTGGACATCCTACATATCCCGGGTGATAAGGGAATCAGGCCACTTAGAGTTCGAGGAGATAAAGTGATGAGTTGGAAGTTAAGTGAGGTTCCATCGAGGATCCAGATCGCGGCTCTTATCCTTGCATAAAAATTGAAAACTATTAGTCAAAAGAAAAACAAATGTACAAACTTCTATCCACGCAACTTTTCTTGAATCTTCACTTGAATTTTGACTTTAAGATATCACCTTGATTTTTGAGTGAATATCTTAACTTAGAATTGGAATGGAGGCTGAACTTGCCACTTAGACGGAACTTTTGACATTCTTCAAAATGACAACTTGAAAATGCTCCTGAATGAATGCGTGTTTTCTTGATCAAAAGTTGACTAGTAAAAGATGTGTGGAAGTCAGGCTGCTACATGCATTGAAGAAGCTAATTGTAACCATCATGGAATTGATTATTCCAAAAAAAAATTAAAACTTTGTTCTTGAATTTCAAATCCAGTCTCGCTTGAGAAAACTTGAAAACCACCACGAACAAAAAAATAATGATAAAATTTTTGCCCCTGTTTTCACTGGGAAAATTTTTTGTGAGTTATTAGAAAATATAAATATAAAACATAAACTTCAGCTAGGAAGTGTTTATTTCAGGAGAAAATAAAACTAAAAATCTAGACTAGGAAGTGTTAATCCTATGATAAAATAATCTAATCCCATTATTCAGGAGTGTCCTACTAGTCCCATTATCCAGGAGGGTCGTGCTAGTCCCATTATTCAGGAGGGTCCTTCTAATCCCATTATCCAGTAGGGTCCTGCTAGTCCCATTATCCAGGAGGTAACTGCTATTCCCATTATCCAGGAGGGTCCTGCTAATCCCATTATCCATGAGGGTCCTACTAGTCCCATTATCCAAAAGGGTCCTGCTAGTCCCATTATCCAGGAGGGTCCTGCTAGTCCCAATATCTAGGAGGGTCCTGCTAGTCCCATTATCCAGGAGGGTCCTGCTAGTCCCATTATCCAGGAGGGTCCTGCTAATCCCATTATTCAGGAGGGTCCTGCTAATCCCATTATCCAGGAGGGTCCTGCTAATAAAATTTTCAACAAATTAATAATACCAACGAAACATTGTGAATGTTATCTTCATTATTTGGAAGTTCCTTCAAGGAGAAAAAATAATAATAATAATAATAATAATAATAAATAAAATAAATATTCCAACATTCAAGTAATTGCTATTTTGATATATATTATCCAACTTTCATATAATATTCCACAACTCTTTATTGTAGGGTTTCCATTTCGCTCGCTGCAGACTAGGTTGAACATCTAGGTTCCTCGAATCCTCAATCTTGAAACAACTTGTGTCCCTGCTTCAACAAAGAAAATTTGTGAGTTTGAAAAGGTGGCGGTTGGTTTGTGGTTCCATCCTTCGACAAGGGCGGCTCAAACACTTAGGACGCTTTGGTTGTTTCCAACGGTCAATACTTATTATTGATTGATTGTAATTTCATCCAAATTTGCTTATTTTGGGACCTAAATCCAATGTCTTTATCTCACAACACTCATTGTTTAGCCTTCATATGATCAGAGAAATTTTGAATTCAACACTTGAAGATAACTCAGTAGCCTGATGCTTTGCCTAGTATCATTTAGAGACTTGGTAGCGAGTCTTGAAATTCCTTCCTAGTTTTTTTTTTGACAAAGACTCGACTCAAATACATACCAAAAAAAGTGACGAAAAAAGTATAAGAAAATTATGAACTATATGAGAATAAAAGAAAAAATTCGATGAAGACTCTTTTTTTATTAAGAAGAAGAAAGAAAAACTTATTTGAGTGTGGGAGCCGAATCTACTGATCATGCCATGCAACTTGAATTGATTTCCAGACTTGGCTATCCAATCTATTCATCAACCATTATTGATCATTCAATCTTGATGTGGAATCCCAACACTTAATGAAGCCATAAATTCTTTTGAACCCTTATAGACTTTGTGATATTCACGAAGGTCTTTGCCGCTAAAACTCTATCATGTTAATTGCTCCAGCTCACGTCCGCCTTATGATGCATATCAGAATTTTCACCAATAAGACTCTCTTATATTCAACTCTTTTTCGCCTTACGGTGCCCACTTAGGGTTTTCACCAATAAGACTCTCTTATTGTTATTTCTTTTTACTCACATTTGTCTTATGGTGCCCATTTAGGATTTTTACCTACCGTTAACCAACTTACTTTCGACACATTAAGGGTTGATGCAAAGACTTTTTTTTATTCACTTTAGATGATGGGGTTGATTTTGAGCTTTGAGATGAGAGACCAAATGAATAAACAAACGACTTTTACCCCAGTATACTACAATATGAATTTTTGGATTTGTATTTGGTTGAACCGAACCCAATATTAGGGCTGCCTACGTATCTTGTCGAAACATGAATCAGGTCAAACGTTGTTCAGACAATTTTTTTTTATTTTTTTTTTTTGAAAAGTCAAGGAAACAGCATAACCAAGAGATCCCATTGAATCAACCCTTGAAATGTCGAGCCCAAACATAAGGGTTTCTAATGTCGAAACTCAATCATATGTAATATCTTTTCACAACATCAGCATTGACGACCGTTTCTGTCACTTTGTTTTCTATATCTGCTAAGTAAAGAGCACCATTGGGTAATACCCTTTTAACAATGAATGGTCCTCTCCAATTTGGAGAAATATTGCCTTTGGTTTCAGCATGATGTGGCAAAATGTGTCTCAACACTAACTGACCCTCTTCAAAATGTCTGGGACGCACCTTTTTGTTGTATGCCCGTGACATTCTTTTCTGATATAAATGTCCATGACATACTGATGTCAGACGCTTCTCATCAATCAAACTTAATTGCTTTAACTGAGTTTTGATCCACTCATCATCATCAATTTCAGCCTCCACAACAATTAGTAAAGATGGGATTTCAATTTCTGCAGGTATAACTGCCTCAGTCCCGTATACCAGCGAATATGGGGTAGCGCCCACTGACGTACGGACTGTAGTGCGATAACCCAACAAAGCAAAAGGCAACTTTTCATGCCATTGTCGAGAACTTTGCACCATCTTACGAAGTATCTTTTTTATATTTTTGTTAGCAGCTTCTATAGCCCCATTTGCCTTTGGGCGATACGGAGTCGAATTTCGATGCTCAATCTTAAATTGGTAGCATACCTCTTGCATTAAGTGGTTGTTGAGGTTTGCAGCGTTATCAGTTATAATCACCTTTGGAATACCAAACCGACAGATGATGTTGAAATGGATGAAATCCACCACGACCTTCTTCGTCACTGCCTTGAAAGTTACTGCTTCCACCCACTTTGTAAAATAAACAATGGCCACCAAGATGAACCTGTGACCATTTGATGTTTTTGGTTCTATCGGTCCAATCACATCCATTCCCCATGCCAGGAAAGGCTATGGAGCAGACATTGCATGCAACTCAGAAGGGAGAGAATGTATCAAATCACCATGTATTTGACATTCATGACATTTACGAACAAATCGTATGGAATCCCGCTCCATGGTGAGCCAATAATATCCAGCTCGAAGTATCTTCTTGGCTAGAACATATCCATTCATATGAGGTCCACAAACTCCTGAGTGTACTTCAATCATGATTGTGGAAGCCTCTTGAGCATTTACACACCTTAGAAGACCTAAATCGGGTGTCTTCTTGTACAGTATGCCTCCGCTTAAGAAAAAACCCCTGGCTAGTCGTCGAATAGTCCTTTTTTGATTACCAGTTACATCTGACGGACATTCTCCAGACTGAACATAAGCATGTTGATCATGAAACCAAGGCTTACCATCAAATTCCTCCTCAATCATGTTGCAATAAGCATGTTGATCACGAATTTGTATGTATAAAGGGTCGATATGGGCGTCATCAGGGTGTTGGAGCATCGAAGATAAAGTGGCCAATGCATCTGCAATCTCATTGTGCATTCTGGGAATGTGTCTAAACTTTATCGACACGAATCGTTGACAAATACCTTGTAAACAATGTTGATATGGTATGAGCTTTGGGTCTCGAGTTTCCCATTCTCCTTGAATTTGATGAACTAGTAAGTCTGAGTCTCCTAACACTAACAATTCTTGAATGCCCATGTCAACAGCTGACCTCAGACCTAAAATGCACGCTTCATACTCAGACATATTATTAGTACAATAGAATCTAAGTTGGGCTGATATAGGGTAATATTCCCCTGATTCAGACATAAGAACAACTCCTATTCCAACTCCTTTCCTGTTATAGGCACCATCAAAGAATAACTTCAAACCTTGATCGTTATCGTGAATAACTTCATCGATACAAGATATCTCTTCATCTGGAAAATAGGTTTTAAGTGGTTCATATTCTTCATCAATAGGGTTCTCTGCCAAATGATCTGTCAGTGCTTGAGCTTTCATTGCAGTCCGCGTTATATAGATAAAGTCAAACTCTGTGAGCAATACTTGCCATTTTGCAAGCCTGCCTGTGGGCATGGGATTTTGAAAAATATATTTCAGCGGATCCATACGAGAGATGAGATAAGTAGTGTAAGATGAAATATAATGTTTCAACTTTTGTGCTACCCAAGTTAGGGCGCAACACGTTCTTTCAATAAGGGTGTACTTCGCTTCGTAAACGGTAAACTTCTTGCTGAGGTAATAAATGGCCCGCTCTTTCTTCCCAGTGTCATCATGCTGACCCAGTACGCAACCAAAAGAATTATCCAGTACTGACATATACAATATCAAAGGTCTTCCCGGCTCGGGAGGGACCAACACAGGGGGATTCGATAGGTAATTCTTAATTCTTTTAAAAGCTTCTCGACATTCTTCAGTCCACTCGAATGTGGCATTCTTTTTCAACAACTTAAATATAGGCTCACAAGTTGTTGTTAGTTGAGCAATGAATCTGCTGATGTAGTTTAACCTTCCTAGAAGGCTCATAACCTCAGTTTTGTTCTTTGGAGGTGGCAATTCTTGAATTGCTTTTATTTTTGAAGGATCCAACTCGATACCTCTTCGACTGACTATAAACCCCAAAAGCTTCCCCGATGGTACTCCAAATACACATTTTGCAGGATTACGCTTGAGATTATACCTGCGGAGCCTTTCGAAGAATCTCCTTAAGTCTTTCACATGATTTGACTATTTTTTAGATTTAATGATAACATCATCCACATAAACTTCGATTTCTCTATGCATCATATGGTGAAACATGGTTGTCATTGCTCTCATATAAGTTGCCCCTGCATTTTTTTAATCCAAAAGGAATAACACGATAACAATATGTACCCCATGGAGTGATAAAAGATGTGTTTTCTGCATCTTTATCATCCATAATAATCTGATAGTAACCCGTATAACAATCCACAAAAGATGCAACCTAATGTTTAGAACAATTATCCAATAAAATATGGATGTTAGGCAAAGGAAAATCATCTTTTGGACTTGCCTTATTCAAATCACGATAATCAACAGACATTCAAACTTTGCCGTCTTTCTTAGGGACGGGTACGATATTGGATAACCAAGAAGGATATTGAGAGACTTGAATGAGTTTGGCCTCAAGTTGTTTTGTGATCTCCTCTTTAATTATAACACTCATGTCAGTTTTGAGTTTTCTCAACTTCTGCTTTATCGGAAGAAAATTAGGATCAATTGGCAACTTGTGAACAACCATGTCAGTGCTTAATCCAGGCATGTCATCATAAAATGACGCAAAAACATCTTTGTAATCAAACATGGCCTGGATTATATCGTCCTTTTGATGTCTAACATGTACACTTATCTTAGTCTCCTTAATAATTTCCTGATCCCCCAAATTTGTCGTCTCAGTTTCACTCATGTTTGGATTTGACTTATTTTCAAAATGATTGAAATACCTCCTTACTTCCTCAAATACTCTGTCTTCATCATATTCTATTTCTTGACTTATTATTTCAATATTAGGTCGAAGATTAGATTAGATATTAAGATCTGGCAAAAAATTCTGCATGCATGTCATATCACTAGAATCGGCATAGAAAGAACTGTATAAAAGAAAATGAACAAATATATTAGACTGAAATAAAGATGCAATTACATTCTATTGAAAAGGAAAATAGAATATTTGAAATAAAACGACAAGATAAAATCCGAATTACAATCCTTGAATGAATCAGATGACAAAAGAAAAAACAAGACAGACTACCAAGACTCGTCTTTAACGGGGAGAGGGGTGGCCTCCTAATTGTTTAGATTGACATCAGGACCAATGAATTGTACATCTCTGTCGCTAGTGCCTTATCCGAGTTCCACCATATCAACCTCGACAAATAAATCTTGAAAATAGTTGATCATTTCTTCGCTAACTTTCATCACTGGCTCTGGAAAAAATGATTGATAAGATTTTGTTGCGCGGGCTTTGATGAAAGATTTGTAGATTGGTTGTATAGGTTTGGTAAGTGACCATACATCTCTCTTCTGCTTTTTTGCCTTCATTTTGTCCTCGACTCTAGGTTGGTAGCCTAAGCCAAAAGTACCGATGCTCTTTCGTAGACTCACAGGATAAGCTCTTCCTTGCAAGCAGATTCCTAAGCCTTTACCCGGCTCAAACCCATGTTTCAGCAATTCATTCACCACCATTACAGACGCGAAAGGCATATTTGGTTTGAAATGTCACTCCCCTCGTGGACATGCTCAATAACCACTACCTCTGAAGCTTGATAAACTAGTGCCTCATTCTCATTATCTGCCTTGATAAAAGGGAAGGAAGAGTCTTTGTAGATTGACAAATCCCCCTCACCATGAACAATTACTTCTTGTCGGTCGTATTCAAACTTAATCATTTGATGCAACGTTGAGGGGATTGCTCCAGCCCTACCCATGGCCTCCCCAACAATAGATTGTAGGATGCGTTGATATCCAACACTTGAAAATTCACAGCTAAATCCACAGGCCCTATGGTTAGTAAGAGCTATATCTCACCAATAACATCTGTTTTTGACCCATCAACACATACATTGTTAGGTCGGATCCTTTCAGCACTAACATTCAATTTCTTTAGAGTTGATAAAGGACAAATATTTGCTCCAGATCCTCCATCAATTAGAACTCGAGTGACATAAGAAAGCTCACACTTTACAGTGATATGTAGGCCTTGGTTATGTCCTGTACCTTCTTTGAGTAGTTCATCATCTGAAAAGGTGATGCGGTTTACCTCAAATATTCTCCAAGCAATCTTCTCTAACTGACTCACTGTAACTTCACTAGGAACATGTGCTTCATTCAAAATTTTCATTACAGCCTTACGATGTTCATCAGAATGTATTAGCAAAGACAACAAAGAGATTTGGGCTGGAGTTTTTCTTAATTGTTCCACCACGGAGTAGTCTGATAGTTTCATCTTCCTTAGGAATTCCTCTGCCTCTCCTTCAGTGACCGGACTCTTTATTTGTATTTGGTCATTTTTAGTTTTCCTTAATTCCATCGGAACATAATATCTTCCTGAACGGGTTATTCCTCCTACTTTATCAATTTCTTTTCCCTTGTATGTCACGACAGTAGGCTCATAATTCCAAGGAACAGCTTTGGGGTTAGTCATTGGGAGTTGGGATACTGGCCTGATAATCACAGGAGGAATATGGGCCCCTCGCACGATCAAGATAGGCTTGTTTGGCCCTTTTGGAACAAACGATTTTGCCTTACTCGGGCTTGCCCAAACATCTTTAAGGGCTCCTTTCACAGTTAAGATGGGTGTGTTTGATGGACTCAACTTTTCTAACACATTTTCCGCCCCTAAAGGCATCATTTTTGTTAAATCAACAACATTTGCTGACTTCTCAATGCCAGTTCCAACCCTAAGGATTGGCTTATACGGAGATGCAAACTCTTTATGACCCTTCATCATGTCCAGCATGTTTGTTTCAGTATGCCTCGGCAATGGATTTTGATTGATGTTGGGTCCACTCGGACTTTCAACTATAATTCGATTAGAATCGATCAAATCCTGAATGACCCTTTTCAAATACCAACATCTCTCTATGTTATGCCCTGGGGCATTAGAACAATATGCGCAATGTTGAGAATAATCCAAATTTCTTGGGGGAGGATTCAACATCTTTCTCTCAATAGGACTCAAAACATTCAACGTCCTTAATTTTTGGAACAAACTAGCATACGACTCCCCAATAGGAGTGAACTCATCTTTAACGCCATTTCCCTTTTTGTATTGTGGTCTAGGACGAAAAGGAATTCTAGCAGTATTTTGATGAACTTGTGGGGGGGTGGATGATTTTGTGGAGTTGGTGCACACCATTGTGGATAAGAAGGGGGTGCAATTGGTTGTGAATTAAAAACATGATATGGAGTGTATGGGACAGAATATTGTGGAGCTTGGGAAGGAAAATAGTATTGTGGGGAATTACCTAGAACATGAGTCCTAGGCGCTGATACAATAGTGGCCACATCCTCCCTTCTCTTCTTCCCTCCAATATTTCCACAACCATTTTGAAGCACTTGTGTTGTGGCTTTTAAGGCAGCTTGACTTACAATCTTTCCAGACTTGATGCCATTTTCCACCATTTCCCCTACCTTAATAACTTCAGCGAATGCCTTCCCTACGGCAGAAAACAGATAGTGAAAGTAATCAGGTTCTTGCGCCTGGAGAAAAACGTCAATCATCTCTGAATCCTTCATCGGTGGTTTAACCCTAGCAGCTTGTTCCCTCCATCTGATAGCATATTCACAAAAATTTTCCTTGGTCTTTTTTCTCATGTTGGCTAACGAGGAGCGATCTGGAACAATGCCAATATTATATTGGAATTGTTGTACAAAACATCGAGCCAAATCATCCCATGTGTGCCAGTTGGTGATATCCTGATCTATGAACCATTCAGATGCAATCCCTACTAAGCTTTCCCAATATTGGCCATAAGTAACTCTTCTTTGTCCTCTGCACCCCTCAATTGGTTGAATATCTCTTTAGATGAGCTATGGGGTCTCCGTGACCATCGTATTTTTCAAAGTTTGGAGTTTTAAAACCAGCAGGCAAATGGGCATGAGTAAACATACACAAGTCACTGAACGAGATGCCTTTGTGGCCTCCTAGTCCTTGCATATCTCTTATACTCTGTTCCAAACTCTTCATTTTCTTAGTCATTTCTTCATGTTCCTCATTTTTTACCATCTACTCAATTTCGACAGGGGAGCTATATTGATGAATGTGGGTATGAGAGCTTGGAATATTAATGGCCACTTCAAGAGTGTAACTCTGATCACGCCAAACTTTGGAAGGAGGGTCGCTGTTGGATTCTGGCACCATCGTTGGCTGCGGGATGCTGCTAGTCGAGGCACTTGACACAAAGAGTGGATTACTTATCACAGGCGTATTCGAAGGGCGCACCATAGAAGTTCCAGCGACATTGAATGTGTTGGCATAGGGGCTGAATCCAGGGGGATATATCGGATCGCTTGTCGACACCTGGATGGGGTGAGACATATTTGTATTAAAATAGTCTCGGATTGAAGATGGTGGAGGTTGTCCACTCATCCAAGCCTCGTACATCTCTGCCATTTGTTTTTTTAACGCCCTTATCTCTTCTGTTGTCCCTATTTCTTGTGAAGTCATCTGGTTTTGGATCTCCTCATCATTGTCTGATTCATTTCCGTCTTTGGGGCCCATTTTCTTTTTCCCTTTCGATCTTGTGTTGTAAGGATGTGATGACAGTTTAACCACAAACCAACTACCTTTAAGCTAGTATGTCTCTCTCTCTTTCTCTCTCTCTCTCTCTCTCTCTCTCTCTCTGAATAGAGTAACAAACCGATTAGTGTTAAGAAATTATGCACATTGTATCCACATACATACTTCTAATATAGAGGACCTTATGTTTCATCCCGGCTTACCTAGGCATTCTTCTCTTCATTAGTTTTTTTAATATTTTATTATTATTATTATTTATTTATTTACTTATTTATTTATTTATTTATTTATTATCATTATGATTATCATTTTTTAAAAGAAAGAAGAAAGAAAAAAGAAAAGAAAAAATAATAATAATAATAATAATAATTTGGATCGAACCCCCTGGGTTGCCTGCGTATCGTGTTTGGCCCATGAATCAAATCTTGCGTAGTTCGAGAAAGATATTTATTTATTTATTTATTTTTGCATGACATATGCATATAAGGTGACCTAAAGCAAATCTTTTTCATTCATTTTCAAATATTTTAGACAATGATTTGAATAAAACAAACAAACAAACAAACAAACAAAAAAACATAAGTACCTAGGACTTAGATAGACTCTAAATGAAATAAAATAACAAAACGAAAAGAAAGAGAAAAAACTAAAAATAATAATAAAATGAAATAATCACTACTAAGAAAATAGACTCTAAAAGAAACTGAATTCTCGAATCTCAATCATCTCCAAGACCCTTATAAATCTTCGCCAACGTTTTCGGTAGATATGGAGCCAAAGCACGGGCCTGTTGGCCCGACCTCTCATCGTTCTGGTGTAAATATCTAGCATAAACATTGTTGATTTCATCCCTGAGTTGTAGTATTCGGTCTCTGGCTTCATCCATATTGTCATAACAATTTTGTAACCAGTGGTGAGCAGTATTGACTTCATGCGTCAAATTTTCCCTTTGTTCTTGGAGCTCTTCAATTTGAAGGTGGAGTGCATCTCGCTCGGCTATCCTTTGACCTCTCTCAATATCACACTCTGCCTGATAAGCACTGAAATACCTTGCTATTTCTCTTTCCCGTTCCATAGAGGCTTTAACTTGATTTTGGAGTCTAGACTGTGCGCAGATAAGCTGGGCCTTTTCTTTCTTATACTCCTCTTCCTGTTGATCCATAGTGCCTGTGGAAATGCCCAAGTCTTCTTGTAAGGTTAGAATGGTAGAGCGGTGTTTTCTAACTCTAACTTCAAATATCGCATCACGTTGGGCCAACTCCTCTTTAGCGTTTTTCAGGTCATTACTTAGGATATCCAGAGTAGATTTATAGCTTCTTTCAACTTTGAGGCGAGCTTGCTTAATCTTAACCTCAATTTCTGCTTCTCGGTCTATAGGTCCTTTTATTGACCCTTCTGGCATAACCTTAGGAAGCGGCTGATCATGAACCTAGTCTAAGTATGCTTGGTCCACCTCGCCTCTTGTGCGATCCTTCACCATATCGTGGGGACTTGAGAGTATGCATCCCCCCCAAATCTTAAATATCTCTGAATGCCTTAAAGGTATCTTGGGATGAAACTCATACATGAATTCACGCATATCTTCATTAGGTGGTAGAAACTGGCGTCACCCAAGTTGTCGCATGACTCTAAGTGGCATGTAAGGTTGGAAACCTCGAAGACCAATTAGGACAATGAACGATCGAAAAGTAGACATGTATATCACCTCGGCCGATGGAAACCAATGATAATTCCACACAATCTTGTCAGCAGTCAAATTATTGAGGGTGCTTCCAAGCTTCAGTACCCTTCGGAAAACTATGATCTTTGATTCTTTCTATGTGGCCTCCAATATAATCATTCTATTCTACTTTAAAGTCCACTGCATAAGGGTGATGACGAATGTGTTCAATCATCCATAGTTGTAATAACATATTGCATCCCTCAAAGTAGTCTTTTCCATCCTTGCAAATAGTTAAAGCACGATAGATGTCTACCAGAATCATTGGTACGAGGGTGATATTAGGCTTTTTCTCAAAAGTTGTAATGACTGCAGCTAAGTTCATGCTAATCTTTCCTCCCTTTTTTGGAAATACCATGATCCCCAAAAAAGCCAACACGAAGGCATCATAATTGTGTGCTTCCCAGGTCAGACGACACCCATCATTAAGGAGTTTCTTTCCATACACTTCGAATCCATCACTTTTGTCATATCTTTTGTACAAAAATTCTAACGGAACCCATCCATTATCGAGACAACCACCTATATCATTCTCATTTATATGCAGTAATTCTAGAAACCTCCTCCCATTAATATGTTTTGGTATCATAGGCTCTCCTTTGTGAAGATGTTTACCATTTTGAATGAATGCCCCTATCTCCTCAAGGGTGGGGGTGAGTTCACAACCAGAAAAACGGAATACATTCCTTAACGGGTCCCAAAAATGCACTAATGCTTCTATCAAATCTCGTAGTGGCTCAACATACAAAAGGCTTCGTAGAAATCCCAAGCGTTTGAACACCATTCCTCGTCCATGGTTTGTCATATTTTCATACCATGTCTTCAAGAGTGTCGGGGCCTTATCCAATATCATGAATCGAGGTGATTGGTCCTCTCTTTGTCTCTTATCTCCCTTACCATATGGATTCATATTTTCCTATATTATGATAGTGACAAACTAGGCTTAATAAAATATATATTTTTTAATAAGAATAACGGAAAAATCATACACACAAAAAAAGTATTTTTTTATAATAATTTTTTTTAAAAAAAAAAGAAGAATAACGTAAAAATCATACACACAAAAAAAGTAAATTTTTTTAATATTATTTTTAATAAAATAATCATACACATACACACACAAAAAAAACAACTTTTTATTTATTTTTTTTAATTTTTTTTAAAAAAATAGTTATTAAAGGAAGAATGAGAAAAATATATATATATATATATTAATAGCCCTTAAAAATTTTCCAAAATTAAAAATATTAGTATATTCGATTGTATTTTATTTTTTGTTGATTAAATTTTCAATCTTTTTTTTTATATAAAAAAAAAAAACTTTGATGGTAATGATAGATTTTTCTATTTGTAAAAGAAATATGAATTTTGATAGAAAAAATTGTGTTTAATAAAAGGATTACGTGAAAACTTTAATTTGATATTTTTCGTTATAATTAATTTTTCATTATAATTCATTCATCTAAAGCCGATCAACATTTGTATAGTCTTCCCAATAATGCAACAAATAACACAAATAATGTACATGATAGTCTCACGTAGGGATACTTCTCCTAGACGGGCTCGACCCTTGTGTCGAGCTCCCAATCAATTCAACATTATGCATGATGCAGATAAATCGAATCCTATTAGGGATAGTCATTGTTGAGTCTTGTTTTACTAGGTAAACAATCTAATAGGGAAGGTGTCTAGACTTGCCATAAAACGAGCGGACTACTCGAGTCGAGAAGGGACAGCTTACCAGTAGCAGGGCTTTCTGGCCTCACTGTTAGTCCTTCCCATCCTAAGACATGTGTTACTATAGAATCCTTCCCATGAGCATTGCCGCATCTCTGGTATCTCATGGCTCGGGAGCGCAATTGCATCTCCGAATGAAGTATCTCAGAAGACTCAGATGGATGCGCGAAGAAAGATAGTTATATTATAATTCACATATTATCAGAAGGATAAATAAGCAAGCTAATAACATATTATGTCATTAAACACAATATCCACAAATAGATGAGTATGTAAATACATAATAAAGACATGTAGAAGTCCATGTTTACAAGCTCGAATTCTAAGGTTCCCCAGCGCAGCCGCCAGAGATATCACACCCCTTTTTCAGGCGGCGGCGTAAGGGTTTTTCCAATTTAAGTGACGTAATTAATTAGGGGATTATTTTAGTTTTTTCAGAGTCGCCACTTGGAATTGAGTTACAGTGTTTCAAGTCACCTTTTATTTAATCCCTTATCAAAAGGAAATGACTCTTTGTTTGGTCTGCGAACCAGCTTGGGTAAGGAATTCTATTGACCGAAGGGAAGGTATTATGCATCCCTCGAGTCCCGTGGTTCTAGCACGGTCACTTTATGGACTTTTATGACTTAAACTAATTTTGGAATATTATATTGTTAAGACAAATGTATTTACCATAATTCTTTGATTTATATTAACATATTTAAAACTGTACTATTTTATAAACATGTGAAGTTTTTACACATTTTTATTAATTATTTATTTTCATGCTTTCAACATTTGCCTGCTTCTTAATTTCTCTCTTTTTTTTTTCTTTTTTTTTGTTTCTCTCTTCTTATTTCTTTCGTACTAATTTTTCACATTTTTTTTGTTTAACTTTCCTTATTTTATATTTTTGGTTTTTACATTGATTTTTCTTCTTTTTCTTTTCTTACCCCTTTTTTTTAAATAGTTGTGTTTTTTTTAATTGATCATACTAAAATATATTTTTTTTTTTAACACTATACTTTTGTTTCTTTTCATTTTTTGCAGTATTTTTTATTAATTTTATTTTTTCATCTACATTTTCTCCATTCTTTTAATTATACTTTTTGTTTGTATTTTTTCTTTTCACGTTTTTTCTTCTTCTTTCTTCTGATCCTCTTTTTTTTTATGTGATGTTGTCTGTATATTATAATAGTGCAGGTGTGCAGTGTGTACGTGTGTACATGTGTAGTGTGAGTGCAGGTCGTGGGGGGGAAGTTGGGTAAAGTGGGGGTAACGGGATTTTTTTTTATATTAAATATATATAAAATGATAACCATATAATTATTAATTGTTTTGAGTAAATAAATAAATAAAAGCTAAATGGATAATATATATATATATATATATATATATATATTTAACAATCAAATAAACTTTTCTAATAAACATTTATTTATGTTGTTTATTTTTATATCTTTTAAATAAACTTAATGAAAATAATAAAAAGTCAAAATATTTTTTAATTTAGATTGATAAAATTATTTATGCTCTAAAAGTTGGTGTTAAACTTAAATTCGGTCAAAAATTACGTGTCTACATAACTCAATAACAATTGCATGAGTATAGTCCTTTAATTACAATTCATATAAGTGAGGTTAACACATTTACATAATCACTTCATAATAAGGCACATTGGTAAATTATCACCATCCTTATAACATTTACATCTTAATCAACACCTCACAATACATAGTCATGACATTTCAATTGAACATAATACCAACCCTATAAATCTTAATACATGGTATACTCCAATACAACATTATAACTTAGTCACAATTAACCATAATTGAAGTAAAGAATAGGGATCACAACTTACCAAGTCTCCTTCATAATTCATCATCAAGGTCTTACCATCAACCCTTAACTCAACTCAATAAAGGTGACATATCTTCACACAACAATAACCGACATGATAACAAGGCTAATTGAATCACTACATCACAATCCATCACTAGTTCATAGCTTAAGATAAGAAACTAAGATCAAAGTCATAATCTAGATCAATTACTCAAGAACTAGCATGATAGGACTATAATTCATCTTAATCTATTCATGATTTATACAATAACATTATCTAGAAGTAATTCAACTAATAACCAAGTCAATTGAACCAACATTGCACAATTCATATCAAGATCATAACCTAGGGTTAAGGGGAATAGATCATCTGCTACAAACCAGACCAATTCATCAAGAAATGGCATAACTAAGTTATAATACATGTTAATATATTCATAATATCCAAAATAAATCATAAAAAGCAATTCACAAGATCAATTTTTGAGAATGGAAAAGATCTACTTAAATTTCATACTTTTGAAATCAATTTGATGGAACCCTTTGAGGAAAGAAGTCTCAAAGGTGAAAGGAATCCCATAACTTATTGTTTGATGAAGATCGATGGAGAAACTTGACCCTTTGCATCCCTTGAACCCACCTATAGCTTGCTATTCAATCGGGTTTCTTTGGGAGAGAGAAAGAAGAGAGAAGGAAGAGAGTTTTGGTTATGGTAATTATGAGAGCTTAGGTTAGTCTAATTATCTTAGGGTCTTTATATAGGTCATTAACTAACTTAATTAGACCTCCCCTAACCCCTAATTTACCTCATAACTAATCCAACTAATTAAATGAACTAAATAAAAACGTGCAGCAAAAACAGTGTTCTCACAGACGAGACCACGTCGATGCCTAGTGTGTCAATTGACAAGCCAAGGAACAACCAACCTGTTGGTCCGTCGTTGAGTTCAGAGACTTTACAAAATAGGCCTCTCAAAATTTGGCTAAGTGTTCATCGATGAAAGTAGTCCACGCCCTGTCGATTAGACAACGGATCGTGGGTTGCATCCGTCGGTGGACACTGCCTTGGGCAGCCCTTGACCCCAAAATGCAAGGGTCCTCCTCAAGGGCCCTTGGTTGGTACTTGGGGGTTCATGCCCGGACGTTTTGACTATGAACTAAATCTAATACGTGTTTGACACCCTTCCATGAATTTTCATCATTTTCTGACTCCTAAAGCTTAGTCAAATAGGCTAAGGCACACTAGCACCTTATTGAACTAGTTTTCGGACGTCATGGATGTTCTTTAACGTTTTGATTTATAAACTTCCTAAATAACTTGTATTCACTAAAATAGACCTTAAAACATTTTCTAGATGTTTTGGCACTTATATTAAGCTCTATAACACGTCTTAGACTTTTGAAGTATTACAGTTACCCAATGCACTTGAAGTGCAACCTCAAGGGAAAGTTACCAATGCTAAGTTCTGTGAGGCTATAAGGATGATCAGTCAAGTAGTGACCAACCAAAATGGGAAGCAGAGAGGAGCTCAACAAAAAGAGGCTCTTGAGGATGAATCCTCTAAGTTTCACTAGTTCGAGCACTACAGAGGATTTGGAGAACTTCACTGAGGATCTGAAAAAAGGTATTCGACGTGATGCATGTTGTTGACACTGAACGAGTTGAGATAGTTGCGTATCATTTGAATAATGTTGCTAGGACTTGGTTCGGACAATGGGAGAAGGGTAGAGTTGAGGGTGAACCACCTATGAGTTGGGCTTGTTTTAAGGAAGCTTTCTTGGGGCGACTCTTTCCCCAAGAAGTGAAAGAGGCCAAGGTATGTGAGTTCCTCACACTTAAGCAGGATTTTATAAGTGTGCATGAGTATGCGTTGAAGTTCATCCAACTATCTCGTTATGCTTTGGAAATGTTTAAGGACATGAGGAGTAGAATGAGTTTGTTTGTTGTTGGGTTAAGTCATCTATCAAGAAAAGAGGGTCATGTAGCAATAATTATAGGAGACATGGACATTTTGATGTTGATGGTCTTTCTGCAGCAGGTAGAGGAAGAAAAGCTGAGAGATAGAAAGAGTTCAAGAACAAGAGCTCTTAGACAGAGAATGAGTCCGGGTAGCAGAAAAGAAATGTCAACCGATCATCGTTCCAACAGAAACAGAAAGAACCTGCTCCATCATCTGCTAGTGCACCTGTACCGAAGAATAAGGGTGAGTACTATGATTAAAATTTCAGAGCAAAACCTGCCTATTCACAGGGTAGTGTGGCTCAAAAAGGTAGTAAGCTTCCTGTCTGCGCCATGTGTGGTGGGAACCACTTAGGTATTTGTCATGAGGGCTCCACTAGTTGTTTCAAGTTTGGTTGTCCAAAACATAAGTAGGAAAATAGTAATGGGTATTGCTGGCAGCAGTACCAGTAAAGGGACTACCGATCGGAATTAACTGAAACCGGGAACCACCACCCAGAGCCATCCATACCAAAACCGGGATGGACCGGTAATGGTAGTTCCAGATAAGAATGGGTAGAGCAGTCCCGGTCCCGGTTCGCTAATAAACCGGTACGGAAACGGACCGGATTCAGGAAAGTCCATTAATTTAAAATATATATATATATATATATATACTAAAATCAATTAATTATTAAAATTTTTATTATTTTAAATTTAAAGAATTATGATTTCCAAACTTTTAAAGTTAATTATTTATACTTTTTAAACTTTAAAGTTTGAAAGTTTGTAAAACTTTAAAGTTTAAAGTTTGTAAAATTTAAACTTTCAAATTATTAATTTAAATATTTGTTTGAATTTAAATTTAAAATTTTATACTTCTAGCTTAAATTTTTAACTTTAAAAGTTTGAAATTTTAAATTTCAAACTTTAAAAGTTTGAAATTTTAAATTCAAATTTTGAGGCAAATAGACTAGACTTTTATTATTTGATAGTACAATTTGATCTGCAAAAATATTAATAGAGTATTACAAGATGTAATTTGCACAACCACCTTTTAGGAAGGGTTTTGTTTGAATTAGACCTTGAATTATCATACCCATACTAATAGACAATTAAACATTTAAATTTAATAGTTCGTGCTATTATAGGGATCTTTCTTAAATCATTTAACATTTCTCTAGTAACATGATTGGGAATTGGTTGAATAGATAAATCTTTCATTGCTTCAATGTCGTCGTCATTATAATCTTGCATTATTTCATCAATGTCGTTTTGAAATTTGGTCGGTAGCGGTTCACGATCAAAATTTCTTTTCTCGGCATTAATCCAATCTCTAAATAATACAGATACTTCCAAGCTATCTGCTGCTAATGAATGTCTATGCTCTCCAATTTGAAACATTGTTGCATTAAAAACACTTTTCGAAACTACTGAAGATGCTGGAATATCTAATACATCTCGAGCCATCGGTTGAAGTTTTGAAAATCCTTTGTTGCGATTTCTCCACCATTCTAGAACATCTTCAGTAGGTTCTGTATTTTGATTAAACATATGCATCAAAATAATTTCTATTATTGTGAGAAAGTTCAAGATCAATAAGAATCTAAATAATCATCAATATTATCTTCATTAAGTCTATTCATAGAACTTTAAGGTTCTTGATTACTTAATACATTTATATTAGAATTATATAAGTCATACAATTTTCTAACTTCAATTTTTAGACTATCTTTAACTTCTTGACTATTAGGTATTTCATCTTTTTAACTATCAATATTTAAGTTAAAATATATTTTATCAACCGCCTTAGATGCACCTATATCTTTGTAATGAGGGTTTAACAAACAAGCCGTTAAATAAATTTGAGGAATAGGAATAAGATATGTTTTAAATTTTTCAATCATTTTGTTAATAGATTGTTCAAATCTTGGTTTATTTTTAAAGTTATAAAATATAGAAGTAATCAAACAAAAATTAGGTAAAACAGAGCAAATGGTTGGATAATAAAGTGCAGATAGTTTTTTGTAGTTGAATAATTTTTTTTAAGAAATCTATAAGTTCATGTATGTCATTCTAATCATTATCATCAAGTCTATATGACATATATGAATTATAAGCATTCCAAACCATTGGTAAAGTTTTCTATATTCATAAGCGACTACAAGCATTTCGTATAAAGAATTTCATCTAGTAGACACTATTTTGGAATTTTTTAAGGTGGAAGATTATATTCAAAACAACGATTATAAAAATCTCTACGCCTAGACTTTACTTGACATTTAAATTTTAAATGTCATGCAGTTTCAACTTTCATGCAACCGTTATCATACATTTGTATATCATGTGTAACAATCAAATTATATATGTGTGCAACACACCTAATATGAAAATCATCATTATAGGGCAAAGAGAAGGTTTTAGCATTTCAACAGCAACTGTATTATTTGCAGCATTATCTAAGGTGATACTACTTATTTTATTACAAATTCCATAGTTTTCGAAAATATCTAAAATTGTTTGAGCTATATAACAAGCGTTTTTTTGTATTTGACAATATTTATAACCTAAAATTCTTTTTTGCATGCTCCAATTTTCATCAATCCAATGTGCAGCAAACAGTCAAATAATCATTACCGTTTACACTACGGCCCATATCAGAAGTAATAGCTATTTTACAATTATTATAACAAAATAAACAACGAAGATATTTAAAATGTTGATCTTGATAATCAAATACAGTCTTTTTAATTGTATTTCTAGAAAAACCTTTAAAATGTGGATTATACATAATTTGAACATAATGTATAAATCTTGGGTTTTCAGCAAAACTAAATGGCAAACCCATAGCAACAATCATTTTAGATAATTCTTCAAGATTTTTTTTCTACTATATGACCGTGGTAAACTAGAGCCAGAAACATTAGAAAGATTTAATTGTGTTTGGACCATGTTAGAGCCGCCCACCTTGTTTTCCTACAGTTTTATGATTCAACCTATGTTTACATTTATTACAAATAGCTCATGTTTTATCTTCATTTTTTGTCATAAATTGCCATACAACTAATTTTTTAGCATGTTCTACCTTAGGCCTAGGATGTACGGGGGGAACGTGAGGAGAACAACGGAAGGGAGTGAGTGGGATTAGGAGGCGACTGAAGAGGGACTAGGAGTACTAGTAGTTCTAGGTGGCTCAATTTCATTATTATCATCATCATCATCAAAATTAGGCGTATCAATATAATCATCAACATTATCATGTTCATCATCTTCAGGCAATTCCTCATCAAAATTACCCAACCTTCTTTGTAAACATTAATAATAAGGAACTAATCCGAAATTACTATAAATATAAAAAAAAGTATCATTAACATGTGTATAATCATCCGTATTTGTTCTTACTGATATGCTCAAACTTACTTCTCAAATAAGAAGTAAAGCGGTCGTGTCAAGTAAATAACCCAACTAATGAGGTTGGGATCGTTCCCACGAGGAAAATAGTTTAGACTTAACTTCAATCTATTATTACTATTGTTCAGTCAATTACTTCATTGGAAAGCAAAAATGATAAAAGGGGGGGTTTTCTATTTCTAAATAAATGAAAATAACTAGTGAAATTAAAGGAGACAACTAACAGCTTCAAATGTTGGAGCTTGATAAATTAATAAAAGTAACTAGGGTTTACGTGTTCCCCACAGGTCCATAACTTGATAATTCTAACTATAACAATTTTCTCGTAGTATCTTGCATGCAAAGTGATAAGTTATGTATTTCTAAATCCTTGATCCGACATCTAGAAAATTTCACTCCGCACCTTTGTCCGGCTACTTGTGTTGCTAAACTAACCCTTATCTTTACCTCATATTAAGCATCGTATTCGATATTTGACTAAGTTATTACCTAGTACCAATTAATACTAGCCTATTAGATAGTATACACTAAATCTATGTTGATAATTCTATTCCTATTATCTACCTCCTTGGTCCGGCAAGTAGCATTAAGGCAAGTTCTAACGTTGTTCATCCGTTAAAAAGACTTCTAAGCAAAAGAATTATCAAAACATGCAAGACACTATTCTAGAATTGTTATTTTAGTTAGATTTTACCTCATTATTCGCCTATGGTTCCCATAACCCTAGTTATGGTGTTTAGTTACCCATAGTCATAATCACAATATTCAAATATATGATATAAGAATTCATGCACTTACTTCAATGAGAAAGAGTAAAATCCAAAAGTTCGCTTGATTAATCAACAAAAATCACCAACAATCAATTACTGAAATTAATTGAAGAACAAAGAGTCTAAAAATAATCAAGGGTCTAACCTCAAAAATGAGGTTTTCCGAACTATTTATAAAAAAAATAAAAACCTAATTAAATAAGGACTCTATTTGCTGAAAATCTGTCAAAACGCGACTGGATCGACGGACCTCGCGACTGATTGTCATGGTCACGACGGACCGTCATGGACTCCGTCGTCCCATACTTGCGCAATTTCTTCTGCTGCTCTCTTCATTACCCTCGACGGCAGGTATGACGGATCGTCACAGGCACAACGGTCCGTCGAGGGTCTCCGTTCCAAAACACTTGAACTCTTGGAATTTGGTAACTGGTACTACTTCTCTGATCTTCATGACGAACCAGCAGGACGGACTGTCATGGCTATGACGGTCCGTCACGCACTCCGTAACCCCACACTTGGTCAGACTTCCCCATCTTCCTTCAGCAGCTGCACTACGATGCCACCTACGGACTATCACGAGCACGACGAACCGTCACAAGCTCCGTAGGTGGTACGTTTCTGTATTTCTCGCTCAAAAACCTCTGCATCCATCTTTTAGACAGATTTCCTGCAAATAAAGAGAAACTTACATAAAAATTAGTACAAAAAGGTTTTTGGACCCACTAAACTTAAGAAAAAAGCATTAAAAATACCGTGGAACCACGGTATATCACTTACTATAGTAGATTTTTTTATTTGTAGATTTAGAAGAACTACCATTTTTTTATTATTGAGGGATCTAAAGTTTGTCATATTTTTAACCCTCTCAACTACGCTAACCTTTTTACCGAAATCTATATTCAAATATTAAAAGTGAGTAAATAATATAAAATACAAAAATGCAATGCAACAATAATTAATCACAAAATAAATAAATAATTATTGCAGAAAAAATGAGATGTAAGTTGGAACAAATGTACCGAACTTCTACTTAAAAAGTAGACGTGTATGACCGGAAGCCAAAAGTGGAAATTTGAAAGTTGAATTTGTAAGCTCCAAATCCAATTTTCAAAGACCAAATTTGTAATTTCAACAAGAATAAGAGTAATTAGAGAGTAGAGAGTTGAGATTTGAGAGAATAGAAATGATTTTGTGAGTGAAAATGAATGTTTATGGGTATTTATAGGTAATAAAAAGGATTAAAATTTAGTTTTTAAAAGTTTGGGGAATCAAAAAAATTCAGGGGGTAGGGGATGTGATGTGGAATTAATTGGGTCAAAGAGTCGTTAGTGGGCCCCACTAGCTGTTACCCAACGGCTCTCCAACGGATACTATCTAAATTTTTTTCAAAAAATTTAAACCGGATCAAATTGGACCGAGAACGGACCTGGGATTTACCAGACCTAGACTAAGTGGTAAAGTTTGGTTTATGTCCCATTACCTATCTCGGACCCTGTACCTACCAGGACTATCCGGGACAGAACGGGACCGGTAACGATAAGTCTGGTTCCGCTGCCACCCATAGTAATGGGGGTAATTAAAGTTTCATCTCACTAACAACATGGCGATAATTTGATACTCTTTCTTTCTCTTTCTTCAAGTACTCCTCTGCCTTCAACATATAATCAGGACACGAATCTTCCACAATCCAACTTGAAGCTTTACGAGAATAATAACCTGCAGTATCTTCAAGCATTGCATATTCAAAATCATTCACGTAACACTCCATATTCCCCATCCCAATTGCAACGAATATATCGACCACACTCTTCAATAAACTTCTGTCAATCTTTTTCCATTTCGTTCTCGTTCTCGTAAACCATATTACGAGAACACATCAAACAAACTTCCTTAAGTCCAGGTAGAGATTTTCCATTAATAAAATATCGTTCCAGTTGGAAGAAACGCGACATCCATCTAATCATAATTTTTCGATAATGAAAGTTGATCGTGTAACTTCAATTTCCCAATAATGACAAACAATTTCTAAAAAATGTACAACCTTCCATTTTTCCTAATTAAAATAAGACTTTTTCTTTCTTTGTTAATGGTGAGTGAATTCAGCCAGCCAAATAGTTCTGTTATGCCGACTCAAATATGGGGGAAGCATGAATACTATATGCGGGACTTATATCTCCAACATGGTTTTTCAATTCACATGTGATTGGTACTTCAACCTTGATCTATATTGTCGTTATTATGTCCTTCTGATGGAGTCCGGGTCTCATCTGTCTGTTTGTATTCAACGTCAAATATTTTGATATATGCTTAGGAACTCTTTCTTACTCTATGTTCATGAAGTTGAGTTGTGGATTACTTCAGATTGCATATTATTTTGACTCAACTAAATGTCACTAAAACTTTTGGAACTCATGTTTGATGATATTTGATGATGATATGCATTTGAATATGCATTTAGGTGCAAATGGTCTGGCTGCACCAAGGGATTTTCTTGTTCCTATTGTTGCCTGATACAAAAATGGCTCCCATCCATGTTACACTAATTTACAGTAGTATAGTGTTGAACTACGCATTGCGAAGTAGGACTTATCTCCTTTTAATGTGGTCGCTTGGTATAACAATTTTCTCCTTTATAAGATGTCTCATTGCTCGAAGTTTCTCCTACATCCTTCGAAGATAATCCATGAGCTCTTCATAATTTCGTATATTCTTTTATTCGTCTGACTCCTTTTAGCAGTCTTCAAGCTGCTTTTCCGCCTTAGTTGCAAAGAAACTTTCTGATGGTTGTATATACTTATATTGTCGGGGCTTCCTTTATTTGTGTGTGTGTGAGAGTGTGTCTCTCTCTCTCTCTCTCTCTCTCTCTCTCTCTCTATATATATATATATATATATATATATATATATATATATATATATATATATATATATATATATATATATATATATATATATATATATTCACGATTAATATATGTTATTCATATTAAATAACTTGTAAAAGTTCATTCGGCTCTTTTCTCCATCCACACATCCCAATCCGATTCATTTACTTTCTTCCAGATATGATTTTTCTTGAAAACCTCCGGTTCAATGGGCGTGCGTTCCAATTATTTTTCCTATAAATAAAAATGGAAATTTATAAGGATTCATAAGAATCAACTTATTATTTATTTAAAATTTTGAATTAGAACTTACTATCTCTCTTGTAATTGTTCCAACGGACGTTGCGCCTCCGGTATGCAACGAACCACCCATAAGACAACCTCCATTATTTTGGGCTTGGTTTGATAATGCCTTAAATTTGTCTATGTTTCAATACGAACTCAATTCATCAAAAAATGAGGCAACGTCCAATCTAGACTTTCAGTGTTATCCCAAACTTTCTTTATACGGGAAGACAGTCTGGCACATGCCTTCCTCTTAATGTGATCGAAATGATACGATTGTACCTCAGCTCCCAAATACATATAGTCTAAATAAAACAAATTGAATAACCTTAATTAGATCGATAGTAAAAAAAATAAAGTATACTAAACTTAACTAAAAAATATACACCTTAAAATTATTAAACATCGTCTGACATATACTGTCTGGAATCTGACTCCAAGAGTGATAAGCATGTGTAAAGAGTCTTCTAACATAGTTTTTTAAAGCCTGGGCAACATCCTTTGTCAGATGCCACCTGCAAAAACACGTAATAAATATATTAGTTCATGAATAATATATTAAAGTATAATAAATAAATAAAATAAACTATTAAATAGATAACAAAACAAAGTTATGATGATCCATCCGGCTCAATCATGACTCTACCAAATCTGTCCTTATAGACAGGAACTAGAGGATGCATCTCATTTAGAGTAGCACTAGGTGTAGTTGTAGCTGAGGGTGATACCTCAGGATCCATATAACGCTGAGTCAATGGAGGCATACCGGCCATAGCATCTGACTGCTCGCTACTAGAATCTCTAATTTTCATGGCCAACAACTGGGGAGATGTACTTATAAAAGATAGAGTGCCTGCCAATCCTTGATGAATAGACTGTAAAGATAAGTCCTCGTAGTGTAGTGAATACAATGCTTATAAACAAAAGTAAGCATCGACTTATCGATGGTTATTAGGATAATACTGCCGAGGATCGATCGTACCAAACAGAAAAACAAGTATATGAGTATCACGGCTGATACGCTTTGGCGCAGAAGAAATAGATCTTGTAATATCATCAGGATCTATGGGTCTCTTAGACTTCTTCTTCATAGCCTGTTTAGTCTGGCTAACTCCTATATGCTCGCGATGTTTATTACTGTCACCGCCTGATGACATCTTTATATGCAAAAATTATATAAAAATTATAAATTCAATAAAATTAGCAAAATACAGTAACTTACATATATATACTAGCTAGGTTTCATTCTACATTATTCCTCTTCGCTTGATTCAATTTCATCATTCTCCCATTCTTCCTCTTCAGCTGTTTTATTTACATTATCGTTTCATTCTTCGTCATCAAATGATTCATTTTCCTGATTCTCGAATATTTCTTCCATAACATTTAGTATCTCATCATGAGATACTTCTTCTAATATGTGTTCAATATGTTGTAATGTGGTTTCCAATTCAATGTCAACTTGTTGTTGAATTGTTGCAACTTCATTTTGATATGACACATCTAATACATTTTCAATTTTAATTCTTCCCACATGCTTACTTTTTATAACAACCCACCAATCGATTTTGTCTCTATGCAATGGATATAGCGCATAATACACCTGTTTAGCATTTTGTGCAATGATAAAAGAATTATTCATTACTTATGTATTTCTTGGTGTGCATAACTTCAATTATATAGTGTAGATAGTCAACCTTTGTGCCTCTATCTGTTTGGTCAAACTACTCACATTGAAACAATACAATCTTCTTCTTAGGCCAACGTGAATACCTCACTTCAATAATCTACACCATAATATTCAATAGTTTGACCAATACCATAAACATCACCTTGTATGTAGACACCACTATTATTTGTTTTTTTCCCTAGAAACTTCTTCTATTTGAAACTTAAACACATTGACACAATACTTATTCATTGTCAGTACTTGAGATTCCGGTCCAAGTGTTACGTCTTTCACTAATTGCAAATGTTGGACACTTGAGTATTCATCGTAAACCTACATAATTATTATTTAAAGTAATATAATTTAGTATAACATGAATATATTATTAAAGACTTAGTGATTTCACACTTACATAGTTGTATAGCCATTTGGGAAATTCTGTACATATGGCTTTATTACGCCATGTGTTGACGAACAAGTTGATCATTTTACATTCAAGTTTTTTGTTAGTTAATGAAAACTAATTAGTATGTAATTTGATAACATATTTTTAACACTTACTTGAGATATGATTGAATCTCTGTATAATTAAGCAAAATATGTGTCACAACTGATTGCATTTTCATATCAATGAAGTCTCGCTTTCCACGCTTTTTAGATCCTCAACCATTTTGATTAAAAATTGATATTAGTGGAAATGAAGGATCAATATCATCTTCATCATTGCGATTGGGACTGTTTCTCCTACATAACACATCATCACCAAAGTATAAGAATAAAAATCACCAGTTTCTCTCCCAATATGAGCTTGAACAAATGGCATTTTGATCTTTCCCCTTTGCTAATTTTTTGCTTGGATCTATCATTTTTTTTTTGCATATACATATATATATATATATATATATGTTAATTAATAAAAAACTTGGCAAATATATACATATAACTTAGTGAATATTTCATATGGATACCTCACTAATAAATACATCCATCTTGTTTGATCCGGACCTCCGAGTTAGGTCTCATGTACAAGGTAAATTGGAAGATGCTCCATCACATTAAAGAAATCACATAGAAATATCTTCTCCAACTTAGTAGTAATAACAACAATATTTTCCTCCATCCGGTCTAACTATTCTCCAACAACTTTCCAGAACACAAGTCTTTGAATAAAGAATTGCCTCTGTGATTAGTTGTCATATCCTTTCTAGTAGATGGCTAAAAGCGATAGGAATAAAAGTTTTCATGGTTACATGACAATCATGATTTTTTGTACCTATCAATTTACCTTCATTTATATCTGCACGCTTTTCTGGATTCAAAGTTGTCACGCGCAGCCTACACCCTGGGCAGGACTGGCACTCGGTGATCATTTCTGGCCTCAAGCGAATCCTTGGCCTGACTTACTTAACTCAGCGGAAGACGACCATCACATTTATAAGGATAAAAGAACTTAACTGAACTTATTAGTAATACTATCTAGAATGTTTTAAAAGTTTAAACATTAAACTTGGACAAAATGGCAACACAAATCTTTAACATAAGAATGAAAATGTAAAGATTACTGAACTACTAACTGTCTATAAAGCCTCGAAACTGACTGTGATGAATGTTGGGACAAACCCCACAACATTCTATTGAACTATCTAGAAAGCAATAAAAGATGTCCTTCGGAATACAAACTAACTCTGGGATTTTCAACTGGATCAATGATGCGCCGGATGTTGATCCTCGTTACCTGCGTCTGCATCATGATACGATGCAAGCCAACTGACATCAGTATATTTAATGTACGAGTATGCGAGTTGGAATGCTAAACGACACTTAAGCTTGAAAAGGAGTAAGAAAGAATACTTACCTTGGCTCTGTTCAACTCATGATTTACTAATTCTTATTCAATATAAGCAATTCAAAAGTAAATACAATATAAAGAAAAACTGACTGATACATGTTGTAAACTCTGAATGTATAAAAGTATACACATAATAACTGAGATGTATGTAAATACAAATAACTTATGTATATGACAAATACAATACTTTTGTGTAGCTTCTCTAACTGACAACCATCACTTTAGAGCTGTAGTGATGATACATCGTTACTCGGCCCACGTTGCCCGACCATCCTAACTTTGCTAAAATATAGGATCTGAACTGCCTAATTGATCCACTAGTATACTATGAAAAGGGTTTATCTAAAAAGTATTACTACATGGTTTACATGGAGACTTGAGTTAATATGAACTCCATCCCCACATCAATGCTCAATAGTACTCTCAAAAATATACTTGATCTTATGTTTTTAAAACATATCAATTTTGTGCTTTGAGATTAGTGCTCAAACCTTAGCTTTAAAAAGCTCTCTTGGAAATCATAATTTCACTGCTTGTTTAAATGTGAAAACATTGTTACATATCTTTGGGATACTGTAATACCCTATGAACTAGAGCTTTGTGAATATTTTGAGAGTTAGTTTTGTGTTAAAATGACTGATAACGGTATTGTTAGGCAGTGTGTGAAGTTTGGTTAATATTGGAGGTCAAACATCCGAGAACGTCCATGACTTTCCCAAGGTGTGCCTTAGAAAGTACTTGTGTGTCTTCATATGTTTGAGTGAGTTTACGTGTTTGTTTTAATAGAAATTGGTAGGGGATGCTCCTAAGACCGAGAAAACTATGTTAGGGGTTAAACTTTTGGGTACGAACCCACCTAGGATTCACGAGGGGCCCTAGAAGAGGATTCACGACTTGACAACCAAGCTGCCAAGACTAGGCAATCGACGCCCTAGCAGCCTACTGGCTGTAGTCAAGACGACGCCCCTTCGTATAAGGGCTTAGCTCAATTCTTAGTGTGGGAGATCAACCCTCCACTTGCTAGCTGCAGATCCAAACGACGCCCATGCAGCACGGGCCGTCGTTCAGTCGACAACCCGTTGCTTGGGTCCGTCGATGGGCTCCTGCAAAAGATGTCACATGCACTGTCTTAGCTTGGGGTGTTTTGTAAATTCACCCCAAGTATTTTATGACCTTAGGATGATATTTTTAGGGTTTTTATGTTATATTAGATTAGTTTTAAGTCCTAGACCTAGACAACACCCCTCACTTCAAATATTCAAACTCTCTCTCTCTCTCTCTAAGGACAAACTCTCTCAAAGTCACCATTGGAGCTAAGACTCAAGGAGAGATAGGAGGGATGGTTGGACGTGTTTCTTAATCAAAATTAGTTGGTTTTTTGTATTTGAGGTATGGTAGTCATCCTTGAACACTCTTCCATTCAAGGAATCATTTCTAAAATATTTCAAAAAGGGTTTTCAAACTCTATCTTCTTCTAATTTTGATTCTAAGCATGGGTCTTCATGCATATTTCCAACTTTTGGTTTAAGAAAAGGGTAAAATGAACATGATTGTGTAATGTATGAGCTTTGGTTTTCATTTTGATGTTATTATGGTTTAGCTACTGCCCTAAGGGCTATATTATGCCGAATTATTGAAGAATTGATTATAGGTGGTGAAAGCTTGGTTAAACGGTGAGTTGATTTCATTGTATAACTCTTATTATGAAATGATCTTGAGTGGTATGATCCACTTTCTTGGTGGCGGTGTTTACTTGATGTATTTGGATTATTTAGTATGTATTGTAAGTGTGGCTTTGAAGGCCTAATGTGTGAAATGAAATGATAATGAAGATGTTTCTTGTAATGTGTATTATGAAGCTTAAATTGCATGTTTTGTTTAGATTATGCCTAAATGAAGTAAGTATATATGTTGAGCATGTTAAAGTGTGTAATGTGATGGATGAAGGTCTAAGCATGTTTGAAGTTAATATACATGAAATGATGTTTATATACTAGGTGTGTCAGATGCAGACACACACACTTGAATGAATCAATGAAGCTAAGTTAAGTCGAGAGGGGAGTTTTGGGGTGAACACTCTTCGTGAGTTTAGATGAAGTATTTAGTAGCAACCTCACTACATCCTACGAGCTTTCTAAGAGAGGTCGGAGGATGAATACCCTTCGTGAGTTGAGATATGGTGTTCACTAGTTATTTTTAACCTATAGTATATAATGTTTAGAATCCGTGGGAGTTATGCCTAGCACCGTGAGGATATGAAGAAGGGGTGCTTACACGTCGTGAGTTGAGATGTTGTATTCCACTGTACCTCCTGATATGAGTACTCCTTGTTAGTAGAGAATGAGTTACTTAGTAGCAATCTCTTTATCCCTTAACTATGCGCCCGCATAGGTGTATCTAATGGGAAAGCCATATAAAAGTTAAAAGAAAGACCTCACTCTCGGCAAGTGGAGGGACCCTTCTCCGATAAGGGAAGTATTGGGATTCCATGTTTAGCTCTCATGGTCTATATCGGTTAAGCTAACCCGCACAAAAGTAATAAAAGTACTAAGTCTTCTAAAAGAGTGTACTACTTAGGGTAGGTAGTGGAATGGGACGCTATTTATCCATTTCACTAGGTAGGCATTCCGAAAGGGGAGTCTTGGTGAATCTTATATGAATTGAGAGTACTAAGTCTTCTAAAGGTGTGTATTACCTAGGGTAGGTGGTAGAATGAAACGTCATCTATTCATTGCACTAGGTAGGCATTCCGAAAGGGGAGTGTTGGTGAGTCTTATATGAATTGAATGAGTTAAGTCTTCTAAAAGAGTGTACTACTTAGGGTAGGTAGTGGAATGAGACGCCATATACTCATTGCACTAAGTAGGCATTCTGAAAGGGAAGTCTTGGTGTGTTGTTTAGGTGTTCTTATAATGTCTTGTCATTGAGTGGGGACTTGTTCTCCCGAGGTGTGTAAGACTAGAAAAGGTAGTCTTGGGGGATCACCTAGGTGTGTATTGAATGAGGTGTATGTGCGTTTCCTTCATGTCTTACCTTGGTGAGTCTTAGGATAACCTTAGCTAGGAAAACTCTTACGGAAATGAGTTCACTTCCTCTTGGCTTGACCTTGGAAGTCCACTGTATTGGAGTTAATTTGGTTCACAGTAATGTTTCAAGAGCTTACTGTAAATTTTGAAAAGATTACTGTAAAGTGTCTCTTTTAGTTAAAATTATGGAAATCCTTCTCTAAGTGTTAAATGATGATGCTTATATTGTTTTACTCTTATATTCATGAAGGTTTATTTATTTGGCATGAAAGCTTATTTTACTAAAATACCCCTTTTTACATGTTTTTGCATAAGTCATACTTAGTACATTATTTGTACTAAACCCATACTTTTCTATAAAAAGTATAGGTTGGAGGCTTTTGAAGATTTGAAGACGAAGCTTGGGAATCTACTCTCTTAAGATAAAGTATGTCATCATATATCTGAGGGTATAGTCCTATTTTCTTAGTTTCTTTATTTAAAGACTTATTATGTATTCCTATTCAATGTAAAGGGTCGTGTCCCTAAGATATTACGTCGTGTCTTTCTGTTGGCTTGTGACGATGAGATTTTCTTAGTGTTTATGAAAAAATTTCCTTTTTAAATTAAATGTCATTAAAAGTTGTAATTCCGCACTACTTTTCATGTCTTATGCAATGAATGATAGTTAAAGGGCTTGTACAAGATCCCAAAGGGTCAAATACGTCTTTGATGTGTAAATGATGGATTATAGATGAAGAATATAAACATAGTAATGCATACATCTCTTTGATAATATATGAGGAAGACATGCATATATTGATATCATCGAAGGAAGACACATTACATTACAATAAGGAATTGAAAAGATAAAATTGATAACACAAGAAGAAGACATCTAGCCACTATAAAAAATAGAAAAAATAAAAATACCTTGAGTAATAACTTGAGCAACAGAACAGATATGTTGAAATAAATCTTTTCTAATATAAAAGAAATATGTATTAAAAGAGATATATTTGAATTTAAGATAAAAAATACACACTTCTGTTTCAAAATTAGACAAAAAAGCTTTCAGTGAAGAGAGTATGTTTTCCCCTTTTAACATAAAATTGATAGGTAATTATGTAAAGTATATATATAAATTTTCTTATTAAAGATTTTTTTTTTTTTTAAAAAATATATCTACGAAGCACCGATAAGTTCACAACAAAAACAAAAAATTGAACATCATGGGTAAAAATTAAATAGTCCGGTTTCATACAATATCAGTCTTTGGTCATTGTGAGGGTTTACAGAAAAAATGCAAGGGGTTTTGAAGGCTCACCAACTTGCTAGGGTTTTGAGACGCTCATCCTCTCCGATTTTGTTCAACTCAGTGTCGCGTGTTTTATCTCCAGAAGATATTCAATCTTCTTCTCAATGGCGTGGTTACTTTAACTCTGGTAATATTCCATCTTCACTTTGGGTTTTTCCTTTAATCCTATATCTATCTGTTTTTCTTCTGCAATTTGATATATTCTGGAAGAAAACACGGTAAAAATGACAACTTGATTATGTTTTGTGCATTTGGTTTATCTTGTGATTTTGCACTTGGATGCTAGTAAAGTTGCTATTTTTTCCAGCTTAAAGAATGACAGATTTGACTTACCGGTATCCTAACAACAGTATTCTGAATAATCAGGTACCATTTGTGGAAATTATATGAAAAAAGAATGCAATCTTCAGGGAAATGTATGTCGGTGTCAGAAATGCTCTGTGATGCTCAGGGGGGCATCATTTTCTACGGAAGCAGGGACAGTTGAAAGTAGCGTGACAGGTGATAGTTGTCTTCTGTTTGGTTTTGAGTAGTTTGATTTAATATCTTTCTGAATCATAGTTTTAAAGCAGAGTCTGTGAAGGAATTGTATGACAAGATACTGAAGTCTGTCGTGGATCAAAGAAGTGCTCCGCCCAATGCCTGGTTGTGGTCCCTAATACAAAGTTGTGCGAACCGTCAAGATGCTAATCTCTTATTCGACATATTGCAGAGACTTCGGATATTTGTTAGTTTTTTTTTTATCTTATTAATAACTTATGAATATGAGGTCCTTGATGATTTGCACATCTAATGGTAAGTAGTACGTGGTGTATGTTTGAGTGCAGAGACTTTCTAATCTCCGTATCCATGAAAACTTCAACTGTGCTCTCTGCCAGGAAATTACTAAGGCATGCGTACGTGTTGGTGCCGTTGATTTGGGTATGGTATAAGATGTTTCATTATTGCTCAAAATCTTTTGTTATGTTCACAAGAATTGCAACCTACTTGAGACTTCTCTTTTGGTATTTCTTCTGTATTTAAGCTTATTTTATAGTTGCCATCTTTTGTAGTGCAAACTTGTTAATATCTATAAAGAAGGTAGTCTTTTGGACTGAAACCAGAAATGCATCTCATCTTGTTGCTTTGGCTCTGCTACACTTGCTCATCCCAGCTAAATAAACAATAAGTTTGTCAACTTCTGGTTAAAATCCATATTTTTGTGCATGAGAAATTTCAGCTAGGAATACACTTAAACATGTTCATGTTTTAAGTTCATTTTGTGGTTATAAAACTTTCAAAGGGAAAAATTGACCATCTTTGGATTGTAATTCCTGTTGGGATGACATGTAAGTTATTCCAAGAGTTAAATCTTTCAAAAGACAAATAACTTAGTAGGTCCATAAATGAGATAAAAAGAGTACTAGAATTATAACATGTATTTGATTATTTTATTGGTATATGATTGGACTGATAGATTGTTAAACTGAATTTTCAAGTATTGGTGTTAACAAAATTTTTGTTGAGAATATTAAAGCTTCACCTTGTATTCAGGTAAGAAGGTGTTGTGGAAGCATAGTGTATATGGACTGACTCCTAACATTGGATCTGCGCACCATTTACTGGTAATTTGGGTTCAGCTTTGGCTTCAAGATGTATTATATGTGTATAATGATTATGCCATTAAAAAAGTTGGTTTTGTATGACTGCAGTTATTTGCTAAACAGCATAATAATGTAAAACTCTTGGTAGAAATTATGAATCTGGTGAAGAAAAATGACTTGATCCTGCAGCCTGGAACTGCAGATATAGTCTTCAGGTACAAATCCAATATAAACCATTTCCGAGTATCTCCTCCTCTTCGTGCTTTTTTTTTTCTCTTTTTTAATTAATTTTGTGGTGCTCCTATCTTTTTGTTTGAAAATGTAATTTTCTGGCACTCCCATTGTTCTTTACCAGCATGGTTTTTCTATATTTGTGTAATCTGAGGACCATAATATCTGGAAAATTGTCAATGCCATTTTTTCTACTGACTATACACATAATTAGTCATCTTGAAGTCCCTAGAGATTAGCTCAATTGGCAAAGTTTGAAAGATTGGTGTAAACAAGAGTTGGGGGATAAAGTAGCACTAGTGGACTTCATAGGTAACTGGTAAAGTTCTTCTACTTTGCAGTCCTCTTGGAGTAATTCCCATACCTTTGATGGGTGTTAGATTCTTCCTCATCATTTCTTGGATGATGAGTTTTTGTGAATACAAAGTTACCCTTTGTGTCTTAGGGTCACAAGTTTGAGCTCTGGGCCAAGATAACTAAATCCAGCCTTTAAGTGGAGAGGGTAGAGGGGCGGGTCCATCATCCCTAAGTTCTGGAGGCTGCGGATGGCCCAAAGGGCTAGCTCCAGGCGGATTTCTTCGTCATTTAAAAAAATCATCTCTTGAACACACTGAGAGGAAGTAGGAACCCTTAAGCTTATAGAGGTTTGTGTCTACTGCTTTGCAGAAAAAGATTGATTTCTATTTGATGTTGGTGCTTAATTTTTAAGTTCTGATGATCCGTTAATTAACATTAACATTATCTGTACTATAACCTTCATGCTTTTATCCTCTTTATTGAGGTCGAGCAAATTCTGGAATTTCATGTTATATTGCATTTGGTTTCAGTTGGATTGCACCATGGAGTGATAGAGACAGAAGTACCTTCTCTACTTCATTAAAAATCATGAGAGCATAATAAAATGTGCTTTTCGATATCAAGTAGGATAGTCCTCAATTTTTGCACACTTCAGAGTTGGCCCTAACTTCCGTCCTAGAGTTTTGAGCTGATAGGATGGTAGATATACAAATTGTTCTGAAGCGTGATTTATCAATAGATGTGGTCTTATGTAAGGGTCATGCAGTAACTGACTTTTGGTATGCTAGGGCATGCATCACACTGGATAATGTTTTACTAGCTAAAGTATATATTGCTCTACAAAGAAGATTTAATTTCTTATTTGGAGACAAGTAGTGTGCTCAAGTGATTTTATTTTGGTCTTCAGCGATGAAAGTTGAATCCTACAGACCAAAGGCATTTAGATGCTTTCTTCTACTTGTTTTGATCATAACATGTATGTTGGGCAATTAAAGGGTAATTTCCTATTTAATGACCTTGTGGTATAATCTAATTTTTTGCTGAAATTTTGTAGATTTTTTTTTTTGAGAAGGTAACATATATGTTTATTGACAAGTCAATACATGGGTTGCACTGAAACCATATATATCTTCATAACACCCAACAATGTGGTCTACTGGTAATTGAAGTTGGTTGAGAACCAATGGCATCTCAAGTTCAAACTTCACTTGTGGTTGGCAATTTGTTCCCATCTATCGTTCCTTCGCGGACACCGTGTTATCAAAAGCAAAAATCTCTAAAGTCAGTTTGGTCTTTAAGCGCAAAGTGCAAATAAAACGTGAGCTTTAATGAAAAAAGGTGCTATAGGAGAAAAAAATGCAATTATACATGTTACTAATAATTATAATAATTATAAGCATGAATGACAAATATATGAACAATGAAATTGATTTTTTTACGATTAAGTTTAATAAATGTCAATTGTTTACTGTCGCCTCTTCAGAAGAGGCGAATTGGCAATGAAAGTATGCCTAAGAACTTTGATGACGACATTGAAGCACACATTAAGCGAGGTGAAGCGTTCAACATATTTTGAGCCTTGCTTCAGGGTTAATGCGCCTTTGACAACACTAGGTGGACAGAGTTACCGGTACCTCTGCTAGTGGGAGATAGTAGGTACTTTGTGGAATTAGTCTAGGTTTGTGTAAGTTGAGTAACAACAGGTAGGGATGGAAAACAGTGTGGCACAGTGCAGTTGCAGGCCAAACTCACTAAGACTCCAAAATGCGCCGAATCGCGTAGATGAAAATCTGTTTTCACCTCGCCCACTTAATTTTGTTTTCTTTTTTTTCAACTGAGTTTGATATTAAAAATGAAATTCATAAAGTTCTTTTTCATCATTGTCTCTTGAAAAAGTCAAACCCATCAAGTTAAAGTTGTGTCTGCCCTGCTTACAGTATACTGTAATTTTACCTATTATACTAGGTTATCTATTTTATATTTATATAATTATCTATAACATAATTATTTGAAGTGATTTAATAGTGCAAATTCTTCTTAATGGTGTCAATTCTTTTGAGATAAAGGTAGCTGTGTATTCTCAAAAGGCTCATCATCTAATAAATGATGAGCATAGGTCACTTGCAATCTCATCGCATATCAAACAACCCTATGGGAGATCACAAATTACCTATGAAGTCAACAAAAAGTTCTATTTTCCCAATCATATATTGTTTACACCAAAAAAGATAAAGACAATTCATTCTAATTTTCTGGATGTTGTTTCTCTTCTCCACAAAGCATCTTCCGTTCCTTTGTTTCCATAGGGACCACCAAATGCTGGCTGGGATTAACTCCCACCAATCTTCATTAGACTCCCTTCTTCCTATCTCCTTCCAGCTATAAAGTAAATCCTTAGTGGACTTTGGAACTACCCAACATACACCAAGAACACATGTTCCATAGACTTGTAGCTTCTTTGCAATGAAGGAATCCATGACTATTAACTTCTGAATATTGATTACGCATAAAGCATCTTGAGCATATCTGTCTGCCTTTCTTCTGAAGCACTTTATGTGTTAAGCAGGCCCTTTTGCACACTAACCAAGCAAAACAGGAGGTTCGTCTGATTAGGTAAAACAGTGTCTAAATTACATATGTTGGGATAGCTTCGTCTGAAGTCAGCTTTTGCATCAGACTTCCTTTGCATCAGTACCGGCAAACACCTGATGATTATTTTGAAAAGTGGTGGGATATTACAGTCTATATTCCCAACTTGCAAACCCACCCCTCTTAATATTTTTAAAAAATATTTAAACCCACTCCTCCCTGCAAGCATTGTAATCCGCTCCTCCACTCCCCATAAGTGCTATAACCCACTTAGCCCCAGCCTCATCCCATCCCTAACAACAGTCTGAAATTGTGAGGAAGCTGCAACTCTTTGACATAGAAACAGAACATATGGAGCTTAATGATGAAGCAATGCTACTAAAAGCTGAACATTCCATGGAATCAGAGGAAATTGCCAAATTTTGGGAGATCTCATTGCAGCCGAAATTTGAGGTGATTACGGGTTGAGCAGTGGTAAAAACACCAAGTTTTTTCATAAGCTAACAAACACACACAAAAGTTATGACTACATAGAGAAGGTGGTATCATATGGAATAGTTTTAAAAGAAGAGCGATTAAACAGTGAAATCTTGAGGTTCTATGAGCCCCCTCTATAGTGCCTCAGATCATTGGAGACCTGCATGAACATGAGGATATATTTTAGAGGAGGAAAGTCAGTGGATGAGAAGTCCCTTTGACTAAGCAGAGATCTTGGGTTGATCAAAGATTGCAACGGAGACAAAGTGTTGGGGCCGGATGGTTTCAAAATGGAATTTTACGGAAGTTGGGGTTCTATTAAGTTCAATCTTGTCAGCGCCCTCAGTCATTTTCACACTCAAGGCAAGTCCGAAAAAGTCTCAATGTTTGCTTCATTGCTTTAATCCCAAAGAATAGAGCTAAGAATAAAAGTATTATAGCTGATAAGTTTAATTGGAAGTTTCTACAAAGTGCTATTAAGCTATGTTGGGCTCTTGGTGTTAAAGCAAAAGCAGCAGCAGTTTGGGATGATATCTTGGGAAAATGTGAGACAAAGTTTCTGTGTTTGAAGTGAAAGTATCTCTCGCTTGTTGGAAGGCTAGTTCTAATTAACAGCGTACTTGATGCCTGCTTATACTATGTCCCTATTTTCCTTTCCTGTTTTTGTGGTAAAAAGATTATGACTTCTTGTGGCAAGGGAATAGAGAGCATTCTACCTAATAAGATGAGAGGAAGTTGTTACGGATAGGAGAGTAGGGGGCCTTGAAGAAAAGAGTTTGTTGACTCAGAAGTTTACTGCACAAATGGCTTTGTAAGTTTAGTCAGCAAGAGGCATTATTATGGAGAACAATTATTGCAGTAAAATATGGGTGCCTTAACTCATGGACCACCAAACAATCTTATCATCATCGCCCCTATGGATCCTGGAGACATTAGAGAACATTGGGATCATTCCAATTCCTTTCTGCATGCTGAAATGGAATAAGGATATTTTCCTGGAGGGGTCTTTTCCTTGTTTATTCAACCTAAATGGAGCAGCACCCCGTTCTTTTCAGCATTCCACAAATCTAGGATGTTACTATATCTGTCTTTTGGAATGGACATGGCTGGAACTTTAATTTTGGGCGTGGTTCCAATGACTGGGAACTGAGCAGTGTGTTTTTGTTGCTGTTACAGCTGCAAAGATGCATTCCTTTAACACAAACTGATTTTCTTCTGTGTAAAGGTGATTCAAAAGGGAGGCTCACTGTTAGAGGTTGCAATCAGTACTTAAGCAACTCTAGTGCATCCATCCCTGATTGGCCTTGGAAGTGCATTTGAATAAAACCAAGTCCCTTTGAAGGTGGATTTCTTCACATGACTGGTGGTTCATGGAGAGCATCTGGAAGGAATGAACTGCTAGAATCTTTGAAAGCAATCTGAATCTGTAATTAGCATTAAATACAAATGCATTTCTGTTCTATATTTCTGGTGAAACATGGCAGTTGTAATGAACACAGGCCATGATAGACTTTTTGATCTCATTACACTACATGTAGTGGTCTATCTTACTCGGACTCTTAAAATAATGTCTGAGGGGTGCGTGTCGGATCCTTCAAAAGTAGTTAATTTTGTAAGAATCCAACATGGGTTCGGCGTCATTTTGGAGAGTCTGAGCAACATAGGTAGTGATGCTACCTCCTGTACATAAATTGCTACATGTTCTTGATGCTGGATATCACTGAACTTCCCTTTAATGATAGGGAAAAAAAGTAAAAGCACTTTTATTATTGCTATGTCATGTCTGAACTCCAAGCTGCTGCTTAAGTTTTCCTTGTAAACTTCATCTAGAAGTATCTCTTTACTTGTTGTAATGGTTATTGCAGCATTTGCTCCCAAACTGATAATTGGGATTTGATGTGCAAGTATGGTAAAAGATTTGTCAAGGCAGGAGTGAAGCTCCGGAAGACTTCCTTCGACACTTGGATGGAGTTTTCCTCAAAAATAGGTACTAGTTCTTCCTTTTCTCCTATTTAGAACGTTTCTACAGATAATCAATCAAAAAAAGAACTTTTCAAAAGAGATAGAACTTTATGTCACAATCTTCTAATTTGTTGCTCGAGTACGATAGTGGTTGATGGTAAGTTTCATAATAGAACCAAGTAATAGGGTGAATTCTTAGTTGCTTCAGTTGTTGTGCATAATAGTTTCCATACGAGCACTAAAGCTTGCTGCATTTTTGGCACACTAATGTTGACTGCATTTGCTTCTCTGTAGGAGATGTGGATGCTTTGTGGAAAATTGAGAAGATTCGATCAGAAATCATGAAGGAACATACTCTTGGAAGTGGACTTTCATGTGCTAAGGTAATTCATTTTCTTAGTTCTGATTTATTTTTATTTTCTTTACCTGCCTCCTTATCTTGTTTCAGCTCAGAACTGAATTACCTTGAAGGGGATAAATATTTGTGGCATATAGCCTACTAGAGAAGTGGTTTAAAAAATATTGAGGACTTGACACATCTTTTTGTGGCTTCTTGCATTTAACACCATTGTCACTAACCTGCCGAAAGAATGTGTGTCTGGATCTCTCTGATCTGAATAGTAGCACCTTCTCTTTTCCCTCTTCTGAGATTCAATTGAAAGTAGGCAGCAATAGTTATGTAACAAACTTGCTGATATAAGGGCCTGCTATTAAGTTCAATACATGGTTGATCTACAGTGCTAGAGAAGTATTTCCCCACCGAGCCTTTGTAGTTTTTGACAGCCTTAGATCGGGTTGGATAATGGTGAAATGCAGCATCAATGTAAAAGATGATTGGGCAACTCCTTTAACATTTCTTGGCGATGATTATGAAACTCCTGTCTGCTTTCTAATTGCTTGCAAGTGCAACATGATGAACCTGCACCTACTATTTAACATTTTTTGCTTTCGGCAAATCTAATCCAAGCACTGGAGACAGGGACAGATGTGGTCTTTGAGCTCTACATTAACAAGATTTGGTTTTGTTTGTAGGGTTTCCTAATTGACCACAAACCTAAAGATGCTGCTGCCGTCATTCATTTACTCAATCAGGTTGCTCCCAGTTTTTGCTTGTTCTAAGCTTTTGGAGTCTTTTATTTTATTGTTCTATGGAGAGGTGTTACAAAACATGAGTATTGCTGTGCAATTGTAAGGATATTTCAATTTTGAATTGGAGCTCTGTATATAGTTAGCTCTTAGACAACTAGAATGGGCTAATGCTTAAGTGCTCAAAAGGTTGTCCATTGTATTGCCCAATGGATAACGTGCAATATTGACTTCAGCAATTTGATAAATAACTGAAAATTCATGGTGACCCCCGTAATCATGTTGTACATCTTTTCTCTTCTTTTTTTTTTGGATAATTGATCATGTACCTCCACTTTTGAATAGGCTTGATAATATCGGTGACCATCTCAATTATCAACAGCATTCAAATGTTGATTTCTTGAATGTTCATAAATTGACCAACTGATACATTAATCATGTAGCATGCACCTGATGGTCAGAGAGAGCAAATATATCAATTCTATATGAATTGCCAGATATTAATTTCTTCAAAGTTCATTCAATCTTCCTTGCTATTCTGATCTTCCAAACATTGCAGTATCTTATGATATGTGATTAAGGACTGTTGTTGTTATTATACAACTTTACCCTTTTTTAAAAAAAAAACGAAATAAGAAAATGTTTGGCTCAATGAAAGGGAGGGAAGCGCTAGCTCAATTGGCTAAGGTGGAGGAACTTGTGTCTTAGTCACAAGTTCGAGTCCAACGCCAAGCAAACGAAGTATAGTATTTAAGTTGAGAAAGATAGAGTGGCAGACCCGTCATTTCCATGTTTCAAAGGTTGCGGTTGGCCCAAAAGGTTGGTTCTAGATGGATTTCTCAGTCATTTAAAAAAAATGGGGGAGGCAAAGGGAAGAAAGGGTTTTTTTTATGCTTCTATTCTTGTTGAAGGTTTATAGGTCCCTGATTTTTGTGCATGCCATCCAATTACACGGGGTCTTATTAAACTAATGAAGCAGTTAAACATGTCATTTCCATATTTGCTTAACTGAACGAGATAAATGTACTTATTCCATCCCTTCAGTTGGTCTTTGTAATTAGACCTTTGTGCAAAAGTAATCAATGAATGACATAGATTATTGTTTGCAATGTTTGGTCCTCGTTGCATTTCATGTATATGTATTCTTCGAGCCATACGCTCAAAGTGCTGATGTTAATTGCAGACTGTACCTGATTCGAGAAAGCAAAAATTCATGGCTGATCTTCAAAAGCTAGTTGCGGACTGGCCTTTGGAGGTGATAAAGCGACAAAAGGATGAGAGGAGGAAGGTTAGCTTTTTTCTCTCTTTTTTTTTTTTTTTAATTTGAACTTACTAGTATATTATTTTGAGAATTATGACCTCTTTTGGGGAGTTTCTCTGTAATGATTTAGTGCTGACGTAGGACGTGGGAGTTTTATTTGTTCGTATTTATGGGGTTACCCTTTGGATCTTAGTTAGCCTCTATAGAGTTTCCTGTTTTATTCTGATCCCATATACTGGTTTTGATTTCTTCAAAACATCGCATGGATGTCATCGTGTGCTGTTAAGTGCGTATTCAATTGTATGTATTTTTTATGTTCTCTCCTCAAACCCATGTTCTTTACACTACAACAGGCATTAGATTATAAGAGAAGTGCTTGTATCTTTTAGGTCTTTTCTTAGTAGAGCAATATATATAGGGAAAGTTACTGGTTGAAATATTGTAAAATTATCTTTGCAAATTTCAAATGTGTGGTTCAAAGATGTCTAACCTGCATGGCGAGAAGTTTATACAAATACAATCTCCCCTACTCATAGATAGAGTAGAACCCAGGACTTCAACTTAGCCATTTTAACAATAGATATTGAGCCTAGGAATTCTTCCTACCGTGACGTTAATCAAGAAGCCATGGATAACATGGGTACTCGTATTATCTGTCACAATCAATTTTTTTTCCACATCAAATATGGGTGGTTGGAATTTTTATCCACTTTTTGTTTACCCGTTTTCAATCCCCATGTCCGTTCCAACTTGTCCACTTACCAGCAATCTCTGTAATTGTATGGGACCAATCTTTAATTGCCTAGAGTGCTTCAATTATTCAACTCTGAAAACAGTTGGACTAGTAGATTGATTTGCCTATTAGTTGAACATTCCTATCCACCAAAAACAACCTGACATTGAATTCAAACCATAAAGGCACCACCTGACATTGTAAGCAAACAGAGCTCACCAGGCTGCACTGAATATGATGTATTGTCACAGTTAATTAGATATTATGAAGTGTTGACTTGGAGCTTTGGGTTATTTAGGACTCTTAAGGGTAGTTTGTAGATTATTTAGAAGGCTATTTAGGTCTTTCAATTTTTTAGGTTGAGGTTCAGCCTTTTATATAATATGTATATACAATATAGATAGATATAAGGTCATTGTATGATTGTGCTTATGAATATCGTCTTTGATGGCAACATTTCCAGGAGTTGGCTGCAACACTAGAACATGATATTCCTGCCATGCTCAGTGCCTTGTCAAATATGGGCTTGAAGTTGAATGTAGATGTGGAAGATCTGACAAGAAGAGAAGGCATCTTATCTTGATTTTGATGAATAAACATCAAACATTATATCATCCATTTACTGCACATTTTTGAGAAGCAGCCGTCTCTGTTCACTGCCTTCATGAGCACATGTTTCAGTCTTCGCAGGTGCGACACAAGCCGTAGTGGCTTGAAGGTAGCCTCAGAATACTGCCATTACTAGTTAGCTCGCGTGAGGATTCTTCTGAATTCGAAACATTGAATTGCCATTCTCATTAGTTGACGTGGGTAGTTTCATTCTGAATCATGTGCGGGTGATTCAGTTGGTTCAAATTCCTTTTTTCCCAATTTTGGTGCTCTTTTATTTAAGATGGGTCTGACTCTGCAGAAGAGATGGTAACCTTGAAGCAGTCGGAAGATTTTGTTTGAAGTCTCAGATATCTTTATCGTTACACAGTTGCTTTGGAAAACATGAGTACCCCTGCAATAAAATAGAAGCAGTTCTGTGGTATGTTTGTTTTTAATCTACAGGGTGTCGTAAACTGAACTTTTTAGCTATATTTAAAGGTGTTAAGACATTTTTTAAAAATACTTTCCCCATTATTTTATTTTTTTGTGGAAATTTGGATAAGCTTTAAAAACTGAACATCCAAGAAGCATTGAATGCGTTTTAGCAGGAATGTAGCATACTTGAAATTCAGTATTTTTTAGGATAACATCACGTTCGTGTCTTGAACTATGGATTATGGATCAAGTTTACCTTCCTGACTCTTGTGGCCTTAAATGTTCAACTTATGTTCTTTCAAATTCTTGAAATGTATTTTGCCCAAGTAGCTTCCATCTCCAGCCATTAAACAACTAACTTTAGTTGCTTCTGATGTCCATAATTTCTTGTCATTTTGTATCATAAAGCATATCGAAGTAAACAACCATGTCTGTCTGACCGTCTCTACAAGGTAAGTCTCTGATGAAGGTGAATTCAACTACAAGATGATGAATAGGTGAGCAATTGGAGGTAGTTCCAATGAATATGCACACATTGGAAAAATCTTGGTTTCTATACTTTGTTGAGTTTTCGAGATAAACTAATGAAGTTTTAATCTTGTATTTAGCAAAGAGTAATTTTTTTTTAAAAAAAAAACATGCACCACAAAAAGCCTAACTTCAAATCCCGTGGAAGTATGCGTGTTCAAGTTGTATGTAATTATTTTCTGTTGGAAGAAAGGGTGAAACATCATCAAATTATATTATATGAAAATGTCCTCTTTTAATAGGTTGATTCAAAAATGTTTCTCGCCATTACTTTTGGATTACGAGTGCTCTTTTGTAATAAGAACTCTTTCTTTTCTTTTAAATTTATGTTTTTAATAAAAATATTTCAATTCATTATTAATTTTTACATATACACTCCCTTTGTTTTAAAAAAGAATGTCCTTTTTAGTCCTTTTAAAAAAAAAGACCCCTTTTCTTTTTTGGCTATACGTAAAACTTTCCACGTGACATGTTTAAGACCACTAAATTAAAGGGTATTTTGGTACATTTTACATAACTTTAATTTAGAATCACAAGATTAAAAAATCTTTTTTTTTCTTAAACTCCGTTTTAAATCAAACTAGGCTATTTTTTTTTAAAACTGAGGGAGTATATATAATATTACAGTAATATGCCATTAGTTTTTACTAATATAATGATAAATATTTGCTAAATGATCGATATAATAATCGTAATGTAGGTCATAAAACGTAAGTAATTTTAAACTGCTTCGATTCACAAAATTGAATTAAACATTGGTCGAGGGAGATACAATGAAAGGTTAAGTGTGCGTGTGTAGGGGGTTGATATTGAGGAAATTTATACTTTTTTAATAGTTGTATTTTACGAGCATTTTTTGAGTAGTTTCTAGCTTTATACTTTTGTTTTTGCTGAATTACATAATTTTCACCGATGCGGTCTAGGGCACCATATATGACCGTATGGTTAACATAGCAAAGCTATTATCGACCTGACCCTATTACATAACTTAATCCTACTCTTTCTTTAAGATACGAAACGGACAACCAAAAATGGTTGTCCCTACAATATTCCCTCCAAAAATTAACTTGGACTCGATCTTTTCTAGTTGAACTTAGCATTCGTCCTCCTAATGGACTGACTCTCTGGTATAATAATATTGGTGAGACTTATTTGCCCATTAATATGATTTTTTCATGCTAGAACCAAACATATAAAAATAAATTAAATTTGACCGTTCATATTTAGTCTTGTATATTTTTCATACATAGCTTTTGCAATGTCCATTCGTAAACATAAGTCTGCATGATAAAGTGCATGGACATTGCTACATTTGGCCATTCATATTCAATCTTATATATTTAATTAATCTATAAAGACGCAATATTTATTCACCAAGTAGGACGTTATAATTTAGAATTTATCATTATTAATTCATGAACTAAGAAAGGATTTTTCTTGGAGAGACCCTACAATTATTTCATTCCCATATGCATAAATATAGATCGATGAGTCATAAGTCGTTAGTTTTAATTTTCAGATTTGTCAAATGTGAGGAAATAAATGTATTCGGTTAAATTTTCAACATGTTTATACTAAATCAATATATTTCTCCTTTCTAATTTATATGGTCTTTTCAATTTTTACATTTTGTTTAAAATAAATGTTTTTTATAATATAAAAGGAATAAATTATTTATTTATTTTCAAATTACCCTTACTTTATAAGTGAACTTTTGCTTAACCAAGAGATAAATGAACTTTTGCTTAATCAAGAAATCATATTAAATTAGTACTCCTTTCGTCCCAATTTACTTGTCAATATTACTTAATCTAATTTCTACTTCTATTTGTCATTTTTTGACAAATCAAGGAAGAACAATGGGTTTATTTACTATGGCCCTAATTTATTAATATTGAGTTAATATCTTTAAAAATATAGTAAGTAAATATGTTAAGGACCCTATCAATTAATAGCGATAAATTGATAAATTTACTATACGGATAATTATTTTCTTAATAGTGTCAAGTTAAAATTTGATAAGTAACGGAAACAAAGGGAGTACTACTTAATTAAGAATAATTTAGTGAAGGTCTTATTTTTGAGTAATTAATATAATATAGTATTGGCAATAGGGCAGAAAAATGGAAGTCCCACAGAAAATAAAGTTGACATTAGACTAATATTTAGAATGGAAAGTCAAACTTGAATTAAAAAGTCCACCCTGCTAGTAATAATTTTAGAATATGAATCGAAATATTGGAATGAGCTTCAAACTTGGAAAAAGAAAAGGTCAATTGCTTAGCTATTTGATTCTTCTTAATTAGTATTAACAATTAAGCTTAATTAGGAAGGACACATTCTCTTCAAGCACACGTATACACATTATTGTTAATTTGAAAATATAGGAACTCTATTATGTCAAGAGTTGAAAAATTCTGTAAATAATATATATTGGAAAATGACAACCTAACTGTAGATAGGATTAGTTAAATTAAAGAATGAAAAATGAATAGTAGTATAATTTTATTGGTTGATATCATAAGATGATGCGTCATACATAGTTACATCTCTAAATTTATTTATAAATAATTTTCATGAATCTAATAGAGATAGTCCAGGACCTAAATTGGATAATATAATTCATCTACCGTACCAAAAATCCCCCCTCATCAAAATGAGTCAAAACTCAAAAGAAGGAAAAAAAATACTAGATTTTCAAATCTAAATGATGGCAAAAAAAAAAAGTGATCGAAATAATAAGTATAAAGTAAGTTGACAAAAACTACATATGTATAGATAACTCAAAGGTAATGAATATTTCATATAGACTCATATAGCCTGCCTTTTAGCTAATCTTCATCGTCGAAAAAGTATATCATATATATAAGAAAATGATAAATAAAGTAACAAAATAATATATTTTGGACACTTGGACACACCCTCGACACAATAGTATGATGTAGCTTACTGATTTAGGCTCCTTGAAAGAGTAAAAATACACTAACCTAAAGTGTTCGTGTGTACAAATCTCACTAGTAATAAAAAAAAATCATTTTTTTAAAGAAAAATAGATTTACTTGAGCACTTGGATACCTTTTGTGAAATTTCTAGCTCCGCCACGACATATAAGGACACACTAATTGAGTATTTAAAATTAGGGAATACTCCTGCATGTTTTTATATGGGTTTTTTTCATTATATTTGTATTTGATTTTACTTTTATATTGGAGAAAAACAATGTATTGTATGGTACTTTTTCACCAAATATCTATTTTCTCAAAGCTCTTCAAAACTCTATTAAAGGATTTTATGGATGAGCTTAAAATTCTTCAATCTCCAATATACTACATCTACTCCTACATTTTGAAGCTAAGTTGATATGTGAAAGAATATTGATTGTATTAAAGTGTTAACCTAATAAGGGAATACATGGGAGATATATATAGGAGATATAGGAAGGAGTACTAATTCTAATAGGACTAGGATTAAGGAGTACTAATCCTAATAGGACTAGGATTAGTACACAGTAAATACTAATATTATTTTATACTATTATTTAATACTATCTGTTATTAATTTGTTTTACCATTTTGTATGCAAAATGTCTAGTGAGCTAATTGTTAAAGTTTATTATTTGAAGATGGTTAAATCATTCACAACGATAATTGTGTTCTTCATAGTTGTCTATATTAAATTTTCATCTACATTAATATTGGATTACAAAGTATTTTTCAATGTAATTTATAGATAAATGGGTGTTAGTAAGCGAGATCAATAATAGGTGGCACCTCATTTTCCGCAAGAAAGAGGGTATCAACATGACAATTCTATTAGGATAAAAATCGTGAGTAACCGCCTAACGAATTAAGGTGTATTAGCGCATTATATTAAATCAAATTATAGATAACTTGGTTAATAGTTTACGTAATCAGAAATCAAAATAAGGGTTTAAATTATCATAAAAAGGTGTTAAGCATCTTTTGAGGTCCACAAATATGTGTTCTGTCGGATTCCTTTATTACGTGGGGATTAAGTGAAAAATAAAGTGTCGATGCATTTGTTAAACTAAGAATAGCTATATGATTAGCATGTAAATCTTGTTTTAAGACATGTAAATAAATTAAATGTAAATCAATTATTATTTAATTAATATGAATAGAGGAGAAAAAGTGATTAAATATGCTAACTTATTTCTTAGTAATTCTTTGAGAAGAATGTCCAAGTAAAATTTCCAATTGTCATAATTTTCAAAACAATAATTATCACGACTTAGGTTCAAAATAGAAATGAAACAATCATTTAAAACTATCAAAGTTTACCAAAATAGACAAGCATCAAGAATAATAGGGAAGTACTAAAAAGTCATACAACGAAGAATAAGACAAGCTATCATTAATCATAAAAATGTTGGAAAAGAAAACAATTAACCAAAATTCATTCTGAACTTGATCTAGAATTAAAAGTTGATTATGAAAACAACAAATATTATAATGTTCAAATTTTAAAAATTATATTTATTGTCATGGGCCTGTGTTTGAATGTAAGACGTGTGTTGGAACAAATGAATTTCACATTTTCAAAATATATCTTCAACAATTATATGATATACTAGGTAAGAGTTGCCCGTGCAAGCACGGGCCCAACGTTGCAATACTTTTGTGAGTTGAATGTAATGATAGTGCATAGGTAAGAGTTGCCTGTGCTTGCACGGGCCCAACGTTGCAATACTTTTGTGAGTTGGATGTAATGATAGTGCATACATTGAGACACGAGATTTTACGTTCTACATGCTCCATTTTGACTGCTACATTTTGGCCCTTTTTCAGCGTTATTCAGCGGCAGAGAGCGCATCTAGGATAAGAGGGAATGAATTTAGCGTTTAGTTATGGAGAGGATAAATGTGGAGTGTGATTGCAACATTTAAGTACCTGACGGTTTGCAAGAATAGCAGCAAAATCCACGATATCAACAACAAAAGTGTCCGCCATCAATATTTATAGTAGCCGAGTAGACAAAAAGACGGTGCCATCCATATCGCAGAAAAGTAGTATATACTACTTTTCTGCTACGCTGATAACAAAAGGAGAAAATTGTCAGTTATTGAAAAAAAAAGTGTAAAAAAGTATATCTAAGTTGTATAATTTGATTATTTAGTTAGGAATAAAGTGAGTATCATGCAGGTTGTCATCCGTTGAGGAAACATGGGTCCAAAAAAAACAAAAGAAAAAGCAAATGAAAGTGTAAATATTTGAAAAAAATATCAACAAACATGTGAGTCAACGACAGTCCATCCCGTCCCTCCTTGTGTAATCAAAGTTCTGATGAGACTACAAGTTGCTGAACCAAGTTACTGAAAAGCAATATGTGAACAATTACGTCCACAATCAATGACAGTGTTCGAGTTAATGAATCATGATACTACCCTAGTTTCATTATTAAGGAACACAACCTCAAGGTATTGTCATCCTCTTTATCACTAGAGAAAAGACTTATTCGACAAGTTAGATACTGATTCAATCAAAAAAAAAAGAATCAATCAGCAGCAATACTACTATCATCCATGCCACTACCTATATCCAAACACCACCCCAACAACAACCTCACTCTGATATTACATATCTCATTCACCAAGCCAAGTTGAATGGTTGGTATATTGAACCCCATGAGGTACATACAATAATTTAAATTTTTTTTTTACTAACTTAAACTTTTAGATGATATGTGTATTTATGGAAACATATTCAAGTGGAAGAAGAAGTGGATCAAGGAAGCATAGCACATATATACAAAGAAAGAGGGAGAGGATATAAAGTTGCAGTCAAAATTCTGTGTTGATGTACTTTATGCATCTTCCATAAGCAGAAGTCGATCCTACTGTAACAGCCTAACACTTCTTTACGGAGTGGTCAAATCAAATTCACTAACCTATCATCATAGTAGACAATTATTGAAAATGTTATGGTAAAGTTGCTCCTATTCCTTCAAATACTCATGAAACACCCTTCAGATTTTCATGTACTTCCCCCTACTACAGATATCATAACTTATACATTGTTGCAGAACACCAAAAACTTATTGTGTGTTGTTTTCTACAGTTCATTAGTAGTTTATAAACTTGGTGGAGCGGCTAACAAATAATTTTATATAAATGGTCAGAAAATGAGTAATCCTCTTAACTCCTTACAGTAATTATAACACCACAGAATGAAAAAGACAACGACATGGTTGGAGGTTTCGAGAAGAGAGTACCTTTATTCTTTTATTTTGAGACAATTTTTTCAAAACTGTTTTTCATCCGGATGCCAAAAAAATAGATTTTGCAAAACCTTCAAATAATTGTTCTCACATAGAAAGTTATAAATGTTAAATCATACAGTAATTTAAGGTATATTGCCATACGACATAAATTCGAACAGTCTTACAATATTTTTTACTTGATAAGAACACTTATATCTTTGCCATATTCCAGCCACCATTTTAAAATTTATCCTTGTTATACATCCAGCATATACATTCTAATATTTGTTTTGTTAGCCTCCATGTGGAGTCAAACTAAATTGGTCAAAGGGAGTATTAATTTAATACAAGCCATTCAATCTCTCTACACTACCACATTCCCAATGGCATGTCAGCAACCTCAAGTTCACACTTCTCTTCACAAAATTATGCAACAAATGTGAAAATTAGAAAGGGAGGAAAATTACTCAACTTAACACATATGCTCACAACCAACTGTTTCTACTTTCCCTTTCCACTTGAAAACAATCATTCTTTTCAAAGAAAAAATAATGTGTGGGTTGAGTTTGTGGTTGGGAATTGTGGTGTTTTTTACTTCTGTTAATTTTTTCTTGCTTTTCTTAACTTGGATGAACCAAGTTAACTTGAAAAAACTTACAACACTTGTCTCTCCCTCATTTTTTATTTGAGATTTCATTTATTCTATGATCTCTAAGCATCAGTCGTCCCTCACTATTTACATGAAACTTCACCTATTCTAGGTCATTTTGCAGTTCTTTTCTTGGTAAGCTAGATATAATGATAATCTACTCCTTCACTCACTTAACTGCACAAAATTCAAAATTATTGCATTCAACTACTAAGGTAACCTCCTAAATTGGTGCAGATATTATTGAATTTCAAAGAGTATATTTACTGTAACCCCCTAAATTGGTGCAAATATTATTGAATTTTATATAGTATATTTACTCGTCCAATTTTTGAAATAAAGGCAGTATGAATTTCTCAACAGCTACTTGACATTTAATAGCCTTAACATGTAAAACACATATTTTTAACAGCTAACTTAGCACTCATCACTCAGCAGAGTTAAATAAAATGTAAAAGCAACTAAGCCAACACCTATTTTTTTAATCTTTTCAAATACTGCTCTAATGTAGTCAGAAATCGATAAAAGCCTGTATATACTCATAACAAGTTCGCTAATATTGAAGATATATCAGACTCTATTAAACTACACCAAAACAAAATGTTGTATAAGACCTTCTGTTTTGACCCTGAGAAGCTTGAACAACTAAATGCAAAAGCCAAAAAAGATGACAATGTTACAAATGCACTTCATTTGAAGTCCTCTCAACTTTCATCTGGAAAGTATGAACTCAGGCATTACAAATGAAGCCTAATGAAGAGACAAAACTTCTATATGTTGTAGATGGAAGATCAAGATTTGATCCTTCAATTCCACAAGGATATTTTGAAAACAGAATTGTTTTAACTAATGCTCTCTGCACCGCTACAGAGATAGTCGAAAATCCACTTTTTGTTGTTTTTAAGTTGATTCAAGAAGTTGTTAAATTGGTTACAGACAGTTACATGAAAAAAAAGATCTAGACCTTCTTTAACTGCTATATTTCTTATTTCAGGGCCAGTGGCTTTACCAGAGAAGGGAAGTTTCTTTGTTGCTTTCTCATGGGCAAGAGAGAAGAAGTGTCAATGTGCTTCTTGGATTGACAGCTTCTGCTATGAAGACATTTGAGGAACTTATGGAGATATATACATCTATATTGCAGCCTTAATTTGCCATGAAATTTACTTTATTTATGTATAAGTTGGTCCAAGTGCAGAGACTGCTATTACACGATTCTTAAATGATTTGATTCTTATTAGGTTGCATATTCTTTCTCTCACTAACTAAACCTTATCACAGTTCATCAATTATATCAGGTGATAAAAGCAAAGTGACTATTTTTCTCAGTATATCCTTAAAGAAATTGAGGATCATTCAGACACTCAAACTCCACTGAAGTCAACGATTGATGCAACATTAACAAACTCAAACTCCACTAAAGTCCACAGTTGATGCAACATTAACAAGAGGCCATCTGAACAAACAGAGGAAGAATTTGGAATATTTTGAATTACAGTTTGGAATACATCAAAATATGAAAGTTTCATGTTGAGCACATACTACCACACCTCAAAGCAAGTGTACTACTCCCTCTGTCCCAATTAATGTGGTACCACTTTCCTTTTTAGTCCATCCTAAAAGGAATGTAATATTTCTATAATAATAAAGATAATTTATTAAAATCCCCCCCCCCTTTGCCCTTAGCAAATTGATTAATAGCTACACAAATATCTAGTTTTAATTTAGAGTACAAATTTCAAATGTCTTCCTTTTTCTTTAAGTTCATGTCAAGTTAAATGGAGTATAAGCATATTGTAATCTCTGTCCAAAGTCTTATGGCAAGACACTTAAAGTAATTTTACGAAGACCTCTCACTTGAAAGTATATCCCAACCGGTTAGATTTTAGAACCACAGTCAATAGCAACAACAGCTAGCACACTACTGTACTCCATCACCCACGCTATGGGTGACATCAATACCTCAACCAATTTATTTATCACATGATTGACATCAAGCGAGAGGGGATATAATTAGTGAATGAAAACTGAATGAAGAAGAATGAAGAATAACTCCTCAATGGAAAGATTTGATGCTATTGTTTAATTTTCCAGGTCAATCATGCTCAAGCGTAAACGTTGAACAGTCCAATGACCATAGGGTAAAGTTCCCTAATTTCACACTTAAACCTATCCCTAGAAATATTCTTTTGACATTACAAAAATAAGCATAGATAAATGAGTTCATGTCTGCAGAAACATGCTTCATGTGAAGCGAAGAAAGTGGAAAAAAGAAAACAAAGCAGAATTCTCCAACCGGGATAACTAATGCAGCTAACCGAATGATGACAAGCTGAAAGCAAATAAGAGAAAAATATATGATGAAACATGCTAAATCACCTACTGAGAGAGTTCAAAAAGTTTACGAATCAAAAAGGATGAGTTAGATGATCTAAAAGATGAGAAAAGTGATTAAGTCAATTGAGACTCAAGATCCTTCTGATCTGCCTAATTTTTATGATGTTCTCAAACTACACAAGAAACCATAGAGTATTGGTTCTATCATCACCGCCTAACAGGTTCAAATTGTAGGATGAAGTATATGGCAACACAAATGTCTACTTGGGGGCTTTGACCAACACCCGATTCGTTAAAACTACCTTAAAAAAAACCGCTACTTAAATTAAGCATCTGTTTTAATGCCGTAGTAAGGTTTCTCTATTCTCAACAGTTCAAACCAAAGACAATTAAAAAAGGCATCTTTTAATCAATACTTAGATGTTCTACCGCCAATTCTTACCACTAGTGTAGTATTTCTTCTGTTCAGTTCTTTTTGTCACTGCCTTCATTTTTCTCCTCATAATATGATTATAAAGTTACTCACTTTATGCAATTTAAGGAAAGCAAACAAATGTAATTCATCTAGCAACTAATGGAGCACACAAAAAGGATTCAAAGAAAAAGATATGCAATAAATCCAACGCACCCGGTAATCCGCAATCTTGACAACAACAAAGAAGAAGTCGTTATCAGCTCCTCTTGTGTCCTTGACTCCTACCACCACATCTTTCTTCATCTTGGAAAGCTTTGGATCAATCTCATCCTTAACATCCGTCTCAAACCAGCCTTCCTTGAACAATCTAACACACATATCACTCATCTGAAAAGCCTCAAAATGTACATCGGCAGCGCCATCGTCATTCAACTCAAGCTTCACTATAGCAGTCACCCATTCCTTCAAATCACTCTCCGAATGTAACTCAGCACATTTTGGTTACTCAGCATCTCTTTGTATACCATCTCTGCTGATTCAACCCCAGAGAGCTCCCCACATGCATCCATCCAGAGATTATAGGAGAGGACGTTTAAGGTTATTCAGTTTTGTTTCATTTGCAGGATGACTGATGGTACTTTCTGGTACTGAGATGTGGCCTTATAAAGCTTCATCATCTCATTAAACGGATGAGGGCTCAGAGCAAGTCCCAACTTATTTATCTTTAGCATGAAAGCTTCAGCCTTCTCAGTGGACCTTTCTTCAACATAACAATGAAGAAGAGGGAGGGAAGCAGCTTTCAGCGAAATAGTGCTTGTTAAACTCTCAAAATATCTTTCAGCATCTATTCTACCATGTTCTATAGCAGTTAATTCCTGTCGCCTGGCATAATCATAAGGTAACATCTGAGAACAATGTTGAGTTTCCATCCAGTTAAGTATCTGCAAATATAAAAAGAGAGAGATATACATTATTGTCTCCGTTACATGCTCAACCAGATCAAAAGGAGGAGATATTTCAGAAGAAAAGGTTTCATAGTCCTTATGTAAAATACCCACCACATTTCTTTCTTCTCCTCATACTCCAAAATAAAAGTTGAGCAAGTCAATCGTTACTTTTCCAATTTCTCAATTATTATAAAGCTTATGGAATTAATGGATAATATCAAATTATCGCCAGTACGCATCTATCAAGTATATAAGCTGATATATTAGCATTAGATAAAGCAACAATATTCCAACCAACACTACCAAAATAGAAAGAGCAAAGATTTAACTGGAAAGAACAAAACTCTAATGCTTAGCCTATCAGTTCCTTCCTCCAGAATCTCAAATTAAGCCTAAGGAAGGAATATAATAATATCCTTAAATTTGAGAGAAACTACTGGAAATTAAAAAATTGACGAAGGTGCTAACTACTTCTCAAATCGCTTTGAGAGAGCACAATGAGTTCAACTACATCCTAGAAATCAACTACGAAAACGTCAATGCGACAAGGCGAAGAAACTCCAAGCTAAACCTACAAGAACTTAGAAAATTAGTTCCGATGAAAAACTCATATATGAACGGAGGAAGTTCAAAAGAATTCTGATAAACAAAACTTACTGCATTCTCGCAACAAAATCAGAAACAAAAATTCAAAATAGAACACGGAAACCATAATCAGCCAATCAAAATTGAAAACATAACAATTAAAATTATTGGGACTTCCAAAACACAAGGAAAATTGAACATCACAAAAACCCAGAAAATTAATTCAGATGGAAAAAGCCATATATGAATGGAGGAAGTTGAAAAGAGTTGTGATATAGAAAACCCAATTAAAGCAAACCACAAAGTAAATTGCGATAGAAAAAGATCAAATTAACAGCAAATTAATAACTACATACAAGAAAAAACAACAAAAATTTACTGCATGTAAAAAAAACACAACAAAAATCTGAAATAGGAATTCAAGATAAAATATATACTCAACCAAAATTGAATTGAAACCAGATCGATTAAAATTACAAAAAACCCATAAAATTAAAAGCATATCAATTAAAATTATTGAGACTTCCAAAACAACAGGAAAATGCGACACCAATAATATGGAAAAAAGAATGCAAATTTTCACACACCCAAATCAAATTTAGTATATTCACACGCCTAGACCAAATTTGGTTCCCGAACTTCAATCTTGAGGAGAAAAAAGATGATGCAAGAAGAACTGAATGAAAATCGAAGAACCTTACCTAGATGAAATGCTAGAGGAAACAGCAGAACACTGATGACATGAAGACACACAAAGTGACATATAACCAGAGAAAGACACGTAGTCATAACTGATATGTGAAAAGACGAAAATACCCTTTACAACAATGATGACACAGGCATGTTGAACAAGCCTTTTCTAATATAAGTAAAAATAGGGGAGTATCAATTAAAGTAAAGAGAATCATTGAGATATATTTATAAAAAAATAAGGTTTTCTATGAATGATTCGTGAAAGACAATGTTTTAATCATATGTCCGTTGAGACTCACAATTTTAATATCAATGCATGCCTCTAAAGTCCTTTTAATTTGAATGTCAATATGATTGTATTGGTGTTTATTATAAAAATTCAAAAACCCTTTCTTTCGAGATCATTTCAATTTATATGTCAATATATTTTTTTGCTTTACTAATTTTGAGGTTAAAACTTTTCACTCTTATAAAAAATCATAAGCAAGAGCAATACATATACTTTTGAAAATTTCTATTGCAATGAAAAGGATTATTCTGCATTTTCTTGATCCACATAATTGTTTTACAACATATAATTAATACTCACAATTTTAATGAAAGGTCAAAATATATAACAATGTGCTTGAAAATTATCTTCAAATATATATTCTGAACCTTGTAATCATAAGTTGATGATTTTGCTTAGTATAACTTTGATGAAATCATCAATACAAGCTGATGAAGCCAGCAATCCAAGCTGGAAGCTAATCTCATTCCTCCATTAATGGAGGTTGAGCTTCTGATAGCATGAAGGAAGAAGAGGGAATTTTTCTGTATTAGAATATCTACATAAAGCAGTACATTGGATGTGTATATATACACATCAATGAGTAGTCTAACCAATCAAAACAGAAATGCAAAACATGTGAACTATAACCAACTATAACTAACTTCTTGAAAGTTGAGTAATGACTAACTAACTAACTAACAAATTGATAACTAACTCACACTAAACAAGCTAGTTTTATCACCCCCCCCTCAAGTTGGAAGTGAGCCATTCACAGACAACTTGTTCATCAGATGAGAATGTTTAACACCAGTCAATGCCTTAGTAAAAACATCAGCCAGCTGGGAGTCTGTTGAGACATATTGGAGTGTAATCAGTCCTTCTTGGAGCTTTGTCCTGACAAAATGGAAATCAACTTCTATGTGTTTGGTTCGTTCATGAAACACTGGATTCTTAGCAATGTGTACTGTTGCTTGGCTGTCACAAAATACTTGTATAGGCAAAGGTATTGTTACTGAGAGTCCACCAAGTAGTCTTTCTAGCCACACTACTTCTCCTACTACCTGTCTTATGGCTCTGTATTCTGCTTCTGCTGAAGATAATGACACTGTAGGTTGTTTCTTAGACTTCCAACTGATAGGGCTATCTCCCATGAGGACCAAATAACCACTCACTGACTTTCTTGAATCAAGACAAGAGGCCCAATCTGAGTCACAGTAGGCACTGATAGTGATATCAGGTTTGTTACTGATAAAAACTCCCAATGTAGGATCACTTTGTAGATATCTGAGTACATGGTAAGCTGCCTTTAAATGAGGTTCTCTAGGAGATTGCATGAATTGACTGAGATGTTGGACACTATATGCTATATCCATTCTTGTATTAGCAAGAAAATTAAGTTTGCCTACTAATTTTCTGTAGTAAGTAGGATCTGGTAGTAACTTCCCTTCTGTAAGCCTTAGTTTTTCAGTAGGATCCAATGGTGAAGTGGTAGCCTTGTAGTTTATAGACTCAAATTCCTTCAAGAGATCAAGAGTAAACTTCCTTTGTGAAACAAGGACACCATCCTACCTGTACAGTATCTCTAATCCAAGAAAATAATGTAGCCTTCCTAAATCCTTTATTCTGAATTTCTCATGCAAGAAAAGTTTCAAAGATTCAATCTCCTTCATATCAGTACCAGTCAAGATAATGTCATCAACATATACAACTACAAATACTAAGGAGTGACCATTTTTCTTGTAAAATAGTGAGTAATCACTGTCTGAATGAGCATAACCCTTTGAGCAAAGACTATCAGCTAGTTTCTCATACCACTGTCTACTGGCTTGTTTCAGACCATATAAGGACTTCTTCAACTTGCATACCATATCACTACTGTCCACTACCAGTCCTGGAGGTAAAGCCATGTATACTTCTTCATTCAAATCACCATGTAGGAAGGCATTATTTACATCCAATTGGTACAAATCCCAGCTCTTCTTAACTGCTAATGAGATTAGTGTTCTGACTGTAGTCATCTTTACCACAGGTGAGAAGGTTTCATTATAGTCTATCCCTGCTTGTTGAGTGTATCCTTTTACCACCAGTCTAGCTTTGAACCTTTCTATGCTCCCATCTACCTTATGTTTAATCTTATACACCCATTTACATCCAATAACATTCTTTTCTTTTGGCATCTTAACTAGCTCCCAAGTATTATTAGTGTGCAGTGCATCAAACTCTTGTTTCATTGCTGCTTGCCAGGCTGGATTCAAGCTTGCCTCTTCATAAGATGTAGGCTCAATATCATGTGAAACATTATGGATCAACTGCTGACTTTCAGAACATAGTGTAGAGAAGCATATGTGATCAGGATGATTTGTGAAAGATGTGAGTGAATGTTGAGAATCAGTGACATTATTTATAGGTGAAGAAGAGTGTAGCTTAGGTAATGAATAGCTATAGTCTTTTAAGTAGTTTGGAGGATGACAAGATCTAGTTGTCCTTCTAGGTGTAAGAACAGATGCATTTGGTCCAGTAGGTGCTGTGACAGGTATATTTGGCTCAGTAGAAGGTGTTGTAGATTCTGTCACAGGTATATTTTCAGGTATGGAAACTTGATCATAAGTGACTTCATCCAGTGTGTGTTGACTCAACATCTCATCATCAATAAAAGTATTTGTTTTACTAGACATGCAAGGCAACTTATCAGAGTGATGAACAAGACATTGCAATATGAAGTCAAAACTAGAACCAGCAGGAGTAATGACAAAAGGAAGAATATTTTCATAGAAAGAAACATCTCTAGACACATGAATTCTCTTGGTAGCCAAGTTTAAGACCTTGTACCCTTTTGTGTTAAAGGGATATCCAACAAAAATATGAGGTACAGTTCTAGCCTCAAACTTATCCTTATGAGTTTTTAAAGTAGTTGGAAAACAAAGACATCCAAAATTTTTAAGATGTGAGTAGAAAGGCTTCTTCTGATACAACAACTCATATGGAGACTTCCCTTGAAGTAGTTTAGTGGGCAATCTATTAACCAAATAAGTGGCAGTTAATACACACTCTCCCCAATACCTCATAGGTATTTTTGATTGAAATAACAGTGCCCTTGCTGTCTCAAGAAGATACTTGTGTTTCCTCTCTACTACCCCATTTTGTTGTGGTGTGTAGGGACAAGATTTCTGGTGTATTATGCCTTTTTCTTGGAAGAATCATGTTGCCTCAGTACTAGAAAATTCTAAGCCATTATCAGACCTGATAGTTTTCAATCTAGTGTGGAACTGATTTTCTATTAAGGATATGAAGGCTTTTATAGTACAAAGAGCATTGCTTTTACACCTAATAAGTTGTGTCCAAGTAGCTCTACTGTAATCATCTACCATAGTCAAGAAATAGTGATATCCATCATGTGTTGGTACATTGTAGGGTCCCCACAAATCAACATGCAACAACTCAAATATTGAACTGGTCATAGTAACACTTTCTGGAAATGGCATTCTAGTTTGTCTAGCCATTGGACAAATTGTACAAGTGAAAGGTTGTTTGTTAGAAAACTTTAGAGGAATGGTAGATATGCTCTTCATTTTCACAAATGGTACATGTCCTAGTCTAGCATGCCATAAGAATTCATTGTCTTGATTGAAAGAAAAATGAGCAGCTGAGTTAGAAATCTTATCAGTGGAACAGACCTTTTTATTGATTGTATGAGAATGTTTTGTATTAGGTAGTGATGGTGCTTTACATTAGTTCATAAAGGAAACAGATTGAAACTTCTGTTGGGAACCAGTATCATCATTTACAGATGGAATGTGACACTTTGAACAAAAAAGATACAAACCACTCCTTGCTTTACCAAGTGCCAGAGGGCTCTTCAGAGAAGGGCCCTGCAGTAAACAAGAACTATTGTTAAAACTGACTATCCCTCTGAGTTGGTTAGCTAAACAATAGACTGATATTAGATTGAACTTGAAGCTAGGTATATACAATACTTTATACAGAGTTAATGTTGAATTCAAACACACATCACCAATTTCAGTCACTTTAACCTTGTATCCATTTGGTAATGTGATTAAAAAGGGATAAGGTAGAGGCTTAAGGTTTATGAGATTGTGTTTTGTGTAGGTCATATGGTGAGATGCTCCTGAGTCAATGATCCAAGAGCCAGCAGTTAATCTTTCACATTTACATGACACATCACTTATCTTACTTATAGAAGAATGACAAGCAAGTATACCTGCTAGACTTGCAGCTCCACTTGACACATTGTTTGAATATTCAGACTCATTTCCAAGCAAATTGAGCAATTTCTCATATTGACTCTTTGACAGATTCACTGGCATTTGTTTTCCCTGCTCAAAATTCTCTTCACACTTGTAACTATCACCCTCAGAGGTATGTACATTTGATGCAGATCCTCTTCCTCTTCCTCTTGGATTTCTTGTGTTGGTTGGATAACCATGAAGTTTGTAGCATCTATCTTTGACATGTCCAGTTCGTTTGCAATACTCACAAAACATATTTGATCTGTTACCAGCATTAGAGTTTCCCCTATAGGCATTAGTGTTGTTGAAATTTCCAGCATTGCTATTGTTAAAACTGCCAGTGTTGTTGTAACTTCCATTTCCCCTACCTATGCCTCCTTTATAAGAACTAGAATTTGTTGAATTACTTTGAGACAACACAGATGCATTAAGTGAAGTGGACTCCAAAGCCATATGATTTGAAGGCTTCATTTCTCTCTGCCTCTCTTCCTGTGACAGGATAGCAAATGCCTGTGCCATTGTAGGCAAAGTAGACATCATGAGAATGTTCCCTCGCACAGCAGTGTACATCTCATTTAAGCCCATCAAGAAGTGTATAAGTCTTCTGTCCTGCTCAGCCTTATACAGTTTTGTCTTTCCTCCACAAGTACATACACAACTACATTGTGAATTCACATCAATTGCACTCATTTCCTCCCACAATTTCTTCATCTTTGTATAGTAACCTGTGATGTCTAGAGTGCCTTGCATCAAATCATTTATCTCCTTCTGCAACTGATATAGCTTGCAGCCATTAGTCTGATCATATCTATCCTCCAATTCCTCCCACAATTCCTTAGCATTGTTAACATATTGCAGACTATCTCGTAGCTCTAGGGAGAGGGAGTTTAGAACCCAAGATGTCACCATATCATCACACCTCTCCCACTGCATGAATCCAGTTTTATTCTTAACGGACAATGCTCTAAGAGCTGCTCTTCTCCATGATCTGTAACTAGTTCCATCAAACACCATAGGAACCAAGGTATAAGTAGCATTTTCAGAAGGATGCAGATAGAAAGGGCTGTTAAAATCTGGTCGTTTTAAGGAGTTACTAGTATTCACATCAGTTGAAGTATCACCCATGGAGAATGAATTGATATTCAACAAATGGAAAATCTATGAACCAGCAACAAGTAACTAACCAAATCAATCAAAAAAACAGAGAACAAAGGAGGACAAAAAAAGAACAGAAGAGAAGAACAGATGAGATCAAAAACAAACAAATATGATCAGTGAGTCGATTAATCAATTAGATCGAAAAAGAGATCTAGTATGAGTAACCTTGCTCTGATACCATGATGAAATCATCAATACAAGCTGATGAAGCCAGCAATCCAAGCTGGAAGCTAATCTCATTCCTCCATTAATGGAGGTTGAGCTTCTGATAGCATGAAGGAAGAAGAGGGAATTTTTCTGTATTAGAATATCTACATAAAGCAGTACATTGGATGTGTATATATACACATCAATGAGTAGTCTAACCAATCAAAACAGAAATGCAAAACATGTGAACTATAACCAACTATAACTAACTTCTTGAAAGTTGAGTAATGACTAACTAACTAACTAACAAATTGATAACTAACTCACACTAAACAAGCTAGTTTTATCAAACTTACATAAATATCATAGTGTAAAACCTAAATTACCTTCTATTCCTATTATTTTTATAATTACATAAATCTCATATTTTTTAGACATTTCAGATACATAATTAAGGATTTGGATACATTATTATTGATACATTATGTATCAATCTGTTGCACTTATTAAGGGAAAAAAAGTTGTAAAATCAATTTAAAATCTCATAGTATCCATTTGTTCCAGTAATTAAGGGGAATTACTGAAAATTAAATTAAGATTTCATAAATTACGTTATTTCATTCAAAATTATTATCAAGAATTCAAAATCATATGGTGTAACAATCCAAAAAAATCAAAAAATTAAATTTCTTCTTCTTGTTCATCGTTCTCTCTGTTTCGTAAAAACAATTGTCTAAATTTTGAAAAGCGGGATGAGTTATGAAGGATTGCATGGAATTGTTGTTGGACAAACGATTTCTTTTGTAAATCTTCAAGTTCATCGAATATCTTTTCGATTTTAATTCAAGATTATCGAAAATTTTGAGATTCTAAATTTTTCTCCAGTCATTGAAGATCCTTTCCATTTTGATTCAAAATTGATGAAAATTTTAAATTTCAAAATTATTCTCCTAGTTCATTGAAGATTCTTTCAATTTTGATTAAAAATTATCAAAATTTTCCAGAAGATACATCATGAAGATCTTTTCAATTTAAATTGATAAGTGTTGTATTTCTACTTGGTACACTAAATAAGAAAGTGTTGCCCATAAAATTTTAGGTTTGGGATCAATACATTATTATTTGGCAATTGTTATGTTACAGATACATTTAGTATAATCCAAATTTACGTATCATAACTAAAAAATTAGTGCATGATATATTATTATTTATGTATGTTCTTTTGTTTGAGATCATGAAGATCCTTTCGATTGAATTGATAGATATTATATTTTTACTAGATACATTAAATAAGTAAGTGTTGCCCATATGATTTTAAGTTTGAGATCGATAGATTATTGTTTGGTAATTGTTATGTATAAGATACATCTAGTATAAATTTGAATTTACGTATCATAACTAAAAAAATAGTGTTTGATACATTATTATTTATGTCTGTTATTTTATTTGAGAAATACAACACTTTAAAAAAAATTAAATACATTATAGTAATTGTTTGAGATCGATACATTATTGTTTGATAATTGTTATGTATCAGATACATTTAGTATAAATCTGAATTTACATATCATAACTAAAATAAGCGTTGATACATTAATCGTTAAGTAAGATACACATTTTATACATAATACATTAATCTGATGCGTGAGATACATTAATCTGATGCGCTGATACATTAGGGATTTTGAAAATTTGTAAAACAATAGATTTAAAGCTCGAGCATGTGTCCTTCCTCGATTTCTTTGCTCACAAATGTATCACGAATATAATTTGATATTGTGTACGGAAACATATTCTTCTAAATTTGAATAAACCGTAGAAGATATATAGCAACACTTGATACATGATAAAATGATACATTTGGTAGAGACTACTTCTTTTCATTTCATAATGTAGTTTCACCAATAAAAGAGGATCTCCTAAAACTGATTTTTTTGCTGGAAACAATATGAATACATCATATATTTTACCTTTCCCTAATGCATATTGTGAAGGTGAAAATGGAGGAGAATCCGGTAATTCTTTGAAAAAAATTATAAAGCAAAAACTGGAGTTGTTTTGAAAAAAATTGTGGATAGATATTACTGAAAATAGAGGGAATTAAATTTGAAAATTAAAAAATGAAGGAAGTAAAGATTGAGGGAGTGAAAATAGGAAGAGATAGAGTGATTAAAAATAGAAAGCGGTTGAGGAAGTGAAATAATGAGTAAAAATAGAAAGATAAACGTGTATAACTTTATGTATCTAGAACAATGAATTTGAAAGGAAAAAGAGGAATTTTAGAAATATTTGTAAATGATAGAAAATAATAGAAATTATGAAAAATATAGATGTGTATATAGGTAATTTATCCTTTATTGTATTACAGGTCTCTAATATCAATAAACAAAATTGGTGTCTGTGATATATACAATATTAAGTCATTGATAGTGAATAGAATGAACTATTGACTATACCTTATTTATCAGCTCTAAATCAATTCCAAATCATAGATCTCCCAAAATTAAGGTCTCTAATTATAGCTAACAATCATTAGCTTTAAAATCAACACATAATAAAAATGTTCAATTTCTTGAAAAAATATTTTGTAAATTCTATAGTTTTATATTTTTTATTTAATCAGGATGAACTCATTAGATTAGATACCTTATTAATAAAACTTGATGGATATAACTTTTCGATCTGAAAGTTCCATTTCAAAACTTCAATTATAGGCAAGACCCTCCAGAGTAGTTGTACCCAGAAAAGATTTTTAAAAGAAAAAGGCTTTGGAGGTTGACAATCACATGGCTAATTAATTATGCTATCTCTTCAGTCTTGATTGCTACATACCTTAGTAAGACAAAAAAAATTCAAATTCAATGGTATGATATTATGATTTTCCTGCATCTAACCATATGATAGAAAATCAAAAACTTTTATTGTTATAAAAAATAGTCAGGTTTTATCTGCATTAGACATGGTACTGAAATTAGTTGTTTATTTCGATCAGCTAATTACTGTAAAATCGAATTCTAATTGATGTCGAGATTAAGTGAGTCTTTTGAGTGTATTTAGTAAGAGCATGATGGATATGGTGAGCTTTGGCTCCAGTAAATCATTTTTAGAAGTTCTTTGTGTACCAAAATTCACTATAACAAATTTGATTATCAGGGATAAATAATTTCGTCATTAATAAATCATATTTCGTTATTAAAAATCTTGTGTGACGAAAGATAATTTGTCACTCAATCGTCTCTAAATGTGTGTCTCTAAAAGTATACAAAGACGATTTAGTATTTCGTCGCTAAAAGTATTATATTAACTACAAAAAGAAAAATCGTCACCAAATGCTTAATTATTTGTGGCAAATTTACTTATTGTAAAAAGTATTTTTTTTTTTTGTAGTTAATAATATGCTTTGTCACTAAAAAGATTATTACTACCAAACAAATTATATCGTCGCTAATTATTTTAATTGTATCTAAAGTTATACATATTTTGTAGCTGAAAAAAATTAAATTTCGTTACTAATGATAAATATTTTATCTACAAAAAACTATTCTGTTTTTAATAGAAATTCATGAAACATATTGCACCTTTGCAAAGTCAAAATTTATAAGTCGATGTTATCTCGGTACAGTTACTCTACATACGTGTGTGAAATTACTATTAAATATGTACATATTTATAGACAAAAGCATATAGATCGACTTAATCTATGTAGTTTACCAATAATGAATCAATAGACATGCACAAAAATTTGCACAAAGACTTGACAAATTTTTTTTTTTTATCGTGCTTATCAATAAAAGTGTGTCAAATAAAAAACAAAAGTGTTAAACTAAAAAATATTAGTGATCTATTGGTAGAACCGTGCCCACTCACAAAATTTATAATCCGGATTGTATTTTCAAATGATGCAATTTATAATTGTGTAATTTAAGAAACAGATGTATTTGAACTTTTTCATTTTTACAAAATCAATCAAATTCATTGGTTTTAATATTTTCATTTGTCATAACGAATGGACTATGTCTACTTCTTATGAAACACTTGTATTATTCATTTTGTACGTTGTCATTTGTAATTATGAACAATTGTAGCAAAAAAAATTTGTATTTAGCTATGCATTTTTTTGTAGCAAATAGTTTAATTATTCACGAAAAATTTGAAGTCTTCGCTATTTAACACCTTACATATTTTGTGACAAATTTTTTGTTGTCACTAAATCATATATTGATTAGAGACAATAAAATATTGTCACCAATTATTTATATTATTAGTGACGAAATAAATATCATAATAAAATATAAATTTTCATAGCTAAAATTTATAATATTTAAATATGAACTCTAATTTTTGGTTATTGTAACAACATATTTTTTTAGATGAAATTTTTTCGTGTCCAAAATTTAATAAATTATAAGACAAAATATTTTGTCATGAATTAGATACATTATTAGTGACGAAATAATGTGTCAACTGATAACTTTAAATTCGTGACTAACACTACTTAACAAATGATGCCAATTGATTTTTATTGTGGGAAACTTTAGTGGACAAAACATTGCTACGGATGCTTATGTTTCGTCACTAAAAGTATGTGTCTCATATATTTATGCACGAAAAGTAAATTTTGTCACTAAAAGAGAATAATTAGTGACGAATTTGATGTCGTAGTTTGTCATGAATTACATACACTACTAGTGACGAAACAATACGTCACCGATAACTTTAAATTCGTGACTAACACCACTTAACAATATGGCGCCGAATAATTTTTTGTTGGGAAATTTTTGTGGACAAAAATTTGCTACGAATTCTTAGGCGCGTGAAAGATATTTAGATGTCACGTAAGCCAAAAAGGTGCACAAAATTACAAAAATAAATTCGTTCAGGAGGTAATAGGACTTTAGTTTAGTTAAGGTGTCTTTGAGATTTCGGTCATAGTCTAAGGGGGATTGTACATTTCCCGTGACTAAGCCTCATTTGTTTGCACTTAATGGAGGTCTAAATCTAATCATTCAGATTCAGACCATTAAACGTGTTTGATTTTTAGGTCTGAATTTTAATCATTAAGATTCATTGCATTATGTCCATTTATTTCTTTTATAAAAAAAACCTCTTAATAGGTTTTAATGAGTCTGAATGAATCAGATCTATAACTGAGTCTTAATATCATTCAGACTCTATTAAAATAATAAGTGTTCTTTTCATAAACAAATTCTCTTCTGGATAAATTTCAAGTTTCTTTCTCTTCTTTTCCAATCAAGTACCATTTTTTCTTTCTTTTGAATTAGTAAGTTTTCATAATCTTTTACAAGTATTTATCTAATATTTCTAATATATAAAATATTCTTGGGTGAATTGATATATACGAAGAACTCTTCTTGTCATAATTCATTTGTTGTCAAAACTTCTTTGGAGGAAGTTATCATTGTTTCTTGAGAAAAAATTGTTTGAGAAAATAAATAAATCATCTTTTTTATAATCTTATTCTTGAAACAATTGTTTGAAAGAAGTATTTTTGGTTTGAATTATACTTTTATTGATGTAGTGTTTAATTTTTAAATTTAAAAAAATATTACGTAAATTCAGATATTGAAAAGAAACAATTTTAATGATTTAGTGTTCAGACATAGAAACTACATTTTAGTACTCAGACAAGTATTCAGATTCTAACATCTTAATCCTAATGTTAATCTTAATATTAAAAAATGCATTCAAATTCAGACCTCATAATCTTAATAAAATCAATGAAGCCTTAAATTGTGAATAACATGAAGAGGAGAACCTTTAATGAAACGCTACCTAGATAGGCTCTTGTGTCAATAAATAAATAATGAGTGAGAAGCCAAATGAATTATGGACCATTCAAAAAGAAAGAAGAAATATTTAAACAGTAGATTGCTTTATCGATCTGCGTATACATAGGTAATATGTTTTGCTATGATTCAACTTCTATGAAAATGAAACAGCATAAAAGTCGACATTAGACCAACGTAACAATGCAGTCAATAGAAGTTAAAAGAAATAAAAATGTAATTTGATTAATTGACAAGGGTTTGGTGCAACTCCACTAATAAGGTATGGTAGTTGTAATTTTATTGTATTTGTTCATCTTATTTTTTGACATTCAGTAACCATAATTGCGGCTTTAATACATAGTGTAGCCTATTATTTCAATATTATTCATTGACCAAAAATTATTATGTTATAAAGAAAATATCTACAAAATAATTCTTTAATAATGAGTGAGATTTGTGAAAAGTTAAACTATTTTCTTCATTGTAGCTACAATTTGGTGTCAAACTTAGATCAATCGAGTTCAATACGAATTAAGTCAAACTGAGCTTAATATAAATCAAGTCGAATCAAGCTAATTACAAAATATATCGAATAGTCCAACAGAACTTTGTTAAGATATCATCAATCTAAAGTCTAGTTGATCAAATCATAAATCTGCTCTTAAAAATCTCATTGCTATTACTCAAACAAGCATGAAATCGTATGCTTGCATATACTTGGGTTCTTTCAATAACTAAAAAGGTAGCATGCCTGAATCTAACTAAGGTTCGAGTTGGTGGCATCAAGAATTATTGAACTTATAGTAAAATGATTGATTAGGAAAGTATAAACATTAGAGTATTAGTTTAGACTAGTAATAGTATTCAAGTGTGATTGAACTATATATATTATTAGTTTAAACTAAAACCCAAACCCAAATGCATATTACTGTTGAATATAAAATAGATTTTTTCTGAATAAATAAAAGCAACAATAAATTCAAAGGTGAGTACGATTACTAAAGTTCTTTAGTTTTTTATTTATTATGGAGTCCCTTACTAAATTTAATTTTTTTGTAACACACAAATTTGTCTAAAAGTAACAATATTTTTTAAAAAAAATACTTCATGGACTGGATTAAAGAATAAGCATGAATTTATAATAATAATTTTTAATAATTATTAAAGCGATATATTACTATTAGTGTTAGTATACTCGATTAAGCTTAATGGATGATTATTATATGACTAAAGCTAGCCAATCAAATTGAGCCGAGTTTCTCAATCGAGTTTGAGCTTTGACCGAGGTGAGACTAGCCAAATTTTGATCGAAATAGAGTTAAGGCGAGCTAATTTTGACTATAATTAAATCATAAGTTGGATTAAAAGAAAGCTGAACCGAGTTAAGCTATGATTAGTCCTTCACTCATTGTCCTGACCTAAGTACATCAAAATGGGAGAGAAAGTAATTTTTATTTTCTATTTTTGTAACATGCATATTAAATAATGAAATACCTTTATAGACTTCTTTCGAAGTTTAATTTTGTAACACTAGCTTCTCTTATACCCCTTGTTTTAAATAATGTAACATGTACATTAAATTCATTATTACATAACCAAAGGTCACTTATCATCATTCATATAAAAAATCATAATCCAACTAATTTTCCCTTCGTATCACTACAACAAAAATAGTTTTACCGGCAACAAATAGACATACTAATAAAAAATGTTAGACGACATTAGTTAAGTGTCATTAGATGCAATTTCGCCAAAATTTTTAGAGACATATATATACTAATTACCGCTAAAAGTACATATTTAGCAACAATTGCTAATTAATTCTCAATTTTGATATAGTGAATATACACTTTTATTTAATAATAATTTGAATACTTTTTAAATATAAAATAAAGAAACTTACATCTAGAGGTTAAGTCTTAATCTTCTTCTACAATTTTCATCAATAAGCAGAGAAGTATTGATTTTATATACAGGGAAGACTTTGACATTATTAGGCACTTCATTTGAAGAAATACCAAGAATCTTGACTTTGATATTCTTGAAAAGACCCTCTATATACAATGAAGAAATATCTAAAACTTTTTTGTTTGTTTAGGTGTTGTTTTTTTTGGCAGGGTATAATCAAATTGTTCGAGTTAGAATTCTTCAAAACTCAATATATAATTTTCTTCGTTTTATTGGTTATTGCACTGATTGAAACTTCAATATTTTGTAGTACTATCAATTTCGTGTTGATCGATTCGATCTTTTTTCGAAGCAATCTAAAATAATGTAGTTATTTGGTGTATAAAATACATGTCACTGAAAATAAAACATTAGGAGAGGTTAGTGTTTGAAAAAGATGTGTGTGTGTGTGTTTAAAAAATAAGAGTAGTAAAAGAGTCTAATGGATAGGGTAAATTAGTAAGATCATATTTTTTTAAATGTTAATAGTAAATATGTTTAAAAGTTATTACAACTAAATTAAAACAAAAGAGAACTGTAATATTGCAAATAACAAGAGATATTAATGTTATGAAACTAAATTACGAGGAGTGTTTATAAAATTATTCTATATTAATATTATTACAAAAAAATATTTTATTTTTAATTTTTAAAAACATTGTTTCCCCTAAGTAGAAAGTCTTCTAAAGTTCTAATTATCATCTTTAATGATAGAAAGGAAGCAATTTTCTCCCTTACACATTCCTAGAAACATTAACATTTTTTTTTGTTAATCTCAAAAATAATACATACATTTTACAATTTTATTTTTTATTTTTTTAAATTTTGTGTTAAATTAAAAATATAACATAAATTAAAACGAACAAAGAATTTTTAGTCGGACCTCACTTCAGTAAGATCAGCAGTTTTGCATATTCATCTTTACATAACCAAAATATGCTTGATAGCATTTCAATTTTCTTTCCAATTTTATCACATAATTAATTAACTGATAATATAAGAAATCTAATAATATAATACAATATATAATGGCTATTGACTGACTTTTGCAATGTGATGGTTAAGAATTTAGAAAATATATAGCTGGCTCCACATCTACCTACCACTTACCACTTCATCATATAATATTGTACATTATAATTAAAAATAATATGTCCTTATTTAAGAGACCTTTTGTCAAATAAATTTAATGAATTTTCTCACGATATAATTACAATTTACAAACAACATCATGTTGATGATGTCCATGGTCCCCTATACCCACTATATATCTTTTGGTCCTACGTACCCAATATTTATTATTATCGTTATTTCTTTGTTCTCTATAACTTCATAATATCACTTAATTGGTTCATCATCTAAAATAACCACAATTTGTTTTGGTTTGTTAACATTAATTGATTAAATTCAACATCCCAAGCAGCCATGCTCGTGACAGTTTTAGTCGGTTGATTAAAACAAAGTTCAATTAAATTTTGATATAACAATTGATCTTTATAATAACATCACATTATATTATTTTGATTTCTCCAATGACCTTCATGTTATATTTTACTGATATTTGTTACAGCAGTACACTCTATATGTAAAATTACTCATTTAAAACCATAATACTCAATATGGTGTAATAACATACTATAAGAAATATATATAGAGAGAGAAATAGATATATATAAATAATGTCCATCAATTATGATTATAACTTCGACATTTACTTTTTTTAAATTCGTACTTTTTTGTATTAAACTATTTTATCATACTTTTGAATAACAACTAAATTTGATCTAAATGTCATATCAATAAGCATATATAACATTACCTCATTATCACTCAAACTATGAAATTTTCAAACAAACATTACCCACTAAAACAGAGTTTATTTGACTGCAATGATGTATACTCAGTACATAACAATTGTATAAGTATGCATTGTGTACACAAGTTATATCACAATTATTTTTTGATTAATTAAACAGTATAGACTAGTTAAAATGTATAAACAATAAATATTAGAATTGTTTCTTTTTTGTGGTGGGCTTTGTTGGACTATTGTAGCATTACAATTAAATATGTATATTTTATATTGGTAAATTCAGTGTTAAATAAATTGTTAAATTATGTTTTGAATTTGTCATCATGTAATAGATTTGGTAAAGAATACTAAAGTATTTTGTCTTTGCATAAATGAGGGAACCTTTCATTTTAATTTGAAATTACTTGGGATCAGATTTATATTTAACTTTTCTAGTTGGAGTTTCATAAGCATCGTACACTTCTTTTTTATGATAAAAATACTCTCTGCTTTTATTTTGAGGATTAAACTTAATTAGCGAGATTTCATTATTTTTTTTATTTACTTTAGACATAATATATAAATATATCTCTCAATAAATTAGTTTCGGCTCATATCTAAGCCCTTTAATTTTTGGTATGCATAAGTAGTCATTTAAGCTTGTATAAAGCTGAATAAATAAACACACACGCCCTACATGACATAACAATTGTAGAATGTCACATAAGACACAAAATCAACATGTACAATGAATGTGTTTATTTATATAATTTTATACAAATTTAATTGTCTACTAGTACACGCTTAAAGTTAAAAAATATAAATACTTGATAAAATCAGATTGAGAGGCATATTTATATATTATGCCTTTACTTTAGACGTGATTATGTGCTTAGTTAACCTAGTGGCACATAAATAATATGATAGGATGGTACTCCATTATATAAAATTTGAAGAAGAAGAAAAATATAAACAAAGGTCAAACCAATAAATTATGATTTTTGGTTCATGAGCTAAGCTTCTAGAAGATGAAACCAACCACTATGGTAACAAACCTACCCTTTTGCTTACAAAGTCCTTGCGGATGGATAGATTAGATAAATCAGTATTTATGCTTTGACCTCTGACTAAATCATTGCAAACAAAGCGTGTCTCATAACCTTACCACTATTTATATATTTTTTAAAAAAACTATACTATATACATAATTTAATTGGAGTATTAGCAAAGAAATCTTTAGCTAGTTCTACTAATTAAACCTGCTCCAATAGTATATTATATTTAGATAGGTAAGTATAACTCCATGACCAATGGTTGTTAAATAACTTAATCACCACATTTTTTGGATCTTTCTAGAAGTTGGAATAGGGAAATTAATATGATAAACATATGTAATTAGTCTTACAATTATTTAGATAAATCTTAGGCCATGTTTTTTTTTTTTGTTTGTTATTTTTTAGTAATAAAGTAAAACATACATCAAAATCAACGGCAATTAGACTATAGTATAATTATTTTTAACAAAATTAAGAGGCAAATAGTGATCCAACTTGTTTGTGTTTTGAAATTGTGACGGCCTTTTGATGACAGTTGCCATTTAATGGGTGTATTTCATAAATATTTTAAAATACCTTACATTACTTGAGTTATTTTAATTAATTAATTAGGTGGATTATGTTAGACTTAATCATCACGTCGAAAATATAGGTCAAATAAGATAGTACTAATTTAATTTAGATAGTACTAATTTAATTACTCTTTTATTGATTGTATCTCCAAAATAAGTAAAAATGATCTCAACACATGTGTCATTACAAGAAAATATTGAATTAATTATCAATAATTTCTAATAATTTTATCACTAGATAGCTTCTAACTAATTCAATGTTTATATAATGTGTAGTTGTATAAGTTTCAAATTCATACCTAAATAGAATTAGCATGAGCTATGAAATTTTTATTATTTAGATGATAACTTCTATAGACGTGTGATAAATCTGTCCCCTAATAAATTCTTATTTATTTCTACTATGTGATGGCTATGTGCGTATTTCAAATTACATTAACCTTAGAGAGGCCGCCCTAACAAATTCTAAGAAAGTAATACACAATTAAAACATATGTAATTGTCCAAATTAGTGCTTTACTTTATAGTTTTTTGTTAAAACATATTTTTGTCCTTATTTGCTATTTTCAACAACATATATTAATTATTGGTGGCTGATTAAATCAAAGAACCCCGGCGTAGAAACGCGCTGGGAGAATGGGCCAAACTGGAATCACTCAGATTTCATGCAATTTACTTTTATTGTATTACTAGAAAAGTAAATTATATGTATATTTCCCATAAAATCTCACTACAAATAATTTGAAAAATCTCCCCACAAAATTTGTCATTTTTAAAAAAATTATAATAGTGGTGTCTCAATCATTTTATTGTTTTCTTTATCAACACGGATACAAAATAATTGAATTTGTCAATTCAAATTTAGTTTGATGAAAGAATAACTTAGGAGATCTTTTGATCGAAAGTTAGAATTTCGTAAATAATAGTTATTCCATCTTCTTCCTAGCTCGCACATAAGAGAGTACATCAACTCTCTCATAATTTATACATGTATTAGTTACTGGCAATGGCGAAAACAAAAATTTTGTTAAAGAGAATTCGAGATTTAATATATATATATATATATATATATATGAAAAATGATTTTTAACTTATATACTTCGTGTTACTTTTATATACATAGTATAATTTTCTAATAAAAAATGTATAATATGAAATATTCTGAGCTATATATGGCTACGCTACGGCAGGAGGGTTTCTAAATTGCAAATAAAAAATAATAATAATTTTATATGAGAATAACTTTTTTCTAAGTATAACAATCATGTTTTACTGACAATAACAATTACACATTTCTCTAAAAAAAATCAGGAATTAAAAGACTATACATAAATTAATAAATGTATTATGTTAAAATAAGCATATTAATCGTTATTTCTTAAAAAAACTTATAAAATTAAAGTAGACAAATAAAAATAAATTTTAAAATACGAAATGACTCCTTTGAGCGTATTTTTTTCTTCTATTGATATTTGAATCCCGATTCTTAAGATTTATAGAATTTAGAATGAATTTTTTTAGAAAAATATTTGATGAATAAATAAAAGAATTAAAAGGAGGTCAAACAAGTCGGAATAAATTTACTTTACAGATGGAAATGAAAACAAATGTAGAAGGTCTGGAAACAGATATTTCTTACAAAGCTTCCTAAAATATCAAGTAATAATCCAATTTAAACAAAGTCAAACAATAAAGGGTGGGGGCAGCCAAGTCATTTTCCATTCCAATTAAATCTTTTTTAACTCCCTATTTTGCCCTTGTCCACTTCTTCATTAATATTACTCCACTCATTTATTATTAATCATATATGCACCTTTATTTTTATTCCGTTCAAAATAATATCATTATAATTATAAATAATTTCATTTTAAAATATTTTTTTTATTTTTAATGAAATGACTTTTGATCACATAAATATTTAAGAATTATTTTAAACGATAACAAATAATGTAACATAAAATAAAATGGAGGACATATAACTTTATCTCCACTGTCCTTAATACTTTTGTAAAGAATAATATTATTATATCCATATGTTAGACCCGTCAAAAAATTAGAAAACACGTACAACGAATTAAATACTATGGGAACGCAAGAATATATCAACTACAAAATATATACACTTAAATAATCAAATTTTTTTATTTTCATCGAAAAAGAAAAAATTACACAGTGCATGATATCAAAATGACATATATATAAAGGTATTCCCAAACTTTTTTCTGTGTGTCTTGTAGCAAAAGCAGTTGGATATTTTTGAATATTACAACTTTACTTTCTCCATATAAATCCTTACCCAACCATTCTTCCATTTCCATATCCAAATCCAAAAAAACTTTCATATTTTTTTTCCATACCAACAACAACATAGATATCGATTATCGATCATCGATCATCAAATCGAAGTATTTTTATTTAATTTACAACGATAAATGACAGTGATGAAGATTGGATGGGAATCACTTGTTCCTAGCTGTATTAAATCACATGAAAATTCGGAAAAAAAATCGAAAATAGTAAAAGTGTCCGTTACAAAACAAATTTCTTTTCATGGGATACCTGTATCGGATATTAGTTCATCCACTATATCCTCAGATCTTTCTATCTCCCTTGCTGGTTCAAATATTCATGCCTTTACACAACAAGAACTTAGAGTGATCACACAAAACTTCTCCACGAGTAATTTCATCGGTGAAGGAGGGTTTGGGCCAGTTCACAAAGGATTCATTGATGATAAACTTAGACCTAATGCTATTAAAGCTCAGCCTGTTGCTGTTAAAAACCTCGATTTAGATGGTTCACAAGGTCATCGAGAATGGCTGGTACGTACCTACATACAAATAGTTATCTTTTAACTGACGTGATAAATACCATATATTATTAGGTTCAATAATTAAAACGTGACGTGTTTTCTTTTTTTAATTGTGAACAGACAGAAGTGATATTTCTCGGACAATTGAGGCATCCACATCTAGTGAAGTTGATTGGATATTGTTGTGAAGAAGATAATAGATTGCTAGTGTATGAATACATGCCTAGAGGAAGCTTGGAGAATCAACTTTTTAGAAGTATGTTTTTTTTTTGTTTCATTAATTACTTTTTTGTTTAAATGTTTGTTAATACTTGATGAAGAAGGGAAGTAATTATTAAATATTTTAATAATAGTAATATGAAGAAGTCAATTTTTGTGAAAATTGAGGGTGGTTGTTGTACCATACTTTTATTTGTTTTACCAATTCCTACCTTATGAAAAGGAGTAGGTCAACTAAAGTTTAGTTACAAAGCAACTATCGGTTCTGTACGTAGAAAGTCAAAATATATATAATACTGAATTTTTTTAAAAATAATTTGCAGGATATTCAGTATCACTTCCATGGTCAACGAGGATGAAAATAGCTATTGGTGCTGCTAAAGGTCTTGCTTTTCTCCATGAAGCTAAAAAACCTGTCATTTATCGCGATTTCAAGGCTTCAAACATTTTGTTAGACTCCGTAAGTAGTAATTTCAATATATAGATAGATATTGTGCTATATATATTTTGAGTAAATTAAAACCCTAATTTTGTTGAACAGGATTATACTGCTAAACTCTCAGATTTTGGACTAGCAAAAGATGGTCCAGAAGGAGATGACACACACGTCTCAACTCGAGTCATGGGAACACATGGTTATGCTGCTCCTGAATACATCATGACCGGTAATTAATATTATATGTGACCATCTCATCTAAATGTTAGTATTATTGTGTGTTAAATATTTTTTTTTTTTTTTTTTTGCGTATAGGTCATTTGACTGCAGCTAGTGATGTATACAGCTTCGGAGTAGTACTATTAGAGCTTCTAACGGGTAGAAGATCTGTAGACAAAGGTCGTCCACATAGAGAACAAAACTTGGTAGATTGGGCAAGACCACAACTAAAAGATCCTCGAAAACTACGTAGAATAATGGATCCAAGGCTCGAAGGTATGTACTCAGAAGAAGGAGTTCAAAAGGCAGCATTAGTAGCTTATCAATGCCTAAGCCATAGGCCAAAAGCTAGACCAGATATGAGTAATGTCGTGACAACTTTAGAACCTTTAAAGGACTATGAAGATAACTCAATGGTAACATTTGTGTACACAGCTCCAACAGATGATCAACAAGTCAAAGAAATTACGAGTGCAAGTCCACATCATCATCATCATAAGAGAAGAAGTACTCCTTCATCGCCAACCATTCACTCTGAAACAACAATACACAAGAGATTAACTCCAAATTCACCATTGCAAAATGGTTTCAAGAGATCTTAGATGAAATAAATTATTATCAAATTGTATATGATATTTAGATAGAGAACCGTATTAATTCGTTACGCAACGTCCACATTATTTAATTTCATAGTATATACTTTAAATGTGAGCAAAAGCAAAGCTCTTTTTAATTAGATTTTTTATTTTAGTTCTCTTGAATGAAAGTTGTATTTGCTTAGCTTTTTTCTATTAAGTATATAATAATGATGGTGTTCGAACCAGAATTCTCAAGTTTAAAAGTAATGTACTTACTAATGGAGAACAATTAGAAGAAAAATTAGGACTTGATATCTACAAATATCAATCAATTAGCTATTAATTAATTAAAGGAAGAAAAGAAACTCGAATTCATACATGAAAATTAATATAGTCCTAGCTAGATTATCACTGGTAGTTTTTGTTCAGACTTATTGAGACTGAAGAAAATTTGAGTCTTTAATTTGAGAAACATCCTTTTTTTAACATTGAACTAGTATAACATCTCAAAAGGGACATAAGTCCAAAAAAAAAATCAGTATATTTTTGGAACTCCTTTTAAAAGCACTATTTTGGGTAAAAATTTAATCTGGTTGATGTTAATGTAATGGTCTTTAATTTGATGTTCAATTGTGTTTTGGACTTCTTACATTGTACGGGTGACAAAGACGGTGGCATGTACATGTATAATGTAAAATGTGATGTATCGGTATTATATTAGTAGTGTATAACGTGTATATATAGTGTATAATTATGTAATTAGACATGCATATACATTTTTATACATTATTTATACATTGCAACCATTTTTTGGTTTTTTGGGGGGGACCAACTCTAGTTTTCTCGAAATATTTCCAAATTGTAGATATGATCTCCTCTCAACGTTTTAAGTCTTTTAATACAAGGAAAAGGATCAAAATATTCCTCAATTTTTATTTATTAATTAACTTTACCATTACCGTTAAAATAAAGTTATCCATGCACCCACCATCTACAAACTTAACACATATACCTTTGACTTGGACGGAATCCCCCAATTAATTTCAATTGCCTAATTTCAATCAAAATTATCCGTTTAAAATGAATTTTCAACTAACCCAACCCCCAACTCATTATATTAAAGTTAAAAACAAATTAGATCCAATTTTTCAAATCAAAATCAAGCTTTTTTTCTTTTCTTTTTTTGAAAATGTTGGAATAACTAGTTATTCAAACTTCAGTTGCAATTGAAAAAGAAGAAAAGGCTTCAACTCCAATTCAATGGCTATCCATGAAACTAGTTGGAAACCGTTGCAGATCTCTTCAAAAGTCAATGTCAATATTTTAACAATGTTGTTGGTCATCTTGGAGGTTTAATTTGGTATGAGTTGGAGTCCTTATTATAATAGGTGGGATTAACTTTAAAGGAGAGACAAGATACTTGATTGAAATTAGAAGATTGAAATCAATTTTGGAGATTAAGTGGGTATATTTAGAGGGATCATGCATATGTTTAAAATGGGAATGTGTTGTTTAAAATAATTTAGGTTACTTTAGTTGATTTCTGTACAAAAAATAAGTTTATTAATGATAGGGGTAAGAATAACTTTATTTTAATAGTAAGAATAAAGTTAACTAATAAATAAAAGTTACGAAATTTTTTGATATTTTTTCTTTTTATATATAATTCACTCAAAATTGTGATTAAGTAAAATTTTAAATTAATATTACATAAATTAAAAAGAAAAAGGAAGAGTAGAACTTTACTGGACAAAGAAGAGTGGTGCAAACACCCTTCACCTCTTGCAAAAAGCAATTAACCAACCTTTGGCATGCAACATCTTCTAAATAATGAGAAGGCTCCTTTTCAGAATGGATGGAATTCAAAAATTCCCCAGCTATCTGCTTCTCAATATCAATATTAACTTCTTCCATGCTACCACCATTTTAAAGAAGGGGGAGGAATCTATCAAGACAACATGTGAAACCAAATAGAGGACCAAGACCATATAAGAAACCACATTATCGATTTCTTCAACAACCTCTATACTACTGAAATCTTAGTTTTCATCGAAATTACTCATTCAATGCTCTCTCCCCTAATATTCCCCCTTAAAGATGATGAAATCCTCAAAGTTATTCACTCATTTCATCTCCTTAAATTTTTTGAGACTAGACGAGCTCCACCACATGTTTTACCATAAATACTGGAACATTATTAAGGAGAAAACAATTACCTTCTACAAGAATGTTTTTGAAGATTCCTCTATACCTTCTAGTAACAACTATCTCCTCATGTGTCTCATCACATAGGACTTTGCATTACCAATTACAAGCTTGTGACCAAAATTATTATTAATTGTATCAAGCCCATTCTTCCCTCCTACTCCTAGTCAAGCCAATTTTCTTTTAAATAGTAGGGCTTCCGACAATTACGTTATTTTTCAGAATACTTTACCCGCGCTATGAAAAATGATAGGTGAAAGCCTTAACAAGATCTAAAAGATAGACATTAAAAAGGAATTGTATAGCCTAGAATGATCTTACATTAGAAACACATTCCATTATTTCAACCTCTCTATCAATATGTCAAAGCTCATAATTATGTCATTTTTCACCACTACTGTCATAGTCATACTTGTCAATTGGAGGAAAATTGATTATTTCCATTCTTCGGGAGTAACCAATCAAAAGGATCTCACATTTCTCTACCTCTTCATCATGATCATGGAAAGACTTTCAAGAGATATCGACAAGGCTTTCAATGACAAGCATTGAAACCCCATAAGAATTTTAATAAGGGGTCCAAAGTCTCTTATCTTTTCTTTGCTGATGACATTTGACTTATTTCCAGAGTTAATCAGAAGAATGACAATACCAATCATCCATGCCTTTTGCAATCAATTTAATCATAGAGTATACCACTCCAAATTCAAAACCATCTTCTAAAAAAGTTATACCAATCATGATCGAGACACTTGTTGAAGCATTTTAGGTATATGAGTTTCTGAATCGTATCTTGGCTTTTCTAATTTTTCACATAACTTTTAATGTTGACTTCCATTACATCATTGACAATATAAGGAGAAGACTAGCCGATTGGAAAAAAAAAAAAGATTCTAAACCTAACTAGGAGGATTGTGTTTGCAAAAGTTACCCTTAGCGATATTTCTTTCCATGTGATGCATTATATCGAAATAATCGACAAATTAATCGAGTACAGAGGGAATTTGTTTGAGGGACATTAGAGCAGAACAAAAAAGAAAAAAAATCACCTACTACATTGAGAGTGCATCACCAACACAAAATGCATGGGTGAACTGGCCTCTGGAAAAGTGATTGAGCTATTTATCTGTTACAATTTTAGCCAGTAGTTTGCCATATCTTTTAGAATATTTGGGTCTTTGACTCTTTCAAATCAACTGTGTACTCTTAATAATCAACCCATTCCCAGCCCACTAAGCAATTCTAACTAATTTTTAGTGGTCAGATTCAACTCCTCCAATTGCACAATCCAATCGACATCTAATTAGAAGCAACGACTCGGCCCGACCCAATTCTTATTCTAAAAAGGATAACATATGTTTATAGAAATAACAATAGTCCATATCCAACATTAACAGAAGTAACAACAAAATGATAGGACCCACCCAGAAACGTCAACAATACACAGCAACTAACGGCATATACAACATACCTGATGATTCCAATGACAATTATCATGGAAATTCTAATGATTACAAAATGCAGATGCAATTTCAAACAACAGTAAGCACTCCAACTAACATAACCTTCTTATTCCCCAAAATGGCAGCAAGAAAAGTAACACGCCACCCCTTTTCAGCTTTCCAACAACTTTAGTGTTATCTGTTGCTTGCCTTGGCCTTCAAATTCTTGAGTGTTATAAGGATGTTGAAAGATCGATACAAGAGAGAAAAGGTTAGAAATTCAAATTCTAATTTTGCCTTAATTCTTACATAAATCCCTCTCTTTTTCCAAAAAAAAAAATAATCAAACCCTAGTTTCTCCCTTTTATATACGTCTTTCTTTATTGTGGTTGGATTTTTTACTGCTATAAAAAATAGCATACCAAGAAATAGATACATAAGAAATACACCTCAAAGTAGAGAAGATACTTGGTTCGATCCATAGCCTTACTATCTTGTTTATTCAAAAATTATCATTATGCTCATGGAGGGATGCTCCCCTACTCTTTTTTCTCAGTTTATTACATTATAAAAGGTAAATCTTATCTCAGTCCATGTCTCTTTTATTCTTAATGTGTTGATTCATGACTATTAAAGCATTTAAATGTTATAATTTTGGGTGTATTTCAACGATTTGTTGTTTGTGAATCAGTATTTACTCATAATTTATTTTTTTCATTTTCAGTCTTTGTTGCTTGAGATTTGATGACCCCATTTGGCGTTGAGATTGATTATTAATTTCTTCATGTTTCATTGAGTAGTTTACTGCCTCTTTTTTCTTCTTTATGGTTTTTGCTCCTTCTACATTCAAATTTGAGTATCTTAATCCATCTGTTAATTGTTTCTACCTTTTAATATCTTGTTTATACAAGTGTTAATTATACATTCTTTGTTACCATTTATGTTAAGTTACTTTATTATGAATCTGTCTCAACAAAAGATGAGTCGATGAGCTATTTATTTCAAGCTACTAACTTTTCTATATCTAAGTTGGTTGAGGTTGCCCCTTCTCCCTTTTCTCTATTGACTTGGGTTCTATTACATCATTGTTTAGTATGCCTTTTTTGAATAATGTCATAGACTCTATCTTGTTTATTTTAGTCGAAATGCTTACCATTTGTAATCGAGCTTGTAGAATGTAAATTTTCATAGATTACTTGATGTCTAGATCACTGCTTGTTGTACTACTGTTTTCAAGGTAAAATTACTGAAATACACGTCTTGTGTTTTCCTTGTTTTCAATATCCCCTTATATTTCTAAAAATTTCTTATTTTTTAATGTATTCGAGCTACATATTAATGTATCCAAACAATATTTAATGTATTCGAGCTACATATTATATATCCAATTTATTTTATAATGTATACGAGCTAGTTTTTAATGTACCTGAGCTGCATAATATGTATCCGTTTTGTATTATAATGTATCCAAGATACTCTTTAATGTATCCGATTTGTGTTACTTTTTGAGGGATTAATATAATTACAAACTAAATAAGGATAGATTGTAATTTCATATTAAAACTATGTTATTTTCGTAAAATCTACTTTTTTCAATTGGCTCATTCATTAAAGTTTGGGAAGGGGGTGAACATTGTTTTTTATTCGAGCTCTCTTTGTAGTAATTTATTTATTTCTTTATTTCCTATCATTCAAGGTAACTTGTCGTCTTCTAAATTAATGGCTCATATTTATCTTTGAAAGTTTGATTATCGGTCTTAGGTTGTTGGGCTTATTATGGTGTAAATTTTTCAAAATAATAATATTTTGACATTTAATAGGATTCCTTAGCAATACTTTCAATATTTATCAAAAATGTAACAAACTAGAAGGAATTAGGGGAGGAGGGGGAGGGAGGATATTTCATATTAGATTAAGTTGCTCAAAATCTTTATTATTTTTCTTACAAAAGGTTATGAGACCTAAATTAGGTGGTCTCTTCCTTCTTCCTAAAGAGCCACTATTTGTCATCTCTTTCAAAACTAGTTATTGTTATGAAACTTTATGATAATACCTTAGAGTTTATGAAATTTTTTAAAATTTACAAAGTTGAACACCTATAGTTTTATATGTTATGTTGCATACTTTTCTAACAGTGTATTTATTTTATTTACCAGAATTGTGTATTCTATATTAAATCGTATTCATTCCAATATGTATCTCATTTGTATTTATATTCATACTAGTTTCTCATGTTGTATTTTTATATGATATTTGACATACTTTTCTCACAATGTATTTATTTTATTTACCAGAATTTTGTATACTTTCTTAAATCATACTCATTCCAATATGTTTGTCATTTTGTATTTGTATTCATTCTAGTTTTCATGTTGTATTTTATATAATTAAACTTTTATTTCTTTATTAGATCGTGTTCATTCCAATAAGTATGTCAAATGAATCTTTAGTTATTTAAGAAACATATTTGTATTCATTTTATTTTTTTATTGTGTATTTTATTTTTCTCTTCAAAATTATGTTTCTTTTCCTAAATCGCATTCATTCTAATAGATATATTATTTGTATTTGTATTCATTCTAGTTTGTATATTGTATTTTGTATAATGATATAAATGTATTCAACAACATATTAAAAAATGTATTCAACATCAAACAAAATAAATATATATATGAATTTCTAGAATCTACAAAATCTGAAAAATTAAAAGAGAATCACAAAAAAATGAAAATTATAGATATATGATGAATATTTAAACAAAATCATATGAAAATTGGAAAATTCAACTTGAAATTGTAATGTGTATACTCGGTGCTTTAAACATCAAATCAAAAAAAATAACTTCGGATGATGAAAATCACCTTGTCAATTGAGAAATTTGCTTGAATTAATAAATAGTTTTAGTTTAACAACCAAAAATTTCTTGGTGAACAACAATTTAGCACCTTGAAGGAATCTAAACTTGAAAGGTGAGTTATGGTGAAGAAACGTGAAATGTGGGAAAGAAATGTGAATGGTAGTGAAAAAAGGGTAAATTGTATTAGTTTATTTTTTGTAGATTGAGGACATGTTGCAAGCCTCTAAAATGTCCAAAATTGGATTGTATATGTTTGTATACATTGATACACAAGTCAAGTGTTAAATACCAAAGTGCAAGGCTGGAAGACTAGTTTACTGGTGTATAGAGGGAAATTGTATACATGTTGTATATAACAGTATAAACAGGATATTCAACAATATACAACATTTGTATATGTTGTATAAACGCAGCAGAAATGTGTCAAAAGCCCACATATTTGGCAATTATTTTGTTAGTTTTTAAGCATGTTTGGCCCAATTACATGTTAATTTAGGATAGGGAAATGGGTCAAAAGCCCAAACATAGCGATCCAAATGCACTAAGTAGCAGATTATGAGGAAAAGTGGTTTTGGCATTTTAGTTTTTTAAGGATAGGTACAAATGGGTCAAAGGCCCAAGAAATAGAATTAGGCTCAAGTACTAGTCCAGACAGATTTGGTCCCAAAATCTCTCTTTATTATATTGTAAAATTATTTAAATATTACTTGTTTATTTCTTAACAAATCTTAAGGTTTAGCCTAATTCCAATCTCTTCAAAGATGAGTCATTTCGTATAATTTATTTAAAACCATTTTTTAATTAAGTAAATGCTAATCTTTTTTCTTTATATTTTATTTTTCTCATATATATATAGCTTTTATTATGTAGTCATATTTAAAGACGAAAATATTTTTTCCTTAAATTAATTTTAAGTATAGAAGTTGTTTGTAGCCTTAAAACAACCAAGCATGCCTTCTGTTTCCAAGTTTTTAGCCAAATATTTTAAACTGATGTTACGGACATTTCAAGTGCTTTCAAACCCTTCCTGAAATGATAATGTGAATTCTGAACCTCTTAGTTATTTTCAATTGATTTTCTATTTTTAATTTTTTAAACATCAAAAAATTTCTTGATTTTTCTTTAAAATTAAGTAGCGACTATTTTCTAAATATAGAATAAACTTTTAGAATAAAACAATATCATGCAACTAAATGGTGCATAATGCAACCCTAGCCTAGGAGGTTTAGGGGGAGTGATAAGAAACCATCTAGATAATATTTTCCAGTGTCGAATTGTGACACACAATATTATTAAGGAACATCCCTTTATAATGGGTGAACCAACATCGATCACGCCTTAGCGTAATTGCAATTAAATAAATCCTTTAAAGGAAAATAAACAAGTAAGATTACATACTATTTCTACAGTTCAAAAATTAATATAGAATAATATTAAGACACTTCAATCCAAAATACCTATACTGACTTCAAAATTTCATGTAAAACAAAAAAAATAAGAATCTTTCAAATTACCAAGTAGAATATAATGGAGAAGTTAATGGAACAAAGTGGGTGAAGAGGCAAGCGATCCATAAATCAAACTTGGTTGAATGACCATTTTAAATAATAATTAATAATTGAATTAATGTTTTGAGTTAAAAAAATTGACTAAATGTATTTTGCCTAATTTTCCCTTATGCTTTCCCCCCTACCTTCTTTTTTTATATATATATTTAATTCTCACGTCTAAGTTAAATGATTTCGAATTTGTGCAACTTAGGGTCCCATTTCAGAGAAAGAGTTCTCTATGATAAATTTTTCATATTCAAAATTCAAATTCGTAACCTTTAATTAAGGAACGAACAATCTCATCAGAGAATATAAAGTTTATCCTTTATTTATTAGTTCTTCTATTGTCTTAACTTTTGTTTTTTCTAAGTCTTTTTGTTCTGCAAAAAATTATGATAAGCAAACCAAAGGGATTATATCATTAGGTTTCTTTACTTTCAAGGTACAAAGCATGAGACGTGAATGATTATTAGATTGTAAAGCATTGTTGGGAGGAATGCACAATATGCTACACTATCCCATTTCACTAATGATTATTTATGGGATAATTTAATATAATTATTAAAGGAAATTATACTATTGTTTAGTGCTTCATAAGTGTGTAAATTATTTTTTTTTTCTGCAATTATGGTTGTCGTGAAAAAGAAATATTGGAAAGTTCTCTAATATTATTATGGAAAAATTACATAAATTAATACATTTTAAAAAATAATTATTGATTTTAGCGATACTTTTTGTTTATTACCATTTATAGCAATGCTTTGTTAAATCTGTAATATGTATTAAACGTGAATTATGTATGCAATATATATGAATTATAATTGTTTTTTTTAAATATATCATGTTTGTTTGGTAAAAAATGTTACATAGTATTATAAGTGTATTAAAATGTGTAATAAATATATCATTTATCATTAAAATTTGTATTATATATGAATAATAAATTGTTCTTTGTAATATGTAAGTTTCCCTATTATTATATGTTTTTTGTTGGACCCAATTTGGATCAAAGAGGTGAAGCACTTCTACTTAAAAGCCCATGTAGCACAAGGTATTCCAAGTGGTAGGGTCATTGACCCCTTTCATTACAAGTTTACAAATTACCAACAATAGTGTTACATGAGCACCATCAGACAAAAAAAAAAAAATTGACAAACTGAATTTATGAAATAACATTATATGATATGATTTAGATAATTATATTTTATGGGTATAGTATAGTTTCTTATGTAGCTTTTTATTTTGTATAAAACGTTTTCTTATAAATTTGTATTATATTTTACTTTTTCATTAAATAGTAACAATAGCCTAAATATGATAACAAACATTTACATAATTCCATAATTTAAGCTAAACATTCAAAATCAAATATTTTTTCAAAATAGAATTCTATTGTGGATGAAAATTCATACAAACTTGTTTCTCGGAAACTAAACTTTTTAATGTATATAAAGTTTATATACGAATGTAAATAAATTGAATATAAATTGTTTAATTTGCACCAAATTGTAAAGTAATTGTGTATATATATAAACACAATTCCCTCAAGCAGTTCTGTATATAATAATGTAAAATACAAAAAAATTGTGATTTAAAAATATATTGTTATACAAATAATTGTACCATATTTTTTAAAGTAATTGCTTATATACATATATAACTAGTTGAATATAAAAAAAATGTATATGTATTAATAAAATTTATATACGAATGTAAATAAAATGAATATAGAAATATATTTAAAAAAATGCATATGTATAAACAAATTTATATACGAATGTAATAAAATGAATATCAATTGTTTGATTTGTATTATATTAATCATTATATGCATACATAAGTAATTGTATATGTATAAATAAAAATATAAATATAGTACTTGTATATATACAAATCCCTCAAGCAGTTTTGTATAATAACGTAAAATACAAAAAAATATGATTTAAAATAAATTTTTATTCAAATAATTGTATAATTTTTTAAAAGTAATTACTTATATACATATATAACTAGTTGAATATACAAAAAAACTTAAAATATAAATATAAAAATATAAAGTACCTTGATCAGCTTTATATATAATAATTCATTTTACAAACAACTATATACATAACATTCAAACAGGTAATTCTTACAGATTGAGATGAATCTGTAATATGATGAGATAGAAAGATTTTTTTTTAAAAAAAGAATATGAAAAACTAAGAAGGATAATACATATACAATTGTTGAAGAAGGAAAAAAAAAACAAAAATGGATTCATGAGTTACCTACTGAGAGCAAGACAGAAGGAAGTACGTTAAATCTTATGAAATTGAAATTCAAAATAGAGTGGAGTGATTTTAGAAGAAAGAGATTCAATAGGGATAGAAGAGATAAAATTGATTTTATATAAAACTATAAATAAGTCTTTTACTGTTGGTATACAAATAGGTCGTGGGTCCCATTAATTATGACAAAAAAATAAAATTATTTTATTAAGAGTAAATAAATTAAGCTAAACCCTTATTAATTAATTACTTAGCATAGTTTGCCATCCCATGTAATTTTTCCTATTTTTAAAGATAATTAATTAAGTAAAAATTATGCAGTTGATTAAATTTATATTATTTAATTAGTCATCATAGTTATAGTTTGCTATAATTACCACTTACGATTAATTTTAAGTGTTAATTATGTAGACATGGTTCGAATTTGTATAATTCGCCACATTTGTATAATTATTTTCACGTTTGTATAGTTCGCAACTAACAATTCTTTAGGGGTGGGTGTTATGTCCTTCGTTTCGGTTTAATAAAATTTCAGTTCAATTCTTCGTTTTTCGGTTTTAGAAAAGTGTGGAGTTAATACCTCAGATGGTCACTCAACTTTGCACTATTCTCTCAGAAAGTCACTCAACTTTCAATTTTTCCTCAAAAGTCACTCAACTATGCACTATTCTCTCAGAAAGTCACTCAACTTTCAATTTTCCCTCAAAAGTCACTCAACTATACACTCTTTCCTCAGAAAGTTACTCAACTATCCACTCTTTCCTCAGAAAGTCACTCAATCTATTAAATTATTTTAATTAAAATTTATTTATATTAATTATTTATATAACAAACCAAAAATTTTAAAAAATAAATTAAATCATTTAGTGATCCACCCACCTAACCCGACCCATTAAAAAATATGATATGACCCATTTTATTTTATCTTTAATCCTAAATTAATCCCTCTCTTTAATCCTAAATTAATCTAATCCTAATTCAAGGTTAAAGAGAGGGATTAATTTAGGATTAAAGATAAAATAAAATGGGTCATATCATATTTTTTAATGGGTCGGGTTAGGTGGGTGGATCACTAAATGATTTAATTTATTTTTTAAATTTTTTGATTTGTTATATAAATAATTAAAATCAGTAAATTTTAATTAAAAATAATTTAATAAATTGAGTGACTTTCTGAGGAAAGAGTGGATAGTTGAGTGACTTTCTGAGGAAAGAGTGGATAGTTGAGTGACTTTCTGAGGAAAGAGTGGATAGTTGAGTGACTTTTGAGGAAAAATTAAAAATTGAGTGACTTTCTGAGAGAAGAGTGCATAGTTGAGTGACTTTTGAGGGAAAATTGAAAGTTGAGTGACTTTCTGAGAGAATAGTGCAAAGTTGAGTGACCATCTGAGGTATTAACTCGAAAAGTGTGCACCATATTTCAAACCAAACTAGATCGGTTTGATTCGATTTTTTTACTTTGATTCGATTTAGTTCGGTATTTTTAAATAAATTTCGGTGTAAATAAAAATAAAGATAGAATATGATAAAGTAATAATTGTTATTCACTTCAAACTTCAAAGTAACAACTAAATGTCTAACAATAAAAGGTAAGACCATCAATTTGTTGTTCACACTTCAAAATAACAACATAAAATGAAATCATAAAATAGAAAGTAGAAACACCAAGTTGCTGCTCAAACTTGAATTGATTTGTATTTTATTTAGTTTAGACTTTAGGACTTTAGGATTTACTGTTTTGTTATTTAGATTTTTGCTATTCTAGTTTAGGCTCTAAATATGAAAACTGAAATGGACCAAGTAATGTTAAAAAATTAAGTAATATAATATATCTTTTTTATTTTTTTTTAATAAAACTTCAATTCTTCGGTACATCGTAGTTTTGAGACCATTACACCGATTCGAACCGAAGAATCAAAGTTTTGAAGAAAAAAAACCGACACCGAACCGAAACACTGAAGAACCGATGCCGAAGAATCGAAATTTTTGAATCGGTTTGATTTTTCGATTTTCCTATATTTATACCCACCCTACAGTTCTTTGTTTGATTTGTATTTGTATACAATGGTTTGTATTTGTACATGACAGTGATTTCCTTTGGTTTTTCATTTTTTTCACCAGATATATTCAATCTTTTTGTACAATTGTTTAAAGTTCAGAGGTTTGTGTTTGTATAAATTCATTATTTTGAGTTTTATCATATTTGTATAATTTCAAAATTTGTGCTACTCAATTATACAAATATACACAATTTTACAAACGTACCCATGAATTATACGAACAAGGTGCGAATTATACAAATTATTGCCCTCTCACTCACCTCGCTCCTCCCTCTCTCGATCTCGCTCGCATCTCTCCTCCCCCAACATGTAGCTACGACTCGTAATTAGCAAACTATTGTTATAGAGCCTAGTTAAGTTATTTGAGTGACTATATGCGGAACTTTCTCAATTAATTAACGATAATAAATATATATTTTGCAAATGTAATTAGCCATTTTTGTAAATGTTTCTACAACTCATAACAATATTGGATCCAATGACAATCAACTAATGTGGATAAAGACTTTAATATTTTTAATTAATATACATATTTATTATCGCTAAAAATAATTTTTATCATAGAAAAACAAAAAATAGCTAAAGAAAAATTGTATAAAAAATTGAAGGTCGAAAAAACTAATTATTTATCGTCAAAAGAGTAAATATTATCATTCTCTCATAGTTCTTTTTTGTTATCATTCATTTATTTTACTCATTCAGTGTATTATCTTGAAATAATTATACCTATTTCTAGCATGTTAATTTTATCCGTATTTATCTAAAGTATATGAAATATTTTTAATATAACAATAATCATATGAAAATAACCATTTATTTTCCTTAAAACTTTGACATCGGAAGACAATTTAGGAAGTGAAAGAAGATGGCAACGGTGGGAGCAACATTAATTAGACCACACATGCTCTCTAGCGTATAAAAGTTTTTTTTTTTTTTTGGTTTTATATTAGTCAACTACTTTATCAAATTTAGAAAAGGATCGTCCTTAAACTATTCAAAAAGGTCTAGATATATCATCCGTTTAAAGTTTGGTTCAATCATGCTTTCGCCGTCCAACTTTTGGTTCAAATATGCCCTTATGGACGTCAGTTGTCATGTTGGACATATTCAACTCATTTTTCATTTCTTTAAATGTCATATGGAAATGTCATGTCATTTTGACTTTGCCACATAACATTTATATGAAAATTGATAGATATTCGGACTCATAAATGTCATCCGACCCATAAACAAGCTCCTTTTAAATTCACTATCCGACCCATTTTTAACAATTTTGTTTAATTTTTATTATTGCGATAAATCTCGAAAATGAGTAATTGATTAATAAAAAATAGGAAAAATAGGAAAAAAATATATAATTAAGGCCAAAAATTCACAAATAAATATAGTAACCTTAAATCTAACATTTTTTATTTTTTTTAATTTATTTTTTTTGATAAATCTCGAAAATGAGTAATTGATTAATAAAAAGTATGAAAAGTATGAAAAAAAATATAAATTAACGCCAAAAGTTCACAAATAAATATAGTAACATTTCAATGTACAATTTTTTTAAATTTTTTGGCAAATCCCGAAAATGAGTAATTTATTAATTAAAAGGGAAAAATATGAAAACAAAATAAAAAAAATATACGTCAAAATTCACAAATAAATATAGTTAACTTAAATTCAATAATTCCAAAAACTTTTTTTATTTTATATTTTTTCATATTTTCCTATTTTTTATTTGTGAATTTTTTGCGTATTTTTCATATTTTTTGTTAATAAACTCATTTTTGGGATTTGTCAAAAAAAATTAAAAATTAAAAAAAGGTTGAAATTGTTGAATTTAAGGTTACTGTATTTATTTTTAAATTTTTGGCGTTAATTTTATATTTTTTTCATACTTTTTTATTAATCAATTACTCATTTGAGGAGTTATCGAAAAAATAAAATTTTTAAAAAAAGTATTTAAATTGAATTTAAGGTTACTATAATTATTTGTGAATTTTTGGCGTTAATTTTATACTTTTTTATATTTTCCTATTTTTTATTAATCAATTACTCATTTTTGAAATTTATCGAAAAAATAAAAATTAAACAAAATTGTTGAAAATTGGTCGGATAATTTATTTAAAAGGGGTTGATTTATGGGTCGAATTAGGTGTTTATTAGTCCGAATATCTTTCCATTTTTAAATAAATGTTACTTGGTAAGGTCAAAATGACATGACAATTCCATGTGGCATTTAAAGAAATGAAAAATGAGTTGGATATATATGTCCAACATGACAACTAACGCCCATAAGGGCATATTTGGATCAAAAGTTGGCCGGAGAGGGCATGAGTGAACCAAACTTTAGACGGAGGATATATCTAGACCTTTTCGAATAGTTTAAGGGCATATTTTACCGATTTTCCTTATAAAAAATATATATTCAAAATTATTTGTCCATTTAATAGACCAAGATAAATAAATTGTTTTTTTTTTCATTGTACCTCTATAATTGATATGATTTGAAAGTTTAAAACAAATTTAGAAGTTCCAAAATTTTCCTTTTTCCAAGAGTTCATTAGTTATTTTATATCTTCTCCAATGGGTATCTATTCATATGTCCTATGCTATCAAGCCTATTTTCATAATTTTTTCAATGGGTTCTTTCTTAACTATTAAAATGTGAAGTAATTAACTAATAAGTTATTGATATATGATATTTTTTTCTTCTTAATGAAAAAATATTTATTGACGAATTATTTTTTACTATTATATATACCTTTGATAGTTCTCACTCTTTTAAAACAAATGCATTCATGAACTTTTTTTTGAAAAAAAAATTAAGATCAAATAAAAAACATATAAATAATTTATTTTCAAAAAAAATGAACGTCGCCTGAGAGATTCGAACTCTCGCGGGGAAACCCCATGTACTTAGCAGGCACACGCCTTAACCACTCGGCCAAAGCGACATATTTGTTTCTTATGTCGGTTTGTATTATAATTAAGGAAAACATGTCATCATACCATATTATACTTGAAATTATTTAGAGAGAATTTCAAACATAATAAGTCTTTATAGTTATAGTTTCGATAATTGTGTTTCATAACTATGGTTATTTGTTACGGAAATTGTCATTTGTATATTTTTGTTTGTTTGATTTTTCGCTTGTGAATGAATATACAAATAAAGTAAGCATATATATACAAATTTTGTACTTATATATTTAGAAATCTTTTAGAGATTCGTTTGTATATTTTGCTTGTCAATTTAGAGACAAGATAGTTTATTATGATTTTTTCATAAATCATATACAAACAGATAGAAATATATACATTGCAGCCTCCATAGCAAACAACTATAGCTATTGAAGTAGTCAAAAAGCTAATTATAAGTATTTGAGAATAGAGATTGTTTTTTATGTAGGAAACATCTTACTAGGATTAACATGAAGAAAAGGGGAAGATAAAAGATCAACTAAAAGCATCTTTCCATGTGAATGTTAAACTTTCTAACAAAAGCAAAAGTATGAATTGGAAAAGCAACCTTTGTGATACTATTAATCAGTCATGGAGGCAACTAGGCAAAATGTTCTTTCTCCTTGAACTTCTAAATTACTGCCACTCCAAATGGTTAAAGCATTTATGATAACCTCATCTTTCACACAATAGTTTGACTATCTTATGTTTTACATTAACTAGAATGAAATATATAGCTACTTGAGTTTGTAACATTTCTTGTGACAATTCGAATATAATCAATATCGAAGTCAGAATTTTCATAAACAAATATCAAAATTTAAAAAAATAAATTTAAAAAGAAGTCAGATAGTAGCAATATGCAATATATATATATATATATATATATATATATATATATATATATATATATATATATATATATATATATATATATATATATATATATATATATATTACACGATATAACTCCACCACTGGATATTATATTATTCTATATATATATGGGGCTTCTGATTGCTTAAAAGTCAAAAGTGCATTTGGAGTACTAGTCCAATATTATTCGTGAAAAGATAGGGAGAAAATTATTTTCACTCTTCTAATACTAGCACTGTGTATTCTATTATCCAACTCCACTAGGATTTGCAAAAACTATTATTCATTGTGTGCTTATCAACTTTCATCAATTATTTTGTGATACGGTATTATCGAAATCCCTAATTAAAAATTAAAATATTATACTCAGTTTTCTTTAAAAATTTAGTATCTGAAATTCACATGTACTGCAATTAATGACAACACAAAATCATGATCACCTACTGCTACAACTAATATATTCTATGAATTTAATAAAAGTGTAAAAGGTACTCCACTAATAATTGGATGGATTGAGGGAGAAAAAAAAATTGAACTTGTAATATATTGTGCAGGATAATGGAAGTGAAACACAGCTTGATATTCCATGATTTGATGAATTTGGAGGATGTTAGCTACAATTTGGTAATGAGATATTTCACTAAAGGAGTAGGAGATACGTAAATCTCCTTTTAAAGTAAAGTGACAACCCCTTTATCCTATGTCCATTACTAATAATAATACTAATAACAATATATAGTTTACATAAAGTTGTTGTGCCCTTATTCCACTAACGAACTTGTTAAATGTTGCAATCAAAATCATGTGTGTAATTTATTTAAACACTTAACAATTAATATTTAATGTTTGTATAACATTTTAAATAATGTCAGACGCATGATCGAATATATATACACATACCTAATTACTAACTTTTCCGTATATTTCAAAGAAGACAAAATATAGGGCTGAAAAATAAAGCACTCATTATTGAACTTTTAGTAAGAGTCCAGAATTAATTCCATTAAATATGAGAAAATTACGCTATATATTATGTCATGCTATCTCACAATTATTTCGGATCGTAATAATAAGTCTTTCTTAATTTTACTACGTGTCACATTCTCTTTTGTTCCTTTTTAGTAGATCTGATTTTATTTTTTTGCGATGGAACATGTAAACACGAAGAAAGAGCTCGTGTCTAGGCATAAACTAGTGTGGCTAGTATTTTTTTTTTTAACTTAATGTTTCTTGGATCCGGCTCCTCTTCATTTCTCTACTCTCCATTTTCTCCAAGTTTCTATTTGGATTAGTGACACATGACATAGATTAAAATAAATGATTGAGATTTAATTTCCAAAGTAAATCTCTAACCATGATAAAATTAATAAATACATTATATATTAAGTATTAAAAACTATTATAATATAACTATTTTAGCAACATATTATGTTGTCCATAAATATAGGGGAAAAAATTCTCTTCCTAGATTTCTTTTATACGTAAGATTTTTTTAAATTTTCTTTTAAATAATCTTTTTATCTAATTAACTGAATAGAAGTATAGAAACTATAATTAACTATCATATGTACTGGTATCACCGTACTTGTAATCTTATTATGAAATTGAAATTAGTTTGTTAAAATGGTTTGATTATCGCTTGATAATTTATTAATCACGGATAAATATGCTTTTAACAAAAGATTACAATAAAAATATTATATAAACGGAAAAAGAAAGATCCTACTATAAAAAAAAAAGGAAGAAAACTTTTTTTTCTATAATTATGGACAAGATAATATGAAGTTATATTAGAATAATTTTTAATACTTAATATATAATGTATTTATTAATTAAATCATGGTTAGCGATTTACTTTGGAAATTAAATCTTAACAATTTATTTTAACCTATGCCATATGTCACTAATCCAAATAGAAACTTGAGAAAAATGGAGAGAAGAGAAATAGAGAGGAGCCGGATCCATGTTTCTTATGTCTCTTTTTACTTATTAAATTTTAACTTGGACTATCTATTAGAAAATAGTTATAAGTACATTGAGTTTACTATTTTACCCTTATTAATTGACAAGATATCAAATACTCTCTATATTTACTCATAACATTTTTCAAATATATTAACTCAATATTAATAAATTGAGAGTATAATAGGAGAAAAAAAAATTGTTCCTTAGGACCCTTGGCCCCAAAAATATCTAGGAAAAACGTGGAAAGTGGTGTTTGGTCATATAATTTGGTATCCTAAATTTCGATATACTAGAAAAATTAGTATTATTTGGGCTAAATTCTAATATTTGAAAATTTAAAAAAAATCAAAAATTACCCCAATTTTTTATATTTTATAAAAAAAATACTCATTATTTATTAACTCCAACAGATATTTGTTTCTACCTTCTTCGAAAAATTTTAAATTCTAATTTGAGCTATAAAATTGAGAAAAAAAAAACAATTTGTGTTTAATGGGTTATAAGTACTACTGAATCAATGATAAGCATGCGACTAATATATTGTCTTGTCTATATCATTATTTGTATTGTTGATTTTTAACAATTATATTCATATAAGGTTATTTTTTTAACAGAACATACATTATAAAATGATAATATAAATTTATGAATATTTTAAATAATTTTTAGAACTTGGGGGCATAAGTCATATTTTTAAAATAGATAAATATTTTTAAAAAAATTTGAAACCAAACGCATGATAGAACTTCACTCAAATATAATTTACCATGAATATTTGAGAACTTAAAGCTAAACACTAACTTAGTTTGTTAAACAAATTAAAAAATTAAATTAAAAAATAATTTCCAAATAAATCAGATCGAAGGTAGTAAACGTTTGCATGGGGAAGATGATACTACTCAAAGTCCTAACTTTAATTAATATTATTAAAATATGTTTATGCATTTATTCTGCTTACCATATAAGAAAAGTAATGGAAAAGCATTTGCCGTTCATTCTCAAGCAAGTTAACACACTTGGCATATGCACCTAAGAATGTGGCCATTTCGAAGCAAGATAAATCTAAGTTTTCTTAATAAAAAACATTTTAACTATGTCTGAAGATATAGAAAACCAAATCAATCTAAGTCGATCACAAATATCAACCTTGAGATACGTTATTATCCCTTTGGGACACTCACCTCCGATTTAAAAGGGGACTTATAAAATTTTACTAGTCTAGAAATTAATTATGTACATTCTAGTATACAATATTACATATCTTATTAGATTTTGGTATATTTAGATGTGTCTACATGCATAATATTTCGAAATACATAGATAAAAAATTAGGTGCAATTTGTTCTAAATACATTCTATCCAAGTGATTCCGCATGTATTTGGATATACAAAAATCTCGTACGTCTCTCTTGACTCTCTCTACATCTCGCTCGCCAATCTCCTATGAATTTAGTATTTGAGATACATGTGAATTATACCAAATACATATAAATACATGATTTAGTGTGTATCTAGTGTGATTAACATGTATTTGGGATATATAATGGATCTTCCTCGCCTCTTTTCTTATTTTAATGTATGTGGTAGCAAAAATACATGTATTTAAGTATATCTTTCTCAATATATGATAGAAAACTCTTAATGAATGATAAGATATGTAATATTTTAAAATATAGATAATAATAATATATATGATAGTAAAATATATCTAATTATGTAGCTTTTCCAAATAAAAATAAAAATAAGAATGAGGAGGGTGATATGAAAACCTATAGTACTAGTGTAAAAAGATTTCTATATTTACAAAATCACTTAAAATATAATTAAAGATAGTTATTTATTACAATAAGTAAATTTAGGATTGTGAGGGGTTGCACGGTTGGTTCCGTTGGATTTTACATATTATCGATTTGATTTATTAATTTTTTATTTTTAAATAAACAAATTAATATTTAAACTAAATAAGATATTTTTTATCAAGTTTTAGTCTTTAACTGTTCTATTTTTTATTTAATCATTAAGAAAATGTTCATTAATAATCATATGACTTCTCCAACAATTTGACGGAGAAATAATAATAACTCAGATGAAAAGAATTATTCAAGTGCAAGGAAAATAATGTGAATTAAAGGTTAAAAGACAAATGACTAATAAAGCAGTAGCAGATCCAAAATTGTCAATAACAAATATAATTGTCATTAAGGGAGGTCAATGGTTGGAGTAAAAAAATATTATTATAAGGTTACTATATAGGCTTGCAATAATAAATATATAACCAAATTTTGAACTCTATATATAATGTCTTTTTTCGACGAAGGCACCACCCAACGTGTGTGTCCTATAATAAGATATTGATACTAATATTAAATAATTACTGTGTATAGGAGTAAAGTAGTAAATTACTATTGTCTTAATAGGTTATTGATTTGTCAATCCCAAGAGTATTCAACAATGTTTAGGAGATTACCTAGGAATATCACTTATGTTTGTCTTAAGACTATAATATCACCCAACTTTACCTATTTTTCTCAAATTATACTTGACACAAAGTTGAGAAAAATAGGCAAAGTTGAGAAAAATAGGCAAAGTTGGATAATATTATAGTGTGCTAAAACAAACATAAGTGATATTCCTATGTAATTTTCTAAACATGGAGGACTATCTAAGGAAATTACTCCAATTCAAATAATAATAAAAATCAATATCAAACCAATAATTCAACTATATCCCTTTTTTCTTATTATAAAACCATTAAAAACTCATTAACCCAATATCATTCTATTTTGTTTGATTTATTGGCCCATTGATTTTTGCACACCTCTAAATAAATTGGTAATCTTAAAAAGGAATATGTATTTCATATATCCTAATTTATGTAATGTAACGTATTCTTTTTTAAAAGAAAATATTTTCAAAAAATGATCTTTCTATACTTAAACTACACAATTTTGCACTTAATTAGATAATTTATAATTATATAAATACATAATATCATTCTTATTTTTATACGATAATCTTTTTTTTTTAAATTAAACATATGCGAGTGGGTATTAATTATCCCTCCTTTTAACTCATATAAGAGAATAGATTGACATTTTAAATATTTTACAAATTTAAAAATATTTATCAAAATTAATGGAGATTAGATAATTCTGAAACAAATGTGAATCATTCTCATTTGAAAAATATGTTATTAACTATACTCAAATTATAGGGATCAAACCTAAATTACTTTAATTAAAATATTATTTTAATTTAAAAAATACATTACTAATAATTCTCAAATTATGAAAAAAATTCCAAAAAAAAACAAAATAAACCTCACATTATTTTTCAATAAAATATTCAAGCTAAAGCGCGTGGAGAGTCACAAGTTACAAGACAGTTGTTTTTAAAGTGGAAGCGTGCGTTATTTTTGTGATGTTAGGAGTTTGTGCCATCCCGTCCTCCAATGCCGCCTCCATAAACGGTTACTCCTTCGGGCCCCAGCATACAATATTCTTCTACCAATAGCTATTTTATTCGTTTAATAATAATTATTCATTAAAAATATTTTAAAATGCATAATACTTATTTATTTTGGTAAAATAAATAATAATTTTATATTCTGTTTTTAGATTATTTTTATCGTAAATTATAATCAATTTTTATTATATTTTTCAAAATTTTATATTCATTATATTTTAAAAAATTATGTAATAAATTTATCATTTTAGTTATTAATATTATTGAACAGAAAGTTTGTATGAGTTATTTTAATTTGAGAATGGAGTTTAAGTAAGAAATATTTATGAAATTATGATTTAAAATAAGTCATATATATTTATACGATTAGAAATCATTTCTTTAGAGGTAAGAAAATGTAATAGAGAAATTAATGATAAAAGAAATTAGAAAAAAATTAATAAATATTGTTGAAAATCTAAAAATAATATAGTAAACAATTATTGTAATTTGTCGATTTATTTCAATTCAATTTTCTTGAAACTTTTTTATTAAAATCTAAATTAAATTTCAAATTATCAATTTCTTTAAAGAGTTTAACATAAAACCCAAATATGTATTAATTTGTTTAACAAGTTTAAATCAATTTTTAATCAAATCATGTAGGTCCCGATATAGAGTATTGAAATATCGCAACCAATTTAGCTTATAAAATCCCTCCATCTCACTTGGTTTCGTCATTCACCGAAACAAACAAAACAATAATTCACATCTAAAATATGAAATAGTCCATTTAAAATAAACTTTAGTCTTCCGAATAAATTTTGATAACTTAGTTATGACAACAAAAAAAAAAAAATTAATTATAAATATGTTTTTTAAATTCCAATCATAGTATTATATAATCTTGTTTAACACAAATACCAATAAACAAAAACTTGCATAATTACAATTAAAAACCATCTTATTCCATATCTTGTTGCTTTTATTTTAACAAGATAAATTGGTGGGACAATTTTGGTATAATTTTACGTTGAATTGAACATGAGATTGATTCGTTGTCACACGCAATTTATCAATCAACTAATTTCTCATTCGATTCACCGACTCATTGAACGCGTTATTATTAGAATAAAATCATTAAGTACAATTTTCTAGTGATTAGAATGCATGTTCTATTCTTCTACAAAATATATAATAATTTGCATGTGCATTGAGAGAGAGAAAAAAAGGTTAGAAATCTATAACTCGGGTTTTAGATTATATGATTCACATTATTTTTAATGCATTTAAAAAATAATAATATATTCTTATATTAAGCAATTAAATTTTTTAAAAATATATTTGTTATTTAAAGAAATAATATATCATTACCCAAATATATATCACTAATTTTAGATCATAAATTTTAAAAATTAGCTGAAAAAATATGAAGTATAAAATACATATACAAATACAGCTAGGCCGCAAAATTAGAGGTGTAGAATTTCTTCTGTTCATAACTTTTTTTTTTAATTGAAAAAGACAATTGCTGGACTTCCACAATCACAAGTAGTAGAACATTGTTTTGACTGCGAGAATGGTGCATTGATGTAGCGATCATACTTTCGTGTTTACACCGGACGCGTGTTTCGGTTATTGATTAAAATTAAAATTAAATTAATTTAATCGGTTTTTAAATTTTTAAAATCAAATTAATTCAAACGAAAAAAATAATCATTAGTTTGGTTATTGCCAATTTGGTTCAGTTTTTCTGCTTTATTCGGTTTGGAAGTAATAATTTTTTTGAGGATGTACGTATCTCGATAGAAACAAATACCAAACATGAACAATCTACAGAAAAGCTAATGTCGGTTCAGTTAAGCAATTAAGCAATATTAGAGTTATCATTAAACGAACAAAGTGATTCATTTAAGAGAAGCTGTAACTATTTTATGTGAAGTATAGTAAGTAAAAACTAAAATGAATTTTGATGGACTTGGATTTGAGATTGTTATATCTTGGCTAATGTGTTGGGCTTGAAAAAATGGTAAAGTTTAAGACTTAAGTTTAAAATTTAACCAAAAAATTTTAATTTATTAATAAAATAATATATAAATTATTATAAAATTTATATATCTAATTTATTGGTTCGATTTGGTTGTCTTTTAGTAAAACCAAAACCAAATCAAATAGTATCGATTTTCAAAATTTTAAACCAAACTAAACCAAATATTGATTTTTTTTAATCAGTTTGGTTCACATTGCATTTTGATTTGATTGTTAACCATAATCATGAATAACCCTAGTTTACACTAATATAATATTTTACATCTTTGTTAAATATTTTTAGCTTAATTTTTTTAGTTATATTGATAATAATAAGTAAAAATAATTATTACATCCTTAATTTATTAATATTGAGTTAATATCATTAAAATCATAGTAAGAAATTCTTATAAAAATCTATCATTTATTATGAATAAAATAATAAATTTAAATATTATTTTCTTTATAAATATATCGAACTAAAATTCAGCTGTTAAAAACTAATGGAGTAAATAGTACCATCTTACTGTTACATATGTCTATATGTGTAGTATTTTTTTATCAATCAAGTTGTGTATATTCTTGATTTAGTATTTAATTCAATTATAATACTGTATGGGATTAAGAAAAAAAGGTTAGGCACCTGGCACCAACAAAGAACAATCGATTCAAAGGAAAACGTAACGTCTATAAGATTTATTCGGTTAAATAATGAGATCTCGTCACTCAAAAATACGAAGGAATTTATATCGACATGAAAAAAGAAGTATTAACTTGCTTTATTTATAACAATTATTAATCAATAGGATTGAATAAAGCTTGTTTATGAATTTATAATTTATAAAGAATAATTTTTTACATAATTATCATAAATCAAATAATAAAAATTATATTAATTTAACTTAAACATCAAGGCGAATAATTTTTTTCCCAACTTTATTTTACACATGTCCTTGTTCAATAATAGTTGATAATTTAGAGGTGCAAATATTGGGTCAAACATAGCCGTTACTAGAGTTGTTATGACCCACGATTTTTAACGGGACAAAATCATGTCCAATTATTTTTCCGCTTAACGTGCCGGTCTTTTACCATAGTTTTCCCTTCACACACCTAATAAATAGAACAACAATTTCTTTTTATTATATTATAAAATATATTTAAAATGATCGTGATTTAATACTTATTAGAAATTACTTAATCAATTTATTTAAATTATTTTTAAATATTAGATAAATAAAATAAAATATTTATTTTTAATACGCCAAATAAATAAATTGATAATGAATTTACCATTTTACTTCTATTAATTGATAAAATTTCAAAGTTAATTTACTCATTAATAAGGTTCTATCTTTTTCAGAAATATTTAGTCTTGATTTATAAAAAATGACAAGCAAAAAGGGTCAAAACAAAAAGTTAAAATTGCAAGTAAAAAAAGTTAAAAATTAGACAAGTAAAAAACGAAAAGTTAAAATTGCAAGTAAAAAAAGTTAAAAATTAGACAAGTACAAAGAAAAAACAATCGCTTTTTAACAATGATTTTAAAAATCAAACTGAAGTGAGGTAATACCTATTTTTATTTGTAATTTTCTTAAAGTCATATTTAAAATATCCAAACACAATTGATTGAGGTTGAAAACTACCTAAAAGTCATTTCTTATAAACGCGTGTCTATCAAATGTATCTACAAATTAAATGTTTATACACTTTTCATTTGATAAACGAGTAGTTTAATACTATATATATTATCTTTCGTAATCCGTGATATAATTTCTCTAATATATAATAAAACCCTTAGCACCCTTTTTAATTTTATTTTTACTACTTTTCCTGATTACTCAATGTATTAGAAAATTTTCAAGATATTACTATATTCACGAGTAGTGACATTCTTTCTACCTTAAAAAAAAAAAGAAACTAGTCTAGAAAGCATTTACCTAATTTACCTAATACCATTTTAATTGAAAGTAAAAACTGAACGATTTTTAATCCATCTATCATTGTGATCAAACAACACTGAGTCTTTGTCTACTATTTAAGTGCAACTTTTGGGGTTTTTAATTAAATAGGATTTTGAAAGTTTAATGTTTACAAGTATAAAAGTAGCATTAATAAACAGAATCACTAGAAGCTTAAAAACATACTATTTGCAAACTTTCTCTAGTTTAAAAGGCAGACATGGTTTTTAGAAGTAGACAAAAATCAATTAATTATTATAGTCTCTTGAAGAAAAAAAAAATTACACAAAGGTTTTTTAAAATAAATAAATAGATCAATCACATCACTTTCGAAATAAAATTTATTTTATCAATTTACTTTTACTTATCTATTATATTATGCAATAATGTTAAATCGATACTATTGATAACAAAACTTTATAGAAATAGTAAATTTCAAAGTTTAAACACTTAGGGAAGAACATAAATTAATTAACAAAAACTAATGACATAAAACATACCAGAATCTGTAACAATCGTAGAAAGGAAAGAAAATTAATTCCACTGAATGCACAGTGTCTACTTAAGAAAATTATTTCCCTCTAGTATTCAAGTTCTCCCAGGATAGAACGATTATATTCACTAACTTATTGATACCCTAAATAATGGTATCAGTGAGCCACTCAACAGCAATTAAGTACACGAATAAATTTGTGAAGAAGAAAAAGAAGTTCAACAATTTTCCTAAGTAAAAAATCTAAGGAATCAAAAGTATTTATAGCCGAGAAGCATTGTTTTCTGAAAGTTGCAACATAACAATCATCTCCGGCGGTGAAAAATTCAAATAAAACGGGAAAAATGTTTTAAAACAAAGGCGCACGGATTTGAGTTGGGTCGGGTCGTTTCAGCTAATTATTTAAATGATTAAAATGTTTTATCCTTTTAATTAATTAAACAAATAATTAAATAAATAATTGAAACAAACTTTGTCCAAAAATAATCTCATGGTCGATAATTTTCTAAAGCCGAAGTCGAACAAGTATCGATAACGGTGCGATGGGGTCACTCTTTTCAATCCTTTTAACAACTAGTAGAAGTGTTTCTCTATTTAAACACTTCAACTTTTCTTTCCACCACCAACGAGGGAAAACTGTCTTTTTATTAAAACATAAGAGATTCTTTCTAATTCCTCTTTTCATCATTTACCCAACAATTATAAATAATCTTTCCCTTTTACTTGTTCATTTTAATGTATCAAGAGAAAATTTTATTTTATCCTTAATATTAACTAATTATTCTTCGAATTATTTTGGAAACGAACACTTGTTTAATTGGAGATCTAACATATTATACCCTTATTAGAGCTCCCATAGCACGTTGAATTAGTATTAACTAAAAATGGTGAGGTTATAGAACTAATGTCACTTGACTTTTTTTGATGAGTCGTTGACCTAGTGGTCTAGACCTCCGTGAAGACTCTTAATTCTGAGACTGTGTAAAGAAGTTAAAGCTAGCGGTGTGATGCTTGCCTCATCGATTTTGATTTTTTGATGAAAAAGTGTGTTATAAAATGAGGGTAGGTTCTATTTTTCTCTCGAACTATTGTTTCATTTCAGAGGGTCTTTGTTGCAGCGATGTGGCTTCGTCAAAACGAGATTGTCATAGCAAGCTGGGACTTGCCGTAGACTAAGGGAAGAGTTTGTCATGGCGAAGTATAATTTGCTACATTGGGTTCGCTACAACGGATGAACGAGACGAGATGCACACTTTAAGTCATCTTTCACAAGTCTTCCCACATAACACAGGGCTTGTTTGATTATCCAATATGAAATCATGATATAATGAGATGAAAATGAAGTTTTATTTGGACATGCGATTTGAAGTTTTTGTGTTCTCATTAAAATAAGAAATTTATAAGTTGTAAAACTATTAAAATAGTCCAATTCTTTATTTAATCTAACCAAATAAATAAAAAATTATAAAATTGCATAATAAATTATTACAAAGCCATTATGGTCACTCACTAGTTCTTTTTATCAAACAATAGAGTAATAGTAATAAATTTAGTTGACAAATAAATTTGATAAAAAGTAATGAATTAAATGATGAAATAGGAATTGATTTAAAGTATTAATAATTTTTATGTTCGTGAGAATGATAAATTTTTAAAAAGTAATGATATGATTATAAATTTATTTAATGTAATGACCGAATCTGTCGTTATTGTAAAGCAATCGGGAAAAAAATTGGGGTCGAAATTCTGTTTTTGTAGTATTTGAAACATAATTTTTTATTTTTGTTTCTATAAATTTTTATAATTTGATTTAGGTTAAAGAATGTGGATATGGGTCAAATGGGTAGAAAATTTTTTGATGGATTGAAATTTAAACGTATCCAATAGAAAGATGTCACATAATAAGTAATACTGATAATAATTAAAAAAAATAAAAAAAATTGTTAGTTTTAAGGGTGATTATGGACTAAAAAGGTGGCCAGAGGGGATATTTTTACACCTTTTTAAATAGTTTAGAGATATTTTTAATTCTTTTATGTTTATTATTGTATATGTTGATTATGAAATCTACAAACACCATTAAAGTAGTTAAATTGCTCAAAAGAAGCTGAATGAAGTTGAAACTCTATGAATGAAATTGATAAGGTCATAACAATCGAACATGAAATAAGACAGCCTTTGGATGAATAATTTCATTAAAGTAGTTTAATTTCTTGTTAACATTTTCTTCTTTGTAAGAATGAAAAAGGAATCAAATTATAGAGATACAATTAAATGAAAAATCTCAACTTAAAATAAAATAATTTCATCAATCAGCAAAAGATTTCTTCTTTTCTATTTCTAGTAGAATAATCAATTTTATTTTCATCTTTCCATTTTCTTCTTTGAAAGAACGAAGAAAGAATCAAACTGTAGAGATACAATTGAATTTAATAAGGTGTGATATAAAAGTGAACCTTGGAATTTCTGAAAAATTTTAGTAACTCTATTGATTAATTATCTAAAATTTTAATTTATTCATGACAATTTGATAGTCTATTAGACATTGATATTGGGAGATAAGAAATGCTTATTTTGAGAAAAAATATTTTTTGTAAAAAAGTTAAGTGTTCGATAAATTAATAAAAGTGCTTTTAAATAGAAGCATAATTTTTTTTTATGTTATTTGTAAGAAGCAAAATATTTTTGCTTATTAAAAAGACAAAATTAAAAATTAAAAATTAATTTTTTCAAGATTAAAATCTCTCTTTCGATACATATTTATTTATATATCTCTTATTAATTAACTAACATATCTCATAATTTGGTTAATTTTCATTTAAGAATTTTATTTTTTAATTGTTATATAATAAATTTTATATTTATTTATGTTAATATATTATTATTTTATATTTTACATATAAGTAGACAAAATTAGTAAAAAAGATAAAGAACAATATTTTGTAAGGTTAGAAAAGGAAAAAAAAACAATTAAAGTTTTCAACTCTCCGGAAAAAAAGATTAATCTTGATTAAAATTTTAAATATATACATTTAATTTAATAAAAATAAAAGTTTAATTAATTTTTTATAATAATATTTAAAATAATCTTTCTTTATAAAGTGATCTTAATAAAAATAATTTTTTTCTAGGTTCTCAATCTTTAATAAAGCTAAAGCCACTTTCTTTTCCAATTTCTTTAATTGATTCTTTTTAATTTCTTTTAGCTGCGTAACAGACTGGAAATTCAGAGTTAAAAATAAGAAAAATTATAGTAACTCAAATTGCAATTAAAATCCGTGAATCATAGTTGTCATTTTCCAAGAAAAACCAAAACAATCACTAAGACCAAAATTAGTGTACTATGATCTCAATATAAAATAATTCATTTAAGATTTGGAGGAATTTAAAATTTTGTCCTTAGCCAAAAAAATTCTTTCTGAATTGTTTTAGAAAAATTTCCTTATTTGTATAATGTCCTGTCTATATCACTATGTATCTACTTTTTTATGTCAAAAATTATGGGCAATTTCTTTGAGGAAATTAAAACAACTTTTTCCTACTAGACATGGACATGGTAGATTAAGGACATTTGCCAATTTAAGCTTTTTTATGCCTTCATTTCTTCTAGTACTAATTTTATTTTTGGTCCTTCAAATTATTAACTCCACATGTGTTGTATACGTATCGAATAAAATTGTTTTATTCATTTCATCATCAAATCATGATTAGTAAATATTTCCTTGCATTTCAATATGTTACTTGAATATATAGTAGAGTAATTTTATTTGAACATCGAATATCAAAAATAGATATAGAACATTAAATGGAGAAAATAAAAGATACTCCAAATTAATATCAATAAAGGCAAATAGATAGACCAATTAAAAAGTGCTATATTAGTAGCTAGCTACTTCATTCAAGCTGCAATGTGATAATGCAATGTTCCTAACCTTTTGTTCAAAGAGGATGATGAATTATGAAAGTGAAAGAAAACTAAGAGCTACTATTTATTAGTCAAAACTTAAAAAGTCAGGATTTTGATCTTATGACTTCTGATTTATTTTTGTCATCTTGAGTTTAAAATAAATAGTTAAAAGTATCATCTTAACTTTACCAAATATTACAAAATTATTTTAAAATTAGGAAAAAAGATCTCATATAACTTCAACTTTATCATTTAGAATTGATATATTCCTTGTTATGAAAGTGACTTATGTATACCCATACATATAAGCAAATGACTCACATATACCCTTTTTCTCTAACGGAAATAAAAAAAATAATAAATTAATTTTTTTTTTCTAAAAAATATAATCCCACATTAGTAATTTTATCCTCGTCAAACATACTTTTTTTTTGACTTTTTTTTTTGTTTCAATAACTAATTTAGAGTTACTATTTTGATAATCACATTTATTTATGTTCCACTAATATTCTTGTAAAACTTATTGTAGATGACCATATTTTATTCTTCGAATACAAAAAATAAATTACATTATAGATAACAAAAATAGTTATTTTTTTTCTTCTTTTAAACTAAGGAATGAAAGAAAAAAAATAAGAATAAGAAACTCAAATAATTATAATAAAAGAAGTCAAAAAATAATTTATATATGAAAGAAGTTAAAATATACCTTGAACTTTGATTGAAGAATCATATATACCCATAAATAATTTTTAAAAAACATTAAAAGTAAAAAATATAAACTTAAAACTTTTTTTTCAACTTCCATTAAATAAAGGGTATATGTGAGTTCATTTTGTAACGACAGGGTATATGTGAGCCGTTTGTATAACGATAAGGGCATATATGAGTCACTTTCATAATGAGGGGTATATCATCTCCAAATGACAAAGTTCAGGGATATATCACATTCTTTTCTCTTAAAACTATTCTAACATGAAATAACTTAATTCCACCATATTCGAAATCAAATAAAAAGAACATATAGAATTCATAATCTTGGAAATCCAAAGAATAATAGGTAATATAGTAAATGTATACTTTTTTGAATAGTCTTTTATCTAAATAAATAAAGAAAAAAGAAATGATGGTTATTAGTGATCTTTATGTGAAACATGCAATGATGAATGAATTCTTTATCTCCTTAATATAATTATGTAAGTGCCACACCTTGTTATATTTTATGCAACATTCTTTCAATGAAAAGTTTAAAGGAAAAGATGCTTGTTTTTCAATTTGGTAATCACAATTCATAATATATATGAATACCAAAAGTTAATCATTTTCTATCCACGCTTTTCTATAATTTTTTAAATTAATGATAATGTCATTGTCTAGAATATTAACGAATTAATTTATTCATATAATGTACTATTAAGATATGAAATTGATAAGTAATTATTTGCACTGGTGGAGCCAGAAAGTTTTTAAAGTGTGTCCAGAAATAATAACTTCTTATGTTAAGGGTGTCAAGAATAGGTTATTTAATCATTTCGTATATCATTTTACTTGTATATATGTTAATTTTTATTTTCGACGAAGAATATCTAATTGGACACCCTTGACAGTATATGGCCACGCCACTGATTATTTGAAATAAATAATGATTAGTAAGGATTAAGACGAGGAAAAAGAAGAAAAAATAAAATGCAAGACGAAGAAGTCTTATTTGATTAATGAAGTAAAATAAGTACATAGTAATATAGTTTTATTTCAAAATAGAGAAAACAAAGTACATAATTTTTTTTCTCGCTAGAAGTAATGTGAGTAAATAAGCTATGATCAACGCATGCATTTGCAAGTCAAATATACAGCTTTTTTCCAAATATATTTTTCTATATTTTAAGTTTTTTTATTATAATTTTAAATCTACATTATCCTAAAATAATTTCTTTTCATTTTAAATAACTTAATTTTATTATTAATCCATTTTAAAAGAATGATACATTTTCATATTAAACAATAATTTAATTTGAAAATGCTTATTTTATCCTTAATGAATAATTTATAACTATACAAATATCCATCATTAATTTAAAAATCTTTTCTTTATTTTAGAAACCCTTTTCTAAATCAAACTAATTATATAAATTAGAATACAACTAACTATTTTCACATAAACCATATATATTTTATTTCACTTTTAATAACATAATTTTATAATCATAGTAATATATTTTACATTCACATGTTATTTCTTTTTTAAGATAAAGAAATTTCTATTCAAAAGGAAAATATCCACAAAATCATGAGAAAATAGATAAAAATGTTAACATTTGTTAACACAATCAATCAAAATCATGTTAAATTAAATAAATAAAAATTATCCGATTAGGTAGAGTAAAAAAAGGAGATTGGGTGGTAAAACACTACTGGAAAGCGCACTAAAGACAGTGGCATTAACGTAATAAGGTCAAATTTGAAGCCTTTATAATAAAGATAGTGGTAATATAAACCCGACAGTAGTCCTCCATAACTCCTTCGATCCTCTCTCTCAGTCGCATTTACCGGCGACTGTCTCCTCTTCTGTTCTTGCTTTTCCGATGGGTTCTCTTTTCTGTTTCTCTCTCATTGCTTTTCTCCTTGTTCTTCACCCATGTTTCGCAAAGAAAACTTACATTGTTCATGTGAAACATCAACAAAAGCCGCCTTCTTATTCTACTCATCATGATTGGTACGATGCTCAGTTGAAATCTCTTTCTTCTTCTTCCAACTCTGAATCTCTTCTTTACTCTTACGATACTGCTTATCCTGGATTTGCTGCTTCTCTTGACCCCCATGAGGCTGAATTGCTCCGACAGACTGATGATGTGGTTGGGGTGTATGAGGATACTGTTTATACACTTCATACTACTCGGACCCCTGAGTTTCTTGGGTTAGATAATCAGTTGGGGGTTTGGGCTGGGCATACTCAACAAGAGCTTAACAGTGCTGCTCAGGATGTTATTATTGGAGTGCTTGATACCGGTGTTTGGCCTGAATCTAAGAGTTTTAGTGATGTGGGTATGCCTGATGTGCCGTCCAGATGGCGTGGGGAATGTGAATCTGGACCTGATTTCGATCCAAAGGTACATTGTAACAAGAAACTGGTTGGTGCGAGATTTTTCGCTAAAGGTTACCGTATGTCGTCTTCTAGTTCATTTACAAATCAACCCAGACAGCCTGAATCGCCTCGGGATCAGGACGGTCATGGCACCCATACAGCCAGTACCGCCGCTGGTGCACCAGTGGGTAACGCTAGCCTTTTTGGTTATGCTAGTGGAATCGCTCGTGGTATGGCTCCTCGTGCCCGTGTAGCTACTTACAAGGTGTGTTGGCCTACTGGTTGTTTTGGGTCTGATATTCTTGCAGGTATGGACCGTGCTATTTTGGATGGGGTTGACGTGTTATCTTTATCTTTGGGTGGTGGATCAGGTCCTTATTATCGTGATACCATTGCTATTGGTGGTTTCTCTGCTATGGAGAAAGGAATTGTTGTGTCGTGTTCTGCAGGTAACAGCGGTCCTGCTAAAGCTTCACTTGCAAATACAGCTCCATGGATTATGACTGTTGGTGCTGGTACCATAGACCGTGATTTCCCTGCTTATGCTGTTTTAGGTAATGGCAAAAAGATTACTGGTGTGTCTTTATACAGTGGTAAAGGTATGGGTAAAAAGCTAGTTAGCTTAGTTTACAACACAGATAGTAGCTCTAGCCTTTGCTTGCCTGGTTCCCTAAACCCTAAAGATGTTCGTGGGAAGATAGTGGTATGTGACAGAGGGACTAATGCTAGAGTAGAAAAGGGTCTAGTGGTGAAAGAAGCTGGTGGGGTTGGGATGATATTGGCCAACACCGTCGAGAGTGGTGAGGAGCTGGTGGCAGACAGTCATTTGCTACCTGCGGTGGCTGTTGGTAGGAAATTAGGAAATGTGATTAGGCAGTATGTGAAGAGTGAGAAGAATCCGACTGCGGTGCTCAGCTTTGGAGGTACGGTGGTGAACGTTAAGCCATCGCCGGTAGTGGCAGCGTTTAGCTCAAGAGGGCCTAATACAGTGACTCCACAGATATTGAAGCCTGATTTAATTGGACCTGGAGTTAACATATTGGCAGCTTGGTCTGAGGCTATTGGCCCTACTGGCCTTGAGAAAGATACCAGGAGGACCAAGTTCAACATCATGTCTGGTAAGTATCACCAACGGATACTTCCTTTATCTATTCATGTGTAGTTTAATTAAATACTTGATCCATCAATTGCAACATTTTACAATTGGTATAGTGATAGTCTCTCTTCCATTAATGAGTATACCAAGATCCCACTCTCCCTGTGTTAGATTGTTCAAAAATGTATTGCTTTTTAACATGTGTTTGGCAATATATTTGAAGAGTTCGAGCGACATTAGTGGTCCCTATTTTTTTTTTTTAAAAAAGAAGCATAAAGGTCGTAAACTTGTCATGGATTTAACATCATCATATGGACCTACCTGAATCAGTTCATTAGCTGGAAATAATGTGATGTACTTTTTATAAAAATCTGACACAATACACTCATTTGAATTTTATAGTATTTGATCTTGTTTGATATTGAACTCTATTGCAGGTACATCCATGTCCTGTCCTCATATCAGTGGACTGGCTGCACTGCTGAAAGCAGCACATCCTGAATGGAGTCCAAGTGCAATCAAATCTGCACTTATGACAACTGCCTATAATCGCGACACCACTAACTCCCCTCTTCGTGATGCCGAAGGTGATCAACTTTCCACTCCATGGGCTCATGGAGCAGGTCATGTTGATCCTCACAAGGCACTCTCCCCGGGTCTTGTCTATGATATTAGGCCTAAGGAGTACATCAAGTTCTTATGCTCGTTGGACTATGAGATGGAACACATACAAGCCATTGTCAAGCGCCCAAATGTCACTTGTGCTAAGAAATTTTCAGATCCTGGGCAGATCAACTACCCTTCGTTTGCAGTTCTGTTTGGCAAATCAAGGGTTGTTCGTTACACCCGTACCTTGACCAATGTGGGAGCTGCAGGCTCTACCTATGAGGTAGTCATTGATGCTCCTCCGTCTGTTACTGTGACTGTGAAGCCATCAAAGCTTGTATTCAAAAAGGTAGGAGAGAGGCTGCGATACACAGTCACATTTGTGTCAAAGAAGGGTGTTAGCACGATGAGCAAGACTACATTTGGTTCGATATCATGGAATAATGCTCAAAACCAAGTTAGAAGTCCAGTTTCATATTCGTGGTCACAATTATTTAACTGAAAGGTTGTTCCTTCAATCTAATGTATGGTTTTCCCTTTTTGAATTACCAGCAAAAATTGTGGTAATCAGATGCTGCAAATGGAAGTGTTTTCTTTTTTTTAGCAATCTGAGTGATAGGGTTCCTCCAAAAAGTTTTAGTTTTATGCAATGCAATTATAGCCCTTGCTTGTATGATATCATGTGAAAATTCTTGTTAGTGTTGGGAAAAAACAATTAAAACGCTAAGGCCAAAACACCCACTATATTAATAATAGAGTTATAGACTGAGCCTCAATCTGCAGCTGCAGTCTCAACCAACGAACATCAAATACACAGAGCAACAAAAAAAAGATAAAATTGAAAGAAAATCACCCAAAATTGCAGCTACTTTTGATGAGCTGAAACATGAAGCTACAAGATTCTAAAACATGCTGAGTCTTTTCTCAGTCAAATGTGGTTTTCTAATTGAACAGAAAATGGGCTCGAACTAGCCGCCCGTGACAGGAACTGAAAATAGAGGGGACATCACTGCTGTAAAGGAAAAAAAAATAGCTTTAACTAGTTCACCCAAATGAGTTATGATGTATGGAGTGTATAGGAAATACTAAGCAAATAGCTCTTATAATGAAAATAATTACAAGCATAGGAGCTATCATAGCCCCCTAAATAATTACATTATATACTTCCTTCAAACATTGGCTCATTAAAAATAAACTTTCAAAAACAGCAATTTCATGTCCACTTGAACAAATTAGAAAATTCAATTTTGATCAATTATCCACGATTCTCATTGTAATTTGATCGTGGAATGTAAAATGAAGTTATGCCACAAAGTTTGCAGAATGTGTGAGTACCGAATATATAGGCCTTTGAGTCCTGGAGAAGTTCAAATAAAGTCTCATGGAACAGTCATAGCAGTCGCAACAATGCTAGATGCTAACTCTTTTACAGTGACAGCCACCGGTATGATAGATATTCTTCAGAATTGTCTATCATATATTAGTGTTTCATCTTTCAATGAAGATTTCCTGGAACAATCTACTTATTTCATACTTATGCAAACAACAAATGTAAAGATTTAACATACTAGGACACCTTAGGTGTAAGCGCTGGCATATCTTGACTCCGATATTGGAAAACTTGCGGTATCATTGAAATTTCTTTTATTCAAAACTAACTTAGTAAGTGATACTCAAAAGGTATATATCTACAAGATGAGTATCATTGAAGTTTCTATTATTCATAACTAACTTAGTATATATATCTACAAGATTGCAATCATTGGGATTTTCATTTTCATAACTTTCTTAGTAAGTGATATACTAAACTAGTATATATCTACAAAATTTGTATCACTGAGGTTTTCCTTGTTCATAACTAACTTAATAAGTGATACTAAAATAGTATATATCTATAAGATTGGTATCATTCAGGTTTCTCTCGTTCATAACTAACTTAGTAAGTGAGACAAAAAAGATATATATATATATATATATACCTATACGATTGGTATCTTTTTGAGGTTTCTCTTGTTCATAACTAACTTAGTAAGCGATACTTATTCATCTATATGACTGGTAATATTAACGTTTCTCTTGTATATAACTAACTTAGTACGTGATACCAAAAGATACATATACCTACAGGAATGATATCATTAGAGTTTCTCTTGCTCATAACTAACTTAGTAAGTGATACTATATGAGGTTTTTCTTGTTCATAACTAAGTAATATATATATATATATATATATATACCTAAATGATTGATATCATTGAGGTTTTACTTATTCATAACTAAGTAATCGATAAAAAAAGATATATATACCTACATGATTGGCATCATTGAGATTTTTCTTTTTCATAACTAACTTCGTAATTGATACTAAAATCGTATATATCTGCATTATTGGTACCATTGAATTTTCTCTAGTTTATAACTAACTTAGTAAGTGAAATGTAATGACCCTTCTTGTCATTTTTAGTGTTTTATCTTCTGTGCATCGTTTATAGCGTTCCTATAGCGATCTCAAGTCATTTATGATTTGCTGGGACTGACAGATCGGTCACCTGGTCGTTCGTTTGGTTATTGTGTGAGCTTTAGTATTTTTGTAGCTTATGATCCTTGAATGATCATTTTCGATCAAAAGTTCAAGAAGATGACATCAGAATCCAATTCTGACGATTCCATCCGTTCCGGAAGGGTCATTTTATGCTAGTAGCATTGTCGACATGACTTCTGAAGTTTTCAGTCTGAGTTGGTGTGATTAGGCGTTTTAACTTCAAGTTAAAGGCTAAGTTTGACTTTAGTCAACATTACGAGTAAATGCACTCGGATGAGAATTCCATCAGCGGCTAGCTCCGGAATGTCGAGTTTGGTCTAGTTTGACCCTTCTTTCGTGTTCTGAGGTTTTTGATATTTTTTTGAGCCCTTTTGTGGTTTTTGACTTAAAATGGCCAATTAAAGCGGGACCCACATTTTAACGAGATGACCTCTGATAGAAATTTTGACTGCATCATTGAGTCTTGAATGTCGACTTTGGTAGGGTAGCATATCTGTTTTATTTTTATCAGGCTCCGAACGGATTTCGAGCACCCGTCGGAGGCTTTGAAGAAATTAGACAAAACTGAAATCTGGTGCGGCCCTTTAACAATCAGAATTTAAGGTTTTTACGACCAGATTTTTGGGTTTATTAGCGACCAGCTTCGTCCTTATAAAAGCCTAGTTTTCAGCCTTTATGTTTACTTTAAAATTGCGATATATTGAGCTATAGAACTCCAAATTGGGCGATTCAAAAGACTAAATTGTGAGATTTTTTTCGAGGGAAACACATTGGTGAGCTTCGAATCTGATTTGGCGACCCGATTTGAGGTAAATTTTGTGTTTTAACTGCTGTCATAGCTCATTTTCGAGCTCAACTCTTGGGAAACTTTTAGAAGGTAATTTTTTGGCCATTTTAGGTCCGAATCTAGTGATTCAAGAGCCTATATTGTGGGGTTTTTCGTGAGGATCATTGTGGTGTGATTGGTTTTGGCAATTGGACCTTCATTTTTTGTAAATTCTTGTAAATAGCTGCTGCCATTGTTGCTGATTTTTAGCGTAGAATTTGGGATTTTGGTTGCATGTTTATGTTGGGACTGTCTTGAGTCCTGAATTGTGTTCCATTTCGGAACACAAGTTCCGAGAGTTTTTTAGAACCTTCATTTGGGGTTAAATCTGGATTTCTCAACGCAGATCCCACTTTTTCCGTTTTGACCGCGAAATTGACCCGTCTCTGTTTCTTGCGATTTTAGTGTTTAAATGACCGTAATAATGTTGTTACTCTATTTTTGGTAGTGTATCAACGTTTCGAGGCCTTTCAGAAAGGAAAAGCTCTGGGGAAGTGATTTTTGAAGCGCGTATGATCTGTGTTCAGGTAGGCTACGATTTTCCTTCTTAGATTGAACTCGAACATGTGAATGCATGTTGATTAGTTGAGATTTGGTTTGGGTAGTTATTGGATCATGCATAGGTGTTAGAAATCATATTTTCGGCCTTTTTTCTGAGAATTATCGGGTAACTGTGAGCATGTTTATTGTTATTAATTGACCTTCTTTGCTATTCGGATTACTTGTATGTTTGAATACTGGTTATCAGAAGTATGTCGGGCCTTAGTTTAGGTTTGACTTGGGTTTTCCTTAAATGCTTGATTCAAAGTTGGTAGGACTTATTTTAGCCCCAACGTCGCTCGGCTGACTTAAATCCTTGTAGACTGGTGTAGCAGACTTGAGTCTGATAGTTTGGTATTTAGCTAGACGATGAGCTCGCTCCAGCAATAGTTATCCTTATTTCATCGATGTTGCGGCTTCTCGAGTTATGTCAGTGACAATGAATTTCGCTCCGCGATTCAAAGTTGAGTTTCGATTCGGCTTCAAGGACTTACATTGATTCGCTAAGTCTGGATGGTGTTTCACGGGTCTTTATGATAATGGATAGATAAAGACTCTTTCAGCAGCTATATTGACATCTTTGTCGGGTATCCGGATTTAAGGTCCGGCCTTGACCAGCCACATACTTATGTAGAGCATCCGGTTAGAGGTACGACCTCAAGTATGTAAAGCATCCGGTTAGATGTCCGACCTCAAGTATGTAGAGCATCCGTATAGAGGTCCGGCCTCAGTTACTTATATTTTGCAATTGGCTACTTGTGTAATTCTGGTGAGCGTCCGGTTCAAGGCCTAACCTCTGTACCGTCAGATTCTATTATTTGGTTCGGTGTTCTTTGGCCTTGAGTTCTATTCTCCTTAAGTTATAGTTATTCTGTGTACTCGTCGGGCTTATGGGGGTTCGTTCAGGTTTTTATTTAAACTTGCACACGAGTGTACCTTCTGGGCTTATGGGGGGTCCAGTTACGTGTAGTTAGCTTATTTATATTGATTTAGTTAGATCTTTATATACTCGTGTGCATTACTGTGTTACTTAGCCTTCCGTTCTTGACATCTAGTTATGTGATTCCGTCTTTTCATATTGCTTTACTTTTCTAGTTCAATCGGCCTATGATGCCTACTGGGTACCTGTTATTTGGTACTCATGCTACGCTCTGCACCTATTTTTGTAATGCAGGTTCGAGCACCAATAGCCAGCGTTGATCAAGTTTGGAGCATTTCTGGTCTGGAGACAGGGGTGAGCACACGACGTTTTGTACTATTTCAGTCTCAATCTATTTATATAAAGACTTGTCTTTTACTTTTTGAGACAGTCTAGTTTCGGTGGTCCACTGTTGGGACTTGTACTCGTTTTATTGGTAGCTGTGTATTAGTGACTTCCAGGTTCAGAGAGGGATCCTTAATTGTATTTATGTTTTGGTTTGCTTAGTCTTGTTTAGTTTCTACCCACACACCCATTGAGTGTTGTTCTGGGTTATGGTTTGGCTTACCTACTGGTGGGTTATAGTAGGTTCCTTCATGGCTCGAGAAATTGGGTCGTGACATGAAACTAATACAGTTACAAGATTGGTATCATTGAGGTTTCTCTTGTTCATAAACAACTTAGTAAATAATACTAAAAAGATTTATATACCTGCAGAATTGATATCATTGAGTTTTTTCTTGTTCATGAATAATTTAGTAAGTGATACTAAAATCGTATATATCTACATGATTGGTATCATTGAGTTCTCTAGTTCATAACTAACTTAGTAAGTGATACTAAAATAGTATTCATCTACATGATTGGTATATTAATGTTTCTCTCATTCATAACTAATTTAATAAGTGATACTAAATATATATATATGTATATACCTACAGGATCAGTATAATTAGAGTTTCTATTGTTCATAACTAACTTAATAAGTGATACTAAAAAGATATACATACCAACATGATTGGTATCATTGAGTTTTTTCTTGTGATAACTAACTTAGTAAGTAATACTAAAAAGATATATATACCTACAAGATTGGTATCATTGAGTTTTTCTTGTTCATAAATAACTTAGTAAGTGATACTAAAAGCGTATATACCTACAAGATTGGTATCAATAAGGTTTTTCTTAATCATAACTAACTTAGTAAGTGATAAAAAAATCGTATATACCTACCGGATTGGTATCATAGAGGTTTTTCTTGTTCATAACTAACTTAGTAAGTGGTACTAAAATCGTATATATCTAGAGGATTGGTATTATAGAAGTTTCTCTTGTTCATAAAGAACTTAGTATGTGATACTAAAAAGGTATATATACCTACAGAGTTGGTATCAATTGATATTTTTCGTGTTCGCGCATACCGAATAGGTATCATTTGATATTTCTCATATTTCTATCTAACATAGTTAGTGATACTAAACAAGAATATATCTAAAGGAATGGTATCATTGAATTTTGTGTTATTTATAACTAACTTAGAAGGTGATACTAAACTAGTATATATAGACCGAATTGTATCATTTCATGTTTCTTGTATGTGCTCATAATTAATTTGGAAAGTGATACTACACTAGTATATATATACCTGATAGGTATCACTTTATGTTTCTCGTATTTCTAAATAACTTAGTTAGTGATACTAAACATGTATATGGCTACAAAATTGTTATCATTGAGTTTTGTATTGGAAAAAATGGTTTAATGGACCCTTATACTTGTATGAATTTGTATTTTGAACCCTTTTACTTAAAAATTTACCAACTTAACCCTTAATCTTATTAAAACTCGCCATTTTAAACCCATTCCCAAACAATTGACGTAACTTCTTAGAAAAAAGACCCTTAAAAAAACCCTAACAATTAACTTCCAAACTCTTCTTTCCTAATCCTCCTTATTTCTTCATTCAAAATTCCGTTTTCCCCCCAAATTCTCCTTCTTCCAAAATTCTCCTTCTTCCGGATCAGATCAACTTTGACGTTTGTTCTATCTATCAATGGATCAAATACCGATCCTTTTGCAGCATAACATAATTCAAAATTCAACCATTTGAGAATATTTCATAGAAACAAAGCATAATTCACTAATTGCAGACCCACCAATAAATGCGCCAGATCAGGACGCCTTATGCATGGCCCAACTGGTGTATTTGCATCATCACAAATCTTCACTAATTCAGTCTCTTCAGGGATAGTACAATCAGTAGAGGCAGAATCAGGATCAGTGAAAATATCAAATTTAGAATCAATTTCAATATCTATGTTTCGAGATGCAACAACTACTGTTGCCAATCTGTGTTATAAAATTAGAAATTACTGGTTCTAATAAATCATTCAGAAACACGAAGTAACTGAGACTTTTTTTATAACCAGTAAATAAGATGAACAGAAATTTATTTGTAAAAAATAATTTAATCTGTAAAAACTTACCAGAATCTGGAATACTCTTATTGATAATTTAGGAAGAAAATCAAGTCCACTGATTCACAGTGTCCCCTTAAGGAAATTATTCCCCTCTAGTATCCGAGGTTTGATTTGGAATATAACCTCCCAGGGTAAAATGATTTTAATCAGTAGAGTATAGATATCAAAACTCTACTGTCAGCGAATCAATCCACAGCAGAAAAGTACACGAAGAAATATGTGTTTTTTTTTAAGAAGAAGGAAGATCAGAAAATTCGTAGGAAATATTCTGAAGACTGAATTGTATTTATAGGCAAGAAGAATATATTCTGAAAGGTTGCAACCCTTTCAGAATTAACACGACCATTAATGAAAGGTTGCAAACTTTCAAATGGTATTGACTGTCCTGAAAGTTGCAACCTTTCAGAACAGTCATGGGAGGAATTTTAAATATAATGGAATTTAAAACGGGTCACGCGCGCGGATCCGAGTCGGGTCGGGTTAACTAAAAAATTGAAAACATTTCGGTTAACTTCTGTTATCAACTAATTAATTGAAAATAATTTTTGGCCATTTAAGTTAATTAAATAAATAATTAAAATAAATTTGTCCAAAAAATTATCTCTCGATTGAGCGACGACGACGGCGCGAGGGGGTACCTCTTTCCAACCCTTTTAACAATTAATAGGAGTGTTTATTTATTTAGACTCTCCTATTTTCATTTCCATTACCGATGAGGGACTATTGCCTTTTTCAATAAAGCATTAGAGGACTTTTCAAGTTCCCAACCTTTCAAGTTATAAACTTTTCAAATTCCTCTCCTTCCCTCTATTTCCCATCAATTCTTGCTACATACCCAATAATCCCCCACATTGATGGGGAATATTTATAAAATAGGAATGCACAGACAATTGTGTACTTTACAAGCAAGGATTAATTGCATCTGTATAAGTAGGTTTCCCCTTGGACTTTCCGTAGTGAACATATGTCGGATATACTCGGTCAATCGGTAGATGTGATATCTTTGAACCGTCGAACTTTGGTGTATACCTAGACAACCATATGTCACACAATTAACCCTTTATTGTTTATGATTCTTACAGTTGTGTTCGTTTCAGCCATGAACACCTCCTGGTTTCATGAGTGTATAGAGAATAGGCTTTTGACATAAAATTCTCTTTAAAGCGGCTTTCACTTCACACTCACATAGGTGAATTCTAACCGTGTCATCTCGTAGATACACTATTTGGTCAAATCTACCAAACTTAGCAAATCATTAAAAACTTTAACCTTTATTACCTCATTAACAAGCCTTAAAGTCTTAACCTTTTCTTGAACATTGTCTTCATCATGAGAACGGATTGAGTTAATTGACAATGTCGAACCGTCAGCCACAACTTTGTTTTTCTCCTTGAATCTAGCTTTTGGGATCTCCAGTCTGCTAGATAGAGTTACCGTCATGCTGACTTGTCCTAAGCCGTAAACCCATTCCCTTAGATGATATTTCAACTGCCTCTCTCACTAGGCCTTTTGTTAGTGGATCTGACACATTATCGCTTGACTTTACATAGTAAATTGTGATAATTCCACTAGAGACCAGTTGTCTTATGGTGTTATGTCTACGTCGTATATGACGAGACTTCCCGTTATACATAACGCTCCTTGCCCTACCTATTGCTGCTTGACTATCGCAATGTATGCAAATTGGTCCAACAGGTTTGGGCCAGAATGGAATATCCTCTAGGAAATTCCGGAGCCATTCTGCTTCTTCACCAGCCTTATCCAAAGCAATGAATTCAGATTCCATTATGGAGCGAGCTATACATGTCTGTTTGGAAGATTTCCAAGAGACAGCTCCTCCACCAAGTATGAATACATAACCACTTGTGGATTTTACATCATTTGACCCGGTGATCCAATTTGCATCACTATATCCTTCAATCACAGCAGGATATTTATTATAATGCAAAGCATAATGTTGTGTCCATTTTAGATAACCCAACACACGTTTCATAGCCATCCAGTGAGTTTGATTCGGATTACTAGTGTACCGACTTAGTTTACTAATAGCACATGCTATATCTGGTCGCGTGCAATTCATAATATACATCAAACTTCCCAACACTCTGGCATATTCCAATTGAGAGTCACTTTGACCTTCATTCTTTTTAAATGTACAGCTTAAATCAATTGGAGTTTTGACTACATTGAAATTCAAGTAATTGAACTTATCCAATACTTTTTCAATATAATGATATTGAGATAATGCTAGTCCCTGAGGAGTTTTGATAATCCTGACCCCTAAGATCAAATCAGCAACTCCTAAGTCTTTCATATCGAACTTGTTGGACAACATGCACTTAGTAGCATTTATATCGTCAATTTCTTTACTCATTATTAACATGTCATCAACATACAAACAAACAATGACTTCATGATTCATAACGTTTTTAATGTAAACACATTTATCACATTCGTTAATCTTGAATCCATTTGCCAACATTATTTGATCAAATTTAGCATGCCATTGTTTGGGTGCTTGCTTGAGTCCATAAAGTGACTTCACAAGTCTGCACACTTTCTTTTCTTTACCAAGAACTATAAACCCTTCAGGTTGTTCCATGTAAATTTCTTTCTCTAACTCTCCATTTAAGAAGGCTGTCTTTACATCCATTTGGTGGATTTTGAGATCATGCACTGCTGCTAGTGCTATTAACATCCTAATTGATGTTATCCTTGTTACTGGAGAGTATGTGTCAAAGTAGTCCAGACCTTCCTTTTGTCTGTACCCTTTGACTACAAGTCTAGCCTTATATTTGTCAATAGTCCCATCAGGTTTCATTTTCCTTTTAAAGATCCATTTTGATCCTAAAGTTTTATTTCCTTGAGGAAGATCAGTCAATTCCCAAGTGTGATTGTTTAAAATTGATTCAATCTCACTATTGACTGCTTCTTTCCAATAAGTTGATTCTGACGAAGACATAACTGCTTTAAATGTTTGAGGCTCATTTTCAAGCAATAGTACTACAAAATCTGGTCCGAAAGAAACAGATTTTCGTTGTCGAGTACTTCGCCTAGGTTCCTCACTAGTTAGAATATTTTCCATTAATTCTTCTCGTGGTCGTTTAGGTCTTTCACTTGTTGACTCACTTTCAGTTTTATACGGATAAATGTTTTCAAAAAACTCTGCATTATCTGATTCAATTATCGTATTAACATGAATCTCAGGATTATCAGATTTGTGAACCAAAAATCGGCAGGCTTTACTATTCACAGCATACGCAATCTATTGTTTTGGGTCCAATTTTAACCCTCTTAGGTAAAGGAACCTCTACCTTGGCTAAACACCCCCACACTTTAAAATATTTCAAGTTGGGTTTTCTTTCTTTCCACAACTCATGGAATTGATTGTGTTTTTCGATGGGGTACTCTATTGAGTATTTTGTTAGCTGTAAGGATGGCTTCCCCCCAAAGATTTCGCGGTGAACCAGAATTGATCATTAAGGCATTCATCATATCCTTTAATGTTCAGTTCTTCCGTTCTGCCAAACCATTTGACTGTGGTGTATAAGGTGCAGTAGTTTGATGAATAATACCATATTCCAAACATATCTCTGCAAAAGGAGATTCATATTCTCCACCCCTATCACTCCGAATCATTTTTATCTTTAGATTCAATTGGTTTTCCACTTCATTTTTGTATTGCTTAAATGCATCAATTGCTTCATCCTTACTATTAAGCAAGTATACATAACAAAATCGAGTGCAGTCATCAATAAAAGTTATAAAATACTTTTTTCCACCACGAGATGGTGTTGACTTCATATCGCATATATCTGTGTGAATTAAGTCTAAAGTTTTAGAATTTCTTTCAACAGACTTGTAAGGAAGTTTAACAAACTTACTTTCCACACAAATTTCACATTTCGACTTATTGCATTTAAAATCAGGCAATACTTCTAGATTAACCAATTTTCGCAAGGCTTTGTAATTTACATGTCCCAAACGGGCATGCCATAAATCACTTAACTCCAATAAGTAAACAGAAGCAGAATTTTTATTGATATTGTCAATAACCATTACATTTAGTTTGAAAAGACCCTCATTGAGATAGCCCTTTCCTATGAACATTTCATTCTTACTTATTACAACTTTATCACTAACTAGGACACACTTAAACCCGTTCTTAACGAGTAGTGCAACAGAAACTAAATTCTTCCTAATAGTAGGGACATGCAGAACATTGTTTAAAGTCAACACTTTGCCGGATGTCATTTTCAACATTACTTTGCCAGTTCCTGCAATCCTTGCTGTTGCTGTGTTTCCCATGAATAAATCTTCATCGTACTCAGCAGGAGTGTATGTTGCAAAGGCTTCTTTTGCAGAGCAAATATGTCTATTGGCACCTGAGTTGAGAAACCACTCCTTGGGATTTCCTACTAAGTTACACTCCGATATCATTGCACACAAGTCATCTGCATCTTCCATCTTTTCCACGATGTTTGCTTGATTTTTGCCTTTGCCTTTGTTTTTGTCCTTTCTTGGAGCATGACAATCAGAAGATCTATGACCAGCCTTGCCACAATTATAACAGTTGCCTTTGAATTTCTTCTTGGCCTGTTCTGACTTCTGCCCGTTGGACTTCTTTCTCTTTTTGTTTTTGGTAGGAGCTTCTTCAACAATATTAACTCCAATGATTGTTGAACTCTTACGCAACTTCTGTTCGGCATTTCTGTTATCTTCCTCAATCTTGAGCTGAATCACAAGATCTTCAAGCTTCATTTCTTTACGCTTGTGCTTTAGATAATTCTTGAAATCATTCCACGAAGGAGGCAACTTCTGGATCATTGCAGCCACTTGAAAAGCTTCATTTACTACCATATCTTCAGCAATCAGATCATGGAGAATAAGTTGAAGTTCCTGCACTTGTGATCCAACAGTTTTACTATCTGCCATTTTATAGTCTAAAAACTTTGCGACCACAAACTTTTTCAAGCATGCATCTTCTGTCTTATATTTCTTCTCAAGTGCATTCCACAACTCTTTTGAAGTTGTTATTGCACTATAGACATTATATAAGTCATCCTCTAAAGCACTCAAAATGTAACCTTTACATAGGAAGTCTGACTGTTTCCACGCTTCAACAATCATAAATTTTTCCCTGTCTGGTATATCATCAGCAGGAACTGGAGTATCTTCACTTGTAAATTTCTGCAAACCAAGAGTGGTAAGCCAGAAAAATCCTCGTTGCTGCCATCCTTTGAAATTCACACCTGTGAATTTACCCGATTTCTCTGCTTGTGATACAAGAGGTCGGGTTGGTGCAGCAACAGCCACTGTAACACCAGTGTTTTCTATTTCTGATAAACAAAATTGATACAATATAAGTAAGCAATAAAATTATAATTGCAGACTTAAAGGAGTATAAAATCACAAAGATTTTGTCTCCACCAGAAACACAGATTTATAATTTTCTTAAGATTGTTGCCAATCTGTGTTATAAAATTAGAAATTACTGGTTCTAATAAATCATTCAGAAACACGAAGTAACTGAGATTTTTTTTATAACCAGTAAATAAGATGAACAGAAATTTATTTGTAAAAAATAATTTAATCTGTAAAAACTTACCAGAATCTGGAATACTATTATTGATAATTTAGGAAGAAAATCAAGTCCACTGAATTCACAGTGTCCCCTTAAGGAAATTATTCCCCTCTAGTATCCGAGGTTTGATTTGGAATATAACCTCTCAGGGTAAAATGATTTTAATCAGTAGAGTATAGATACCAAAAACTCTAATGTCAGCGAATCAATCCACAACAGAAAAGTACACGAAGAAATATGTGTTTTTTTTTATGAAGAAGGAAGATCAGAAAATTCGTAGGAAATATTCTGAAGACTGAATGGTATATATAGGCAAGAACCTAAACCTCCATTAACAACTACTTATGAATCCTTTTTCGGT
>CM064969.1:59433670-59535670 GCA_032847665.1 Solanum chilense
ATTTAAACTCTCCTATTTTCATTTCCATTACCGATGAGGGACTATTGCCTTTTTCAATAAAGCATTAGAGGACTTTTCAAGTTCCAACCTTTCAAGTTATAAACTTTTCAAATTCCTCTCCTTCCCTTTATTTCACATCAATTCTTGCTACATACCCAACAACTACATCATCCAAAACATCATTAGCTGCAACATCTCCTTTCAGACTCATATCATGATCAGACACATATCGTTATCCCTACAATTGCAGATGTACAAACGTCTTTTTTCATAACAAAATCTGTAGTCATATATCTTTTTAAAGACCCATGAACTTTGCAATCACCTATTACATGTCCTATGAAAAAAGTATCAAGTGCATGATCATCGTTTACACCAGACGGAGCATTCAACTTTGCATTAGATTTACTCGCGAACAGATTGTGTCATAGCTTCTAATTGAGTGTCACTAATATCACCAAACAAATCATCAACATAATTATGATCTTTTGGAGACAGAACAATGAATCTTTTGCTATAACATTCCTCTTCAATAAGATCAACAACAGATGTGCACATTGAAATAAAACTTGAACCAACATCACAATCTAGGTCAACACTTGTCTCTCCTTTCAATTGTTGGATGCCTTACCATTAATATTAGCCTCCACTATGGTGTTTTCATAAACTTCCAATATAGGAGACTTATTCAAATCTGTAACAACATTATCACCGAAGGTATCATATTCATCCTTCTTTCTCCCATGCAAGTAAATATCAACCAAATAAAAATTTAAAATGCATTATCATAAAAAATAGACCGCATATACATTTTATTTAATATAATTTTAAAAATAAAATATTAAAACAAAATAGTGTATTTTAAAAAAAAACATACAAAATAAAATACAAAATAGGATCCAAAAATACAGAATATGATACTAATATAGTAATATCACTAAAACTTGAAAACTATTACATCTCAGTTGTTCTTTAATGAAGTAAAGTCTTGAAGAATCTCGTTAAATTTCATATCAACATGTGCTTTCAAACCATCAATCTATTTCTTCAAGTCAGCATTAGTAAGCGGTGTCTCATTACAAACATCATGCTTTGCTTCTTGAGTGCAAAAAAATTGATTCGCTTTGATCATCATCACTACTTCTTCTAAAAACAAAATCAGCCAAATTAAGTAAAAAAAAATTCATTTTCTGTTGGAATAATATTCTTCACCTTTAAAAATTAAAAGCAATAAACAGATTACAAAATAGATGGTTGAAAATGATGAGTTAAAATTGATATATTTAAAAATACAAATACCTTAATTATCTGCTATATGTCCAGACAAACAAAATCATGTGACAACTGTCTGTACATAGTACAATTAAAGAGTCTAGACACTTTAGACTGTGTAAGTTCATCAAATAGACCATTCAAAGCGGGACAACACTCATAGAATCAAATTTGCAAAGCAAAAGAAAATCCACCAAGTTTATAGTATCCAGGCTTTGTCTTAAACTTTTTAAAACATGCATCAAGAGTAATATTGAATATATCAACTCCCCAAGCATATAAGTTGTAGTCTCCACTCTCAACCAAATCGAAATATAACATATTTTGCTTTTAAGTGTGGACACTAAAAAGGTGTTCACAAAAAATAGAACTGCCAGCTTCACTGCATCAACAACAGACTTGAATTGGCCGGCATGAAACAAAGAATGAGATCATATCAAATCACCATTGGAGACCAAAGTAACGTTTCACCAACCAATTTCCATCTGTTTGAATTTTGATTGTTGTATTATCATTACACAAAAGTCCAGTACCAAGGACAAATTTAGCAAGTCCAAAATGGAGTAGTACCCCATTAACATTAATGCATAAAGATTTGGAATCATGTTGCTGGACTTGTCGCATCATAATATTATGTATAACGCAATCATGAAGCACAATAGGAGGTAGACCTAAAAACTTCCTAAGAACATGTTTTTCTAAACATAGCAAGTTGTTTTTTTGTTAAAATTGAAGTTCTGTTCGCAACAACAATAGGAATAAAACTATGATCGATCTTCAGTGTATAATCAACATCCATTTGAATTAAAAATTCACCTCCATGCAAAAATTAATAACACAATTCATTGTGAAAATGCATTATTATTGAATAATATGACAACAATATATGACATACTATCTCGGTATCATGCAAAAATAATCAGTAAAAATAAACAATTACTGAATGATACTATAATAGTCTATGTCATACTCATATGGTATCATTAAGAAAATAATAAGTGGAAAATGAACAATTATAAACGATACCATCATAGTATATGACATATGCATATGGTATCATTCAGTAAATAGTAAGTGAAAATTGAACAATTACTAAATCATACCAAATTACTACACGATATATTGTTGTGGTATCATTCACGGATAATAACACAATCAAAAAGGAAATGATCATTTATTAAGTGATACTAAAATAGTATATGACATTGCTGTTATGGTATCATTCAAAAATAATAATATAGTAGATTAAAAACTTCACATTTAATAATGTGATACCAAAATAGTATATAACATATTGTTGTGGTATCATTAAAAAATAATAACATAGTAGAGAAGGAAATTCACATTTTCTAAGTGATAGCATATTAATATATGACGTACTATTCTGGTATCACTAAAAAATAATCAATGAAAACTGAGCAATTACTGAATGATACCAAAATAGTATATGGCCTGATGTTGTGGTATCATGTGTTACTACACTAATGTCAAAGGTATACTTAACAAATGACATAGTCATAAACTTAAAGTGTACCCTATCTCCTTTACATTATTGAAAGAAAGTTTTATCTTTTAGTGATTCTTAATTAGTTAATTATATGGAGTAACTATACCTTGTTCAATCATTTCTTCGATGTGCCCTTATTTGTGGACAACTGTTGCTCCACTAAAACACACCTGACATTCTATTGATCATAGTGTTTTCAAGATCTAGAAATTTTACTACACAATATTAGGATGCGATAAATTTAGTATTATCTATAGATGAATCTTGTTGTCATAATTGTAGCGTTAATTTGATCCATATTAATCTAGAAGGAGAATAGTGTAGTAATATTGAAATTGCTTATATAGAAGTTGTATGATTATTTTTTAATATCCTATTTTACGCGTCTCAATAATTAGAAATTGAAAAGAGTATCCTGTTGTAACCAAGTCAATTAAATCAATTCAATTTACTAATTGATATCAAACTATTATATGACAAACTGTTGTAATATCATTAAGAAATAATAAAAAGTCCAGAAGAAAATTTACTAAGTGATATCAAAACAATATATGGGATGCTATTGTGATATCATTCAGATATAAATATCACACTAGAGAAGAAAATGCATATTTAATTAAGTAATACCATAATAGTATAAGACATGATGTCGTGGTATCATTCATAAATAATAACACAATGCAAAAGAAAATGAAAATTTACTAACTAATACCATAATGGTATATGAGATACTATTCTTGAAGTCATTCAAAAATAATCAGTCAAACTGACCAATTACTGAATGATACCATAGTAGTATATGGCATACTGTTGTGGTATAATTCAACACAAAAATATATATTTCACAAAAATATACAAATACTGATATCTCTTATCATTCTCCATTCGAAATTTCTCCAGATTTTATCTTTCAGCACTATAGCTCATTCTATCTAGAACTATAATGTAGCCTTTCACTAAACATCTTACATGAACAAGTCATACACCCTCAGAAAATATACAGTAGACTCACATATATCCAGAACTTCATATGACTTACATTTGGCTATCCAAAAGAAAATATCAATTAGATTCCTAATACATTAAATACAAAATCACTAACCAAATACTAAACACCATGCACCAAAATTTCTATCACTAAATTACTGATCAAAACATTTTGATACATAAAAAGTATTCACACACAGAGAAATCACACAAGAGAACAAGACATGGATATCATAATAGTATAGGAGATACTGTTCTGGAATAATTAAAAAACAATTAATCGAATTGACCAATTAGTGAATGATACCAAAATTGTATATGACTTACTGTTGTAATACCCCAAAAATTTTGATAAAAAACTTGAACTGTTCTTCGTAGTGAGTGAGATTTTACCAAGGAATTAAAAATTTCTTAAGTATTAAGATCAGGCGACAAGATGTAGCACCTTGAGTTCTAAAAGAACTAAATTGGAAATAACAAAAATCTGAAATTTGGAAGAGTTAAGCTAAGTATGAGTTTTGGGACAACTTCCAACAACCATAACTCATAGTACATGATGAGTTAGGTGTGATACAAGATACCTTCAGAATTATATTTGAATTATATTTCTAGTCACCGATTTTGCTAAGTTTTGAGTTCGAACAAGTGAGATATGAACTTTTGAAGTTAGGTTGTCCAGTTAAGGAAAATTAGTCAAAAATAGTGGGGAGGTATTTTGGTCTTTTCTTTATCCAACCAGAGTTAATTCGTTTTAAGTAATATTTTAGGGGTATAATCCTATAAGTTCAATTTTATAATCCTAGTATACACCTAGAGTTTAGTTGAGAGTTTAAGAAAAGAAAAGAAGAGAAAAAAGTGTTAGGACCGGAAATAAGCAGGTGTAAATGCGGAAGCTAGCAAAGCAAACCTCAAAAGACCACGAGTAAGAAGACAACGAGAAATATACCAAAAGACACAAAGATTTAACGTGGTTCGGTCAATCGACCCACAAAGGAGATGAGCAATCCACTATAAATATGAGAGTACAAAATACAGAGAGAAACAACCCCAACCAATTCACTCAGAATACATGGGAGGTTCACACAAGTGATAACGTATCAAGCTTGTGACCCACAAATTCTCCCTCTAACCAACACTCTCAAAGCCTTTAAGACTACATTGTGAATGCTGATTAAGTTAGAAGAGACATGTCTCTATTTATAGAGCCCTAAACCTTTTTCTACCAGAAAAAAGGATTAGTCAATCTAAAACTTTTTCCTAAAAGGAAAACCTATTTATGGTTAGAAATTAGGGCAAATAAAACCCAACAAATCTCCCCCTTGACCTGAATTTCTAACAAAATAAATTTGTCCACCTTCTTCAATTAATCTTCAACAACTTGCTTCTCCTCTCCATAATCTCCTTTGCAAAATTTATGTCTTAACACAGAGAACCTCTCTGAAACAATTTCTCCGACAAAATCTTCATTACTGTCAAAAAGGTTGCGGCTAGATCTACACCCCGTCAAGTTGAACACATCTTTCTAACTTGGTTCAATCATCGTTTATCGAACCACAAAACCTGACTCCATTATTGAATCTGGCTCTCATACCACTTGTTAAGATCGGAAATAAGCAGGTGTAAATGCGGAAGCTAGCAAAGCGAACCTCAAAAGACCACGAGTAAGAAAACAACGAGAAATATACCAAAAGACACAAAGATCTAACGTGGTTCGGTCAATCGACCTATGTCCACAAAGGAGATGAGCAATCCACTATAAATATGAGAGTACAAAATACAGAGACAAACAACCCCAACCAATTCACTCAGAATACATGGGAGGTTCACACAAGTGATAACGTATCAAGCTTGTGACCCACAAATTCTCCCTCTAACCAACACTCTCAAAGCCTTTAAGACTACATTGTGAATGCTGATTAAGTTAGAAGGAACATGTCTCTATTTATAGAGCCCTAAACCTTTTTCTACCAGAAAAAAAGATTATTCAATCCAAAACTTTTTCCTAAAAGGAAAACCTATTTATGGTAAGAAATCAGGGCAAATAAAACCCAACAAAAAGGAGAAAAAATGGGAGGATCAAGCATTCGTCAAGATTCTTCCGTGATGTTGTGGATTTTTGCGATGGTTTGATCCCTAAGAGGTATGTAAGTTTCCATAGTTTTGGGTTAGTTCATCCATATTCCAGTCATGTTATTTTCAACATTCATGAAGTTGAAAGATTAGTGTTCTTGATGAGTTCTTAATAGGTGTTCTTAAAGTTCATTCTAAATCTTGTTGTGTTGGGGTTTTGATGATTTATTAATATGAAATTGAGTAATTTCATTGTTATTTGCAGTAGATTATATTATAATTAATTCAAGTAATCAAATCCAAGTGATTAAGGAAGAAACCGTTTAATTTTAGGCGAGTTAGGATGAGAAAACGAGCAAGAAAATTCGTCAGATTTTCTAGGTTGGGACCTGGAGCGATGCGCCTGCCAGTGCGCCCCAAACCCTCCTTTGTACTTTAGGGTCTGGAGTCCTATGCCACCCATAGCCCCAGGGTCGTTTTCCCCATCTAGTTTGCATTCAATTGCTCCGTTTGAGTTCGTTTAAAGTGCATCTTCACTCCTTTTTGATTCTAACGAACCTAAGATACTTCTAAACACCTAAAATCATTCCTAATATGATCATAACCTTAAATTCATAATTCAAATTTAAGGTAGATCTAAGAGTTAAGTTTTGAGAATTCTTTCCAATAATTTAAGAAAGTCCCTTTAGATCCTTTTGTGGAATCTTGTACAACTTTTAGTAACTTGTTTCAAGACTTGAGCAAGTGAGCGTGAAAATGAGGAGAATGTATTCATGATTCTACATTATCAAATAGATATTTCATATCATAAACCATAACTCTTGAATTCATAATTCACATTCAAGAGAGAGTTAATACTAGAGTTCAAGAAATCTTTTGAGTTCAATTGTTAATCCTTTGAGGTAAAGTATCAATTTAAACTAAGATTTGAGTAAGTATATGAATGAGAAGGGTTGTACACATGAGTTCCTTATTGATATTTTGACCCTTGACTCGAGTTGTTCATGCTCATTACTTTTGCATGAATTTCATTTTTTGAGTATCATTGAAAGGAGTAGTATCTCCAAGTTCTAAGTCTTGAGTATTGAGTTTCTTATTCCCTTTGAGATTATATTCCTAATCATGAGACTATTACATGTTACCCATGAATTCCTTGAGTTGAGTAGTTCATGCCCATAATTCTGAATGAACCCTATAAGTCGAACAATCTTGAGATAAAAGGTGTATTTGAGTCCTTTTGAGGAGTCCTCCACACTTTTTAGTAACTTGTTTCAATACTTGATAAAGTGAGGATGAGAATGAGGATGAAGAGAATATATTCATGATTCTACCTTGTCATCACGATATCCTTCATGTCATGAACCAAATTCTTGAATTCATAATTCACATTCAAGAGAGAGTTAAGAGTAGAGTTCAAGAAAGTTTTTAAGTTCAATTATGAATTCTTTGATATCCACCATTGTATTGAACTAAGTTTTGAGGAAGTAAATAAGAGAATGAGAAGAGTCATATACATGAGTTCCATGTAGTATGTGTACCTTCGAGTCGCGTCGTTCATGCCCATAAATTTCGCGTGGACTCCATAAATTTGAGTATAATTGAGAGGAGTAGTATCTTGAAGTTCTAAATCTTAAGTATTAAGTTCCTAATCTCCTTTAAGTTTATATTTCTAATCATCGTACTATTACATATTATCCATGTAGTCCTTGAGTTGTGCCCATAATTCTACATGAACCCTATAAGTCGAATAGTCTTCAGATAAGAAGTACCTTTGAGTTTTTGAGTTGAGTAGTTCATGCTCATAATTTCGCATGAACCCTCCAGTTGAAAATCATGAAATCATCCATAAATATGAGATCATGAACCTTCAATCTATACTTCAATTCAAGAGAAGTTAAGAGTCAAGTCTAGAAGTCAAGAGCAAGTTATATTAAAGTTTACTAAGTTTTCAAGAGTATTTAATAATGTTTTAACCTTGTTTTTAAGACTCGAGTTTCAAGTTAAGTAAATAGTAAAGAGTTGAGTTCATTCCTCACAAAGTTATAAAAGAACTAAGTATTCCCTAAGAGTTTGTAAATGTTTTCACATCTAAACAAGAAAGAAAACTGAGATTTCCAAAAGAGACATTGAGTTAGTTTTTCAGTAAAGAGAAAACTATGATTTCCAAGATTGTTCTTAAGCTAACTATGAGCAATTATCTCAAACCAGAGAAGAAGTACTTTTAAAAACATATGAGCTAAGTATATTTTGAGAGTAGTATTGAGCACATATATGGAGACGCGAGTTCATATTAACTCAAGCCCCCATAAAACATGTAGCCATTATGGGCAGAAAAAGAATCATACTTTTAAGATGATTCTATAGTGCTTTTTAACAAGGACTAGTGGATCCACTTAGTAGTTCAGGTTCTATAGAGATGGAAAGGTATAGGACGGTCCTTGGCAACGTGAGGAAAATATTTTACCATCACTTAGGCTCATAGTGATGGTTGTCGGGTAGAGAATATTCCACAGAAACTAAATTACTTTATTATATAAGTAAAGTTGAGTTTGTTATTGCATTTTCTTTAACGAACTAAGTTGCTTTTAATATTTCATAAAACTTTCTATATATTGCATGTGTATCCTTGCTTTATTTTGAGTTGAGTACCTTGAGTCGAATATCATATCTTTGAAGTTGAGTATCTGATCTTTGAGTTGACTATCTAATATTTGAGTTGAGTATCTAATCTCTGAGTTGAGTATCTTATCTTTGAGTACTTCTGTCACGACCCAAAATGAGCGTGATGACACTCGTCTTATTCCACCAAGACAAGTCAGCCTAAAATTCAACTATTTCAATAAAAATGCAGAAAATTGAGAATCAATTCAAAACACCACCAAAATCTGGTTGTCACGTGTACAAGCCTCTAAAGTATTACAATTGATTCAAAAGAAACGCTAGTCTCAAATGAACTTGTTTCTAGAATAGAACAAGGTCATAACTAAGGAGAAAGAAAGTACGCTGAGACAACAAACAACTACCTCACAAATATCCAAGGAACCTCAAACAAGGAGAAGAGAGATATCACAAAGTTTGGGCTAGTAACCTACACAAAAATTATAGTAGCAAGGGGTGAGTACCAAACCACACGGTACCCAGCAAGTAAACGTCTAAACACAAGCTAAGGGGATAAAATATGTGTACTCCTTACACACCAACCGAACCTCCACAACTACAACCTGCATATAAATCAGCCCAACCTACATTTCACAATGTTCGTAGCATCCAACTCATCAAAATCATTTTAACAAATTATACATCCTCAACTACAAACTCAATATTCAACAATCACAACTTTACACAAAAAGACACTCACAATATCAACAACACACAAGATCAAGTTCGTCAAATAGAGGTAATCAAATATCAAGTAATTCCCAACCACCAATAAAACACATAATCATCAAAAATGAAGAATGTCATGGGATGCAATGCAATATGACACCATGAAGTGATATGCCTCAAAATACCAATTTCTCTCTCAACCGTATATATGTGATACTCCTCAGAAATACATTGAGAATTCATTACCCATGCAGGACTCGCGAAGTCCATATACTGACACGGACGATCTCCACGTATTTGTGCGGACGATCTCAACGCACTATCATAAATCAAATAAATTTCGCACGGACGATCTCCACGTACCCAAATCATAATCATAACTTTTTTATCGCACAGATGATCTCCACGTGCCTAAATAATCTTACTCGATCTCAACACGGACGATCTCCACGTATTCGACCTTTACTCATACCCAATCTCATGTCAATGCATGTGCACAATATGATATCAAATAAATGAGATGATACAACACTCAATATATCAAATGTCGCTATGACATATAATCACCTCAATCATCACAATTATACGGGTTTAGTAAAGAACACAATCACACATAATAAATCAAATCAATAATATCCAGTTAATGCTCATATGCTTTGACATTCTCGGATTAAAATCCACATTTTTTAGTAATAAACCTTCTCATTATAACACCGGTACTCGTACCATTCTCAACACATCACGTACAAACAAATAATCACTTTGTATTTATCACCCCTTTTATTTATTGAAATTCATCAAGGTGAACAAGTCAACCCATCACCAAGTCCCATTACTCCCAACATATACCACAAGGAAATACACGAATTTCATACACTTAACAAGAGTTTAGAAATGTACTTACCTCAAATAATTGAATGATCACTCCGGGACTTGAGCCTTCCCAATTTGTTGAACTTCAAACTCAAGCAATCTACTAAAACAAATGACCATAATGAGATTTCAAAACCTGCAACACCTATATTACTAGTCATCTAGTCTATAATAATCACGTTCCTAATCTTGATGCCAATTAATATTTTAAACTTTCGTATATCTCAAACTCAAGTCTAAGGTTAAGACTACAATCTTAATAGCTTTCATAAAATATAATTCACCCGATATTTAATTTTCTATCTCAATATTTCAAAACTTACAATTATAGTGTGATAACAAAAACATTTAAAACATAACCCCGAAAACAATTCAATGAAGTTACAAAATCAGTAACTTGACAGATCCTTATATCATCCATCATCCTACCCTTTAGTCATTGTACTATCACTTTATACTCTCAATTATTACCTCAATCACTTGGTAACTATTACTAATGATTGCAGTCAAGGTTTGCTCCCCCCACATTCACGTAGCACCAACAATATATAACCTCATGTTATCTAATATTACATCCACTCTTTCTACTTTATCCATTAAATAATAATTACCATTAGTGAATACAATATAACTTCCATTAATTATCATTCTATATATAACTAAATAGAAATATAATATTATTATATATTAATGTATATATGTGCTGCACTTTAAGAAAGGATAACAAAGCAATTAATGCAGGCAAGAATTGAAAGTTTAGATTGAACTTTCCTTACATGAAGTAGATTTTCCTCTGTTGCTCCGTATTCCGCCGTAAGGTTAGTTTCTGGCATTCTCCTTGTTTTTCTTTCTAATTTTAATTGTTTACTTAAACTGAGAACCCACTAACTTATTTTTAATACATGGGCTTAGTGTTAAGGGTATTAAATGTAATATGGACTTGACCTATTAACCATCAAATAACAATAAAAATAACTATTTAATAAATATGTACCCATTAACTAAATAACCATAGTTATAGAATAATTCAAATTTCCAAAAATTATAATTCGGGTCATTACATTATCCACCACTAAAAATCATGGTCATCCTCGAACATAAAGAAGAAGAAGGAAAAATAACTGATGTTACTAAAATTGTATGTTATGACCTATCAGTCGGTGTTTATTTCTCTATGTGAGCTCCTCCTTAAAACCATTACATCAAGAATAACTTCTAATAATTAAACTTTCGAATCAACATTTTTTATATCTACAAATCAGGAGTGATAATCATGCCACAGACTAACCCCACCATGAACTCAATCTCAACAGAAACATTAACACAACAATCATGATAAATATTTTCTCACATAACCAAGATAACAATTACAATAGATGCCGTCTACAACCAGGTTTGAACTTGAACCAACCAACACACAATCATAATGCACAAACCATCACATATCTTATCAAAATTTTTTTGTCACAACATAGTCTTTCCACGAGCTTAGTTATAAAAAATGATCTTAAGACATCGATCACTCATCAAGGGAGGATCAAACTTATCTAACCCAAAGAGGAACAAGATCAACTAAACACCCAACCTGCGATATATTTTAAAATGCAGAACCTCTAACAACACTCTTAGATGATTGTAACTCTTTATAGCTCTAATATAAGTTCTCATAAGTATGGTTGTACGTGTAGAACTACTAGTATACTTCAACCATCTCAAAAAACACCAAATCTATCTTGACTGAAAGGATCAAGTCTGTCCAAAGATCCTATCCTATCAAGAGGGCCTAAGAGGATCGGTACATCCGATCCACCACTATATATTTACCCATAAATATAGATTCACACCATATACTACGAATTATACTCCAATCCCCATACGAAATGAAGTAGGTGGGTCACATAAGAATGTACTAAATCAAAATCGAATAACATAAGATACTCCTTCTGTAATTTCCATATCAATATTTTCATCCATATAACTCCATCTCCTTTACTTTTAGCCACCCATAACCAACCAGTCTGATTCCCATTACAATATTACAACAATTACTTTATTCATCAACCCTACATATTTCTCACAGTACTCCATTGAAGCTAAAAATCTTAATACCAACAAACATCATAACTACACCAATCAATTACCTTACTTTCAAACTTACACAAGTATCAAAATCTTGTTAGAAAATACACTATATCCCTCTAAAAATTTCAAAATGTGGCCCCCTCTTTTTCTATTTAAGCATTACATGACAGATATGAGTCACAACTAAGACTGATAACACTAATTTCAAATCTAAAAAAAAATATTTTCCCATGTAGGCAAAATAATTGAATCACACTCAATGTCAATTTCACGCGAACTTTCACCTACCATTTTTCAACTACCATTCACACCACCATGTACCTCAGCCAAAACTCAAAGAAATTATTGGTCACTCCAATAATTCTATATACTATAAGCTCATAACCTCTATTCACCATCAAATACCTATAATATACATCATAATAGTCTATGTTGTCTCATAAAAATAGTAGTTTCAATCCTCTCAAAATTCTCAATAACCCTGCATATCTGTAGGTCCATACTTTTTAATATCCACAAATAACCTATCGTAATCTCAATAATTTAGTTCCACATAACAACACATAATCTTATATACCTCACTATTTTCACTCGGATCAAAACCTAATCTTAATAGAAATTGCTGATAAATCCCTAGTAAATCTATACCAAGCCAATTCACAACCATAGTCATATTAGAACTTATATATGAAAAATCATACATCCTCCAACTTCGAACCATAAGTCTAGATGAGAGGTCTTATTTCTCTGCATCTCTTAAACTCTTCATATGACACAAATTTTAAATACTTTGAACTCTTCAATGCACTAGACTTTTTCTATCTTATCCTCTAAATCAAAACATTATGTAAAACCCCCCTTAGGTATAACAATCAAAGTAAGCAAACTTACTACTCAAATTATTCTTAAGTCCTTCTAAATATTTTATATTCAATGTGATCGATCATTTCTTACCTTACTAATCCAAACCTTGACAACAGACACTATCAAAAACCTAAACTCACTACGAAAAACTTCATTTTTAGTCCAACTATGTAACTCTATCCCTTTATCTATCAACATTAGCTCATAGCTTGAAGATTTTTATAAATTCACGTATCTTAGCTTATCATTGATCGTATCTCCATCAACCTTAACATATCCTTCGCTAAAATCGAACCATGCTCATTATTAAACTCAAAACCACAAAAGAATTTTATCATCATACTCAAGTCAAATGTCTGTGGACTTCTTTTAAAATATTATCCAAATAACTTTTAACTTATATAAATAACATGTAACACTATCACCATAATCATAGTAAAACATTGGGAACCACGTATCCCTGAACCAAATTCTCAACCATCTAAAGATAATTTTTTTTATCATTGCAATCAGAGTAAATGTCATTGTTCTCAATCACCTCTTTCAAAGACTAAGCTAGATTACACCAATCATTTCCATGTATAACTCTAGCCCCTTTTAATTTTATTCAAATTGTGTCTCATAACCTCCTATAGTTTTTCATGCAATCAAGCTACTCATCAAATAGTAACAAACCTGAGACTTATATACTCACAATTCGTAATTACAATACAAAATTCGTTTAACCAACAATCCTTATTCCATAATTGCATCTCACTGACAATCCATGACGAACACTTATTACCATCATGCTCAGCTAGCTCTTGTCATCACCAAAAAGTAAATCTTTTTATAAATATGACACCTTAAATCCAGTAATAGCAACAAAAATCAAAGGTCTAACTCAATCTTATACGCCTTTTCTTATTAAAATCTTCAATTACATTTAGACAAATATACACTTTGAGACTTGCTTTACCCATAAGTTCTTCATTCTGGTATCTATCCATTCAAGTGTAGCTTATGATAAAATCACCACTGCTCATTTAGAATTCTAAGGATACACTTCATAAACTACGTACACATACAATAATATCATATCAAAGATCCACCACTAAGATTCCCCTCATAAGTAATGCTTAACTCATTCTTCTATAGTAACAACGTAGTTGGTTTCTCAAATATGTATGCGATATCAAACTTTATTATATGATCATGCAATAGATTTTATAACTCCTTATGTATCTATTACTCACACTTAACAATCAACCTATGCGTTTTCATATACCACTAGTATCACATCGTGAAAGTCTATTACAACCACCACTAGAACACATAGTACCTACAAAAAGATCATATCCAAATAGGTCACACATTTCTACCCATCAAATAGCTGTAAAATATTACCAAATTAGTTATATATCTAGCCCAATCTATATTTATTCTCCCAAGCTATATTTATTATTGGGAAAAGGGACAAATTTACTCTCATACTTTAATAAAAGGTGCGTATATATCTTCCGTTATACTATGTTTACACATGTACTCCTACCATCCAATTAGTGGTACATGTATAACCTTGTCACTAATAGAGCCCTATTTTGTAACACGTGTCATGATTCTATTATACTACCCGTTTCATCCCCTTTTTAACCCATAACCGTAACCCGCCCCATAACCCTTAAAATAATCCTAAACACGCACACGCTAATCAAACACCCAAAGAAAAATCCACCGCCATTCACCCAAATATCTCATATTCGTCAGATTCAAGTTCATCTTCGTCGCGACCTTAAATCATATATCGTGTGTTGGTCATAATTTCCTATTTTAACTATTGTCTCCTTCAATTCAGACCTAAAATCATGTTTGAAAGTTCATATGATTCAATTAGTAACTCCATGATTATGACTTTTTTTTGTGGTGAATTGGCTCGTTGTTTCACTTCAAGGACTCCATTGAATCCCGAAAGAAGATTTTATAGATGTTTAAAACCTAAGGTACATTTTTCTCCTAACAGGAAATTAATATAATTTGTGATTGTATTTGGTGTTCATGATTTCTTCTCTGTTATTTTTATTAGATTGAAAAATGTGGATTTTGGAGGTGAGAAAGCAGTTCTTCAGAAAATTCTTCTATTGAAGTTAATTTATTGAAGTCTATATTGGAAGTTGTTACATTGAAAATGGAGAATTTGAGAGAGTCGTTGAATGCGGTTAAGATCGAAAGAGACAATTTAAAGAAGAAATTGGAGAATTTAGAGAGTTTAAACCACTACGAGGTGAATAAATCAAGAAGTTTGGAAGCTAAAGTGTCGAAGTTGAAGATGTTGTTCATGTTGACATTTACTGTGTTTGTGGTATTTGTTGTTGCAATTTTCAAGTGTTAGTTATTTCAATTGTTTCTTATGTATTAGTGATAGTGAATCTTATGTTTGAATGTTGGCCATTATTTTCAAGTGTTACTTCAAACTTATTGTGAATTTCAAGTGTTGGATTTGAAACATTATTTTGTGTTTTTTGCCTTAAAGTTTGTAGTATTTAGTTGTGTTTGAATGTTGGCCATTATTTTCAAGTTTTGCTTCAAACTTATTGTGAATTTCAGGTGTTGGATTTGAAATATTATTTTGTCTTTTTCCTTAAAGTTTGTAGTATTTAGTTGTGTTATATTAGTCTTTACATTGAGGATGGATAAAGTTTGTGGTATTGTCACTATGTTTTTCTTGAATAAATGTTTCATATCATAACAAACTCATTAGAAAGTAAAAGCAAGAATGAAAAGATACATAACAAAACAACAATAAAGAGCAATGGAAAGATACATAACAAAACAACTAAAAAAGTGCAACTCATTTCAAATCACACACCGCAACATTCACTTGGTTATATATAAGCAAAACGATAGTTATTTTTAGCTGATACACTCAGTGTATACAAATAGTAGTAGTGAAAACCAAAACTACAACTATAAGTTTAAGGCACCAGCCTACACAAAACATACCAAAAAAATAAGTTTAGCCTTAACATCATTTAAGGAACCAACCTACACAAACGATAACAAAAACTACACCAACATATACAAAACAGTACCAACACAATAGCATTTTCCCCTTCTTGGCCTCAATTTCTGTAGTTGATTTGTAGTAACTGCACACTGTCCATTCCAAGTTAAGCCAGTTGGTGCTATGGGAAGATTTGTAGGTTCACTAACACCAAGTTTATCACCTCTGAAGCCTATTACTCTACTCCCAGTTGATTTTTGTGGGTTCTGTCTCTTTCTCAATCTTGATAGAAAAGTTTTTTTTGAGATTGTTCTTGGCCTTAGCCTAGGGTCTTCATCATCATCCTCAGCTACTGGATAATAGCTGCTAGAAGAAGCATATTCAAACTGACTTTCTTGTGTTTGTTGTGGGGCTGTGCAATTGATGTCTTTCTCATAAGCTTCATTTTCATCTTCATCAACTAAACCTGTCCTAGGCTGCCTCTTTTTTACCCTACCAATTTCTTTTTCTTCCTTAGCAGGTTGTTTCCCTTGCTTCTTAGTAGGTTGTTTTCCCTGCTTTGCCTTATTCATCATAATAGAAGATATAGAAATTTAGTAGTGAAATATATTAAGTATTTGATGAAGTTAATGATTAAAGAGAACTAAAACTTACATTTTCACATCCTCTTGCATTGTGATTTTGTTCTCCACAATTACTACACGTAATCACTTTTTCTTTTCTTGTTTGCTTCCATACTCCTTGTCTATTAACAACTTCATTATTTTCTCTTTTCCTCATTAGCTTAGGTCTACCATCAAGCTTGATCGATTCTGGTCTCTTTACTATAATACAATGAATTTCTTTTTTTGGTATCATTTTCTTGTGCTCCATGGCCTTAATTGCACGTGGACATGGAATTTCAGTCAGATCCCATGTTCTGCATGTACATTTTTTCACTGTTAAGTTGACAATGTGTCTATCTGCACCTTTAGTAACCTCATAACCATTATCCCCATTGCCACTCACCTTACAAACCTTGGAAATCTTCAAATACTCATTAAACAACAACTCACTTTTGGGACTAAACCCATCATCTTTACACTTTCTCAAAACAACCTCTTTTTGTGCCAAACTCTCCATTAACTTTCTTGATCTCTTCAAGTTGGTCCTCAAACTCCTCTGTAAATGATGACCCAGCAGCCCATTGTAACAATTTTTTTAACTCACCTTTGCCTCATCTTCTACACCAATTTGCCTCAATATGCCTTGCACAGTATCTCTGATGTGCTTTAGGTAAGACTGTCCTTACTGCTTCAAGCAGTCCCTAAATATCAAATTAAAACAACTAAAATTAATAAAGGAATAAGTATCAAGAAAAGGTAATTAAATTGCAAATCAGTAGTATACTATTACCTCCTACATATCTGATATGAATTTCAGTCCTTCACCATTTTGAAGCTCAAGGGAATGTTGCAAATGTTACATAAACCATTTTCAAGTCCTCTTAGTCTCTTGAACAACAACACACATACTTGTCTCTTAGCCTTTCCTTTAAGGAATGTATTATCTAACCCAATCAGTGGTCTTAAGCCAGACTTAAAACCCAGCTTCATTGCCTTGAAACAAATATACATCCTAAGAAATTTTCTCTTTCCATTAGATAGTGCCTTTTTAGACAAATCAATCACAATGTCAGACCCTGGATTATGACTTCTCACTTCAATAGAATAACCCTCTAATTTGTTGTAAAAGTCTACAAAACTGCCTTCTAAATTGTCCAATATCTCCTTTTTGGCTTTCTTGCACTTTGCTTCAGTAACATTGAGCTCAAAAACTCTATGTAAATCAACCTTCATTTGTTTGACCTTGTACGTGGGGTCACTTTGCAATTTGTCCTTAAAATACAAGGCTATTGTGGAATAATCTACTGCAGAGTTATCATATGCTGTTCCACATTCTATATGATCTACAAGTGTTTTCACACTAACACCAGGAGTAGTCATATCCCCAGAAATAAAAAGTAAAAATGGACAGCCCTCAGCAGCATATGTGTACCTCATCTGTTTTTATCACTCTTCACCACAACAAGTTCTACCTTATTAGCTAGAGCATACAGTTTACAAAATTGTTTTGCTTCAGCTATGTCTTTGAAGGTCATACCCTTAACAATCTCCTTATAGTCTTGCAAACTAACAATTATATTCCTTTTTTTTTAGTGATGTTTTTTTCTAATTCTTCTGTGTCATAATCCGAACAACTAAATACCATTTCATTATTACTTTCATCATCACTTTCACTACAATCTTTACCCTCATTAATAATTGGTGCAAGTAAAAATGACCCATCATGCATCAAAATATCAGTTACATTAACAGACAACTCACATTCATCCGTAGCAAATAAGTTAATTGAGTTATACTTACTAGATATAATAGATGCTAAAGTCCTAACCCCCTCATCACCTAGCAAGAACAATAAGTTCTTGCACACCCACAAAGCCTAACTTATTTGTGTAATCATTAACTAAGTCTAAAAAAGATATAAGGTCAGGATCATACCCTTTCCAATAAGTCACATTTCCTCTATCATAGTGTGGTTTTGGACTACTTAGCCACTCACCATCATGATGAAAGTAAATTGTAACTTCAACCATTTTAGTGACCTACAAAGAGTTATGAAATAACATAAGCAACCGTAAATATAAGACAGTTAGATGAAATAATAGTGAGCTATTCAATTGTTTTCGACTACTCCTTTAACAAGTGTTTATTTATTATGTTAAAAGAACAATACATAGTTCATCAGAATTTACAGTTTGTGCAAACTTAATATCATCTCTATTATGGTATCTACATCATTTAAAGAGAATTACAATTTAAACTAATACATTGCATTGATCAAAGTAAACTAATGATTTTTTAAGGGATAATGCCCAAGTAGCCCCTCAACCTATGCCCGAAATCTCAGAGACACACTTATACTATACTAAGGTCCTATTACCCCCCTGAACTTATTTTATTAATAATTTTTTACCCCTTTTTAGCCTACGTGGCACTATCTTGTGGGCCGAACGATGGTTGATTTTTTTTTCAAACTAGTGCCACGTAAGATAAAAAGGGGTAGAAAATTACTTATAAAATAAGTTCAGGGGGTAATAGGACCTTAGTATAGTATAAGTGTGTCTCTGGGATTTCGGGCATAGGTTGAGGGGGTACTTGTGCATTTTCCCATTTTTTAAAGTTAAGTTACATTAGTTAAGTTAGTAATTTTTTTAAGTTAAGTTACATTAGTTAAGTAAGTTAGTCACATACAGTAAGTTAGTTATTCACATACACTAAGTTAGTTATTCACATACATTAAGTTAGTCACATAAGTTAAGTTAGTTAGTCACATACAGTAAGTTAAGAAAGTCACAGAACAACCTACACAGACAAGTCCCAATTTTATAATTTCTAATTAACTAAAAGTGACCCACAACAAAAGATTCTCCATTTTTTGCTTCACATTCAACTTTATAATAACACAACAAATAATATATATGTATATATATATATATATATATATATATATAATTCTGTTTAAATGAAAAATTGGTAACTTGAAAAATAAGCACAGAGAAGTCTCAATTTTTTAATCTCTAATTGACTAATAGTGGTCCACAACAAAAGATTCCTAAAAAAATAAAAAATAAAGTGATAGGTAGACGTGAATGAATACAAGATAAAGAGATTCTCGCAAAAGATAAAGTGGTGGAACGACATGAATACAAACAAATATTTCTTTAACACTTAACAAAACCAACAAACAAAAAATAATATTTTCAAGGAAATGTGAACTTCATTTCTGGAAAGTATGCTTCACTAAAATCTAGAACGAATTTCACTATAAAACGCATATTATACAAACTAAAGAAAGAAACAACAAGAAAATACAACAACAAATATAATCGATGAAAACAAAAAAGTAGGAAAACTTCAAAATCGAATGGGTACCTTTAACGAGCACACGATAGATTACACGAAAACAAGTTTGAATCTAGGAAGACAAAGTGGAATCGCGCGGAGACGACTAGGGTTTTGGGTGAAACGCGACAAAGACGATCGACGACTAGAGTTTTGGTTTGTGAATTGCGGTAGAGACGACTAGGGTTTTGGGTGAATAGCGGCAAATTTTTCTTTGGGTTTTTGATTAAGGTGTGTGTGTTTAGGATTATTTTAAGGGTTATGGGGCGGGTTATGGTTACGGGTTAAAAAGGGGATGAAACGGGTAGTATAATAGTATCATGATATGTGTTACAAAATATGGCTCCGTTAGTAACAAGGTTATATATGTACCATTAATTGGACGTTAGGGATACATGTGTACGCATTGCATAAAGGAGGGTATATACGCACCTTTAATTAAAGTACGAGGGTAAATCTTTCCCTTTTTCCTTTATTCTTTCATAGGTTTACCTAGTCAACCATTTAATCATTCCACTTCCAATTGCTAAAGCACTCTAGATATCATATATACCACACAAATATTATTCTCTCTATTAGGATAACAAACCTGAAAAATATAACACATTCATGAAGTCCCCTCAAACCATTGTTTAACCTCATCATTCAAATCCTTAATATGCATCATCGAACCACCACTTTACTTAATCCCATAGAATTTTTTAACATCCTTATGTAACAACCTGTTTAGTCGGTTCGAGCAGTAGAATTATTTTTGATAAAAAGTGACTGGGTCTACGGATCACGCGACGGACCGTCATGGTCACGACGGACCGTCGAGGGTCTTCGTTCCAAAACACTTCAACTCTGAAATCTGGGTACTGGGATCGACTCTCTGAACTTCACGACGGAACTGCAGCACGGACCGTCATAGATACGACGGACCGTCACAAGCTGCGTAACCTCACTACTGAATTTAACTCTCTGAAGTTTGTGACCGATCTGCAAGACGGACCGTTATAGATACGACGGACCGTCACAAGTTGCGTAACTCCACCCTGGGTTGGATTTCTGCTAAAATTTAAATGGGTGTTTTGGACTATTCATGATTATAATTATGAAATTAGTGGGGTAAGTTTAATAATTTATTTACTTGGGGGTTAAAGAAGATAATAGGGCAATAAATAGTGGGTTACTTTTATCATAATAAATTATATGATAATTAGGGTAAAAGAAAAAGATTCTGGAGAAGAAAAAGAAAAAGAACAGGAAGGGGGAACGAGCGAGAGAGAGAGAGAATGAAGAGGAAAGCAAAGGCATTGGGGAGGTAGCTTGCTTGATCACGATTCTTTCGGTGGAGGTAGGTTATGGTTTATTTCTATGTGATAGATAAACTCTAAATAACAATTGATATGTATTGAATGATATTGTAAAGTCTCCTATGTACTTGATTGTGTGTGTGTGTGTTTCTGATTGTGTGGTTTATGGGTGGCCTAAAGTTAGGAGAATGTTGAATTTCTAATCTTGAATCCTCTCTATTAAAGATGACGCCTTGAATAAAGAAGGCTTGATGAAATAAAAATGATGAGATAATTGGATCGGAGTGTCACGTTTCGACATGGTATTATTGGATCGGAGTGTCACGTTCCGACACAATAACATTAAAGGAAAGGAATCTGGAATTAACTTAATATACTCAAACTCAAGGAATCTATTTCCCAAATGAGTATGGTGTGGAGGTATGAGTCCTCATAGGTTTGCTTGATGTTGTGATTGATGGTGTACCTAATATGGTGTTATTGTCAATGGTTCATGTGTTTGTTGCTTGTCACCTGTTAAGTATTGTAGTTGGTTTTATACTATTGTTTAATATATACTGATTTCTATTTTGAGTTGGCCGATGATACCTACGCAGTACGTGTTCCTTGTACTGACCCCTACTTGTATTTTCTTCTTGTTGTTTTGTGGAGTGCAGCAAGTGCACCATCGACTTCGACTCGCCCTCAACTCTATCCAGTCTCCAGCATATCAGATTTCAGGGTGAGCTATTATTCCTAGCTCGGACTGGATTCTCTCCCTCACGTCTTGATGTCTTTGAAGTTCGGACATGGACCATCTTTTTACTTATTTTAGATTCTTAAATACTCTTAGATTTAGAAATTTGAGGATAGATTTTCTTGATGTGATGACTTCCAGATTTTGGGGATGATAAGTGTTAAACGTTAGAAGTTTATTTACTTGGTTACATTAATAAGTTTTGGAGCTTCCGCATTATTTTGTTAATTATAGTTGAATTATTGGTAAATGTTGGGGTTTAAATTTGTTGGTTCGCTCACCTAGTAGGCTAAGGGTGGGTGCCACTCACGATTCATTTTGGGTCGTGACAAACTTGGTATCAGAGCGTTAGGTTCGTTGGTCTCATCACACAACAAAGAGTCTAGTAGAGTCTTGAGGAACGGTAGGGGGCCGCCCTTACTTTTCTTTGAGAGGCTATAGGACTTTAGGAAAACTCCATTCTTTCTTTCTTTCATGCTATTACTTGGATCCAATTGGTATCTAGGTGATACAAATTGGTATCTGACATCCTCACTCTATTTCGCAGATGGTTAGAACTAGAGCAACAACTGTGCCAACACCAACACCGGCAAGATAGGGTGCGTCTGAGCCAACCATTGGGGCTGTAGCTCGAGGAGGAGCAGTGGCAAGAGGCCGTTGTAGAGGTCGCAGGAGGACGCCCTCTAGAGGTAGAGGACGATTACCTGGTCCAGCTAGTAATAGGGCGGTGACTCCTCCACCGACTGATGAGGTAGTGAGAAAGGGTGAAGAAGGGGAAAACGAGCAGGTTCAAGATGAGGAATTACCACCCCAGCCTACCCCAGAGATGATTAACCAGGTTCTTACTTATCTTAGCGGGTTATCTGATTTGGGCCAGACACCTCCAGTGTTTTCTGCACCAGCACCTCAGTTTCTGGGAGTACGACATGCAGCTGCTGTGGCTCCCCGCATGGATGCCTCATTGGAAGTAGGCACGTTTCCTCGATTGACTACAGGGTCTATAATGACGAGTGATCAGCATGAACTTTTCACTTAATTCATGAAGTTGAAACCTCTAGTCTTCAAGGGTGCTGAATCTGAGGATGCCTATGATTTTCTGGTTGATTGTCATGAGCTGCTACATAAGATGGACATAGTAGAACGATTCGGTGTTGAGTTTGTGACCTATCAGTTTCAGGGGAATGCCAAAATGTGGTGGCGGTCGTATGTTGAGTGTCAACCAGCACAGGCACCACCTATGACTTGGGCATCATTTTCTAACTTATTTATGGAGAAGTATATACCCCGAACTTTAAGGGATAGGAGGAGAGATGAGTTCCTTAGACTAGAGCAAGAAAGAATGTCTGTTGTTGCTTATGAGACCAAATTTCGTGCACTATCCAAGTATGCCACCCAGCTTTGCTTCAGTCCACAAGAGCGGATTCGCCGTTTTGTGAAAGGATTGAGGTCAGATTTGCAGATCCCAGCCTTATAGGTAGCTGCTGCAGCAAAATCCTTTCAGGAAGTGGTTGATTTTGTGATAGAGGTGGAGGGGGTGAAGCCAGACGACTTCACCATGGCGTCGACATCTAAGAAGTTCCGTAAGGGAGGTGAGTTTAGTGGTTCTTACTCCAGAGGGCAGAGTTCAGGAGGTTACCCAGCCCGTCCTATTCAGTCTTCACTACAGGCTGTAGCTGGGGGTCCATCGTAGACCAGTCAGCATTTTTCTGAGTTTGGAGGTTATCCCCAGACTTCGTCATTCTCACAGAGACCTATGCTTGACTCCATAAATTGTTATGGATGTGGAGAGACTGGACATATTAGGAAATATTGTCCAAAATAGAGTTACAGACCCCCAATATCTAGAGGTAGAGGTGGTCACGGTAGAGGCCGCCATTCTGGAGGATGTGGTGGCCAAGGTAATGGTTGTCACCAAATCAGCCGGGGTGGCGGGCAAGCTGGAGCTACTGCAACGCAACATGGTAATGGCAACGGGCAGACAGGTGATAGGGCCCATTGTTATGCTTTCCCCGGGAGGTCTGAAGCAGAGACATCTGATGCTGTTATCACAGGTAATCTTTTGGTCTGTGATTACATGGCTTATGTATTATTTGATCCTGGATCCATATTTTCATATGTATCTTCCTCATTTGCTACTAGTCTTGATTTATATTGTGATTTGCTTGACATGCCTATTCGTGTCTCTACTCCTGTGGGTGAGTCTGTGATAGTTGAGAAGGTTTATAGGTCTTGTCTTGTGACTTTTGTGGGGAGCGATACTCATGTAGATTTGATTATTCTAGAGATGGTTAATTTCGATGTAATTCTGGGTATGACTTGGCTTTCTCCAAATTTTGCAATCTTAGATTGTAATGCTAAAACCGTGACATTGGCCAAGCCTGGGACAGATCCGCTAGTGTGGAAGGGTGACTATATTTCTACTCCAGTTCATATCATCTCTTTTCTTCATGCTAAGAGAATGGTTAGTAAGGGTTGTTTAGCTTTCTTGGCACATCTCAGGGATGATACCTCCCAAGTACCTTCGATTGAGTCTGTCTCGATAGTCCGTGAGTTTCTGGATGTGTTCCTCGCAGACCTTCCCGGTATGCCACCAGATAGGGATATTGATTTTTGTATTGATCTGGAGCCGGGTACTCACCCCATTTCCATACCCCCTTATAGAATGGCTCCAGCTGAATTAAGGGAGTTAAAGGCCCAACTTCAGGAGTTGTTAGGTAAAGGTTTTATTAGACCAAGTGCATCCCCTTGGGGTGCTCCTGTTTTATTTGTGAAGAAGAAGGATGGAAGTTTTCGGATGTGCATAGACTACAGGCAACTGAATAAGGTAACTATTAAGAACAAATATCTTATTCCTCGCATTGATGATTTGTTCGATCAGTTACAAGGTGCTTGTACCTTCTCAAAAATTGATTTGAGATCTGGTTATCATCAATTGAAAATACGGGCAGCAGATATGCCAAAGACTGCTTTTCGAACCAGGTATGAGCATTATGAATTCTTAGTAATGTCTTTTGGGCTTACGAATGCCCCTGCTGCTTTCATGAGCCTGATGAACGGGATTTTTAAGCCATATCTGGATCTCTTTGTTATTGTGTTTATTGATGATATACTGATATACTCAAATAGCAGGAAAGAACATGAGGAGCATTTGAGAATTGTACTGGAATTGTTGAGGGGGAAAAGGCTTTATGCCAAATTCTCCAAGTGTGAGTTTTGGCTAGATTCAGTTTCCTTCTTGGGGCACGTGGTTTCTAAGGATGGAGTGATGGTGGATCCTTCTAAGATTGAAGCAGTGAAGAGTTGGGTAAGACCTACTAATGTTACAGAGGTAAGGAGCTTTGTTGGTTTAGCTAGCTACTACCGTCAATTTGTCAAGGGATTTTCTTCTGTTACTTCCCAACTGACAAATTTCACTAAGCAGAATGTTCCATTTGTATGGTTGGACGAATGTGAAGAAAGTTTCCAGAACCTCAAGACCTTGTTGACTACTGTACCAATTCTTACCTTGCCAGTGGAAGGTAAGAATTTCATTGTTTATTGTGATGCATCTTATTCTGGTTTGGGTGCAGTGCTAATGCAGGAGAAGAATGTAATTGCTTATGCTTTGAGGCAATTAAAAGTGCATGAACGTAACTATCCGACCCATGATTTGGAGTTGGCTGCAGTTGTGTTTGCATTAAAGCAATTGAGACATTACCTATATGGGGTCAAGTGTGAAGTCTATACAGATCATTGTAGTTTACAGTATGTCTTTACTCAGAAAGATTTGAATTTGAGGCAGAGGAGGTTGATGGAACTACTAAAGGACTATGATATTACTATTTTGTATCACCCGGGAAAAGCTAATGTTGTGGCAGATGCCTTAAGTAGAAAAGCAGAGAGCATGGGAAGTCTAGCCCACTTACAGGTTTCTAGACGCCCATTGGCTAGAGAGGTTCAGACTCTGGCTAATGACTTTATGAGGCTGGAAGTACTATAGAAGGGAGGATTTTTGGCCTGTGTGGAGGCAAGATCTTCTTTTCTTGACAAGATTAAGGGAAAACAGTTTACTGATGAGAAACTGATCCAAATTCGAGATATGGTATTACGAGGAGAGGCTAAAGAGGCAATAATTGATGAGGAAGGCATTTTGAGAATTAAGGGAAGAGTATGTGTGCCCCGTGTTGATAATTTGATTCACATTATTCTTACAGAGGCTCATAGTTCAAGGTATTCTATACATCCTGGTGCAACCAAGATGTATCGTGACCTAAAGCAACATTTTTGGTGGAGTAGAATGAAGCGTAACATTGTTGATTTTGTTGCCCAATGCCCGAATTGTCAACAGGTAAAGTATGAACACCAGAGGCCCGGAGGAACCCTTCAGAGAATGCCCATTCCTTAATGGAAGTGGGAAAGAATTGCAATGGATTTTGTGGTTGGTCTTCCAAAGACATTGGGTAAGTTTGATTCTATTTGGGTAATTATTGACAGATTAACTAAGTCTGCTCACTTCATTCCGGTCAAGGTGACTTACAATGCAGAGAAGTTAGCCAAACTCTATATCTCAGAAATTGTTCGATTGCATGGAGTTCCACTTTCCATCATATCAGATAGAGGTACGCAATTTACTTCTAAGTTTTGGAGAACATTGCATGCTGAAGTAGGTACTAGGTTGGATCTTAGTACTGCATTTCACCCTCAGACCGATGGTCAGTCTGAGCGAACGATTCAGGTGTTGGAGGATATGCTTCGTGCATATATGATAGAATTTGATGGTCATTGGGATAACTTCTTACCCTTAGCAGAGTTTTCATACAATAATAGCTATCACTCAAGTATTGATATGGCCCCATTTGAGGCACTGTATGGGAGGAGATGTAGGTCTCCCATTGGTTGGTTTGATGCATTTGAGGTGAGACCATGGGGTACCGATCTTTTGAGGAAATCGTTAGACAAAGTAAAATTCATTCAGGAGAAGCTTCTGGCAGCTCAGAACAGGCAGAAAGAATATGCAGATCGAAAGGTTAGGGACTTGGAGTTTATGGAGGGTGAACAAGTCTTGCTGAAAGTTTCACCCATGAAAGGGGTGATGCGGTTTGGTAAGCGAGGTAAGCTTAGTCCGAGGTATATTGGTCCATTTGAAGTTCTGAAGCGCGTGGGGGAGGTGGCTTATGAATTGGCATTGCCTCCAGGACTCTCAGGAGTGCACTCGGTATTTCATGTGTCTATGCTGAAAAAATACCATGGGGATGGAAACTACATTATTCGTTGGGATTAAGTTCTTCTTGATGAGAATTTGTCTTATGAGGAGGAGCCTGTTGCTATTTTAGATAGAGAGGTCCGCAAGTTGAGATCAAAGGAGATTGCATCTATCAAGGTTCAGTAGAAGAATCGGCCAGTTGAAGAGTCCACTTGGGAGAATGAGGCTGATATGCAAGAAAGATATCCACATCTTTTACAGATTCAGGTACTCTTTCTCGCCCTTGCTTTTCTTCCTGTGATCATTCGAGGACGAACGATCGGTAAATTGGTATCTATTGTAACAACCTATTTAGTCGGTTCGAGCAGTAGAATTATTTTTGATAAAAACTGACTGGGTCGACGGATCACGCGACGGACCGTCATGGTCACGACGGACCGTCGAGGGTCTTCGTTCCAAAACACTTCAACTCTGAAATTTGGGTACTGGGATCGACTCTCTGAACTTCACGACGGAACTGCAGCACGGACCGTCATAGATACGACGGACCGTCACAAGCTGCGTAACCTCACTACTGAATTTAACTCTCTGAACTTTGTGACCAATCTGCAAGACGGACCGTTATAGATACGACGGACCGTCACAAGCTGCGTAACTCCACCCTGGGTCGGATTTCTGCTAAAATTTAAATGGGTGTTTTGGACTATTCATGATTATAATTATGAAATTAGTGGGGTAAGTTTAATAATTTATTTACTTGGGGGTTAAAGAAGATAATAGGGCAATAAATAGTGGGTTACTTTTATCATAATAAATTATATGATAATTAGGGTAAAAGAAAAAGATTCTGGAGAAGAAAAAGAAAAAGAACAGAAAGGGGGAACGAGCAAGAGAGAGAGAACGAAGAGGAAAGCAAAGGCATTGGGGAGGTAGCTTGCTTGATCACGATTCTTCGGTGGAGGTAGGTTATGGTTTATTTCTATGTGATAGATAAACTCTAAATAGCAATTGATATATATTGAATGATATTGTAAAGTCTCCTATGTACTTGATTGTGTGTGTGTGTGTTTCTGATTGTGTGGTTTGTGGGTGGCCTAAAGTTAGGAGAATGTTGAATTTCTAATCTTGAATCCTCTCTACTAAAGATGACGCCTTGAATAAAGAAGGCTTGATGAAATAAAAATGATGAGATAATTGGATCGGAGTGTCACATTCCGACACGGTATTATTGGATCGGAGTGTCATGTTCCGACAAGATATATGGGATCGGAGTGTCACGTTCCGACACAATAACATTAAAGGAAAGGAATCTGGAATTAACTTAATATACTCAAACTCAAGGAACCTATTTCCCAAATGAGTATGGTGTGGAGGTATGAGTCCTCATAGGTGTGCTTGATGTTGTGATTGATGGTGTACCTAATATGGTGTTATTGTCAATGGTTCATGTGTTTGTTGCTTGTCACCTGTTAAGTATTGTAGTTGGTTTTATACTATTGTTTAATATATACTGATTTCTATTTTGAGTTGGCCGATGATACCTACTCAGTACGTGTTCCTTGTACTGACCCCTACTTGTATTTTCTTCTTGTTGTTTTGTGGAGTGCATCAAGTGCACCATCGACTTCGACTCGCCCTCAACTCTAGCCAGTCTCCAGCACATCAGATTTCAGGGTGAGCTATTATTCCTAGCTCGGACTGGATTCTCTCCCTCACGTCTTGATGTCTTTGAAGTTCGGACATGGACCATCTTTTTACTTATTTTAGCTTCTTAAATACTCTTAGATATAGAAATTTGAGGATAGATGTTCTTGATGTGATGACTTCCAGATTTTGGGGATGATAAGTGTTAAACGTTAGAAGTTTATTTACTTGGTTACATTAATAAGTTTTGGAGATTCCGCATTATTTTGTTAATTATTTTGAATTATTGGTAAATGTTGGGGTTTAAATTTGTTGGTTCACTCACTTAGTAGGCTAAGGGTGGGTGCCACTCACGATTCGTTTTGGGTCGTGACACCTAATTATAACCACACATCATTTCTATAAGTTTATCACTTTCACTTTAGTACTAAATCTAACATACAAGTCATACACGACACACCAACTAATCATATGAGGAACTATACACGAGTCATCACTATAAGTGAATATGAATAGAGTGCAGCGATAAGAAATAAAATCGGACAAACTACGCAAGATAGAGATCCAAGAAATGAAATTTTTTCCTAGAAGTCACTATAGTCTCTCAAAGATAAGTACATACGTCTCCATATCGATCCTCAAGACTCTACTTAGGCTCGGCTTGTATACACGTGAGACCAATGAATCTGGGGCTCTGATACCATGTGGTATGACCTAAAATGAGCGTGATGCCACTCGTCTTATACTACCAAGATAAGTCAGCCTAAAATTCAACCATTAAATAAAAATGCAGAAAATTAAGAATCAATTCAAAACACCACCAAAATTTGGTTGTCACGTTTACAAGCCTCTAAAAGTATTACAATTGATTCAAAAGAAACGCTAGTCTTAAATGAACTTATTTCTAGAATAGAACAAGGTCATAACTAAGGAGAATGAAAGAACGCCGAGACGACAAACAACTACCTCACAAATCTCCAAGAAACCTCAGACAAGGAGAAGAGAGATATCACAAAGTCCGGACTAGTAACCTACAAAAAAAAATTATAGTAGAAACGGGTGAATACCAAACCATACGGTACCCAGCAAGTAAACGTCTAAACGCAAGCTAAGGGGATAAAATACGACTACTCCTGACACACCAACCGAACCTCCACAACTACAACCTGCATAAAAATCAGCCCAACCTACATTTCACAATGTTCGTAGCATCTAACTCATTAAAATCATTTTAACACATTATACATCTTCAACTACAAACTCAATATTCAACAATCACAACTTTACACAAAAAGGCACTCACAATATTAACAACACACAAGATCAAGTTCGTCAAATAGGGGTAATCAAATATCAAGTAATTCCCAACCACCAATAAAACACATAATCATCAAGAATGAAGAATGTCATGGGATGCAATGCAATATGACACCATGAAGTGATATGCCTCAGAATACTAATTTCTCTCTCAACCGTATATACATGATACTCCTCGAAAATACATCGAGAGTTCATGACCCATCGGGGACTCGCGAGGTCCATATAACACGGACGATCTCCACGTGTTTGTGCGGATGATCTCAACGCACTATCATAAATCAAACAAATTTCGCACGGACGATCTCCACGTGCCCAAATCATAATCATAACTTTTCTATCGCACGGACGATCTCCACGTGCCCAAATAATGATAACTCGATCTCAACACGGACGATCTCCACGTGTTAGACCTTTACTCATATCCAATCTCATGTCAATGCATGTGCACAATATGATATCCAATAAAGAAGATGATACAACATCTCAATATATCAAATGTCGCTAATGTAATAACTTTATCACTAGCATTGTCAACATAATTAACATAAGTAGAACGATACCCCCACCAACGACTAGTTGTTATGTTTTTACGACCCATATAAAATAATTCGAAAAATTAAAAATAAAATTACACGAACCCAAAATCAATTCGAAAGAAACTGTACTTAAAACAAAAAGCAAAAAAACAAATGAAAGTGGAACAGAGAAAGAATTGTACCACAGAAGCAGAGTGATCTCGACTAACAATGGCAGACCAAAAAATGACACAAAACTATTAAACTTCTTTGTCGCTCCACTTAAACAAACAATGTGAGTTATTTCCGTGGGGCCTATTACTTTTGAAAAACAAATTGGCCTGAATAATTGGACAATTAGTATTGGGTTTGAATAACAAATTGGGTCAAATAATTTGGACAATAAACAAAGAATGAGCTAATAAAAGGGAGGGCGTATGAGTTGTAAATAATTAGAGGAGAGTGGGTATATAAAGATTTACTTTTGGATTTGAGTATGAGGCTGTAAATACTTTATAATACTATGTATAATATATATATATATATATATATATATATATATATATATATATATATAATAAAAGGGAGGGCGTATGAGTTGTAAATAATTAGAGGAGAGTGGGTATATAAAGATTTACTTTTGGATTTGAGTATGAGGCTGTAAATACTTTATAATACTATGTATAATATATATATATATATATATATATATATATATATATATATATATATATATATATATATATATATATATATATATATATATATATATATATATATATATACAAAAAATTTCGAAAATTAATGGGTGCTCGAGCACTCGCGTCTGGCTTACTGGGTCCGTCCTGTTTGTAAATTTATTTTGACTCGATTACTTTTTTATTTGATTCATACCATCATTAGGTTCAAGAATCTAAGGGGCGTGGTGTGGAGGTTCGGCAGTGCAATATTTAAAGGGAAAAAAGTTAAATATATTTTTAAAGTATTGTAAATAGTATAGAAATATTCTCTGTCATATATTGATGTTTTTATCATTTAAAAATTAGAGTATATATGATTTTTACTTCAACGGAAGACTAATAGCAATATGTGGCATAATTTTTCTATCGTTTGATATTTAATTAACGGATAAAATTATGATACGTGTATATTCATTGAGAGTGTTGGATGTGAATAAATTTAGAAGGGCTGTTGCGAACATTTTTTTAAGAAAATCGTTACTCCATGTGTCTCATTTTATATGACACTTTTTGTTTTTCGAGAGTCAAGCATCACATATTTGCATATGGAATTTTTAAATTTTTTGAAATAAAATTTATATATTTATAAACTATGTAAAGAGTACTATAAATTACAATAATTGATAATTCAAAATATTAAAAGGACCTATGAAAAACTTATGATTAAAAATAAGTTTATCTAAATCTCAAAATTTAGAAAATATCATATTTTTAAAAAAAATAGTTTGATCAATCAAAATGAAAAAGTAGGAGCCACGTGTCAAATCACCCAGAGTTGAAAATAATGTAAAAATTTAAGGAATCCCATAGTGTAATTCAATAATTACATTCTGTCCCGATAAGTTTAATAATTACAAGAAATCCCTTAAAATTGCTGAGCCGTGATACTTTAGAATGTAGTGATACATGGTAAATGATACATGGTAACTTAAAACTGTTAAGAAAAAATAGGGGCTAAAAACGGTAAATTTAATGCTGTAACTAAAACAGCTTAATTTGTGGTAACAGATCATTAATCAGCATTAAATCAGCACTTAATTGGATATTAATTTCAAAATTTGAAATTCAAAGATTGTATCAGTTATTTTGAAAACAATTTTTTTAAACATTCTGTTAAAATTGGAGCTACCGAAATTTTGTTGTTGTTGCAGTGGGTTTTTGAAGATGAATACTTCGATTTTGATGAGACATTCCGGAATTTGGGTGAACGAATTGCAGTATGAAAGTTACAAAATTGATGGAATCGTTGTTGGAGATTCAATTTCGTTTTCTAATCTCAAAGCAGCAATTGCGGCCGAGTTGGATATTGATGTATCAAGGAAAGAAATTGAAATTCGATACATTGTAGAAGGTAACTCCTGTCCGATGAAACTTAAGAACGATATGAGTGTTAAACTATATTTTGAACTGAAAAAAAACGAGCCTGGATTTTCAATATATCCATTATGTATTGACACAATTGAGAAGAATATTGGTACTGTACATAACTTTGATGGAAGAAGTGGAGAAATATCGTGTGTAGAAGGCACAACAAATGATACACAGGCTTTGGCAATAGTTGAAAATAGCTTATTTGAGACACATGAAAATGCAGAAGTTGGAGTTGGAAATGTTATAATCAATTCAGATATTGTTGATGTGAAGACAGGTCAGATATACAAGGATAAAGCAACACTTGTAGATGTGATGACGAAATATAAGATAAAGAACAACTTCAACTGCAAAGTGAAGAGGTCTGATCAACAAAGGTATGACAGTGTTTTGATATTTTGATGTATCATGTGTTGTTTTATAATTTAATTAGTACATGAAACATTACAGTTCTATATGAAAACCTGCAAGTTTCATATGTAATTGTATAATCTAATGTATCATCATTTCAGGAATTTGTTTTTGATACATTGAAATAACTATATTTGATACTTGAAAGTACTACTACTGATATAGTAAGGAGTGTATCAGTTTAAACAGTCATATCACAAATAGTGGATAATTTTCATTAAATTTTGATACTTTTCTTAAAAATTGGTTGATACTTTTTGTGTGATTCATTGTTTGATTACTTTAAACATTATTGTTGAATATATTATATATGATGTATTTGGTATGTGTATTAATATGCTTAAAAAATGTATGCAGCTATGTGTTGGTATGCTTTTCAGACAAATGTGGTTGGACTATGAAGGCGTCGTGCAGGAAAAAATCTGATATATTCATTGTTAGAAATTTCAACAGTGAACATACGTGTCTGATGAGGGAGAGGGTATTAACTAAAGTCCAAGCAACAGTGGGATTTGTAAGTGGAGTGACAGCTCCAAAATTGGTCAATTATAAACGAATTTATACACCAAGGGATATAATTGATGATATTAGAGAATATTATGGTGTTGAAATATCTTACCAGCAAGCATGGCGTGCTAAAGAACGTGCACTCTCCATGATTAGAGGAAAACCATCTGCTGGATATAGACGGATGCCGCGATACATATACATGTTAAAAACTGTGTATCCAGATTCTTATATAAGAATGCATAAGACTGAAGAGGATGAATTTATGTATCTGTTCATCGCATTAAGACCATTCATTAGGGGATTTAAATACTGCAGACCAGTAGTTGTTGTGGATGGTGCACATCTGAGTGGAGCTTACAAAGGGACATTTGTATCAGCAAGCACACTTGATGGCGCAGGGACTTTTTATTTATAGTAATGATGTCTTTTTATATATTAAGTATCAAATAATATAATGTGTGTGTAATCAGGTTGCATATTTCCATTGGCATATGGTGTTGTTGACACCGAAAATGATTGTTCGTGGACATGGTTTTTCGAACAGTTCAAACATGCATTTGGCGATAGAAAAGATATGTGTGTTGTTTCAGATAGAAATGAGAGTATCATGAAAAGTGTAAGGATTGTGTTCCCCGATGTACCTCATTATGCATGCATCTGGCATCTTTGGAAGAATGTATGTGGAAACTTCAAAAGGAGCAGAAAGGCCATAAGTGATCTATTCTACTCTATGGCCAAGGCATATAGAAAGGAAGATTTTGATAAGTTGATGGCTAAGGTTGATAGAATTGATCACAGGGTTAAGGAGTACCTTGAATATGCAGGTTACGAAAAGTGGTCAAGAGTTCATGCAACAGTAAACAGAGGTAGAATGATGACTTCAAACATTGCAGAATGTATCAATGGTTGTCTTGTTGAAGCACGCCAATTAACTATATTAGAATTCTTGGAAGAGGTTAGAATTCTTTTTGGATCTTGGCATTGCAAAAACAGAGAAGTAGCCTCATACACAAAGGACACATTAGGTAGAAAATTTGAGGAATTGTTGATTATAAACGCGGCTAAAAGTTCAAAAATGGAGGTATGTATCATTATATAATACTTTATATTATATGTATCTAATTCTGTGTATCATTATGCTTTTTTTAACATGTTTTGGTATTTAAAAGTTATATATTTAAAAATTTTAATGTACACAGGTTGTTCCATCATCTGAGTTTATTTTCTCAGTTTATGAAAATGGAAGAAGATATATTGCTTGTCTTGAGCGGAAAGTATGTTGTTGTGGTAGATTTCAACTAGATGAGATACCTTGTTCACATGCAATCGCTGTATTGAAAAAAAAGAATGTCACCGATATGAATCCGTATTGCTTTGATTATTACAAGCCTGATGCGTTGGCAAAAACATATGAAATTCCAATGGTGCCAATACCAGATAAGAAAGATTGGTCAGATCCTAAACACGTGGTAGCTGAAACTGTGTATCCACCTAGATACAGAAGATCATCTGGACGACCAAGAAAAAGAAGAAGAAAGAATGCAGATGAAAAGATTTCGGTGAACACAAACTGTTGTGGACAATGTGGACAAGAAGGGCACAACAGAAGAACTTGTACTTTCTACCCAAAAGAGAAGTGAATTAGTCGTAATGTTTCTATGATATAAAGAATAATTTATAACGTAAACATTTTAATGAATTTCAGTTTTGATTACAACTGCAAATTGAACACTTTGTGTTTAAATAAATAAACGTACAAACATGTGGTAATTACATTTGAAGTCGTGCTTATGATTATAAACACTTTCTTATTATTGGTGTTGATAAATATACTTGTGTCAATATTTGTTTTGAATATATAAATCTTATGCTACAGTAAGATATATAATTTAAGAATTAATAGGTAACATAATGTACATGATACATATGGTTTATCTAGTGAATCATGCACTTTTATTGTGTATTTTTTGTACACATTGTTTATATAATGTATCATGAACTTTTAGTGTGTATCATTGGTTTGCACAATGATACATCTCCATTAGATAAAAAATACAAATATATTGTTGAGGTTATTGAATACTTTAGAATGACTATAAATCATGTATCATGTTAATTTATATAATTTAACTTGTGTAATGCTTTTTTTGTTATGCTTTTATTGAAATATACAGTAAATAACTTTCCTTTAAAAAAGTAATACCAATTCATATGAATATGCTATTCAATTTACCTAAATATCTTGTAAAATTTAAGGATTAGAGTGTAACATATTATACATTATACATACGGTTTAGCCAATGTATCATTTATTTTTAGTGTGTTTTTGGTACATATGTATCATTTGGTTTTTGGCAGTGTATCATCTCGATTAAATAAAAAATTTAAAAATCTTTGTCTATGTAAACATTATAAATACTTTGATTATACTTTATTAAATAATTTAAACCTGGTTTTGGCAGTATATTTATTATGTCTATGTTTAATTAAAAATTTAAAAATCTTTACGTCTATCATTTGATATTTATATCTTCAATATAAACAAATTTGTTACGTAATGTGAAAAAAAATATTCATGGAAATTGACAAAACCAAAAAAATAACATTAAAAAGGATAAAAATAGTTGTTCAATAACATATAAAAATAATAAATATAACATTAAAACATTGTTTTATCATGAAATGCTACGCTATGTGAACTAAATCTTCTTCTGGTGGTGGTGTGACTACGCCCCTGGATTTTGGTGGATCATCATTGTCGCTAACATATCCGCACTTAGCCTTCTCACTTCCATAACTCCACAGCAATGCTCCATATCTTTGACGCAGGTAATCAGGATTAAAATCAGCATAAGATATATTGATTTGGTCACTGATATACTCGGCAAATGCAGTAACATATAACCCACAGTCTCTACAAAAAATACAGAATAAATTAAAAACTTAATGATACATTAAAAAGGGCAAATGAAAAATTCTTGATACTTACAGGCTATCGCTTTCCTGTGTAGGGATGTCTTGTGCAAATTCTATCATGAAAGGAACTTGAGGCTCCAGAAGTGAGCCATTATTGTTGTCTTTATATGCTTGACAATCAGCAAATTTTGTGCGTTCATTTTCTTCAAAAAATCCACTGTCAAGTAGGTATGAAGGAAGCATTTTAGACAACATCTTGATCTCATGAGGAATTGTTTGTTTCCTTGTGCTAATTGATGAGTCAAAAACCCTTATCAACCTGTTTTTCAACTCAACAACAGCCAACACCCAATGGAATTGTTGATCACAGTTAATTGGGATGTAGACCTCATCTACAAGATGCCATGGTAAAGCAGCTGGTATTCCAAACCCTTTGATGATGTTAATTATTGACCTCTCATGTACAGATACAACTGAAGCGCGATCAATATGTTCTTGTGTAGTAAGACTATCATCATCATCGTCCATGTAATATCTATCATAACAGTTTTTTACATGTGACATGAACAAACAGTGGGTTGTAGTGTATCTGTATTGATCCATGCTGCAAAGTTTTGATTTTTTACGAAGGTAGTAAAAAATCACATCGATGTGCTATAAACAAAATGAAAACAGAGTAAGAAATTATTTACATCTAAACAATATAAAAAAAGAAATATAATTATGTGAATATAGTATGATACTTTTGCAAATTAAATAGTATGATACTTATACATAATGTATCATTGCTAATTAAATAGTATGATACTTATACAGAATGTATCATGATGTTATAATATAGTTATGACTGATACATATTTCATAAATAGTTTAATATTTTACCTCATCAGACCAACACTTGTTTGGCTGTGACATGGCATAAAACCAATTCTTGTTCATTGGAAAAGCAACAACAAAGTCCATCATTGGAAATCCAAAAGAAGAAGATCTTGATCTGTATTTATCGTCCGATGGGTTCCTGCATATATGATACATAAGTTTTCAATGTATGTACATGATACATAACACTCACTTATTTACAGTTTTTATATAACAAAGTATCATGAATTAGTTGTATATAAAATGATTACGCCTAAAATGAGAAAAAGAATGTATAAAACTTACTTATTGTTATGATTTTTTAGAAGCCCCCTCAACAACCAATTCATGTAATCCTCAATCAGTTTCGGCGAAACTTTATCTGCAATGCCACATCCTTCGAACGGGAAATGGAGTCGAGCCATATCCTTCAATTTCTCTTTTCCCTTCTCGCTTGACCCAAAAGAAGTACAAAATGGAGATTGAATCCTTCTCGAAGGCATTCTATTTCTATGCGCAGGAGTGACTGCATCAGTTTTAACAGCAATCTCCGTTATTGGAATTTCAGTGGGTAATTGACTGTCGGTCAACAAGTACTGGCTGCTAGTTATATTCTTTGGATCGTAAGAATATAATGGTCTAGCATTGGTAGCATCTTTACCCAAATCTTTGATAAGCGCATCTATTGCTGCTTGAGTTGATGGCGATATTGTTGTTGAAGTTGAAGAATCCTGTATAATATGATGTAATGATTTTTAGAATAAATTTGTGTGTAATGAAATTGTGTGTCATAAATCAAAATTGAAAAATGTACCGATGAATCCGTTGTTGTTTTTCCGGGCAACACATGAGGGATGTTGTGATGAACATTGTCGTCAACGGCTTGGTCCATGATATGTTCATTTAAATGTTGGTGCGACTGATGTGCGTCACCATCCTGAATATGCAGATTTGAAATAAAAACTGTTAATATAATTTGTGCTGATACGTAACATTGATAACAATCACATGATACATAGTATTGATTAAATATGTATGATACATGACAGAATATAGAATGAGAAAAAAAAATGATCATGATACAAAGCTTTGACTATATGTGCATGATACACAACATACCCAATGTATCATAAACATTACCTTTGGATTATCACTGACTATTGGTTCACCCTCATTTACGGAAACACCAACAGCATCCACATCGACATCCCCTGCATCGTCGACGATATGATGCTCACCATTTTTACCAGAAAAACCACCACCATCCTCAGCTACACCACCCATATCATCGAGATCAACTGGTATTTGCTGAGATGTTTGTTTGTCAGACTGAAATGTGCTTGTATCAGCCTGAAAATTGATGTTCTCTTTGCTAATAGATTGCATCAGCTGGGAGTGATTTGCTTTTATCAAAATAATCAGTTCCTCAAATTTCTTGTCAACCTAAAAATTGTAGATACATTTATGATAAATAAAAGTTTGTTTAAAAATTACAAAATAATTTACTTACGTAAGTTTTCAAATATCCTTTCAACTCTTCAATATGAGGAATTATATTGTTGACATTCTGTGAATCTGCATATCCATGAACATCAGCAGCCGGGTTCTGAGAAACGTCTGGAACAGAACCATGTACATCAGCAGCCGATTTCGGTGACACTTGTGGAACAGAACCATGTACGTCATCAGCATTCGAATGTTGAGGCAGACTTGACATGGAAACATGTACATCATCATCCGGTGTCGGAGACACATTTGATTGATCAGGCTGTTTCTGTTCTGACACCTTCTTTTTTTGAATAATCGATTTTTTTCTTCTTTTTGGCGGTGGTGGAGGAGATGTATCAGACACTCTAGAATATGTCCTCAATAACTGTTAGGACGGTTTTGTGGAGAAATCATCTAAATCATGTTCCTCGTTTGGTTGTACTAATGGTATTGATGTAGAATGAGCATGTTCAACTTGAGCAATATCAAAAGCTTCAATTTCCTCTGCTGTTGGGACAATGTTTGAACATGCATTCTAAATGTATCACAAACACATAAGATAATGTAACTGTTAGATACAATAATAATTCATAATCTATCACAAAGACATAAATAACGATATTCCATATACAAAAATAAAATTTTACCTTTTGGAAAATGGTGGACATAAGCATTTCAAACTTTGCCTTTTCAGACACAACTCTCCAATTGCATATTCTTGGGATGACATTGCGTTCTCTCACAGCTATTTCTGAATTTAAATTGGATGCACATTCGTATATCCAAACATTTAGTGCATATGGCATCCCATATAATCGGTACAACTTTTTACTAACGTCAAAATCCTGTCTAAGTGAACCAATTAGTTTGGAAAATGATAGCTGACCCCAAGGAAAATGTTGATATCTACCATCTTCAACCATTAGAAAGTCGACAATAGATATCGCTGTATTATCAATAGTAGCTAATACAAATGTATGAATAAAGAACAGTATAGACATTTGTAGTGCATCCTGATTGCTCTCCCAATTACCCATCTTAAACCTTTGAACTAGTTGATGCTTTGTAACACTATTGACTGCACCAGGGAAATACTTTTTAAAAAGCATACAATTAGTTTGTTCTGGGTATTTGAAATCATTGGTATTTCCTCTGACCTTAAGTCCTGTTAATAATGCAAATTCATCTATACCAAATTTCAGGACACACCCGTTGGAATGTCTAATATGCAACACATTAGGGTTGCTTTGTTCCAATTCTAAAAGCAATAAGCACTTAGTTATTTGGCCCTGAAAATTACATTTAGAAATGTCTAAAAAGGGTCCAAAAATTGTATCCTTAAACATTTGGATAACATTGTCCCCCACGTATTTTTCAAAGTCCTTTAGGAAATTGTTGTTAAAGTTGACAACAAACCTTATGGGATGTGTTGGTATCTTTTTAATCTTGTACTTCAGTGGCTGCAATTTGAAAATAAAACCGCAAATTAAATCGATATAGAAATATAACTACTAAATAAAACAACTAATAACTTAATGATACATGGTTTCAGTTTTCAGAATTTCATACTACATGAAAAACATGTGATACATGTCTATAACATGTATCAGTGAAGTAAATAAAACATTATAACATGTGATACATGTCTAACACATGTATCATAAACAACGACTAAACAACATACACAAAGAATCTATATGTATCATCAACTATATCTGATGAAGCATTTATTAAACTTAGTGAATGATACATTATAACAAATTTCAAAACATGTATGAGTACATCAACTAAACAACTAATACCTTACTGATACATGATATCATTCAGGAATTCATACTACATGCAGAACATGTGATACATAGCTACTACATGTATCAGTACATTGACTAAACAATGTACACACAGATTCTACATGTATCATCAAGCACAGATTACTACACTTATTGAATGATACATTATAATTATTTTCAAAAACTTAATGATACATATAAAATATTATAAAACACAACAAATTCACGTATCAGTTGACCATCTAAAACACTATACACCCTTTTTCAAATGTATCAGCAAGCACACTTGATTCATTAAAAATTTTACTAATTTAAACAACACCATTTTTAAGTACCAAAATACTAACCCGAGACAATGTAGGCCTAACAACAGTGTTTGCTGCTTCTTTTTTCCTTTTTTGTTGTATTTTTACAACCTTTGATGTTTCGCCATGGTCTTTGTTTGAATCCTTTTGAAGATTCATAGGATCATGCAAAGACTTTTTCCTATTTTCTTTCCAATTATCATCGTCGGAATCATATATCCTTCTATTAATTGACGGATCCATTACTATGATGTAATAGAACAATTAACAAAAACAAAAAATTGAAGAATATACGAATTGATGATGGATTAACTATAAAAAGGGTCAGGGTTCTTACGATTCAATATTAGGAAGAAATAGTCGAATAAGGATTAAGAATAAAAAGAAGAAAATAAAAAAATTTGCTGGGTAGAGAAGATTCAAAATCATGAAGAAATATTCTGTTGAAGACGATTAAGGAAAAAAGAAGAAGTGAAGGGTGACTTTGGTAAGAACAAAACGGAAGAATGTTGTGGAAGTTACCCTGCTTCCTGATTTTCTGAATTTTGAAATTCAAAATTTCAAAATTTGTTCTTTTAATTAAATTTAATTAAATTTAATAATTCAAAATTAAACAGCTCATTAAAAGGTTGAGTGTTTAAATGGATAAAATTTAAAATTCAAAAACTGATTTAAGAGGTTGAGTGTTTTAATGGAGAAAAAATAGGCATTAAAATTGGTAAATGTGTATTATAGGAGAGAGAGTGTAATGTATCTAAAAACTTACACTAAAATAAAAAAAATAGGGAATTATGTAATATTTAAAAAAAGTAGGGAAAATTGGAGAATATAAAAATTAAAGTTGTGTATTTAAGTTATTTTTCCAAAAAATATTGGCTGTGTTCATTGAAAACAATTGGGCAAAGTGCACTAATATATGTTTTTGAGATTGTTATGTAATTAATGTCTGCTATAGGTACATTTTTACAAGTTTATTTGCTTTTAGAAACAATTCAAGCATATTCATATGAGATTGAAAATTCATATATAAAGTGCATGCATGTAAAAATTGTCATATTTTTGAATTTCAATAATTCATTATTCAAATTTACTCTAAATAATCTCAACTTTAAATTTTACAAATTTAAAAATTAAGTTATATATATATGACACTAGGGGTGTACATGGTCGGGTAGGTTCGAGTTTTTCAAATATCAAAACGAATCATTTATGTCGAATTTTTAAACAAACCAAACCAATAAAACTCGGGTTTTTCAACATCAGATTTTTTCGAGTTTTTCAGATTTTTTTTGAATTTTTTCGCTATTGTATTCATATAAACATATAATTTACTTGTAATTTAAATATTTCTTCAGTTCTATCAAATACAACTATCTAAGGTGCTTCTTAAGAATATAACACAAATAATGATAATAATAATAATAATAATAATAATAATAATAATAATAATAATAATAATAATAATAATAATAATGAAATTGCATAAATTTTTTTGTAAATTAACAAGTAATAATGAAAATGATCATAATTTAAAAGTACTAAATCATGCTAAAATAAGTTTAATACGTATTAGTTACATGACTAAGTATTAAAGAAAATTAAAATTAGATTATATATTTCAATTGTCTAAACCAATGTAAAATCAAAGAACAAATATTCAATATTATTGTCATTCTTAGTGTCAAAATGATTTCCTTTTTGAATTAGTATTAATTTGACTTTGATTTATGTTTTCTTATAATTACAACACATCTGGACTATAATCTTTATGAAATCATCCAAAATTCTAAGTTTCAAAACTGAAATATATATTAAAAAATAAAAATTATGAAAAAGTATAAGAAATATTTAAGAATTATATCAAAGTAAATATTATTATTTGTAAAATAAAATTTTACAATTATATATATAATATGGGTTGGTTTGGTCTTGGATTATTTTTTTTTAGTTGAAACCAAGCCAACCTAAATATAGTCGGGTTTTTTAACACAAAACTAAGTCAAATCAATCACTAGTCGAATATTTTTTCAGGTTAACTCAATTTGCGATTTGATTTGATTTTTAGTTCGATTTTGTACTCCGATGTGTCACACAATACAAACTAATATTAATTTGTCAAAATAATAATAAATTTAACAAACCTATTTAATATACCTTTATTTTTCATGTATATTTCTGTAAAGGGAAAATTAGCTGATTAATCAAAATTTCAAACATAATTGTTAAAAATAACAACATTTTAAAATAATTATTAAAAATGTCATTATAGCAATATTTTAAGAAATATAATGTATCATATTTTAGTTCCTAATTTATTTCACATTAATCACATGTTTTCTCTCCTACATTATTTTTATAGCAAATTATATATTTATGATTATCCTCCTAAAATACATTATATTGTCACTCCTCATCAATTTCACTTTCTCGCTATTCATTAATTTTATTTTCAGATTTTTTTAAAAAATTAAAATGAAAAAGATCAAATAAAATATTTGCACCATATTCTCATTTAATTGGATAAATTTCTTTTGATTTGTATTTATTGGGTTAATATCAGAAATTTTTAGTTTGGATTTGTATTTTCTTTGAACGTTTGTGATTTTTGTTTCCAAATTTATTCAACTTCAAAATTATTTATTTAGTAAATTTCCTTTTGAGGCTAATATTTTAGATTTCGCTACTATTTAGGATAAGTTTTATATTTTGGTGTTTACATTTTTTAATTTTAGTTAATATTTAATTTAATTAATTTCATATTTAATTTATGTTCATATTAGTATTGTCAGTTGTATTTTTTATATGTCAATTGTATTTTTAGAATATTGTATTTATTTAAATGAAATTATAGACGACCAAAATGATATATATTCTTACTTTTATATTCATATTAGTATATATGTTGTGCTTTTTATATTTTAATTGTATTTTTTCAGCAATATTATATTTATTTAAGCATATTGTATCCATGTGCATTCAAATGAATCATTATGTATGCTATCTTTAAATTCAGCTATCAACTGTTCGTATTTAAAATAATGTATTTTGAATGTCGCATATCAATTATTTGTACTCGTGTTATTTTATTTTTATCTTTTGATTAAAAAAAATATATATTCTAAACTGATTTTAAATTTTAAAAGTTGTATTTTAAAAATCGTATTAAAAAAATCATTACCTAACTGTTGATTAAATTCATTACTCACTTATATTAATAACTTTCAATTTAAGAAAAAGTTGTATTTTAACCTAATTTGTATTCGTGTATTTTTAAAATTGTATTTGAAAAAATATATTCTATAAGTTGTTGTCTATAATTGTTGAACAAATTTGTATTCCAATCAAATTTATACTCCAAGCATTCAATATATAATATTATAATATCATCAAATTTATATCCAAACTAATTGTATTCCGATTATTCAATATACAATATCACAACAACAAAATTGTTTTTGAATAAAATTTCAAAAATCTACTCCCATGCTGCTTCACCACTAATTCTAATGATTCTTTGAGATAATACGAGATTGATCATATCTTGAAAAATAAATGTGATTTTTATTGTATATTTCCATTAATTTCTTTGATCAATCATCGATTTCGAGTTTTGTAGGAACACCAATGACGAATTGGTTCACTTTTGTATTTCAAAATTGCTTCTTCCTAGATCTATCAACAATTTTTATTTTTCAAGAAAAATGATGATGAGCATATACAATTTTGAATTTTAACGATGATGCACATAATTTTGATCGTTATGCAATTTTGTATTTTGTTAGGAGAGAAGGATGATGAACTTTTTGTTACCACTGATCCATGACTCTTGTCAAATAAAAATAAAAATTCTTACACGAGATTTGTCCATAAATGATGATCAATCGATTTGACTTCTACCAAGAATAAGGATTATCAATGAAGAATCGAAAATCGATAACGAGATCTGAATAACAATTGATTAATTCAAAAAAAAAATTATCCAACGAAAAGTGAACAGACCAACGAAAATTTAAATTCAATTTCAATAGTGTTATTCGAAATTAGATGGATATTGAAATATATAGAACAATGGTGAAAGGTGTTTGAAAGAACAAGAGAGATATGACACTTCATATTTTTCCAATTGTAACTAATTAGTAATTAGAGATTTAAGCGGTTTTTACTTTTTCTTAAAATATTATCTCTCATGCTTTTCTCACTCTCATGTTAAAGATTTATATTCTTTCTAATATAAATAAATTAGATAAATATAAAAGTCATTCTTATAGCAAATTAAAATATTATCATTTCAAATAAATATTAAAAGTATTGACAAAAGACCCTATTAAATACTAAAATATTGTTATTTACAAAATTTCCGCACAAAAAATTATGTCAAAAGTAGCGGGTCCAGTTATTTGAAATTATTACTTTCATAGATTCTAATTAGTACCATATATTTTTTTTAATATACAAAGTTGTGTAGTAATTCCTTTTTACTTGGGTGTATACTAAGAAGTTAAACTAGTGTGTTTTTAAAAAATTATTTATTATCTAAATTATTTTTCAATTTTATTTATGGTTTTTCAAAATTGCTACATCTTATATCTCTTACATATAAGAGTCATAAGTAGCAAATTAAATAGAAAATATATGGAGAATTATCTTGAAGTAAACAAAACTTAACAAAATATATATTTTCTTAGAAATATTACCTCAAAACAATGTTTTAGGGGATGAAAAAATAATTACATAGATGATACTAATTATTATTAGTGACTGCCGTTGTGATTGTTTGTAGCTTCAAATATATAATCATTCTTGATTCATTGTGTTTTTCATTATTTTTTTCTTGATCAAAAGTGAACCAAAACATATATTACCATTCATGTGAACCTATATGTATGATAATAAGAAAATATTATGATAATTTTTATGGTCAAATATTCTTATTTGCATGTAATTCATTTCAGTAATGTCATACTCCTTAATTAATTGCTTTTGAAAAGCTATTTTAAACATATTGTAAATTTTAATAAATGTATATATCAAATAGAATTAATGGCAAAAATATATTATAAATATTTGACAAGAAAGTCAACTTTATAATTACTACACATGATACCTTAGATTGCAAGTAAGAGCTATAAATAGGAGTCCTACATTATTCATTTTTTCATTCCATCACATCACTCATTCAATAACACTAATCTTCCTTCGCTTCTTCATCAGCAAGATTCAGCAAAAGTGCTTCAACTGAGAAAAGGTCCTTCAAGGATAAAAACAATGTAAGTTTTTCTAATTTGATTATCTAATGATACTACATATTTACATAGAATCTATTTGTGTAGAAAGTTCTCTTTATTTTCATTTTGTGTTTTCAATTAATTCAAGTATGTGCAAATCAATTATTTTATTTTCTTTTATGGTGTTGATATGACTAATTTTCTTTCTTTCGATATATGAAGAACATGAGCGGTAGTGATGAAGAAAACACTTGTTCATCCTAGCTCAATCGCGTTGTGAATAATTTTGCTTCTTCTGCCTTTCTAATTGATCTCACTCCTCTGCAAATGAAACTATTTTTTTTATATATATATATATATATATATATATATACACACACATACATACATATATACATGCACATTCAGATCATGTATAAACGGCCAACTAAATCAGCCAATAATACTTAGAACAAGAAAGATCAAGTGCCTATAGAAAAGACACTCATCTACCCGATATTTCTTATTGTAATTAGCATTGGCCGTTCTAGTTGGCCGCTTACACCTGACCGGAATGCGTGCATATATATATATATATATATATATATATATTACTTATTGGTTGAAAATAGTTAATGAATTTAAATTTCCTCAATTAGATCCTCTTCTAGTATCTAATAAAGATAATTCTCACGAAGATCAAACACCAAAGAAGGAGCCAGAGAAGATCTTGAAAGAAAAATCAACAAAAAAGGTCGTTGTTGCTAAAAAACAACAAAAGTAAGCACAAATAAATGAGAGCATCCACGTCATGGCTAAGGAGTTACCTCATGTGTTTGGTGATACACCACACATATACACTCCACGTAAGCGATTGTGTGATGTGTTTGGTGATGGATCAGATACATCGCAGCCAATTAGAACGGTCAATGATGCATACAAAAAAGAAGATCATGTCCCTACGGAAAAAACAGTCCTCCACATCAATCATTGTGTGGGAATTCATATTTCTCTAGTAAGAAAGAAAATTTGAAATCATAACTCCTTTAATTTATTGGGTTCAAAATATTTATTTTATAATTAAAATTGTAAAATATAAATATAGGATTTCCCTCAATACGATTGACAGTTGATCTGCCCATATCTTCTCCTATGGCTACAACAACACAAGAAAGAGAGGAAGGTGTTGGAGACAACAACAAGCACCAAAAGCTCTTAATGCTTCTGCAGAATTATGTTCAGATATGCACGACGATTTGATTTCTACGGTGAAGAACAGGGAAAGATTATAAAGATTGTTATTAATCAAAACTTGGACATTGTAATTTAGTTTTTATTTTTTTATTTTCTTTTATGTGTTGATGATGTTGAAATATATATATATATATATAAACAAAAAGAGAAAACTAAAATTAGATATTGTAACAAGAGCACAAGAAAATATCCATAAATCAAAATATAACAAAATATCACACTTTCTAGTTTTGTTATATTTTGATTTATGAATATTTTCTTGTGCTTTGTTACAATATCTAATTTTAGTTTTCTCTTTTTGTTTATATATATATATACTAGATGGGCAAGGCCCGTGCTAGCACGGGCCCAATATTTTATAGTCATTGAGCAATGAAAAATATCAATAAAAAGTAGAAAAAGATTAAAGTAGTACATAAAAAATGTAAAAAGAAAGTATCCGGTATGATTGAAGCAAGTAGAAGTCATAACTCATATATGACATGTTCACATAAATTTTCTATTGTCCTTCAAAGCTTCTCGGCTCGCTTCCCACTTCTTTTTCCAGAAAGCTTATACGTTCTCTAAAATTTGTACATGCAATATAAAAGTTGCAGATCAGAGAACAACAACCCAATTAAGTTCCACAATGATTTACACTACTCCTTTCAGTTGTCATGATTTGCTATACCATCAAAAGTAATTTTACGACTGATCATCGTAGAACAATTATTAGACGCGTTTCGTACTTTGTTTCTTCTGTCAAAGATATATCAAAGGCAATACATCAGATGAAGAAAGATGAAAATTGTGAGAGGAGAAATTGTAGCATAATTTTACTGAACTCAGCATTTCAACTCAATAATCAATTTCATTTACCTTACACTCTCAAAGTATCCATGATTACTTGGTGGATGGGCCAATGCTCACAAAGAACTTAGGAAATTTAAGGACAATAAAAGAAAGTCAATCAAAAATTTTAATACTGTACATTTTAGTAGATACATTGAATGATGATACATTTCCGACGGAAACCAGTAAAGTTTAAAAGCAGAGGAAAGAGTGGGATTGTAACCAAGAAAAGAACATTAATTGCAAGTAGATTAAAAGATAAGTCGATCTATATATAAAATATGTGTTTCAGTCTTTCTCTTACATAATAAGGGCATCAACTTGGTGGAAATATTGTTAACCAAGATACTTCGCTGAATAATGAGAAAATCGAATCTCAGACTATAGGCTTCCGAAATACAAAAAGAGTTGCTCAAAAAGCTCTCTTCATAAGTTAAATTTAATCAAACAAAACATATGCCTAGGTTATAAATTCCTTGCGCTGTAACTATTATTTACCTCATAAAATTGAATTTTATGATTATATTCCCCCCACACCCATAATAACAAGTTAATCAGTTTATGCCAAAATCACCATGCCTAATGAACTTCAACTTCTTATTTGATAAAATCCTTGACTACATAAGTAATCACTGATCTTATTGACCCTATTAAAATTTATCATCACTCAATAATTTATTTTGTAAGACCTCCACACCCTTCATCATCTAGGTGCTTTATTGTTGCATTTTCATGACCACATACACCTCAATTACCTAATACAACAATACCATATTTAGTATAGTCCACAAGTGGAGTTTGAGGAGGGTAAAATGTGCACAAACCTGACCGCTATCTTCTAAGATAGAGAGGTTGTCTTCAAAAGACCCTTAGCTCAAAGAAAACAAAAACACAACATTTAAGAAGACAATAAGCAACAAGAAGATAGTAAGAAAGTAGAGGCTCTAAGCCAAACCTGCAAAGAAAAAAATACCAAAATCAGTAGTATATGTATATGCTATTAACTATTGAGATCTTTAAAGTGTTCAAGCTTTTTCTTATGTTTTCCTTTTTGACAAGTCTCAATGATATGTCTTTTTTTTTTCCACTAAAAACTACAATATACACTTTCTACACATTTTACATACTCCAAAATTATTAGATCCTAGAAGAGGTTGAATAGCAACATATATGCTTTTAAGTTAGGCATGAAATATATTCTCTGAGTACAGAATCTTACTCAACTCTATGTTACCAGAGCACCATTCACCTCCACTGCATTGCGTAGAATTTTGCCCCTTATCTGTGACTGCACGTATGCGGCAGCTGTCCCACCAACAATAAGTATACATGTTAAAAGCATTAGATTTTTCCATTTAGAAGCCATAAAGCTCACCCATGTTCAGTAAACTATAGGAGCGGAAGAGAAGGCATCTCTAAAGATAAATATTCCAACCCAAAAAGTTTTAGCAACCAATTTTTTTTATACTTGTATAAATACCAAATTAAACACTCCTATAAGAACTCAATTAAATGTAAAAAAAAATCAATTTAGCCTGCTTCTTATGATGATAGAGACATCACAATTCGACCTCAAAGAATCTAATTCAGTCAAATTTCGTGCAAATTTTTTGTTTCAACTACATTTTCACATAATATTGTATCCAAAAGTAAATTATTCAGTCAAGGAGTAACGGTGTCTTACTGAAGAAAAATCTTGACATAAAAATAATTTTTTAAAAATATTTTAGTCTCCATTCATCAGTAGGCATTAAGGAAAATATTTGAAACTTCAAAGCTTATATGGTATATGATTTCTATTTACTAAGAAGAATGACATTATATCATAAAAAAACAATTAGTAGAAAGCTTTCGAAAAAAAAGAGTGAAATATACTAAGTTGGTAAAGCCTGTTGGAGCACACTCGTTGTTTCTTACCTAAATAATGACAAATACATAGTTGGTAAATCTGAAATATTTTTCTAAAATTTTTTTATGTATTAATTTTATTATTGTCTTGAGCTATAAAAATATACTAATCATGACTTTATGCAATTAGTTCTCATCATCCCTGATCTGGCCATTTTTTTCCGAATACTCTAAGCTCTAAATAATTTTCAGTATAAACTTCTTTTGCTACTTGGTTATTATATTGTAACATAGTATCTAACTTATAATGATTCTATAAAAAGTTGTTAACTTGTTATAACATGCTAGCTGAAAGAATGTATGACAGAGCGGCAAACAAAATCATTTGAAAGAATGTATGACAAATTATAAGTGCGTTATTGACGTTGAAAATTTTGCATACATAACCTTCGAGTTGTTGTCAATGTCATTAGCTGTTATAAAATTGACAAAGAAAATATAGATATATTCATTCCTGTAAGTACCAAAAAAAGTTAGAATTTGAAATATATAGACAAATGCAATATTGAAGTGGTATGGATAGAAAAACACAAGTTCTGAGTAAGCCACTTATAAAGTTTTCTCTTCTACCCGGACCATTGACTTATATCTTCGGCTTACCGTTATCTTGTTATCAATGAATTGAAGCTAGTACTCATAATGAGGATATGCTCCATATGCTGCAACTTCTCTTTAATCTAAGAAAATCATCTTCTAATATTCTAACTAGAATCTGGTTTCTGAAGCCCTCTACATTGAATTTCAAGTTCATTCTCCGTATATTTTGCATCATATCATTCTTGCTCTGCTTCACCTATCTGATCATCAATTACTTCACCTATATATCTCCTAGCACTAATAGGAGTAGCACAAATATCCATTTCAGAATGTGCACAAATGCATGCTGTTGGGTTTTCATGGAACTCTCTCCTGCCTGGCTTTACGTCTATTGGATCGCCCATGAAACCTATTTGAGACATTCGAATTTGTGTGGCAAACTCTTCTCATGCCATTGTTATTTCGATGAAGAAGGCTTCTATGCATTTGGGCGGATAGTTGATTTCTGATCAAAATATCTCCGGAAACACGAAAAGGATTTTAAAAAATTTATCCTTTCCTGGAGCAACATACCAACAAATAAAATAATATGATATTTGGGTAAAGAAAATGATATTTCTAGGAGCATCATTTTGACAAAAATTAGTTACCAGAATAGCCAAATGCTTAGAAAGTTCCATAATAGCCTTTAATAAAATCCAAATTAAACGAAGTTGTGCCATCTTTATCCAAGGAGAGGTTGGCCATCTTTTTTATCCCAGTAAATAAAAACATAAATCCATCATTAGTAAAAAAAAATACTCTGCATTAATAAGGACTGGGAACAAAAAAATAACAAAAGAAGGAAAAAAAAACTCACCTGAATTGAAAAATACAACACAGACGTAACAACCAAAGTGTATCAAAGAGAAACAAATATATAATGGTAAGAAGCAGTGGGATAAACAACATAAGAGATAGTTGATTGCTTTACTGAATCAATAGAGAAACAAAGAGGAAGCTATACTGGAAAAAAAACTAAAAATCGACAAGATATAATAACAGAGTATGTCGGTTTCTGTCTCAATCGTCACTATTCATTTGTGAGTTTCAAGCCTTTTGATATTACAATTTTTCAAAGTCCAATTTCAAAATTTAGGTTAAAGTCTAAAAAAAATTCAATGGAAATATAAAATGAAAAAAGTTACCTGCATGCAAGGCTTCACCTAAGCAACAACATAGAAAAGAAGGAGAAAATAAGAAATAACCATTGTTGGAAGAAGAAAACAATACATTAATTATTCAAGAGGCATTATTGTAGTACATCTTATATTGCTTTTAGTCCAATTATGTAAAGCACTGCAAAAGGTAAAATGGACTCAAGTTAATGGTACAATTTTCTTAACATTTCGTACAACCCTATGATGCTGTGTTAGTCCATTTCAACTTCCACTTCTAAATAAGGAGGATATATATATATATTGGAAATGAAGTGGGATGGTGCAGGTTGAGCTCAACCGCAAACTTTTTGAACTGCCCCATCTCGCATGAACCGCCGCATAAATTTTAAAGTTCTTTTTTGTTTTTAATTGAATTTAATATGAAAAATAATAAATTTGTATTTTTTTTCATTTTTCATCAATCAATTGTTTCTAATTAAAAATTAATTCTTAATTGCTAATTAATTGTTTCTAATTAATATTTCAACAACTAACAATTGAATGAACAAGTCTAGTTTAATTTAACCAAAAAAAAGTTAAAATTAAAGACAAAGCTTAATGTAAAAAGTTTATATCTTTATTTTGTAATTAATTACAAAGATCTAATTTTCTTCAGATTCCTATTTGGTAACTTAGATCCGCAATTCATTTCACTCCGTATAAATTTTAAAAATAATTACTTCGATTCGCCCACATAACTTTAAACTCACCCCACATAACTCTTAATTTGTCTTGTTCCACATTGCTCTAAAACTACCCCACCTGAAAGAGGGTCGATTTATTTTTACCGAACACCACCCTAGGTAGTCTTGCAAACGCCTGCAACACTCACCCTATCTTACTCCCACAAATTTGACTAAGTATAGAAATACTTTAACAACAAAATTAAACAACAAACAGAATGTACAGGAACTTGTCTCAACCTTTATTAATCTTATAATTAATACAAAGGGAAGGCTTCACGAATTTGTCTAAGGCCAGAAACACACTCTATATCCTTAAACGAAATTTCCATCCTTATCAAATTTCTGCGCATGGCAGTTACAAATGACACTTGTCCGACACTTGTCATTACAGGATTCAAACTAAGTTTTCAACAGCTATATTTCTAACTAATAGAATCTAATTCAAATTACATTATTATCCACACGAAATATTAATATTCTAACACTTAGAATATTTCAGGCTACATTCCAACACTTAGAATATTTCAGCCAGCTTCCAATACTTAGAATATTTTAGCTGCCCTCCAACACTTAGTTTTATTTCAGCAATTCACGTGAAATGCCTTTGTTCTTACCATCGTCAAGTCTTCACAACTTTGCCTTGTCAAGCCAACACGTGCCTTGTCGATGACTCTAGACCGCACGTAAGCCTTGCATGTTCAAGTTGCCTTGCCAACACCCAAGCACCTTGAACTTGTGTTGCACTGTTTTGTCCCCATTCATGTCAAGACCAATGCCCAAGTCCTTGACATGTATGCACGTAGTTAGATCAAGTAGTTTACGGGTCTAACAGACCACCCACACCACTTGAACTCGATGTCCTCATCTAGACTGTTTTAAGATAGTCCTCGGTTTGAGCATCAAACTGCCATAAGTCTTTCGCCTTCTCCCAAACTGCATCAACTGCACTCTTGCCTTTCTAGTGAACCAACAATTCTGTCGTGTATTCTTCTTACTTGTGCCCAAAACCCGGTGATCAAGGATCTTCTCAATTTCAGCATCATATTGTGTAGGTACTGATAGAGGAGCCCTCTTTGACCTGTTTCTGTCCGGATCATCTGTACCTGCAAAGTAAGGTTTCAAGAAACTCACATGGAAAGTGGGATGAATTTTCAACCTTGCTGGCAACTTTAATCTATAAGCAACTTCGTCCACTCGTTTCACCACTTCGAATGGACCATCATATTTAGAAATCAAACCCCGAGGTCTATTCTTACTTACAATCTGTTTCCAGATTTGTGGAGTAAGTTTCAGTAACACTTTGTCACCCACATTGAACTCAACTGAGCGACGATGTTGATTAGCATACTTCTTCATGCGCCACTGAGCCTTGCGCAAGCTATCTTATGCTTCAGATAACATTTCAAGTCTGTCCTTTGCAACCCTGTATGCTACTGGACACTTTTCCTGATTTTTAGATTTGGCAACATCTAGTGGCGACATAGGCTGTTTGCCTAAAACGATTTCAAAAGGGCTCATTTCTATTGCAAACGACTTGTGCAGATTATAGCAGAACTGCGCAGTGTCTAACAATGTCACCCAATTTTATTGACTCGCTGTCACATAGTGCCTCAAGTATTCTTCCAACAAGGTTTTAATTCTTTCCGTCAGTCCATTTGTTTGTGGATGATTCGTAGTAGAAAATTTTAACTCAGTGCCCATCATATTGAACAAAGCTGTCAAAAACCTACCAGTGATCTTGTATCTCTATCACTCACGATGTCAGCCGGAACACCAAAATACTTAACCACATATTTGTAGAACCAATCAGCGGCAACTTCAGATGAACATAGTTCAGGTGCAGCAACAAAAACAGAATATTTTTGAAAACCTGTCAACTACCAACAGGAAAAGGTTGCAACAAACCTGCTTCCTTCTTACGTTCAGTCTTGTCAACTTGACAAACATGACAAGTCTTGACGTATGCCTCTATATCATCATCTACTTTTTGCCAAAAATAAACACGAGACAGTAAGGCTAACATCCTTTCAACACCTGGATGTCCATCCCAAGAAGAATCATGCGCCTCTTTCATTAAGTCTTTGCGCAATCCACCCTGATTTGGTACAACGATCCTCCCCCCTTTAAAATAGAGCAGATCGTCCTCGATCCAATACCGTCTCATTGTGCCATCTTGCACTTGACTTATCCATTTAACATACAATGAATCATTTGCAGCACACAACCTGATTCTATCATAGAAATCAATTTCGAGTTTTGAAATTGAATATAGTGCAACAAATACTTCTTTTCTACTCAGCGCATCAACAACCTGGTTGTGTTTTTCTGGCTTATGTTTCCACACGAAATCATCTTCTGCCACAAATTCTTGCCACCGTGCTTGTTTAGGACTCAACTTTTTCTGTGTCTTGAAAAATGTATTTGCTACATTATCAGTTCTTACTACAAATCGAGTACCTAGGAGATAAACTCTCCAAACCTGCAGACAGTGTACCACCGCAACCATCCCTTTTTCATGTGTTGAGTATCTTTGTTCAACATCATTCAATTTCCTACTTTCAAAGTCCACAGGATGACCTTCCTGCACTAATACACCACTAATTGCTTTATCTGACGCATCAGTGTGCACTTCAAATGGTAACTCAAAATCAGGTAATTTGAGTATTGGTTCAGATGCAATAGCTTCCTTAAAATTCTGAAATGCTTCATCATATCGTTCAGACCAAACCCATTTCGTATCCTTCTTCAACAAGTCTGTCAAAGCCGCTGCCCTTTTTGAGTAACCAGCAATGAATTTTCTGTAATAGTTAGCCAAGCCAAGAAACGACCTCAAATCCTTCACATGACGAGGTGTTTGCCAATCAACAATGACTTGCACTTTCTTAGGATCCATTCGAACTTGGTTTTTACTAACAAGATGCCCCAAAAATTTTATCTCCTGTTGAGAAAACTCACACTTTTTCATCTTAACATAAAGTGTGTATTTTCTCAATTAAGACATAACCAAACTTAAGTGATTGACATGTTCCTCCAATGTTCGACTATAAATGACAATATCATCTAGATAGACAACAACAAAGTCATCAAGATAGTCAAACAGTACATTATTCATTAAGTTGCAAAATATTGTCGGAGCATTAGTTAGTCCAAATGACATTACAAGGAATTCATATTAACCATATCTAGTTACACATGTTGTTTTTGGTTCATCACCTTCTGCTATCCTAACCTACCAATAGCCTGCCCTAAGATCAAGTTTTGTGAACCAGCATGCCTTACTCAACCTGTCCATCAAATCCTGCACCAATGGAACCGGATACTTATTCTTTACAGTTGCCTTGTTCAGCGCCCCCATCCTGTTTCTTTTGAAATAAAACAGGGGCACCATATGGAGCCTTAGATGGCTGAATCCATCCAGCATCCAATAACTCGTTCAATTGTTTACGCAATTCAGTCAATTCCTTAGGAGCCATACGATAAGAAGCCTGTGCAGGAGCAACCGTACCAGGCAACAACTCAATTTTATGATCGATATCCTCCTTGGTGGTAAATTATTTGGTAATTCAGGCGGCATAACATAAGCATACTGTTTAAGCAATTCAGCAACACAATCATGCACTGCCATCATAACATCAGGTTTCACTCCAACCAAGGCAGCAAGTATAGTGTCATCACCCTTCTTTATCCCTTTGTCGATTGACATAACAAACAAGAAAATTCCCTTGCGTTTCTTCTTCGCAACTTTATTAATGTTCCCAAATGGATGAACTCCTTTAAGAAATCCAACATTGCTTCCATTCATGACCATCACACCATCTAAGTGAGGAAACAAAACAAACTAGAATTTTCTTAAAAAATCAATCCCAAGTATGATCTCAAATTCAGCAAGCGGCATCACCATCAAATTATATTTTCCCACCCAATTTTCAGTCTACATAGACACACCATTAGCCATACCCACAATGTCCTGTGCCTTAACATTGACTGTTTTGACGTAGGAAGGGCTTTTAGACAACTTCAGCCCCAATTTTGTAGCAATTCTCACATCTTCAAACGTATGAGTGGATCCTGTATCAACCATTGCCATCACACGTTGCTCTTTCACTGTCATTTCTATATGAATTAGAGAAGCATAAGGATTTGAAGTACTAGACGTTTCTCCAACATTATTAACCCACGTAATATGGTTGAAGGACAATCCCAATGAATTTGCCATTGCATCCACGATTTCCTCATCTTCCTCCCTTTGATTCATATTTCCAGCAAGCAAGCATTTACTTTTTCCCGGTTTGGACAAGACTTGGCCAAATGATGAACGCCACAAGTCCAACAGCCCTTAGAATTACCATATTTGTTTTTCTTTTCCATCCTTCATTGTGCCTTTCCTTTGTCATTTGTACAGTCATTACGACTATCCTTTTTCCATTCCCCTTTCTTATCATTCTTTTTCTTAGTTTTTGAAGTAGAGGGAACATCCGTCAAAGGACGAGTTGTTCGGAAATCAACCAACGAATCTGCAGCAGCAATTGCTCCAGGCAGATCTTTAACATTCTGCCTCCGAAGTTCGTTTTGAGCCCAGCCTTACATACCCGAAATTAAGTTGTGTAACTTATTCTCATCAGACATGTTTTGAATGTCTAACATCACAGAGGTGAATTCTTTAATGTATTCCCTCACCGAACCTGTATGCCTTAGCCTTTTCAACTTATCCCTTGCAAGCCAAGAGGTGTTGCTAGGAAGAAATTGATCGCGCATTTATTTTATTAACTTATCCCACGTATCAATTCTTGGACGACCATCACTTACATCATCTGCATTTCGAGTTCTCCACCAAATTTTAGCATCACCCGTCAAGTACATTGTGGTAAAGTTTAACTTGTCAGCGTCAGGCACCCTTGCAGCAGTAAAATACTGTTCCATGTCCCAAATGAAATTTTCCAGTTCTTTAGCACTTCTTTCACCACTAAAGGCTTTAGGTTCGGAATTTTAACCATAGATGATTCAACACGATTTGAACTCAACGTAGCCACAACCCGACACAATACAACGATCTCTGCATGAATGTTTTCATTCTCCTTCTGCAGTGCCTCAAGTTGTTGTGTAGTTGTGTTACGAAAATTCAAGATTTCAGTGATGTGGTTATCAACATTCTGTCTATATACATCAATCTCCCCCTGAACTTTAGCAGCGTTAAGTCTGAAATCAATGACTGGTGTCAACAAATCCACAAACAAAGGATCTCCCAGAGTATCATCTGTAAACCCAATGAATGCTTTGATTTTTTGTGTCAGTTCCCACAGTTCTGCGTTTTTCACCACCGTCAACCGCTCTCTGATACCAATTGAAAGAGAGTCGATTTATTTTTACTGAACACCATCCTAGGCAGTCTTGCAAACGCCTGCAACACTCAGCCTATCTTACTCCCACAAATTTGACTAAGTATACAAACACTTGAACAACAAAGTTAAACAACAGACAGAATGTACAGGAACTTGTCCCAACCTTTATTAATCTTATAATTAATACAAAGGGAAGGCTTCACGAATTTGTCTTATAAAAATTCTGCACATGGCAGTTACATGCAGCAGTTACAAACGACACCTCTCCAACACTTGTCATCACAGGATTCAAACTAAGTTTCCAACAGCTATATTTCTAACAGATAGAATCTAATTCAAATTACTTCCTTATCCATACGAAATATTAATATTCTAACACTTAACACGCTGCCTTGCCGATGACTCCAGCCCGCACGTAAGCCTTGCATGTTCAAGTTGCCTTGCCAACACCCAAGCACCTTGAACCTGTGTTGCACTGTTTTGCCCCCATTCATGTCAAGACCAATGCCCAAGTCCTTGACATGTCTGCACGTAACTAGATTAAGTAGTTTACGGGTGTAACACCACCATATCCTATTACAATCCATATTTATATAATTACAAGTGTGCAAGGAAATGTGCACTATGCAGGAAATGATTAGTTTATATGAAATGGGCTTCAAGAATGAGTACACACTATAAATAAATTGTGTACAAACTAAATGCTACATACCATGTATTATAGCATCATATACATAATTATCTTATATTGTATGTATCATGACTATAATTATAATTAATACAAATCTGAGTGTTATAGAAACTAATTAATCACTTCTTTCATTATTGATGCAAATTTATTTTAATCTATTTTGAATTTAGTTGTCTCTTATTTGTAATCACAAATATATGTGATGAAAGCTACTGAAGGTGAAAAATCCTTCAATTTTCTTTATATTGACAAAGCAACTTCTAAATATAAATTATATGTAATATTATGTTATTCTTTTTGGGCCACATTATTTACCATATGTTTTGATAGGAAAGTTACATAATTAAACATACTTCACTATCATACATTCTTTATTATTTATACTATCAAAATATTACATATCTTACTACTAATTAAGAGTTTCCTATTACATATTGAGAAAGATACACTTAGATACATGTATTTTTTTCCCCATACACACTAAAATAGAGAGAGAGGTGAGCAACATTTGTTATGTATCTTGGATACATTCGAATCACACTAGATACATGTATATCTATGTATTTGGTGTGACTCACATGTATTTTGGATATCAAATACATGGGATAGTGGCGAGGGAGATGAGAGAGATGTGAGTTATTTGTTGAGTTACTTGGATACAATGTATATAGAATAAGTTACACCTTATTTTGATCTCATTTATTCCGAAATTAATGTATCTGGACATATCTAAGCGTGTCTAGACACACCAAAAATTAGTAAGATATGTAATTGCAAACTAGTGTATATCGAAATAATTAACCTTTAAACTAGAGGAATTTATGTAAGTCCTGTTTTTGTTTACATGCCTCTTGAGAAGGTATGTGTTTTGACTATCATATCTTTATTTATTATTTTTAGTCATTAAAATATTAATCATTCTTTATTTTAATCATTAAAATATTAATCATTTTTATTTTTAATATCATTAAAACTAATCATTCTTTAATAAATAAATAGAAGTTTAATCTAAGCTATTACAATATTCGAGTATAAATATATGTCCATCCCTTAATTTTTCATGCTAACAAGTCAATGCTTGTTATTTTCGAAAATTAGTAATTAAGTCATAATATCTAATATATTTAGTTAAAATAACAACTTTTTAAAATATTTATTTAAAATGTCAGAATGACAATATTTTAGAAAATAATATGTATTCAGATTTGAGTTTAAATTGTATCCATCATCAATCTACACTTTTTTTTTACAGTGATTCATACTTTTAAGGCAAGTTTCTTTTTTATTATTAATATTTTTTATTTTATAAATTATAAATATCAAATGTAGTAATATAAGGTAATTAAAATTCTAGTTTTTTTATATCCATTAATTTATGGTTCTCTTTCCTTACTAAATGAAATTATCATATCTTATACCATTCACAATACCAGTGAAGAAAATTGAAAGCATCCACCATTGATACAATTTAAAGAGACATTACTACCAATCATCAAAATTTATTTGTTTTCTTTCTTAATAGAGTTACGTGAATTCTTGCTCCTCTTTCTTGGAATTGTTGTTCATCTTGTATTCCAAACATACTTAGAACAAAACTTTGAACATCTTTGTAAGAAAACAAAGTTTAAGAACATTTTCACAACTAGAAAATTAAAACTAGTAGTGAAACTAGAATCAGAAACAATTTTTTAAAAAAATATACGAAATATTTTTCTTAAAGAAGAATTGTTGTTAATATGTGTCTAAAGAATCTTACTGATTCCAACAAACTTTACAGAAACACAAAGTTACCAAGTTTAATGAACCAGTGAAGAACAAAAGAATAGAAGAAGTGAAATTAATTCTCAAATCTAAAGTTTGTAAAACACGTACCAGAATCTGGAAAATTTTTAATAGGAAAAAGATCAAGTCCACTGAATTCACAGTGTCCCCTTAAGGAAATTATTCCCCTCTAGTATCCGAGGTTTGATTTGGAATATGACCTCCCAGGGTAAAATGATCTCAATCACCAGAGTATAGATACCAAAATCTCCGGTGTCAGCGAACCACTCAACTGCAGTAAAGTACACTTAGAATACTAGATTTAGTAGTTGAAGAAGAAGTCCATACATTTGATTTAAAATGAGAGGAATTTAAAATGAGAGGAAATCCCTCAATTTATAGAAACAAAGGATAGTGCGAAAAGGTTCTTATTGTGCCTTACCAGAAAGGTCACAAACATTTGGAAAACTCACAATCTTTCAGAAAGGTCGTCACCTTTCATAAAAGACACAACTTTCTATAAAAGTCACAACTTTTCATAAAAGTCAGAACTTTTCATAAAAGTCGCAACATTTCATAAAAGTCGCAACTCTTCATAAAAGTCGCAACTCTTCATTTTTTATTCACTCCTATTTTAAAATCCAACAATCCCCCGCATGAATGGGGAATGACTCGAAGACAAAGAAACGGACAAGTATGTGTACTTTACAAGCAAGAATTAATTGCATCTGGATAAGTAGGTTTCCCCTTGGACTTTCCATAGTGAACATATGTCGAATATACTCGCTCAATCGGTAGATGCGATATCTTTGAACCGTCGAACTTTGGTGTATACCTAGACAACCATATGTCACACAATTAACCCTTTACCATTTATGGTTCTTACGGTTGTGTTCGTTTTAGCCATGAACACCTCCTGGTTTCATGAGTGTATAGAGAGATGGACTTTTGACAATCATCTTCTTTGAAGCGGCTTACACTTCACACTCACATAGGTGATTTCTAACCGTGTTATCGCGTAGATACACTATTTGGTCAACTCTGCCAAACTTAGCAAATCATTAAAACCATTAAGCTTTATTAACTCATTAACAAGCCTTAATGTTGTATCCTTATCCCTGAGCATTGTCTTCATCATGAGAATGGATTGAGTTTATTGACAATGCCGAACCGTCATTCACAACTTTGTTTTTTTCCTTGAATCTAGCTCTTGGGATCTCCAGTCTGCTAGATAGAGTTACCGCCCTGATGACTTGTCCTAAGCCGTAAATCCATTCCCTTAGATGATCTTTTAACTTTCTCTCTAGTTAGGCCTTTTTGTAAGTGGATCCGACACATTATCCTTTGACTTTACATAGTCAATTGTGATGATTCCACTAGAGAGTAGTTTTCTAACAGTATCATGTGTATGTCGTATATGATGAGACTTTCCGTTATACGTCATGCTCCATGCCCTACCTATTGCATCTTGACTGTGAAAGTGTATGCATACTAATTTCAATGGTTTGGGACAAAATAGAATATCTATTAAGAAATTCTGAAGTCTTTCAACTTATTCACCGACCTTATCTAGAGCACCTAGCGCAAAGATCATTGTAGAGCTAGCGATACATGTCTCTTTTGAAATATTTCTAAGAGACTGCTCCTCTACCAATAGTAAATACATATCCACTCGTGAATTTTTCTTCATTTTTTCTATGATTCAATTTGCAAAACTATATCTTTCAATATTGTTGGATATTGTTATAATGCAAGACATAGTTTTAAGTATTATTTTAAATACTCCCAACCTCTATTTATTGTCATCTAATTAATTTATTTGGGATCACTTGTGAACCGACTCAGTTTAAAATAGCAAATGCTATAATTGATCGCACACACTATATGATATACATCATGTTTCCCAAAACTCTAGAACAATCCAATTGTGAGTCACTTTTGTTTTCACTCTTTTGAAATGCAAAGCTCACGTTTATTGGAAACTTGACAATATTGACATTCAAATAATTGAACTAGTTAAGTACCTTTTCAATGCAATGAGACCGTGAAAATGCTAAACATTCTGGAGTTCTACGAATTCTTATATCTAAGATCGCATTAGCAACTCCAATAATTTTCATTCCACTTGCTTTATAGCATACATTTAGTAGCATTTATGTCATTAGTGTCTCTATTGATGATCAATATATCACCAATAAACAAAAAAACAATGACCTTATAATTTTAATGTGAACACATTTATAACTTCCATCATTCTTCAATCCATTTGCCGACATGGTTTGATTGAATTATGTCATTGATTTGGTGCTTCCATAATGTGACTTAACAAGTTCACATACTTTCTTTTATTTACCAGGTACCATAAAACCCTCAGATTGTTCCATGTAAATTTCTTCCTCCAATTCTACATTTAAGAAAGTTCTTTTCACATTCATTTGATGAATTTGGAGGTCATATACCACAGTAATAATTTTTGCATCCGAATGGATGTAATTCTAATTACTAACGAGTATATATATCGACAAGATCAAAATCTTTTTTTTCTAAAGACTTTGACACAGAGTCTTGCTTTATATTTTTCAACAGTTCCATCAACTGTTATTTTTCCTTCTAAAGATTCATTTTGTACCCAAAGGTTTATTTTCTTGAAGAAGATCAATTAACTTTCAATATTGTTTATTGACACCATCTTTCCAAAGGATTAGTCTACAGAAGACACAGAAAATGTTACAAAATCATATTCGAAGGAAGTAAATGTCCTTTAACATTTAACTAAGCCTCTGATCTCTTTATTAAGTACATTATCCTTTTCATTTCCTAGGCCTTTTAGACCCTTCTCTAGACTAGTCAAATCTAATTTTACGGTCCACAGTCATAGGTCTTATTTTAATTCTTTTAGGAATAGGATCTTGGACTTTGACTAGATTCCCCCACACTTTGAAATATTTCAAGTTGGATTTTCTTTCTTTCCATTTCTCATATGGAAAAGATTGTATTCTGATCAAACAAAATCGCTTTCTTTCTAAAAGGACAAAACTTTTTGTTGATCCCTTTTGCAGTAAGCATAGTTCCTCCACACAAGTTTTGTGTAAACCCGAACTTATAAATAATGCATCCATCATTTCTTTCAACGTTCGGTTTTTCATTAGATTGAGGTGAAAATGGCAATAATTTGATATTTCACTTTTCAAACATATTTCTGCACAATGAGATTTATTCTAATCACTTATATATTTTTTCACACCGATTTTCAGCTTCGATATTACATTGTCTAGACATATCTATTGCTTCATCCTTACCATTTAGCAAATAGACATAGTCATTTCTAATGCAATTCTCAATAAAAGTAACAAATACTTTTTTCCCACCATGAGATGGTGTTAACTTCATATCATAAATGTCAGTGTAAATCAATTCTAATGGATTAGAATTCCTTTCATCAGATTTATAAGAATGCTCAACATACTTAGATTCCACAAAAACTTAACATTTTTTATTTATTGCACTCAAAGTTAGGCAAAACTTCTAAGTTGATCAGTTTTTCTTACAAGGTTTTGTAATTGACATGCCCCAAGTGTTCATGTCACAAACATTGACTTAAGCAAGTAAGAACAAATAAAAACATTGAGTTTGAAAAGCTCTTCGCGAGGTAGATTTTTCCTCACTAATATTTTGTTCCTATTTCGTTCAATTTTGTGTGATACAAACATAGTTTAGATTGTGAAATACCCTTTTCAGAAGGGCATTTCAATAACTTTCAATGTGATTGTTATAGAACTACCTATGAACAAAGTTTCATCGGGTTCAACAAAGACAATATAGTCCAACTGTTATTTTTACAAAAACATAACAAATGACTATTCACCAATATTCATGTCTATGCAAATACTTTTATTATAATATACATATCTTTTCATGAAAAATCACAACATTTTAAGTGATTTTTTTTTTCATAAAAGAACACAATTATTTTGAACAAGTATATATACAATTTGATGTTTCATACTAGTCACACTATATACTAGTAATAGATAAACTCAACAACCACAATACCAAATATACTCCAAAATTTTGTGGGTATAACATAATACAAAAGTATCATTCAATTTCATATCTTTTGTTCCAAAGTTAAATTAGACACCAAGTCTAATCATAAGCAAATAACCCCACATTTCAAATGTGATCTCAAAAATATTTTTCAATATTTGAAAATAGTTTTTCCACATATTTTAATGTTGGAAACATTATTCTACGAAAGAATTATAGTGCTGCAATTCTCTTTGATCATGTTTACACAATGTCAAAGTCATTCCATAGAGACACAAAATCACATATTCTAAGTCACTGATATTTTTCCTCTATCATAAATAGACATGCCACTTAGTATTTTAAATATTAACAATAAGGACAAAACAAAATTGTACAATTTATTTCTATGTTACATTGAAGTTTATAGAAAATAAACCACAAAAGTTTTTAGTCTACAAAAATCACTGACATTTCTCATGGAGTACAAAACTACAAAAGCCTTTTTTTTTCTCCAAACAGAATAAAACATATTCTTTATCACAAAGAAATGTTTTTCTTATCAAATAGTCTTCCAACTATAACAATTTGACATACTATTTTATCAAACAAAAATATGCATCTCTCATCTTTGCAAACTAAAGAATTTTAAAAGCAACAATATCTGCGAAGTAAAATTCATTCCACAACATATGGTTTGCAAATCTTTTTCCAAAGATACACATAATAAAAAAATAAAAAATCAAAGATGATTACTCTTAGAAACTATTTTCCTCCTTAGATAATTTAATAAGAAGGTTACCTGGTAATCTTTAAACAGAATACCATAAAAAAAATTTACATTCTCACTTCGACTTTGCTAAAACAAAGCAACGAATTATGGAGAAGTAATGCATTTATCTTCTACTTCCATGATCAGATTCTCTGAATTAGTAAAATACAAAAAAAATACTAACAGTATAATAATTTCCTTAAGATTGTTGTTCATCTTGTATTCCAAACATACTTAGAACAAAACTTTGAACATCTTTGTAAGAAAACAAAGTTTAAGAACATTTTCACAACTAGAAAATTAAAACTAGTAGTGAAACTAGAATCGGAAACAAATTTTTAAAAAAATATACGAAATATTTTTCTTAAAGAAGAATTGTTTTTAATATGTGTCTAAAGAATTATACTGATTCCAACAAACTTTGCAGAAACACGAAGTTACCAAGTTTAATGACCAGTGAAGAACAAAAGAATAGAAGAAGTGAAATTAATTCACAAATCTAAAATTTGTAAAATACGTACCAGAATCTGGAAAATTTTTCATAGAAAAAAGATCAAGTCCACTGAATTCACAGTATCCCCTTAAGGAAATTATTCCCCTCTAGTATCCGAGGTTTGATTTGGAATATGATCTCCCAGGGTAAAATGATCTTAATCACCAGAGTATAGATACCAAAATCTCCGGTGTCAGCGAACCACTCAACGACAGTAAAGTACACTTAGAATACTAGATTTAGTAGTTGAAGAAGAAGTCCATATATTTGATTTAAAATGAGAGGAAATCCCTCAATTAATAGAAAACAAAGGATAGTGCGAAAAGGTTCTTATTGTGCCTTACCGGAAAGGTCACAAACCTTTGGAAAACTCACAATCTTTCAGAAAGGTCGTCACCTTTCATAAAAGTCACAACTTTCCATAAAAGTCACAACTTTCCATAAAAGTCACAACTTTTCATAAAAGTCATAACTTTTCATAAAATTCGCAACATTTCATAAAAGTCACAACTCTCATAAAAGTCGCAACTCTTCATTTTTCATTCATACCTTTTTTAAAATCCAACAATCCCCCGCATGAATGGGGAATGACTCGAAGACAAAGAAACGGACAAGTATGTGTACTTTACAAGCAAGAATTAATTGCATCTGGATAAGTAGGTTTCCCCTTGGACTTTCCATAGTGAACATATGTCGAATATACTCGCTCAATCGGTAGATGCGATATCTTTGAACCGTCGAACTTTGGTGTATACCTAGACAACCATATGTCACACAATTAACCCTTTACCATTTATGGTTCTTACGGTTGTGTTCGTTTTAGCCATGAACACCTCCTGGTTTCATGAGTGTATAGAGAGATGGACTTCTGACAATCATCTTCTTTGAAGCGGCTTACACTTCACACTCACATAGGTGATTTCTAACCGTGTTATCGCGTAGATACACTATTTGGTCAACTCTGCCAAACTTAGCAAATCATTAAAACCATTAAGCTTTATTAACTCATTAACAAGCCTTAATGTTGTATCCTTATCCCTGAGCATTGTCTTCATCATGAGAATGGACTGAGTTTATCGACAATGCCGAACCCTCATTCACAACTTTGTTTTTCTCCTTGAATCTAGCTCTTGGGATCTCCAGTCTGCTAGATAGAGTTACCGCCATGATGACTTTTCCTAAGCCGAAAATTCATTCCCTTAGATGATCTTTTAACTTTCTCTCTAGTTAGGCCTTTTTGTAAGTGGATCCGACACATTATCCTTTGACTTTACATAGTCAATTGTGATAATTCCACTAGAGAGTAGTTTTCTAACAGTATCATGTCTATGTCGTATATGACTAGACTTTCCGTTATACGTCATGCCCCATGCCCTACCTGATTGCATCTTGACTGTGAAAGTGTATGCATACTAATGTCAATGGTTTGGGCCAAAATAGAATATCTATTAAGAAATTCCGAAGTCTTTCAACTTATTCACCGACCTTATCTAGAGCACCTAGCGCAAAGATCATTGTAGAGCTAGCGATACATGTCTCTTTTGAAATATTTCTAAGAGACTGCTCCTCTACCAATAGTAAATACATATCCACTTGTGAATTTTATTTCATTCTTTCGATAATTCAATTTGCATCACTATATCTTTAAATATTGTTGGATATTGTTATAATGCAAGACAGAGTTTTAAGTATTATTTTAAATACTCCCAACCTCTATTTATTGTCATCTTATTAATTTATTTGGGTTCACTTGTGAACCGACTCAGTTTAAAATAGCAAATGCTATAACTGATCACACACACTATATGATATACATCATGTTTCCCAAAACTCTAGAACAATCCAATTGTGAGCCACTTTTGTTTTCACTCTTTTGAAATGCAAAGCTCACATTTATTGGAAACTTAACAATATTGACATTCAAATAATTGAACTAGTTAAGTACCTTTTCAATGCAATGAGACCGTGAAAATGCTAAACATTATGGAGTTCTACGAATTCTTATATCTAAGATCGCATTAGCAACTCCAATAATTTTCATGTCACTTGCTTTATAGCATACATTTAGTAGCATTTATGTCATTAGTGTCTCTATTGATGATCAATATTTCACCAATAAACAAACAAACAATGACCTTATGATTTTAATGTGAACACATTTATCACTTCCATCTTTCTTCAATCCATTTGCCGACATGATTTGATTGAATTATGTCATTGATTTGGTGCTTCCATAATGTGACTTAACAAGTTCACATACTTTCTTTTATTTACCAGGTACCACAAAACCCTCGGGTTGTTCCATGTAAATTTCTTCCTCCAATTCTACATTTAAGAAAGTTCTTTTCACATTCATTTGATGAATTTGGAGGTCATATATAATTTTTGCATCCGAATCGACAAGATCAAATTCTTTTTTTTTTCTAAAGCCTTTGACACAGAGTTTTGCTTTATATTTTTCAACAGTTTCATCAACTGTTATTTTTCCTTCTAAAGATTCATTTTGTACCCAAAGGTTTATTTTCTTGAAGAAGATCAATTAACTTTCAATATTGTTTATTGACACCATCTTTCCAAAGGATTAGTCTACAGAAGACACAGAAAATGTTAAAAAATCATATTCGAAGGAAGTAAATGTCCTTTAACATTCCACTAAGCCTCTGAATCTCTTATTAAGTACATTATCCTTTTCATTTCCTAGGCCTTTTAGACCCTTCTCTAGACTACTCAAGTCTAATTTTACAGTCCACGGTCATAGGTCCTATTTTAATTCTTTTAGGAATAGGATCTTGGACTTTGACTAGATACCCCACACTTTGAAATATTTCAAGTTGGATTTTCTTTCTTTCCATTTCTCATATAGAAAAGATTGTATTCTGATCAAACAAAATCGCTTTCTTTCAAAAAGGACAAAAAGTTTTGTTGATCCCTTTTGCAGTAAGGATAGTTCCTCCACACAAGTTTTGTGTAAACCCGAACTTATAAATAATGCATCCATCATTTCTTTCAACATTCGGTTTTTTAATTAGATTGAGGTGAATATGGCAGTAATTTGATATTTCACTTTTCAAACATATTTCTGCACAATGAGATTTATTCTAATCACTTCTTATATATTTTTTCACACCGATTTTCAACTTCGATATTACATTGTCTAGACATATCTATTGCTTCATCCTTACCATTTAGCAAATAGACATAGCCATTTCTAATGCAATTCTCAATAAAAGTAACAAATACTTTTTTCCCACCATGAGATGGTGTTAACTTCATATCATAAATGTCAGTGTAAATCAATTCTAAGGGATTAGAATTCGTTTCATCAGATTTATAAGAATGCTCAACATACTTAGATTCCACAAAAACTTAACATTTTTTATTTATTGCACTCAAAGTTAGGCAAAACTTCTAAGTTGATCAGTTTTTCTTACAAGGTTTTGTAATTGACATGCCCCAAGTGTTCATGTCACAAACATTGACTCAAGCAAGTAAGAACAAATAAAAACATTGAGTTTGAAAAGCTCTTCGCGAGGTAGATTTTTCCTCACTAATATTTTGTTCCTATTTCTTACAATTTTGTGTGATACAAACATAGTTTAGATTGTCAAATATCCTTTTCAGAAGGACATTTCCATAACTTTCAATGTGACTGTTATAGAACTACCTATGAACAAAGTTTCATCGGGTTCAATAAAGACAATATAGTCCAACTGTTATTTTTACAAAAACATAACAAATGACTATTCACCAATATTCATGTCTATGCAAATACTTTTATTATAATAGACATATCTTTTCATGAAAAATCACAACATTTTAAGTGATTTTTTTTCCATTAAAGAACACAATTATTTTGAACAAGTATATATACAATTTGGATGTTTCATACTAGTCACACTATATACTAGTAATAGAGAAACTCAACAATCACAATACCAAATCTACTCCAAAATTTTGTGGGTATAACATAATATACAAAAGTATCATTGAATTTCATATCTTTTGTTCCAAAGTTAAATTAGACACCAAGTCTAATCATAAGCAAATAACCCCCACATTTCAAATGTGATCTCAAAAATATTTTTCAATAGTTGAAAATAGTTTTTCCACATATTTTAATGTTGGAAACATTATTCTACGAAAGAATTATAGTGCTGCAATTCTCTTTGACAATGTTTACACAATGTCAAAGTTCATTTCATAGAGACACAAAATCTCAAATTCTAAGTCACTGATATTTTTCCTCTATCATAAATAGACATGTCACTTAGTATTTTAAATATTAACAATAAGGACAAAACAAAATTGTACAATTTATTTCTATGTTACATTGAAGTTTATAGAAAATCAATAGTACAACACTGACTTATTATGTGAAGTTTTCATATTCTTCAAACTAATTGCAAAGTCCAATTTATCCAGAGTATAAAACCACAAAAGTTTTTAGTCTACAAAAATCAGACACACTAACATTTCTCATGGAGTACAAAACCACAAAAGTCTTTTTTTTCTCTCCAAACAGAATAAAACATATTCTTTATCACATAGAAATGTTTTTCTTATCAAATAGTCTTCCAACTATAACAATTTGACATACTATTTTATCAAACAAAAATATGAATCTCTCATCTTTGCAAACTAAAGAATTTTAAAAGCAACAATATCTGCGAAGTAAAATTCATTCAACAACATATGGTTTGCAAATCTTTTTTCAAAGATACACATAATAAAAAAATAAAAAATCAAAGATGATTACTCTTAGAAACTATTTTCCTCCTTAGATAATTTAATAAGAAGGTTACCTGGTAATCTTTAAACAGAATACCATAAAAAAAATTTACATCCTCACTTCGACTTTGCTAAAACAAAGCAACGAATTATGGAGAAGTAATGCATTTATCTTCTACTTCCATGATCAGATTCTCTGAATTAGTAAATACAAAAAAAATACTAACAGTATAATAATTTCCTTAAGATTGTTGTTCATCTTGTATTCCAAACATACTTAGAACAAAACTTTGAACATCTTTGTAAGAAAACAAAGTTTAAGAACATTTTCACAACTAGAAAATTAAAACTAGTTAGCGAAACTAGAATCGGAAAACAAATTTTTAAAAAAATATACGAAATATTTTTCTTAAAGAAGAATTGTTGTTAATATGTGTCTAAAGAATCTTACTGATTCCAACAATCTTTGCAGAAACACGAAGTTACCAAGTTTAATGAACCAGTGAAGAACAAAAAAATAGAAGAACTGAAATTAATTCACAAATCTAAAGTTTGCAGAAACACGAAGTCACAACTTTTCATAAAAGTCACAACATTTCATAAAAGTCACAACTCTTCATAAAAGTCGCAACTCTTCATTTTTCATTCACACCTTTTTTAAAATCCAACAGGAATTTCACTCTTCCCGATTAATCTAATACCCAATAAAATTTCTTTTTCACGTTTCCACGCCCACCTTTCATGTGCTAACACTTTTTAATGTTACCATATCTCTTTCTTGAAGGTGCTCACAAATTGGTCATCAAAATATTTATTTTAATTCAAGAAATTTTCTTTATCGTTAAACAAAATTTCTTTATTAATTAAAGTTGATTTCTCGATTGGCAAGGTAATTATTATTTTTTTTAGATTTATTTTGATTTGATGTTTAAGATCACCGATAATGGTATGTATTTCAGATTCTATGTATTACGGATATCAATATCACTTTTATGATTTATATTTCGCATTACACATATTGCAGATTTTTCGTTAATATTTTTTATTTTTATGCAAGTTTGTTAACATGATCATCTAATATTTATGCACATCTCATATTTTTAGTGGATTAAATAATTATTATTTTTTTGAGTTTTTTTATTTAGTTTTAATATTTCAAATTTATTAGAATCTACAAATTCATTCATATTTTATTTTGTTTGATTTTTAATATATTTGTATTTGCTTTTAGGATTTTAGATTCGGGGAGAACATATGTATGTCTACAATGTATGAATCAACACTTTATTTGTGTATTCATTCTATCTATATATCAAAAAGTTTTATATTTTTTATTTTTACATTGTATTTCAATCTCAATTAGTATACCGACATGTTTGTATTTTCTTCTTAATTGTATTTTGTTCTTAATTGTATTTGTCCTAACTGTATGCTAACAACTTTATATTTTATTGGGTATCCATTCTGTATTTCAATCTCAATTTATATGTGAACAAGTTTGTATTTCTCTTTGATTTTGTATCCTACCTAATTGTATACTAACATGTTTTGTAGTTTATGTGCCTACTTTACCTTTCAAAGGTACTTTGTATTTCAAATGAAGAGAGTATTTCTTGTATATTCACAATTTTTTTATTCAATCTCACTTTGTATTTATAACTTTGTATATTCATCTCATTTTTGTATTCATATTTAAGCATATAGTTCATGATCGATTAGTTTGTATTTTACTTTTCAAATTCACTATGTATTTCAAATGAAGAAATATTTCTTTTTGTATTCACAACTTTATATTCAATCTCACTTTGTATTTATAACTTTATATTCTCATCTCACTTTTTTATTCATATATTGTTGTATTCAACTTATAGTTCATGATCGAATAGTTACATTAACTTAATGGGATTCAAACAGAAAAAACAACTACTAAACTATAACAAAAAACAATTTCATTTGTATTTTACATCATAATTTGGATACAAAATATTCGAAAAAACTATAAATCTCAATACATACAAAGATTTCACTGATTCAATTAGAAAAAAAACACTCTTGCACTCTACATATATGATATCTCATCCAAACAAATAAAAAAATCGGAAAAAAAACTTGAGTTTTTCAATTATTCACTAGATGTGACACAAAAGGATGACTATTATTGCTCTTTTCAAAATGTAAAATGTAATTCCTTAACTTAATCTGTTGCTTAATCCAACTCAAATTTTCCTTTCTCTAAATTATATCTGACACTTTTGAGACGTGTTGCTTCTTGCATATACTAATTTTGTTCAAATTTCTGTATCATTTTTTCCATTTAATTTACATGTGAAATTGCTAAAATTCAGGTGATCAAAGTTAATTTTTATTTTTCAAATTTTAACGCAAAATATACTCCAAATAAGTTCAAATTTGATATATAAGTTTTATGTATTATAAAGGGAAAATGCACAAGTACCCCCTCAACCTATGTCCGAAATCCCAGAGACACACTTATACTATACTAAGGTCCTACTACCCCCCTGAACTTGTAACGACCTGTTTAGTCGTTTTGAGCAGCAGATTTTATTTCTGAAAAACTGGCTGAGACGACAGATACCACGACGGACCGTCATGGGCACGACGAACCGTCGAGGGTGTCTCGTTCCAAAAAACATAGAATTCTGAAATTTGTGTACTAAAATCGACTCTCTGTAATTTGTGACGGACCGTCACAGCTACGACGAACCGTCGTGAGCCCCCGTTTCAAAACACTTCAACTCTTGAGAATTTAATACAGGGAACGATTCTCTGAACGTCGTGACGGAAGTGCAGGACGGACCGTCACAGGCGTGACGGACCGTCACATACTCCTTAGTGAAAAATAGAATTTCTGATCCTTGCGACGACCTGCATGACGGACCGTCGCAGTCACGACGGGCCGTCACAGGTTGCGTAATCCCAGTCGGAGTCGGATTTCTGGTTAAGTTTTAAAGGGGCGTTTTGGACTATTCCTGCCATAATTATATATTTCGTGGGTTTATATTAATAACTCAATTTCTTGGGGGATAAAAGAGGTAACTTTGGGGTAATTAGTGGGGTATTATTGTCATCTTTTACACTTAATTATATGTTAATTAGGGTAAAAGAAAGAGGGTTTGAATAAAGAAAATAGAAAGAACAAAGAGAGAGGAATCGATCGAGAGGGAGGAAAAACAGAGCTTTGGGAATCTTCTTGCTTGATCACGAATCTTCGGTGGAGGTAGGTTATGGTTTTTATGCTATTTTATAGTAAACTCTTAATAGCGAATGATATGTGTTGGTAGTATTGTAAACCCTTCTATATGCTTAATTGTATGCTTGCATGAATATGATTATGTGATTGTGATAAAATAAGCATGATAAAGTTATTGAATCCAAAAATCTTGAAAGAAAACCCTAATTCACGTGTTAATGATGATGCCTTAGTATAAAAGAAGGCTTGATAAATTATATAATGAGAATGATGATGCCTTGGTATAAAAGAAGGCTTGATAAATTATATAATGAGATTGATGAATGCCTTGGAATAAAAGAAGGCTTGATGAATTAGGGGATCGGGTGCCACGTTCCGGTACCAGGATAGAAATAGAGGATCGGGTGCCACGTTCCGGTACCAGGATAGAAATAGTATATGGATCGGGTGCCACGTTCCGGTACCAGGATAGAATGAGGATCGGAGTGCCACGTTCCGGCACCAGGATAGAATATGGATCGGAGTGTCACGTACCGACACAAGAGGAAGAAAGATAATGAATCTTGAAAGATGTTAAAATACTCAATGTAATGAACCTAATTTCCCAAATGAGTATGGTATTGAGGCTTGAGTCCTCATGGATGAACTTGATGGTACTTATTGATGATTATAGTACTTGTTGCTGCTACATATTGAGTTTTATAGTTGATTTATGATATTAACTGATGTATACTGTTTTCTATTTTGAGTTGGCCGATGATATCTACTCAGTACCCGTGTTTTGTACTGACCCCTACTTGTTTGTTTCTTTCTTTGTTATTTGTGGAGTGCAGCAAACGTTCCGTCGTCTTCAACTCAACAGTGAATCTAGCCAGTCTTCGTCACATCGGAAATTCAGGGTGAGCTAATGCGTCTAGCTTGGACTGGATCTTCTTCTTCAAGTCTTGATGCCTTGAACTTCCGGCATGGACTAGCTTTGATTTGATTTAGCTTCTTGGAATATTCTTAGTTTAGAAATTTGATCATAGATGTTCTTGTGGTGATGACTTCCAGATTTTGGGGAATAATAGATGTTGAATTTTAGTAGTTATTGAATTGGTTTTTATTAATGAGTTAAGTCTTCCGCATTATTTTCTGTTGATATACATTGAAATGTTAAGGTTTAGATTGGTTGGTTCGCTCACATAGGAGGGTAAATGTGAGTGCCAGTCGCGGCCCCGATTTGGGTCGTGACACTACCCCCCTGAACTTATTTTATAAGTAATTTTCTACCCCTTTTTAGCCTACGTTGTACCAGTTTGAAAAAACAGTCAATCATCGTTGTGCCCACAAGATAGTGCCACGTAGGTCGAAAAGGGGTAAGAAATTATTAATAAAATAAGTTCAGGAGGGTAATAGGACCTTATTATAGTATAAGTGTGTCTCTAAGATATCAGGCATAGGTTGAGGGGGTACTTGGGCATTATCCCTATTATAAAGAACAAAACTTAAATCATCAATTAATCAAAATTAAGGTATAATACATAAATGTGACTCTTAACTTAATTTTATCGGTCAACTATGCCCTCCAACTTTAAATATGCACAATTAGACACTTAAGCTTGTGTAAACTTGAACAAGTAGACACACGTGTCCTATATGACATGATACATGTAGGATGCCACATAGGACACAAAGTTGTCATGTAGGGCGAATGTGTTTATTTGTTTAATTTATACAAGTTTAAGTGTCTACTTATGCACACACAAAGTTAAGGGTCATAATTGTCAGCTGACGTGGAAATCCAATCCCATTTTTATGTCGAAACGTGGAAACCGATCCAGTTAGTTATGCCGGAACATGACAATTTGATTTATCAACACACCACAATCACAAACACAAGTATACTTTTAAGTCATACAATCAAGAGTGATTTTTCATGGCATATAATCATTCGTCTATCTCGTTTACAACAAGTGTGACCAATAATTCAACATTCATATACATACAAGTATCATAATGAATCAAGAGCATGCATACATCACACAATCACAAAATTACAACCATCACCTACCTCGAACCAAACTTGAAACCCTAAGAGTCTTGACCGTTCCCTTTCCGGATTCGTTCCGCTTGTTGTTGGTCTACAACCACCCAATACAATACGGAAATCAATACACATTTACTAACCAAATTTTTAACAATTTCATGAACTCTAGATCATATCCATGATCCCACGTACCCAATTTTGGGTTGTTTCCACCATAGAATCTATAACAAAACATTTCCCCATTGATATTAACCAATTTTATTACGTACTACGGATCAAAAAAATGAATTCGGGGAGTGAAAAACTTACCTTTTGCCTAATGGTGGAAAACGAGTAAGAGTCACCTGATGTTTGTTCCTTAGCTCTAAAAATCGAAAAGTGTCGACTAAGGTCGTTTAGGGGTGTATAAATGAAATGACATAATTCATAAATAATGCCCTTTAACTTGGTTTCCAATCACATTTATGCCCCCTCAATTTTGGGTGTGCACAAGTAGACACTTGAACTTGTACAAATTCAAGCAGCTAGCCATGGTTTTAGATTGGTGCATTCAGCATGGATATAGAAAAATACACTTGGAAGTGGATTCAGAATTGGTCATTCATTGGCTTTCGAATCAAACCAACTACCCATGGAACCTACAGCCATACATCCTGGAAATCCACAGAATAGTGCATCAGTTGGAAAGATTCAAGATTACTCATGTCTACAGGGAGGCAAACAATACGGCTGATCGGCTATCCAAATATAGTCACAACACAGACATTGTTCAACACTTTTACATCAAGGATCAATTACCTACTCTTGCGAGAGGAAGCTTCATTCTAGAAAAACTTGGCATGGCTAATTTCAGGAGAAAGAAATTGAAAAGAATCAAGAAACCTCCATGATCGTCTTTGTTATGGTATAGTTTTTATACCGTTTTTGGTTAGGAGCCTATTCACTTAGACTATGCTATTTGGTATAGTCTCATTGAATAGGATACACCTTATATTCTCGTCTTACTTTTGTAAGGGGAGAGTCTCCCTTATTTACGTTTCCTAGATACTTTGTATTGAGAGGAGTCCTCTCTTCTAGGTACATAGTATTTTGGTTTCTCTTTTATTGTAAGGAGATGAGTCGAACTTCCTTTTTGGGAAAGTTGACTTCTGAACCATCTTAGGATAGGAGGTAAGGTTTATGCCCCCCTCCTTGTATCTTTTACTTTTATTAATGTTAAGGCCTGGGGGTGTTGCTCAGCCCCTTACCCCCCCAAGGGTAATTAAAACTAAAAAAAAAAAAAAAAAAAAAAAAAAAAAAAAAAAAAAAAAAAAAAAAAAAAACTTGTACAAATAGACACACATGTCCTACATGTCATTTTTTATCCTAGTCTTACGTGTATAGTGTCATGTAGGACTCATGTGTTTATTTATTTAAAAGTTAGATAGTTAAAATGTCTGTCTATGCATTATGAAAGTTGGAGGTCAAAGTTAAAATTTGAAGCCAAGTTTAGGGTCTAATATATGTATTATGCCTAATGAAATCAAGTCGCGTCTCGCCCGCCATAGCGATGCCCATCCCGCCAAGGCGGCCCCGCCAGAGCGGCAAAAATGCTCGCCAGGGCGGGATTCCCTAGACAAAGCTATCTCAACAATTCCAAAAACCTCATTTCACAACACACCTCTAAACCATGACACTCAGAAAATACCTTCCATGCTAAGACCAATTTCCGGAGTTCTACACGTTTGAATTCAATTTCGTAAAGTCGTACGAATACTTTAACGAGTTATCTAATTATGCATGAAATTAAAATTAAAGTACATCACCCGATTGTTACCAATTTTCCCACACCTCAAAGACTCCGATTTCGTTCAAATATGGACTAGATTGGTAAAAATTCAAATACTATGAAAAAAAAAATTCTCGTTGACTTTTCTATAACGATAGAACCCGATAGTTACATTATATTATTCAAATTATACAAACGTGCAAACTACACAAAATAAAAAAAAAAAAACAAGCCATATAATTATAGTTAAAAATAGGTTACAAATTTTAATTAAGACAAACTATAACATTTTAACTAATTAATTGTATATATTTGTTTATCAGTATAACTTTCCCTATACGAATATGGATTCAATGACTAGAGATTGACATGACTGAGAAATTATTATGTGGGGGAGACAGTCAGAGAAAATGAACAAGTAAAATAAAAGGGGTAAAAGAAAATTTAATATGGGTAAAAACAGGTTGATGCAAGACAGGTTTAAAAGTAGAGTATTCTAAAGCTACACAGAGGGGGGACAGGTTTAGTATTCTAATAGACAGATAGGACGATAGAAAGATTCACTTCAACTTGACATGTATTCTAAAAATAATAAAACAAGGAAACTTCAAAACAAATATATTCACAATTTTATAGAAGCAGTTTTGATATAGGAATATTATTGCATGATATAGTATTATGATGACTACTAACATAAGTAGCAAGGGCAGAAGCAGCAGCACTTTTTACAACAAGAAGTGCAATTTAACTTTGGACATCTAGGATAAGAACATGAACATGTACATGTACATGGGTTACTACAAGAGGAGCAGCTAAAGCAAGAAGGACATTTTAAGCTACAGCAACTCCATTTGCAGACAGGCTTGCGGCAGCATTTAGACCGTGGACAGGAGAAACATTGACAACAACACTTAGGTATTGAGCAACTGATAGATGGGCAGCAGTTACATAAATTGCAGTTACAGCAGCAGTTAGGCATCTTCATACTAGGACATCGGCACCAGCAACAAATCCACGAGAGATTGAAACATGAAGAGCCACTACAACGCGTAAGAAACTTATGTCAATACGAGAAGCCACAAACTCATTCAATATATATCTAATTACTTGGGAGCTCCTGAAAACTGAATGAGTCTCATACGACTCGATGAGAAGAGCAGCAAATTTGTTTAGCTCTTGGAAACATGCTAATTTGACTAAACATAGAAAAATACGTGTCTATGTAAAGATGTAACCTCTTAATTGTTATCTTCCTTGATGAAACAATAACACACTTCATCAGAGCTGAGATTACAAGGCTTGAAAACATCTCTCGAGCACATATTTCATGACTGCACCAATGCAGATGAGGCTAATTACTCTCTTCTTACTGTAATCTTTCTTTTCCAGTAAGAATTGGCATTATGAAGGCTAGGTACAAAAATATTCAGTATCCTTTTTTTGATAACTATGGTGTCTGAATCTGAGACCGACCTTTTTTTTTAAATCAAAAGAACCCAAGACCTCATAGTGCTCAACCCCACTACATTGACCACCAAGCCATACTCTTGGATACTACAAAAAGATGCACTATAATTGCACAAAAATAACTTCCTACTCTTCATGTTTATAAATAAACCAAAAAATCTCTTCCTGAAAGGAGTTCATCACCATAACTAGATTTCAAGAAGCTTATGAGCGAAGGAAGGGCACAAATATAATCCATTAAAATATGAATTGTGACCACACTAAAAGCCACAATTTCCACCAACTTTGGGTACTACGATTTACCATCTATTTTCTAGCTTATGAGCCACCAATAGTATTCTCTCTCTCTCTCTCTGAACATAGAGCTTTATTCACTTCTCGCGAGTATCCCTAACAGTATGTTAGTACTTAAAATGTGAGAAATAAGCAGCTGTGTTGGATCACAGTTGCAGCTAACCTTGGTTTCTATGTACTCTACACTTCTAGCTTATGACCCACAGAAATAATATAGCTCTGAACAGTTATGTGCAACATTTTGCAAATTTCTTACCAGGATGCTAAATTTTTATCCATTAAGTTAAGCCTAAGAACATTTCATAGTAATGCATAAAAAGTTTCTGATGTTTTAAGTTTTAGTCCTCGCATGCAGTTAATGCCAAGCTAATCACTCCCTATCTCTTTATTTTTTATATGAATCTCACTTTAATAAAACCAATAACGAATCTCGAACAGCAATCATATTTCAAGCTCAGTATAACCCAAAAAAGAAATGCTAAAAGTTTAGCATACCAGAGCCATTTCCAGAAGCAACGGGATCTACGAGTCTTCTTTATTCTGCTACGATGGAAAAAAGGCAATGAGAAGTTGTAAAATATAATACTGGAAATCCACTTCAAGAAAAACTTGTAGAAGTGACAGTTGAATACTATCTTACGTCGGTATAAGAGGATCTGAATGTTCCGATACAAATTCTGTAACCCTGCAAAATTGTCAACATCATTCAATACAGAATCACTTTAAAGGACATACTTAAATTCACTTCACATGACTTCAGTAATACAGAGCATGTGGAATAAATGCAAATGTAGAAAATATGCTCTCTACATACTCTTTACAGGATCGAGAAGCGGGATGAAGGCCTTCAATGGATTTCAGTTCTTCCTGCTCAGAAGAATTGGATTGAAATGAGAGCAAAGTGAAATAACTTCATACAAAAATCACTTAAGCAAGACTTCGTAACATTAAAAATACTGCACATTTGTCACAACAAAGTACAGACAAGCTTATGGTAACTATGCAATATTATCTCTAGCATATTGTGGAACATCAAAATGCACCACATAAAATGGACACCTGTATCTCCTTTACCCCAACAAAGAAACTAAAGTACATACTGTCAATGATATATGCGAGGCCAAATCAAGGTTATTTCGCGACAATTCTTTATTGGTTGTAGGTTAGTTGAAGATGATCCTATAAGTAAGTGTTTTCAAACATATCCGGATCAAATTTTGAAAATGCCTTAAAGATCCAGGGATAGGTCGAGATAAGTAATTATCAACTATGAAGTAAGCTTCTTTTCCATAGATAAAATTCATAAGCTGATGCATTATGATTCCTCCAAAGTGTGAGCACAAATCTAATACCTTTATCCTTTTCTGTGTTTCCCATGTGGAGGGGGGGACAGGAAGTCTCCAGTCCCCAAGTTCAAGAGGAGAAAGCAGAAAAGTATGGACCAGTTTGAAGAATGAGATTCCAAAGTTTCAATGCTGGGCAGCATTACATGTGCAAGAAGTACAAATTCTGGTGGAAGTAACTCCATTGATATGTTAACAGAAAAAAAACATGAGGAATCTAAACAGGTAAATATTGCATCATGCAACTTTCTTAAAGCTTGAAGAACCTATTGGATGGCTTTATAAGCTTATAAGCAAGAAGCCATAAATAAGATTTCTTTTGACTTATTTTTGTAACTTACCCTAAAAATAAGTGCTTAGAATTTAGAAACACTTTTTTATTAAACCCATACACTACCAAACATCTTAAAAGCTATTTTGTCTCTAAAGCACCTAAAATAAGCCAATCAAAACTTTAAGTCATTCCTCCACCAGCAAACGCACAACTTGAGAAGTAAATGAGCAGACTGAAAGTCCAAGAGCTCTATAAAGAGAATATCTTGGAATTCAAATTAGCATGTCTTTGTGACAGTAATTAATCAAAGGGTAAACTGCTCAGAGTTCAAATTGTGTACATGACAGTACATTCTGTGCATCTAGTCACTGGTTTAGCATATTGGCATGAGGCAACAGTGAAGATTAGATATACTCAATTTGATATCCCAGCAAATCCTAAATCAAACAAAGATTCAGCCCTTAATTAAGCAAGCAATGTACTTTTTGTTTCCCATCTCAAGACAAACATGAAAAACTAAAAACAAGGGCTAAGTAAGAGATGCTCTAAACATTTCCCTCAAAATAGTAGCCTGGGGTTTTACAGAACACAACAGTAAATTGATTATAAAGAGGAATGACATGAGAATTTGAAGTCAACAGAAGAAAATTGAGAGTTGAGAATAGGCACTAAAGTCACCTCAAGAAAGCCAATTTCTCTTTCAAGCATTTGAACTTTAGCAAATTCCCGACGCTTTCCATACAAATCTGGATACTGAGGTGGTGATTTTGGGCGGGGTGGCGGCATAGATGGCATCGAACCAGCCCCTGCCATTTCCCCCTTTTTCTTCACTTTGACCACAGCTATTTTTGTTTCCCTGTTTCAACATACAAAAGGGTTTCTCCAACTTAGAATCTTGCAAAATACAATGAATTTACTAAATAGTAGTAGTTTTTCAGAAGTTGCAAATGGGCAAACACCAAAGGACACCTACAGAGTAATAATATTGATAGTTTCAGACTTTCTAGTACAATAGTGGTTATGTCTTGCTGACAAATGCTAAGTTTTTTTCTTTCCTATTTTCACACACACAAGAATTAAACCCCAAAAAAAAAAAATTACTGACTAATGTGAAGAACCAAAGAAAAAAACAAGTGCTAAATGCTTGTTGAATTTACTGTGCTCATGCAAAAATTGAAGTTTTCATTAAATGGGTATCTCTAATAAATAAAAAAGATTGAATCTTTGTAAGTAGATGAGGTAAAAAGGGTGTAATAATTACTCTTATTGTGGTGTGATGGGACAAATGTTGTTAATAGATGATAGTAAAAAAAAGCTGGAATCATTGTAAATTTTTTTTATAGTTGGGTGTGGGTGTGGGGGTGGTATCTATGGGGGAAAAGGTTGCAGTATTTGCAGAGATTAGCAGAGAGTGGGACTGTAGGTTTTGTTGGGAGGGCCGAAAAGCTTAACGTTAAAGGATTCAGCCCGCACGTGACTATCGACTAGGATAGGAGTTGGGAACCAAAATAAATCACAAAAATATAAAAATAATCAAAATAAGTCACTATTTTAGTAAGTAACTAAAATAAGCTTAGTGCAAGAAAAAGTTCCACTATATCCAATAATCTAAACGTTTTCCGTTAGTTTCATAACGTTTATTTTTAATATATAACGGAAATTTTTCTTACACTTTATAAAGTGGAGTTTTTTCTCCCACTTTATAAGGTGGAACTTTTTATTCCACTTTATAAAGTGGAACTTTTTATTACACTTTATAAGAAGAATATTATTCACGTCTTGAAGAAGTTTTTTTAGTGTTGTCATATAATTATATTGATTTGATTTGTCATTAAAACGAAAAAAAATATTTCATTATGTATTTTTATTATTTTATTCTGAAAAATCTATTTAAGGACGTTTATACATAGTTGATAGCACCTACAACATAAATCTTCTATATTTGTTCATTTCAATCTAAAAAAAATATGTTCTACACCTAAAGTTAAAGCTTCAATTTATTGGGATGGCGAAATTATACATGACGGAAATACCATTTATTATAATTGTCCTCCCAAACACAATGCTAAATGTCCAATAAATGTTCGATATCATAAATTTATTTCATCAATTTATTAAAAAATGGGTATAAACAGTACGATTATAATTTGATTATAGCCGAAAAATACCCTACTTCATTTTTATCACAGGACAAGTAAATTTTGGAGAGTGAATTATCTATAATGACGAATCGTTGACCGACTTTTTAAGGGTTCCAAATGACTGTATAGATCAAATCAAGTCAACAATACTTGGAATCTATGTTAGGAAGGAGCCTAAGATTAGTCAACAACGTTCTCCTTTATCAGTCGATGTTCATCCCTAATTAGAAAATCATAATAGCATTGATGGATTTTCGATAACTCAATCTACTGACTTTTCTAAAATGACTCATTATCAAAATACTCTTACCGGCCGATATGATTTTGATTTAAACAAAACTATCAATGATAGTGATCGGTAATGCTCAATTATTATATTTCAATTATTGTTTGTTGATTTTGTCAATTATTTATTAATTTATATTATTTATTATTATATATTTTATAGCGGTTTACCTCAGAAAGATAGGGATATTGCTCCAAGTTATGGACTAAATAATTATTTGGGTCAGTCCTCACACTTTGAAATGACGGAAAATGTTGAGATATCCTCAAATTTTCATGTCTCTCATACTTTTGATGCAGATGATTATCGTTATGTCTAACACTTATTTTTTATTTGAGCAAGTTAATTGCATGAGCCAATTTTTTCTTTTTTACATATATAGAAAAGATACTACACAAGATGAGCCCATTGATCCTGTGAATATCGATGATCGTGCCTTCCTAATTACGGCTCACCTTCAGCTAGTGATAGTTATGATTTGTCTAATGCTGAGGAATCAGGAGATGATGTTCCATTTGAGGCATCATCTAGTGATGATGATTTTTTGACTCCCAATCGATCGCCAAGACCAATGTCCATGAGTCTGTTTCGTAATCATGAAATTCCTATCTTGATCATCTCTCGAATGGTCCAGATATCTTTGGTGATACATGTGATGAATATATATCACAACGTATGTGGCATGAACCAGAAGATTTCATGAATGATGCTATTTATATTGAAAAAGACATGTTATTCAATTCAAAGAAGCAGTTGCAAAGAGCAGTTAAACTTCTACATTTGAACATAACAAGGGAGTGCTTTGTTATTAAATCAACAAAGAAATCATGGCGACTTGTTTTTAGGCGTGTAGAACAAGGATGTCGATTTAGGTTGACTTCTTTATTTGATAAACATACTAACATGCGGAAAGTTGGAAGACACATTAAAGAACATACATGTGATATGGGTACGTGCCGCGAAGGGCATTTCAACTTGGATGTTGAGATGATTGCTAACGTCCTCCGTGCTGATATAGAAAGAACGCCAAGGTACAATTTTATCCCTAGATAATTTTTATTTAATAAGGAAATATTCATTTTTTATTTGATAATTTAATATTATTATTAACTTCAGGTTTCCATCAAAGACTGTCAAACAGTTGTTCTTAAAGCATATGACATTTCAGTAAGTAAAAGAAAAGTCTATCTTGATCCCAAGCAGGCTTTTGAAAAAGTCTATGGTACTTGGGAGTGTTCATTTGCCGAGTTACCGAGGTTCGTGGAAGCTTTGAAACACTTCCTGGAACAGTAGTCAATTGCATGTTGATAGTCAAGACACATATTGGTGCAGAAATAGTCAAACAATAAAATCCACCATGTGGGAAAATTATGGAAATTTGTTGATATTTTTTCGGAAAAAAAAATAATCAGAAAATGTTTCAACTTAAAGCTAGACAAAAATTAAAGATGAATTTTTGTGTACTTTATGATATAAATACTTTTATTTTGTCTTATATTTTACGATATTCTGCCTCTTAATTTATTTTATTTTATTTTCATATGATTTTGAAGTAGTGTTACTATTGAAACTTTCATAGGACGTGTAAACCTAAAGTTTTCTATGAATGAATTTAGATGCTATCCTAACCAAAACTAAATTAAGTCTAAGGTTGAAAGTAAATCAAACCAAAATCACATTCTAAAAAAGATAAAATTTTCCTACAAGTACAAGGCTGCAATCTTACCTATTTTTGCACCTAAAGAAACGAATATGAGTTGTATGTTGTCGGGTTGTGCTACTCCAAAATTTGAATTTGTTTAGTGTGGGGCCGCTTCAAATTATCGGATTGGGACCATTTTCAAAGTGAATTTTTTTTTGGAAGCCATGAAAAGGAAAAGGAGAGAAGGTGAAGCTGAAGATGAAAATGTAATTTTTTATAAAGTGGAAGATTTTTTTTTTCACTTTATAAAGTGGAATAAAAAGTTCCACTTTATAAAGTGGAAGAAAAAGTTCCACTTTATAAAGTGGAAGAAAAAGTTCCGTTATATATTAAAAATTAAACGTTATGAAAGTAACGGAAAACGTTCAGAAAATTGGATATAGTGGAACTTTTTCTTCCACTAAGCTTATTTTAGTTACTTACTAAAATAGTGGCTTGTTTTGGTTATTTTTATATTTTTATGGCTTATTTTGGTTCCCAACTCCTAGGATAGAGAAAGAAAACACTTCATTTTACCTCGTTTTTACAGTAAATCGGGAAATACTTAGGAAACTCCTCCTTACCCCTTTCAAACATTTCATCATCTAAAATCCCCCTTTTTTTCTACCGTCATATAATTAGAATTTTCATATTAATGATTGAGGGGTATTTATTTGTATACAATTAATTTAAAATTTCTTCAATATATTATGTACTTTTTATCATTTTCTTAATAAGTTCTAGTTTTTTAGATTGATAAGACACAACAAAATCATGAGCGAGTTGTCAAGTGGCACATAAAAGCTTAGTTGCTGACTGAAGACGTGACAACATGGTATCACAACAAGGTTGTAACTAAGAAAATCACAAACAACGAAGAAATCAATGCAGGTAATGTCCCAAGCCAATGTCACTCAATATGTCAATCGCTGGCAAAAAAGTCACAACGTAAAGAAAAATGTCTCCAACAAGAGTTATGAGGTGCCACCTAGGGTTGAGTCAAACGAAGGAATTACATCCTAAGAACCATTTGTCATTGAGGCAAGTGAAGATGTGGAGGTCATATCCAAAAATGTATCTCTTGGTAGAGAGTGGATTATGAAGGTTAATATAGGAATAGACATTATTGAAATCTTTGGCCAATGCTTAGAAAGGTGAAGGACACTCTTAGTGTGATTGAGGGGAATACATTCAAGGAGATTCAAAACATTCAAAACGACTTTGAGTGGTGTTTGTACGCTGAGATCAAGCTGAGGAAAATGTTACATCCTTATACTGTAGTCTCATGGAGGCATGGAGAATTATCGAAGCCGTAAAGGTAAATATGGAGGATTCAAAAAGCAGGTCGGCGCTGGCATGACTCAGATAGACAAGAACAGTGTTGTGACATGGGAGTCTAAGATCAAGGCTCCTACACAAACAGTTCTCAAAGAAGTTCATGATGTACGAGAAGTAAAAAACTTCTTGACACTAGAGAACTATTTCAAGCATAGAAAGGTGAGGGATGACGAATAAGCCAAAATCAATATCGCCATATTGTACCTATCAGAGATAGAGACTGTCATGATATGGGGGAGGAGAAAATGGTTGGTGCGAGGAGATATGTCTATGCACTATTAGCATGTAGGATTCTTTCAAGACTGAGCTCAAGGGTCAATTTTTCAACATCCTTATGCTCCAAATTCTTGTCAATTTTTCACCATCCTTATCCTCCAAATTCCCAACCTTACGAATGATAATTTATTATTTCAGTTTACGGACAGATTGCAAAATTGGGCTACGCAGGAATTGCAACGTCGATAAGTCACGAATATAGATCAAGTAATGGTGGAGGTTGAGTCTTCGGTGTCTTTTAAGTATGAAAAAAAATCAAGAAGTCAAAAGGTAGCAATGTAAAAGGTGGGGGAGATCGTGGAAAAGTCAAAGAGACCTACCAACAACAGATCAAGACTCAAGATACTAACAAGCGTGATTCTAAAAAGTTGAGTGGACACTAAAGACACGTCGAGAAAAAAGCACAACCCAAGAAGAAAGGATGCTTCATATATAGAGGGACGCATGACTTTAGGAATCGTTCTGACTTAAAAAAGTCTCAATGTCATGGTGGGTGAGCAAAAGGAACAAAAACAAGGAAAGAGTTCGCCGCAACATAATTGGGTATGACATGACTATGTGGAGATATAAAAATACAATTTATCCACCTCATTTATTATGAAAATCAATATATGGATTTCACTATTAACAACAAGCTTGCTCGTTCACTCATGGACAATAGAGTAACTCACAATTTTGTGATTGAAGTAGCATTAAATATACTAGAGTTAAAGTTGGATACAACTCTCCCTCTTTATGAATGTAAATGTCGAGGTTCAAAATGTCCATGGTGTAGCCAATGATATTGGTGTCAAATTGGGTTATTGGAAAGGTATGATAAATTTTACTGTCACCATGATAGACATCTCTGATATTGTTCCAAGACAAAATTTCTTTAGACACTGTCATACTTTAATTGATCCCTACCTCCAACATATCTTGATCATGAAATAAGCAAAAAATTTACATGGTTCTTATAGTGACTATGCTACACAAACAGAGCGAAGCAGAACTTTTTACGTACAGTTAATCAAGAGGCTCAAAAAAGTTAGAGCGATTTCATGGTAACTAGGGTGAGTTTGGGGAAGGCAATTGTTACCCGGAGACACTACCACCTTGCATAAAAGTTACTTAAAAGGGAAGTAATTTGTCATGCCCAATGATCTACCGGAGAACTTTCCTTCTAGTAGTGACAATAAGGTTTTAGGGTTTTCAATATGAATAAGTTTTTCGTCTCTGTCTTATTCTAATTTTACTATTTTCTGTATATCTTTTATTATGTTGGGTTGAGGCTGACTGTGATTGTGGGAATAGACAAGTGTCATCACGTCTGTTTTAAGACGATGACACTCTATGTCCCCCCACTGTTTTCCATTTTTGTCGTTCCTTTTCATTTAAAGGTATAATAGAGTGCACTTTAATAGCATCGTCATGGCCAAAAAAAAGATTGTTTTGCATAATATGAATTCTAAAAATTCCTAATCTGGATATAAATTATATTTTCTTAAACGACTTTATAATATCACATCCCTTTTAGCGAAGAGAGTATTTATGAGTATATTTTAATTACTAAATACATTATTTTTATGTTATTAATTTTAACGATTATAGTTAAATATAAATTATTTATTTATAATATCCATTTTAACACTTAAGAGTGGTTTGATAATTAGTTTGAAAGTGAGTAATGCATGTAGTAGATTCTGCATAAGTAATACCACATTTGTTAGTTTGTTAGAAGATAAGTAATTCATTGTATTTTTAACGAATCCTTCTAGTCTTTATGTGTAGACAAATTGTGAAAGAATTAGGTCAGAACTTTTTTGAGTAGTAACTTGAAAATCTTAGCCTATGTCAGTCTCAAATAGAATCTGAGTAAGGCTAGATCTAGGGAAATTCAAAAAGTGATTGGAGATAACGTCTAAGTTTGTATTGGATATTCTAGTATCTCGGATGTTAAGGAACGCATAGGGCTTTACAAAGATGAATTCTGGTGACTAGAACTCCCGATATCAAATTTGAATTGAAAGAATTATTAAGAACATCAAGTACTTCGAGGACGTGTTGCAAAATGTAGGATTTGAAAAACAATGTGAGATTCTCCGTGCAAGCTCTATAACAGAAGACATTCTCTTATGGCAAAGCCGATATAGTTGACATGTTACAATGTAATGTAAAGAAAGTCTCAAAATCGTTCATTATTATGCAACTTCATTCTTTGGAAAAGAAAGGGAGACTTGGAGCTTTTTTCCCAGTTTTTCATCAATCTCTTTACTAGATGTATGTTAATTGTTATCCTAACTTGTAATTCGATTTTTAAGCCTTAGAATAATGATGGTACTTTCAAAGGCGTGTTTGAGGTCGGTGATGATTGTTTGTTTCTAATGTATGTAATGTTTACATATTAACTATTTCATAGTATTTTTGTTGTGTAATATTGGCGGAAAAAACATAAGGGATGTAATGTTTACATGCAATTAACCTGTTTGATTTACTTATGTCTACAAGTTTGGTTGTTCATTGTAAGTGTGATTATGTATGTTGCTTGTGATTGCTAATTGGCTCAGGTACCATGTCGATATTGATTCACTAATGGTTGGATCGGATACCCCGCCTAGTATAAATTACTAATGATCGACTGAGGTACCACGCCTTGTATGGGATATCATTCGGTTCACTTGGGTATCACGTCGGTACACTAACAATTAGTGTGTGGGTTCCATGAGAGAATTATTATACGTTATTATGATCATGTGAGACTGGCTTTATGTGTTTGTTAAGTCAAGATTTATGACTAGGAGTCTATATGTATTGTGACTTTTTGATATATGTGTTTACTTTTATTACTATATTTTGATTTAATGTTTACATTTATATCTTAAAATTGGTCATATGATTCTACTAGTGCACTATAGTTATGTATTGATATTGCTCTTACTCTTTTCTTTTTTAGTACAAAGCATATTCAGGCGACTGATATGAGACATTGCTTGTGAGACCAGCAAAATCTAAATCCAAGGGTGAGCTACTTCTAAGCTGCTATGAATTCCTCCTAATTTCTTTGTTCAACTATTCGGACTCACACATCTCATAGTCCTTAGTTATTGTTTTCGTCTTTGGGGTTTCGTCTATTTGCTTTAGACACTTTAGAACTTTGGTACTTTGACTTTCAGTTTCGAGGGGGTTGTTTCTGCATATTATTTTAATGATAATTGAATAAATTTCTAGAAACTTGACCTTTTTCCATTGAAACTATTTTTGTAGTGTTATACATAATAATCTTGCTCCTTAAAATGGTTTGAAGGGTTAAGATTAGGGTAGAAATTGATTCTCCCACTAGATTAATGTGGATGTCATTTACGACGCTTTGTACCATGACATTTATGTATAAAATTAATATGGTATTTAATTCATAGTTTAGAAACTCACATAAAAGATATATATGCATAAGTTATTAGAAAATCTATAAATTATTTTATGCGAGATAAAAGATGGAATAACTAATACTTGAAAAATTAAACCCTAAAAAAATTAATGATTACATAAAATAAAACATAAATTCTCTCATAACAAATTTATGTATATATTAATACCTTCATAAATCAAACAACCACTTAGGGGTCGTTTAGTAGCTCGTTTTGGAGGTGAATTATGCAGGTATTAAATTCTGCATAAGTAATATCATGTTTGCTAGTTGGTTAGAAATTAATGTAATCATGTATAAAATTCATATGATTTGATTCAATTTTAAAACCAGCATAACTAATGCATGTATAAATGATAAGAGAATCGGTATATTATGTAACACCCCAGAAATTTTTTGAACTGATACTCCAACCGTCTTTCATAGTGAGTAAGTTTTTTTTAATGAATTAGAAATTTGTCACTATATGTAGCACCTTGAGTTCTAAAAGAACTAAATTGAAAGTAACAAAAATCTGAAATTTGGAGAGTTAAGCTAAGAGTAAATTTTGGGTCAAATTCAAACAATCATAACTACTAGCACGGGATGATTTAGGTGTTTTACAAGTTACCTTAGGAATGATATTTGAATTATCTTTCCAAAGACACCGATTTTTTTAAGTTTTGAGTTCGGATGAGTGAGATATGACCTTTTGACATTAGGCTATCCAGTTAAGGAAAGTTCGCCAAAAATTGTGAAGGGCATTTTGATTTTTTCCTTATCCAATCAGATTTAATTCTTTTTTAATAATATTTAGGGGTATAATCCTTTTAGGTTCAGCTTCATAATCTTAAAATACGTCTAGGGTTTTTTGAGAGATTAAGAAGAGAAAAGAAGAGAAAAATGGAGAAAAGAGGAAAGGATCAAGCATTCGTTGATGTTCTTTCGTCTTGTTGCGGAATTTTGCCATGGGTTTAATCCCCTAAGAGTTATATAAGCTTTCATGATGTTGGATTTGTTCACCCACACGCCAAACATGATATTTTAAACAAAATTTCATTTTTGAAATTGAAATATTAGAGTTCTTGATGAGTTCTAGATAGGTGTTCTTGAGGTTCATTCTAACTTTTATTGTATTGGGTTTTTTGATGATTTCTTGAGATGAAATTTAGTGATTTGAGTGTTGTGTTATTAGAGTGTAATTATGTTAAGCAATTTAATCCAAGTGATTGAGAAAGAAACCGTTCGATTTTAGGCGAATTAGGGTGAGAAAATGAGCAAAGAGTTGTACAGTCGTCTGGGTTGGGGACTAGAGCTCCCCAAAGTATTCTATGAAATTTAGGGGCTGGATCCCGGCACCACCATAGCCCCAGGGTCGCCTGTCCCGTCCAGTTTAGTACTCTGTTTGAGATCTTTCGAAGGGTTGCTTCACTTTTTTTTATTCTAATTATCTAAGCTACTTCTAAGCACCTAAAATCATTCCTAACATGATTATAAACTTGAATTCATAATTCAAATTCAAGATAGAATGAGAGTTAAGTTTTGAAAATTCTTTAGAACGTTCTAAGAAAGTCCCGTGAGTCCTTTTATGGAGTCTTCTACAACTTCTAGTAACTCGTTTCAAGACTCAAGAAAGTGAGCACGAGAGTGAGGAGAATGTATTCATGAGTCTAATTTCTCACCACGAGATCATTCACATAATGAACCATAACTCTTGAATTCACAAAACACTTTCAAGACAGGGTTAAAGTAGAGTTCAAGAAAGTCTTTGAGTTCAATTGTGAATCCTTTGAGATCAACTATCAATTTTGAGATAAGTTTTGAGAAAGTAGGTATGAGAATGAGAAGAGTCATATAAATGATTTCATTATTGATATTTTTACCCTTGAGTTGAGTCGTTCATGCCTATAACTTCCGCACGAACTCCACCAGTTGAGTACCTTTGAGAGGAGTAGCATCTTCAAGTTCTAAGTCTTGAGTAATAATTTTCTAACATATTTGAGTTTATATGTCTAATCATGGGACTATTATATGTTACCCATGAAGTCCTTGAGTTTAATTGTTCATGCCCATAATTCCGCATGAACCCTATAAGTCGAATAATCTTGAGATGAAAAGTGTCTTTGAGTCCTGAAGTTGAGTAGTTCAGGCTCATAATTCCGAGTAGAAAATCATGAAATCATCCATAAACATGACATCATGAACCTTGAATACATACTTCAATTCAAGGAGAGTTAAGAGTCAAGTCTAGAAGTTAAGGAGCAAGTCACAAAGAAGTTTATAAAATTTTCAAAAGTCTTTCACAAACGTTTTAATTTTGTTTTAAGACTTAAAGTTCAAGTTGAGTAAAGTAAAGAGTAAAGATTGAGTATAAAGGGGCTATGTATTCCTAAAGAGTTTTAAAATGTCTTCACATTTTGAGCAAGAAAGGTAACATCGATTACAAGAGAGCTTTTAAGCTAAGTTTTTGAGTAATTACCTCAAACTAAATAAAGAAATTTGTTTTAAAAACTTATGAGACTAAGTATAGTTTGGGAGTAATATTAAGTGTTCTATATGACGACAAAGTATAGGACAGTTCTGACATTGTGGACAAGACGTTGTATTACCACTTAGGCTCATAGTGGTAGTTGTCAGTTAGAACCCCCCCCCCCCCAAAGAACTATATTACTTTATTATACAAGTGAAATGAAGTTTGTTATTGCATTTCTTTAACAAACTAAGTTGTTTTCTACTATTTTAAATTTTTTATATATATTGCATGTATTTTATTATTTTATATTGAGTTAAGTTATTCATGAGTTTAGAAAAGACAAGGTAAGTGTTTCTTTCATATTCTCTTCAAGCTTATATTTATGCTTTAGAATTCCCTTACATACTCTTATATTCCATGTACTGAGTCGCTGGGCCTGCATCTTTTCATGATGCGGTCATGAGTATTTAGGATCATCAACATGAGTTTCATTGATATGTTCGGGAGTTCGAGTTAGTTATGGTGAGTTTTCTTGTTTCCAGTGAATTTTATTTACTTTTCTGTTTAGTCAGGATGCCATGAGTCTTGTACCAACTTCCGTCTTTGTCATTTAGAGGCTTCATAGATAGTCTATATAGTTGAGAAGTATGTGTGTTTATTTTATTAAATGTTCTAAAGACTTAAGTTGCATATTTTATGGTGAGTTGAATACTTTATTTTATTCAGAGTTTTCTTTTGAGCTAAAGCTTGTATTTAAGCTTTTCATGGATTTTTATTTTGTTTTAAGCTTTGTATACTTAAGTTTGTCTTCCTTTCGTAGTTATCTATGATAAGGGTTTGCTTGGGGACCAACAATGATTCTTGAGAGTTGGTCACGTCCTGAATATAGGCTCGAGTTGTGACATATTATTTTATACAAGATAAAGGATGAAATAACCACTACATGAATAACTAATCATGCAACTTATCTACCTACACACTAGTGCCTAAGCACTAGTTTGTAATATTACGAATCTATCCAAATTTTGATGTCAACAGATATATGTATCTCTTTATACACGAGGTCAATATTAGGTGCAAATTGTTATAAATGCATAATATCTAAGTGTTATCACATGTATCTAGGATACACAGATAAATCTTTTTGCTTCCCATTCGCTCACTACTTTGACATCTCACTTGCGTATCTGATATCCTAGATACATGTGAATCACATGAGATCCAATATACACATTTGATATTTCACTCACCTCGCTCTCCTCTCTCATATCTCGTTCACGTATCTGCTGTCTCAGATACATAAGAACAACACTAGATACATGTATATAGTACACATATAGTGTGATATACATGTATCTGAAATACATAGATAAATTTTATTTGCTTCCCTCTCATCTTACTCGTCACTCTCATATCTCGTTTGTATATATTGAATCTCAGTTACATGTGAATCATACCACATACATGTATATAATTTGTATCTAATGTGATTTACATGTATCTGACTTGAAATCTGATATGAAATTATTAAATAATGAAATAAAATGTAATTATTTCAAATTATAGACATAATAAAAAAATATGGTCAAAATATTTATGCAATTAGGTAGTTTCTCCTAATTAATAACTACATAAAATAACATATAAATTCACTTATAACAAATTTATATATTACTATCACGGTAATACCTACCTAACTCACAAGCCCTTGATTACTCATCGGCTACTTTTCATTTAACTAAATCAAATTGCCACTAAATGATTAGTTAGGTTAAATTAATGGAATAATTGTAGGTAACATTGAATGGGGTAGTTGGCGTTTTTGTTGGACCACCATAATATCTCTTCATCAATCAAATCTTAGCTAAATTGGTTTTTTCTCGACAATGTGTAGTTGTTATTGTGATCTTGGCTCAAAAACTTGCTTCTATTATTAGTCACTTCAATACGTCTTTTGTTCCAAGATAAGTGAACATGAAAAGAATGCTCATAGCTTATCTACGTTACGTCTTTCATATAATTCCGAGACAATATGCTAAGACAAGACTAGAGGATCAAATATTATTTGATTTCTCAATTTTATTAACAGTCAAGAGGATTATATTATGTCCAAATTGTTTTAGATCGTTAATATCCCTATTACTTGTGGGTCAAGTGTACGTATTATTCTATGTATAAATCTCATAATGTTAAGAGTTATTATATGACTTTTCTACTCTTTTCAAAATTACATAAATTCCTGAAAATTTGGATACAAAACTTCCTAATACATTAGACATCCGAATACATATGTAACCAAGACCGAGAGACCACTAATAGCCCAGTATATCCGCATTGAAATTCAATTATTTTGTATTTGCACCGGAACCCATTCAAGGGAAAGCGCTCCCTATCAACTATTTTTTTATATCAAGACTCAAACTCAAAACCTGTGATTAAGACAAGAACAATCCCACAACATATATGGTTATGTTATACATATTCTTTTAATCAATCAAAACATATTTCAATAACTATTATGTTGATAAAAAAAAAAATCTTACGTACGTAGACTTGGGCCAGAATAAAGAATGATACGTAGCTGATTACTTTAAACATAATTAATAGTAAAAAGCAAAGTTATATAAATATAAAACAGATCCTATTTGATAGTATTATTTGGTAGATGAAATTGATGATCCATTTGATAATAATATTGTCCCCTCTGAGTTAGCGGTAGCATAGGATATTGATGATGATGAAAGTAAAAAATAACACATTGGTTGAGGATGATCATCAAACAACATATTCTTCTGATCTCACATCATCATCCCTTGCATTCCTCTTAGTTGATTTTCAACAATATTTTTATTGTTATAAACATGACGAGTATTGTTGATCATCATCATCTCCGCGGGGAAATTCATCGTTGGTGGCACTAATTGCTGCTGTTGTTCTTCAATTATTTCGAGTTGTAAGCTGTTTTTCCTAACCAAACTTTGCATTACGCATAAGAGTTGTTATCGCTTGCTTTCCAACATATATAATAACTCATTGCGTGCATCTCTTATAACGATATTCCCTTCAACTATTCCATCCTGAAAACATTGTTTAATAATTACTTAATATTTAGGACCATGGAGATCCATCTTAAATAATGTGTGACACTGTAATTTGAACTCAAGACGTTTGTCTGTTTTGATCATACCATATTTGAAAATTGAAATGAGTCATATGACACATTTTCACATGATATATGGTGTGAATGCAAATCTCAATGACCATACAACATGAAGATATAAAATGATATATGGGTACATACTGCACAGTCATGGTACCGGCCTGAACTTCATCGCGAACAAAGAGACAATCGGTATCAACATGCTTCATTCTGGTGTGTAGGACGGAATTCTTGGCCACACAGATGGTTGATTTGTTGTCACAATAGAGAGCAGGAACAGTGTGAGTGGCGGGGAGTTCGCGAAGAATATATGTGACCCACATGGTCTCAGCAGCAAGAAGTGCAAGGGCGCGGTATTCAGCTTCAGTCGAGGACCGAGAGACCTTGGGTTGTTTTTTTGTACACAAGGAGATCAGGTTCGGCCCCAAAAAAACGAGAAACCCCGATGTAGATTTTTTGTCATTTTTATCATTCGCCCAATCTGAATCTGAGAAACCCCGAAGCTCCAAGTCCCCGGGTCGAATGAGTAAACCACGACCAAGAGTGCCAAAAATGTACCTGAGAATGCGTTTTAGACAATGGTAATCATGTTCACTTAGTTGATGCATGCGCTGAGCAACTCGGTTGACAGCAAACTGGATGTCAGGACGGGTAATGGCCAGATACTGTAGAGCCCCAATGAGGCTGCGGAAGTGGGTGATATCGGCAAAAGGGGTGTCGGCTCCATTCGTAGACGAAGAGACTGCCATCGGTGTTGGTTGACTGGTGCATTTTTCCAGTCCAGCTTTCTGCAACAGATCTCGAGCATATTTTGACTGATGAAGAAACAAGCCGCTGCCTGTCCGAGAAACCTCCATTCCCAGAAAATAATGTAACGGGCCAAGGTCCTTCATTTTGAAGGTAGTATGCATAGCTCGAGTGAGTAATTTGTGAGTAATATGAGGGCGTAGCCAAGGGTAGGCAAGACACCCAAAGACGCGGAGGTTGGTATAATTGGGAAGTTCTTGGTAAAGGAGTTGATAGGGTGATTTGTTGGAGAGAGTGTGACTGGGCATTCTGTTAATGAGGTAGTTTGCGGTGGCTAGAGCTTCTACCCAAAAGGAGACAGGGAGATGAGATTGATGTAGAAGAGTAACCACTGTTTCAATGAGATGGCGATGCTTACGCTCAGCCACCCCATTCTGTTCGGGAGTGTATGGACAGGAGGTTTGATGTATAATTCCCAGGGATTGCAGAAATTGGCCAAAGATGTTATTGACATATTCCTTTCCATTGTCACTTCGAAAAAGTTTAACATGAGAATTGAATTGTGTTTTGACCATTTTTTCAAAAGTGACAAAGGTGGTGTATGCCTGTGATTTGTGTTTTAGTGGGTACAACCAAGTGTATTTTGTAAAATCATCCACAAAACAAATATAATAGCGAAAACCAGCAAGTGAAGGAACAGCAGTAGGACCCCATAGGTCAGAATGAATAAGTTGAAAAGGTGCAGTTGTACGCTTCTCAGATAAAGTAAAAGGTAATTTATGAGATTTAGCAATTGAACAGGAGTCACAATTGTTTACATGAATGGAAGAAAAACCTAATTGAGACATTAAAGAATTTATTATTTGAGTAGACGGGTGACCCAGACGACTGTGCCACAACAGACTGTGGCCATCAGCCGAAAGAGCCACCGGAGCCACATGAACGCTTTCTGAAACTGGGTGGGCAGACGAACTTGTGCCAGGAAGAACGTACAGACCATGCTCACAGGGGCCCTGAAAAATCACCCTCTTGGTAGTATTGTCTAGGATCTGAAAATCATTAGAGGTGAACAAGACGGAGCAATTATTGTCTTTTGTGAATTGGTGAACTGAAAGGAGATTGGATTTAATAGAAGGGACGTGGGTAAGGTTACCTAGGTGAAAGATAGCGGTGGGGGTTTTAATGGTACCCGTGCCAGTGTGAGAAATATTAAGGGACTCACCGTTGCCAACAGTAATACCATTGGAGCCATGATATGAATTTGGAGCGTTAAGCTTGGATAGATCAGAAGTAACGTGCATGTTGGCCCCAGTATCCAACAGCCATTCAGAGGAAGGACCGGCTTGAGATGCATAATTGGCACGGTTATCACTATTTAGGCTCTCCTCATACCGAAACCAGCAACGAGCAGCGGTGTGTCCTGTTTTCTGACAGATTTGACAAGTTGGGCGATCCCGCTCGTAAGTGCCCTGCCCGCCACTGGAAGATGACTGCCCGCCGCTGCCGAAGGAGTGCAGGCTGTTGTTGCTGCCGTGCTGCTGACCGTCGTACGGCGGACGACTGCCCTGACGACCGTCGCGCCCACGGCCTCCACTGTTTCTGCCGTAGCCGCCGCGGCTCCACTGCCGGCCGCCACCATGCCCCCCGCGATAGTTCTGGCTTGCGGTGAGGGCGGTGGCCGGCTCCATAACAGCGGCTTCTCGGAGAAGAAGTTTTCTCTCCAGATCCACGTTTATTTCTTCACTTTTTAGCCACGAGGAGAGAGTAGCCAGGTCAACGGGCGTTGGACTAATGCGAACCGCCTTTTTAATGGAGGAGTAAGCTGATGGGAGCCCCCGAATGACGCACATGACGAGATCTTTTTCGGGAATGATTTCGTTCACGGTGTCGAGGACTGTGATGATGGTGGAGACCTCGTCTAAATACTCCGCCATAGTTTTCGTGCCTTTGGTAATTGTATGGAGACGATCACGCAATTGAAAAATACGAGAGTGGGAAGTTGATGCATAGCGTGTTGCGAGGGCCGTCCACAGGGCTGAAGCAGTTGTGTAGGATCGGACGTGTTTCTGAACCGTGGGAGAGATGACCTTAATCAAACATGATCGGATCTGGCTATCCACGGCTTTCCAGGCGGCATGGGCCGGATTGGTTTTTTCTGATTTGTCCGTGGCGGTGATGACTGCCGGCGGCGGTTCTGTACTTCCATCGACGTATTTGAGAAGGTAATTGGCCTCAAGGGTTGTAAGAACGGTGATTTTCCATGTAGGGTAATTTATGTCTGATAATTTTTCGGGAATCAGGGCATGAAGATGCCTGAGAAGGAGTTTAACGCCAGAAGGAAGTGAATCGAGAGGATCCACCTCGGTTGTCATGGCTGCAGCCGCCCAAGAGAAGAGAGGGAACGATCGGTGCCCTAAAGAGAGAAAAAAAACTAGAGAAAAGAAGATCTAGGTTTTTTGGCTCTTGATACCATGAAAGAATATTGATTGTATTGAAGTGTTAACCTAATAAGGGATACATGGGAGATATATATAGGAGATATAGGAAGGAGTACTAATCCTAATAGGACTAGGATTAAGGAGTACTAATCCTAATAGGACTAGGATTAGTACCAGTAAATACTAATATTATTTAATACTATTATTTAATACTATCTGTTATTAAATAACAATAATGTATTAGGAGAGTCAGGTGTACATAAATCTTATCACTAACTTAAGAGGTAGAGATTGACTCAAGAAAAAATAGTTCAATTACTACTAGTACAAACTATGGAACAACATACCTTTGCTTTATAAGCTCAATTTTTTGCTTCCAACGAGGCACCAATTTGTTTCAATCGGTGAGTAGATAAATTATCGTAGAATTGATCCCACGTTGGAATTTAGCCTTATAGTTCTTTTTACGTAATTTTCAAGACTCCATCTCCACTTTTCTTGCTAATTCTCTGAAGTAAAACGATAAATTATGGGTCCTCCATCTCCCTTATCGTCCGATCGACCTCGATTAAGCTCTGCACGGTCTCTTTTTCAGGCTACAATGTCGCGGATATATTATCATGCAGAGTTTAACTTGACACAAAATTGATAATTCTTCAGTTTTTTTCTCCAAACTTTTTTTCCTCTTTTGATACATGAAATTTCGAGATCTTTCGTCTTTAATAAGTTCCATACCAATTTTCCTTCGACCCATCTGACAATTAATACGTTCACAAAATTTATACAAACAAAAAAAAAGTTGGGCAGTTAAGTATTCAATTTACATTGTAGAGAAAAGTATAAGGAATTTGTGGTGCACAATTTCAAGATTTATTTTTTGGGTAGTCTTTGGACCTCAATCTCATATGGTTAGAATTCAACAAAATGACACTGAAGAAAACGTAGCAACTAATAACAAAATAATAACAATATCAAAAAATATTGCTATGAGCGAAAACACAATAGACAACAAATGGTAATAAAAAACAATAGTGATACACTTAAAGAATAGGGTTAATACTTCGTACTACAAACAACCACTCCACTACTCTAATCTCATATTGTTAGAATAATTACGTATTTTGATGATTAAATAATACTCTAGCACCCAATTAGGCACGTTCAAGGGGTAAAAGAATATTGAGACATCTTCTTGAATTAAGAAAGTCATAGTAATTAATATGCAAACATATAAATCAAGAAATTAATTAATTACCTCTGTGTTAATTAATCTCAACACCACACAAGGGTAGTCAGAGAAGTTTGCAGTTAGTAGTCAGCCTGAAAGAAAAGTAGACAAAAAGTTTGGTATTGTTATAAAATCAAACTCATAACAGAAGAAGGCAAGAGAAGTAGATAGAAGAAGAGGAATTTTGTTCTTATTCAAGTATGTGTAAGTCTCATATGTATATCATACAATACTGAATGAACAACTCTATTTATAGATTGAAAAATCACTCCAAAAGTCATCATATTAAGTATCATAATAAATAGATACATTATTATCTGAAAAGGTTCATGAAACCTAGTGAATATGAATAGTTGTTCATGTACTTACTTCATGAACTATCCACTCATTCAATGAATTTATAACAGGTATAACAATTTCTTGAATAATTGCAAAATAATATGAGATGATGAATCTTGTAATTAATTATTTATATTAATGAGTATTATTATAGAATATATAATCCAAACAAAAAACAGAAAGGAAAATGCTAAACCGTCCGAAAAATATGGTCAAAATTTGAACAGAAATAGATAAAGACTATACTAACATTTTAATTTAAAACAAAGGAAAAATGCATTAAAGAAAGAATTTGGTTATTCAAAAAACCTATGCAATTTCCAGTACAATTCTAGATTTCTGAAATTTTATTATCCTAAAATAAATATGAAAAATATTGAATAATTTATAAAACAACAAAAAATTACATGGGTTTTGAATAAAATATACAAAATGTTATAAAGTGGCAAAAATAGTATTTATAAATTTAGGTACTATGAAATTATTTTTTATTTTACTTTCATACTCTTATTCTTGGTTTTATTATTTGATTTTATACTATAAATTGAAAACATTTGTGTAAAGAACAAAGGCGCCTGATCATTTTTTATCACTTATATTATATCAATTAATAAATTGTAAATCATTATTTATATTTGTTACTAAAATGACTTCGATTTAAAGGCATCATATAACTCAAATATTTATTTTAATTATAAATAATTCAACTTCAACATTTTCCTCTTGAATATAATTTAACATCACTATTATTCTTAATTTATTTCCTCTTGAAATAAATGTTAGTTTTTTTTTTTGAAATACTCTCAGCTTGTAATTAACTGGGGATATCACTTAATTATTTAAAGATGTAGTTTAATTTTTTAAAACATAATAATTAGCAAATATGCAAAATTACAACAATATGTGTAACTATCTTTAATTGTTAAACAGGATCGTCTCTTATGAACCATACGATTTTAATATTTCAACAATGTGTATATCTATTAATTCTAAAGTGTTTTGAGTTTTGATTGTCGTTATTGAAATATTTCAAATTCTATTTTTAATTTTATGCATAGCTTAATTTTTTAAAACATAATAATTACTACAATCACCTAATTAGAGCTCATATAAGTAACAAATATAAGTAATGATTCTCAAATCATCGAATTGGCATAACACAAGAGTACAAGACTATAATATTAATGCTTGGCTTTTTGATTTGTTATCTAGGGTTGATACAAATGAACTAGAGTGTTTTGAATTTTGATTGTTACTTACATTATATTTAAAAAATTATGTAAAATGTAATTTAAATTTATTTATATAATAACTACAATAAAATTAATTTTAAAAATTCATATTAGTTTCAAAAAATATTAATTTGAGGAAACAAATATTAATATTATGACTATAACTATGTAAACATAAAATATTTTAACATATCATTTTATAAAAACATTTTTTTAATAAAACAACAAATAATACTAATAAATAAAAATATATATGTAACAGTTCATGCTTAACAAATTTGTGTTGTTATTATTATCGGAAAACTATATGAAGATATTTTTTTTAATTTTTTTTTGAAATGATAAAGAATTTTCTATATCCGTTCCGTATTATTACAATTTTTCAATGAAGTGACATCAACATTTCTATCCAAAAAAATATTTATATACGTCTCTTATACTCAAATAGTGTAACGACCTGTTTAGTCGTTTTGA
>CM064969.1:59535770-59728770 GCA_032847665.1 Solanum chilense
ACAATTTATCTTTTCTACATTATAAATTATAAACTAAAATAGATCATCTACACTTTATTCCTATTTTATACTTTTTAAATTTTCTTTTTTTATCACTAAAAATAAGAAATGAATAATGATAAAAAAAAAAAAAAAAGAATAAGTAAAAAGGAGGAATTTTTAAACGAAAAAAGAAATATAGTTTTTTACTATTTTTTATTAAGTTTTTTACTACTATGCTTACATTTTAAATTTTTTTTTTTGAAAACATGTTAATTTTTTTTAGATCTTGAAAATTTCAAGAAAGAAGAATGGTGAAACTTAATGTTTTGTTAGGTGAATTTTGGGGTTCATTTTTTATGTTTAATTATGAAATCATAAATAATTAATCTCATCAATCATTTTCAATGTATTGAAAATATGATTGAAGACTATATTCAATATTTAAGTTAAAGGATAAAAATATCTAAAAAGAAACTAATTTATAGTGTGAACATGTACTTTTACCATTCTAACCAAATTTTTCTGGGCAAAAAATTTTTTCCAAACAGAAAATTGCCCAAAAGGAGCAAGAAAGAGGGAAATTGGAATTTGAGAAAAAGGATACCAAAGCCAATTGCAACTTTGCATGTATGAGGGCTTCTCCTCTATCTCCTTTTTAGGTATTTTTTATATGATATAAGTTGTATTATTGAGAGAAGAAAATTTATTCTTTACTTTTTGGTTATATTTACTGCCTTCATTAATTTGGTTTGTTACCTTTTAGATTCTTAAATTGGCTTTTAAGTTTCTTATAGTGGCTTGTGCAATATACACGTTTTAGTAATTGAAATTTTTTAGTTTTTATTTAATTTAGAAATAATGCACAAATACCTTCTCAATTTATACATGAAATCTCAGAGATACACTTATACTATGCTAAAATTCTATTACTTCCCTGAACTTATTTTATTAATAATTTTTTACCCTTTTTCGGCCTGCATAACACTATCTTGTGGGCCCAATGCTGATTGACTTTTTTTTTAAGCTAGTACTATATAGGCCGAAAAGGAGTAGAAAATTCAATTCCTTATAAAATAAGTTTAAGGGGGTAATAAGACTTTAGTATAGTTTAAGTGTGTCTCTGAATTTCAGACATAAATTGAGAGGATACTAATACATTTTCCCTTTAATTTAGGAATACTTGGGAAGTACCATATTATATATAGGTCTACCCGATTGTTTGTTTGGGAAACAAGAAAGGAAATTTGTGATTTCAATCATAACAGTCGTTTATATGGTAAACGCGACCCCGCGATTAGTTCATAGATTTGAAAGTAAATTTGCTATTAAAAAATAAAAATAAATATTATTTGTTCATAAAATTTGATGAGTATATGAAGTTATCTTCAAAAGAATTTCAAGTTTCAAAATTTGGTCAAAACCAGTATTTGGGTGAAACTTCACTTTCTAAAACAAATACTTTTAACTTTCTATCAAGTAAAATACATGTCCAAACACACATTTAACTTAAAAAAAAAAGTATTTTTCAAACACACCGTGTCAATATATAACAGGTTAAATCTTTTGAAGAACATTACAAAATCTTTCTGGGATCAAGAGTAACTGAATTGCAACATTTTATTTTAACAGGTCAGGGTTATTACCTAGGACTCTTCAATCACGATGCCACCTGTGTCGAATTTCTTCAAAAATACACTACTTTTGGCAAATTCAACACACGCCCTTGACATTTTTGAAGAGTCCGAACAACATAGGTCACATTTATATTGAACAAGGCCAAAGGGGTGGGGGAAGAGAACAAGCACGAAGATAGAAATGCTTTGTTTCTGCAAAATGAGATGGGAAGATGCAAATAACTAAGTACTGCTATATACTTTTTTCCTTGTATATATACATAAGATATCTTTCCACTTTGTGTTGCAACAGTACACAGAGACAATTTCTACAAGGAGCATTTGCAACATCTTACACATAATAGTTCCAATAGCTATGCCCAAAAAAAAAGGGATGAGTTACTGTGGAACTTTTTCTACTTAAAATTAGCTCATACCATGAAGTGAACCATCTCCCATGGCTAGCATTGCCCTGCTTGATAGAAATACTACATATATGGTCATAAGTCCCAATCCCAACAACTTGCTAGGCCGCATATCGTTCCGAGGTAGCACAATGAGTGCCCAAACAAGTGCCAACATTAGAAATCCCATTGTGTAATACAAGCTGTCATCTCTTGGAAGGATATAAGGTTCTGGCCTACTCGACAAGGCTCCAAGGAGCATGGAGATGCCTAAACCAGCAAGGGTGTTGAACATAGGACCTGCATAACATCCTGACATGGCAATCTGCACACCATCTGCACTATTATTTGCTATTGCAACATTTGACATTAAGTCACCCATAGAATTTCCCCATGCCAAGACGGTTAACGCTAGAATTGATGGATTGACACCAAAGATAACACCAAATGCCACTAGCAGAGCCACTAGTTCATTTGCCACGATATAGAACCAAATAATACTCATAAAGAAGCCTCCCAAGAGCCATGGAAACAAGAATCTTTTAGGCGGATGATCAGCTGAGGTATAGACAAATGCAACACCTCCAAATATACCACCAACTACAGCACCAACAACATATGCAGTGGTAGCAGGGCAACTCAAATTGTCCCGAGTGTTCCAAAGGAATGCTAAAAGCAAGGGTGCCAAAGAAGCACTAGAAACAGCATACAGTTTTGACCATCTGTCCTCATCAACAATGGGGATGGTTAACCTTCTTGGGAGTGTCAATGGTATTTCTAGCAGTGCAAACAACTTAGAACAGGATAAGGAAGAAGACTGGACATCGACATCATCATGTTCATTCCAACCCCACAAATCCATTGGACTATTTCCTACAGAATTATCCTTCACAACTTCATCAGAGAAGATTGCGACATTTGAAGACCACATCCAATGTGGCAGCGGAGCTTGTAGCTGCAGCAATCCATCTGCTGATTCCGGCCCACCTAAAGAAGACTCGCTCTCTCCATCTATGCTACTCGATGTAACTGGTAACAAAGGAGCAATTAAATCCAACTTCAAACTAGTCTCGCGATCCCTAAGCATCTCATTTGCAGCAACAAAAGCAGCATACACCAAATAAATAGAGATAAAGGCAACAGCACCTAAAACCGCCACCTTGCCTAGACTCAGAAGAGCAAGAAGTGAAAGGAGAGCTATAATAAAGAAACAGACATCCCTAATAAAGCACTTCTTATCAATCTGTATACATTGTTCTGCAACACACAAGGAAACAGTACCAACTACAACACATGTAACAAAAACAGCACCACCAAGAACACTATTCAACCCCACCTCCCCAGAATCACTACCCATAAAAGCAGCAATACTAGCAAACACATCAGGCGCGCCATTCCCTAAAGGGAGCAGAGTAACTCCTGCTACAGTTGGGGGCAATTTCAACAAATTTGATAGCTTTTCAAGACAACAACAGAAGTAATCAGCAGCAGTATTTCCCAAAAGATAGAACAAAGAAATCAACCAAATAGCAAGAGTGACATATCCAAAAATACTAAAACCTTCACAGGTACAGTAAAAGAAGAAAAGATAATTCAAGAAACCCCCTGAATTACAATGAGGATTTGCCTTCAAGTAGTCACATTTTGTACTGTAACCTTGATGTTTATACAACCCACCACATAATTTGATATCCCTGCTTTCACCCAAATGATGATAACTCAAACTCGTTTCCTTTCTAACAGCACTAATTTTGAAAGTTTTCTTGGAAAGTGGACTTTGAACAACATCTTCTCTACGGAAGAAGAAAACAACCAATACTGACAAACAAAGCCCATTGAAAATTCCACGAAACCTGGACCGTTTCCGACAGTGAAACCGATTGTCTGTTTCCATTTATTGAATTCTTGAAAACCCTCCACAAACTAAACAGGGGAAAAGGACAAATCTTTGAATATTATTGATGGATTTGGAGAAAAAAATTTTCAAGTGGGGTTTGAAGATTGAGGAATTTGTAGGTAAAATTTTAGGATATTCTTTAGGTGTGAAAAGAAGACATGGTAAGAGATGAAGAAGGGAGCAAGAAAATAGGGAGCCATGGAAGCGGTCGCTTTCTACAATAAATGGGCCACCACTTCCTTCAATAAGATTTGCTATACTATGCCCAATCATACAATACATGAATACATAATAGTATCAAAATTAAATTTCTCTAATTTCTTTTAAAAAAAATTAACATTAAAGTGATAATTTTATTCTTTGATTTTATAAACCCGACAAATATCCAAAATAGTATAGTACTTACACAAGTAAAGATGAATAGGCAGAGTATATAATCTATTATTTTGTACAATAATAATTGTTCACTATACAATTTTTCTATGTCCAATAATATTTCTCCCGTTTATAAAATCAATGAATAATTTCACACTACTTAATGCACCCTTTATCATAATTATATTCATTTTATATCACATAATTCAAGACAATTATAGTTATTATACATTTCCTTCTATTTCTTATTTTTACAAGAATAAATTTTAAAAATTTTAATTTTTTAAAAAAATTGTGTTAAGCCAAACTAAATCTTAAACACATCCTTTTTTAAAATAAAATGATTAAAGATATAATTTTAACCTTTTAGATTATTTTTATCTTAAAAATAAAAGATAAATCTAAATAATTTATCTATTTTGATTATAAAATAAAATTTCAATTATTCATTGAATATAATGATTTATTAACTTTAAATTAAACTATAAAATAAACCTCAACAATTCACTCTGAAATATTACTTAGTTGAAATTAAAATTCAAAATTCTTTTTTTTTATTCCTAGTTGATATTCTTTTCTTTTCCACTAAGACTTTCTTGTGATTTTGTCTTCTTTAAATTTAAGTTTGCGTGTGTCGGTTTTGAAAACAGTGGGAACAAAAAGTTTTTTTTAATTATTATTAAATATAGGTAATACTAAAGTGACTTGTTGTCTAGACGGCAAGATACAGACATTTTTTCCAAAAATAAATACTACAAAATACATACATTTTTGCTATGATTACGTATTAATTTGACTTCATTCAACAAATTATACGTCAATAAATATAAACCTAATGTAAAAAGAAATTGAATTTACCATGATATATGTGGCCTCGTGGAAGAAAAATCAACAGAAAAAAAGGTAAACTAAATTTTTTTGTATTTTTTGGATATTGAAAAATAATGTGTCCGAGAAAAAGAATATATTCTTATTATTTTATATTGATAAACGTGAATGAAGAGTAAACAATTAAAAAATGAAAATGAAAATAAACCACGTGTTATTTTAGAATTAGATATTTATATTTAATTATTTATGGACCTTTTTTCGCATTTCCTTCATTTCTTTTCCCACTCTTTGTTCTTTAAACTTTCTCTCTCCCACAAACAGATTATCTACATATATAATTTTGAGCCCCTTTTTTAATTTTATTCTCTATTATAATTTTTTTTATTGGTTTACCTTTTTATTCAAAAGTAATATTTTTATTTTTAATCTATTGAATGATAATAAATTATTTCGATGAAAACACTTTCAATTTCTTTTATTAAATTTGTAGAACACTTATAAGATTTGACAAAATTTGAGAAAAAAGAATTTATAATAACAATAATAATGATGATGATATCTGATGATGACTTGCAAAGAAAAAGAAGTCGGGAGTGATAAAATTGTGATTTTACTAGTGACAGACGATAATTTGAAATGACATAAAGCAAATCGATAAGAATGGTTTGAATATGATCTTTTGGTAAAATAAGTAAAGGAGGAATATAATGATCTTATAAGAAATGAACGGATATGAATCATATTATACATTTTAAATTAATATTGAATTTACTTTTAACACGTATAAATATATAATAATTTAATTATCAAATTAATTTAAATCTAAAAGCAACTTTTTAAATAACTTTAAAATATGAACATACGAAAACTTATATTATTTAATTCCTATCTTCAATATTACTTATCTTAATTATAACTCCTCCAATAGAATATTTAATGTCTTCTTCCAAAAATTAACAAAAGGATTTCTGTATCTGGATCAATCTGATGGAACAAGCTCAATATGCTATGAATTCTTTAAATGTGTAAACTTGTGACACACTTTTGCTTCAACCAAAAAAGGGATAATTTGGTAATACTTTTTTGAGAAAAAATAGTATAATTATGAACAAAAAATAATTTTTTTTAATTTTTAAAATTATATAATAAAATAATTTATTTATTTATAATATAATGATTAAATAAATGTGCACAAAGGATGTAACACCCCTTTTTTCGTACCGGCATAAGGATTTTTTCAATTAAAGTGACAATATTGATTAGAAATTACTTTTATCTTTTAGAGTCGTATCTTAGAATTGATTATGGTGTTTCAAGTCACATTTTTGTTTAATCTCCAATCATAATAAAATGACTCTTTATGTGATCTGCGAACTAGAAATTCGAGCAAAGAATTATATTCACCGAAGGGAAGGTATTAATCATCTCTCGAGTCTCATGGTTCTAGCACGGTCGTTTTTATTGACTTATACTTTTTTAACTATTTTTGGATATATTTTATATACTAAAGTTCCGCTAATATTTTTATTGTAGAACTTTTATTTGGTCTCGACTTAAATACGTAACTGCATTCTTTATCTTGACATTTAGAGACATAACTGTCTTCTTCGCATCACACCTAATAATTGTCTATTAGTCTTATTATAAATTAATAAAATTATTTATATTTTTGAACAAGATGTGTCACTGCATCCTTGAGTCTCTTTTACTATCTCAAAAAAGATGTATAATGACATTATTAATTGAAATAATTTTTTTTAACATGCCTATGACTCATCTAGTCATTTAAAATAAATATTCTTTTTTGTACATAAAACCAAATAAAGTCAAATAAACCTAAATGTTGAGTATACAATATATAATTCTGACATCATTTCTATATCTTTTATCTTATATTTTGTGAAATATTTTTATTATTCTTAAAATTAATGTTAAAATTAAGTATACACTTTTTAATCCAATAAACCAATAAAAAATTATTAAAATAATTTAATTTGTGTTTAATTAAATAAATAATAATAATTTATATATTTATTTTTTATCCTAACTATCCTACTTTATTATTATTATTATTATTATTATTATCTAAATCAAGATAATAATAATGTCATGCCCCATTCATATTTAAGGGATCACAACTTACGAATAATAACAAAATAAATATATAAAATAATTATCAATTAAAGCTAACTTCATTAATTAAACAGAGACATCAATTAAAGCTAACAGTTAACAAATTATTCATTTCAATCAAGTTATGAATAAAACAAAATATAAGAAAACTTATCATAAATTATACCAAATTTTATAAATAAATTTAAAAAATAAGGTAAAATTGAGTACACACAGTATCTTAATTGAAGCCCAATTAAAACATCCATAAAACATTTGTAAACTGTATGTAGGTATATATATTGTACTTGTACTAAAGTAATAGAAATGAAAAAAAAAAGGGGAATGTTTTATAGTTGTTTTGAAAGAAAAATGATATAAAATGGAATGTTTCCTTCCCCCCCCTCTTTTCTGGCATGATTTTTTTAATTTTCTATGTATGTTTTGTGTTGTTGCAAGTGATGCTGATTTTTTTTTCTTCTCCCGTTGTTTTTCTGTATGTGTAGGTGTGTATGTTATCCCCTTATTTAGAAATGAGAGTGTGAGTGTACCAACACTGCACTCTAGAGTTGTACAAGAAATTATGTTAGTTGTACTGAACCATTTGAGCCATATTCACTAGAAAATAGAAAAATCTACTACATATGTCTACCTCCTCTATTTTTCAATAATTTTGCTTTGATTCTTTTTTTTATTTTTTAAATTTTTAATTCTCTCTATTCTCACTCTTAGCAGAGAAGGAGAAGAACAGACTTGGAAATAGAGGTATTACATTTTTGGAGGGGAAGAGTAATTGGTGGAAAATTAGAGGTGAATGATTCGAGTTCGAGCTGATGCATCAATTTGATGACGAAATTTCAAAGACCAAACTATGTCCGTGATTGTTTCTACTTTTGTGTTTTATATGCAGTATAGTTATATATTCTTGGTTGTGATTCTTTGGTATTTAACTTTTACTGTCTTTCATTATATATTTTGTAGTTGCTGAGATTTGGGATTCTCACACTAATTGCCACTGATTTTGTGTTATATACATTTCTTTATATATTCTAACTCGTGATTTTTCTTTTGCCCGATTGATGTTTACCTTTATTTTCTTCATTATGCATTTTGTAGTTGTTGAGACTTGGGATTCCCACATTATTTGCTACTGATTTTGTGTTTTATATCCAATTCAGTTATATATTCTTGCTCGTGATTGTTCTTTCTGCCTGTTTGATGTTTAGCCTTGTGCAGTACTGTAGATAATAAAATTCGCGTTGATATTAACAATAATCAAGAACGGAAGATTATAGCAATAATCGATTTTATTATTTCAAATTCGAGTGTTACAATTCTATGATTCCTCTGAATTCGCCTTTTCAAATATAAATTCAAGGGCTTTAAAGCTTGTTCTTGAATCTCTAATGAACTTGAACTTGAATTTTATCTTGATCTTGACTTTTATTTGAATTCAAGGCTTCGAGCTTGTTCTTGAATTCGATGGTCTTGATCTTGATCGTTCTTGAACTTGAATGCTTGAATTCTTAAACTTGTAGCTTTGTAGAGAATTAAATGGCGTTTGTACCACGAATTTTCTCTAGCTTCTTGTTTAGAATTTTTCCTTCTTCTCTTTTTCTGTATTATGAGACCCCTATTTATAGTTTTAGAATAGAGGAGTTGCGATTGGAACAGGACTTCCTTCGGCCAATCAGATTTAAGTGAAATACCATGTGGGCTTTATTGTAACGACCTGTTTAGTTGATTCGAGCTATAGAGTTTATTTCTGATAATAACTGACTGGGTCAACGGATCCCACGACGGACCGTCATGGGCACGACGGACCGTCGAGGGGGTGTCGTTCCAAAACACTTAGATTCTGAAATTTCGGTACTGAGATCGACTCTCTGAACTTCGCGACGGAACTGCACGACGGACCGTCACAAACCTTTCCACATAAATTTACTCTCTGAACTTTGTGACAGACCTGCAGGACGGACCGTCACAGTCATGACGGACCGTCACAGGCTCCGTAAGTCCAATTGGGTCGGAATTCTGTTAAAAGTTTTTAAGGGGTGTTTTGGACTATTCATGATTATAATTATAAAGTTAGTGGGTTAATGCTAATAATTTATTTATTTGGGGGTTAAAGGAGACAACTTAAACCTAAATAATGGGTTACTTTTAGCATAACGAGTTATGTGATAATTAGGGTAAAACAAAGAGCATTTGGAGAAGAGAAAATCAGAAAGAAAAAGAGAGAGAACGAGCGAGAGAAAGAGAAGAACGCAGCATTGGGGAATTAGCTTGCTTGATCACGATTCTTCGGTGGAGGTAGGTTATGGTTTATGCTATTCTATAGTAAACTCTAAATAGCGATTGATATGTATTGGGTGATTCGGTAAAATCTTCTATATGCTTGATTGTGTGTTTGCATGATGTGATTATGAAATTGTGACGGATTAGAATGATGAGGCTGTTGAATCTTAAAACCTTAATTCCTCTTTATTAATGATATTGCCTTGACATAAAAAGAAGGCTTGATGAACTAAAGTAATGAGAATTAGGGGATCGAGTGTCACGAACCGACACGTAGAATTAGGGGATCGGGTGTCACGAACCGACACGTAGAATTAGGGGATCGGGTGTCACGAACCGGCACGTAGAATTAGGGGATCGGGTGTCACGAATCGATATGTAGAATTAGGAGATCGGAGTGTCACGTTCCGACAAGTAGTCGTAGGGGAGCGGAGTGTCACGTACCGACACAAGAGGAATAAAGAGAATGAATCTTGAATTATGTTAATATACTCAATTTGAAGAACCTAATTCCTAAATGAGTATGGTGTGGAGGCTTGAGTTCTCATAGTTGTGTTTGGTGTTGTTGCAAATGGATCTTGAACTTGTCGATTGTCACCTGTTAAGTATTGTGGTCGATTTTATGTTATTGTTCAGTATATATTGCTTTCTATTCTGAGTTGGCCGATGATACCTACTCAGTACGTGTTCCTTGTACTGACCCCTACTTGTAATTTTCCTTCTTTGTTATTTGTGGAGTGCAACAAACGTGCCATCGACTTCGACTCGTCCGCAACTCTGGCCAGTCTTCAGCATATCAGATTTCAGGGTGAGCTATTACTTCTAGCTTGGATTGGATCTTCTCTCCTTCACGTCTTGATGCCTTGAAGTTCGGGCATGAACTAGCTGTTTATTTATTTTAGCTTCTTAGATACTCTTAGATTTAGTAATTTGAGGATAGATGTTCTTATGGTAATGACTTCCAGTTTTTGGGAATAATAAGATTGAATTTTAGAAGTTATTTATTGGTTATATTAATGAGTTTTAAGTCTTCCGCATTATATTTTTGTTCGTTATGGTTGAAATATTGGTAAACGTTGGGGTTTAGATTTGTTGGTTCGCTCACATAGGAGGATAAGTGTGGATGCCACTCGTGGCTCGTTTTGGGTCGCGACAAACTTGGTATCAGGGAAATAGGTTCGTTGGTCTCATCACACAAGAACAGGTCTAGTAGATTCTTGAGGAACGGTAGGGGGACGCCTTTATTTTTCTTTAAGAGGCTATAAGACTTTAGGAAAATTCCATTCTTTCTTTCTTTCGTGCTATTACTTGGATCCAATTGGTATCTAGGTGATACAAATTGGTATCTGACATCCTCACTCTATTTCGCGGATGGTTAGAACTAGAGCAACAACTGTGCCAACACCAACACCGGCAAGACAGGGTGCGACTGAGCCAGCCACTGAGGCTGTAGCTCGAGGAGGAGCAGTGGCAAGAGGCCGTGGTAGAGGTCGCAGGGGAACGCCCTCTAGAGGTAGAGGACGAACACCTGGTCCAGCTAGTGATAGGGCGGTGACTCCTCCACCGACTGACGAGGTAGTAAGAGAGGGTGAGGAAGGGGAAAATGAGCAGGTGCAAGATGAGGAATTGCCACCCCAACCTACCCCAGAGATGATTAACCAGTTTCTTGCTTATCTTAGTGGGTTATCTGATCAGGGCCAGACACCTCCAGTGTTTTCTGTACCAGCACCCCAGGTTCCGAGAGTACAACATACAGCTGCTGCGGCTCCCCGCATGGATGCCTCATTGGAAGTAGGCACGTTTGCTCGATTGACTACAGGGCCTATAATGACGAGTGATCAGCATGAACTCTTTACTAAATTCTTGAAGTTGAAACCTCCAGTCTTTAAGGGTGCTGAATCTGAGGATGCCTATGATTTTCTGGTTGATTGTCATGAACTGCTACATAAGATGGACATAGTAGAACGATTCGGTGTTGAGTTTGTGACCTATCAGTTTCAGGGGGATGCCAAAATGTGGTGGCGGTCGTATGTTGAGTGTCAACCAGCACAGGCACCACCCCTGACTTGGGCATCATTTTCTAACTTATTTATGGAGAAGTATATACCCCGAACCTTGAGGGATAGGAGGAAAGATGAGTTCCTGAGCCTAGAGCAAGGAAGGATCTCTGTTGCTGCTTATGAGGCTAAGTTTCGTGCATTATCCAGATATGCCACTCAGCTTTGCTTCAATCCACAAGAGCGGATTCGCCGTTTTGTGAAGGGATTGAGTTCAGATTTGCAGATCCCAGCCTTACAGGTAGCTGCTGCAGCAAAATCCTTATAGGAAGTGGTTGATTTTGTGATAGAAGTGGAGGGGGTAAAGCCAGACGACTTCACCCTGGCGTCGACATCTAAGAGGTTCCGTAAGGGAGGTGAGTTCAGTGGGTCTTACTCCAGAGGGCAGGGTTCAGGAGGTTACCCAGCCCGACCCATTCAATCTTCACTGCAGGCTGTAGTTGGGGGTCCATCGCAGACCAGTCAACATTTCTCTGAGTTTGAAGGTTACCCCCAGTATTCGTCATTTTCACAGAGACCTATGCTTGACCCCAGAGAATGTTATGGATGTGGGGAGACTGGACATATTAGGAGAAATTGTCTAAAACAGAGTTACATACCCCCAATAGCTAGAGGTAGAGGTGGTCATGGTAGAGGCCGTCATTCTGGAGGACGTGGTGGCCAAGGAAATGGTGGTCACCAAACCAGTCGGGGTGGCGGGCAAGTTGGAACGACTGCAGCGCAACATGGTAGGGGCAACGGGCAGACAGGTGGTAGGTCCCATTATTATGCTTTCCCCGGGAGGTCTGAAGCAGAGACATCTGATGCTGTTATCACAGGTAATCTTTTGGTTTGTGATTGCATGGCTTCTGTATTATTTGACCCTGGATCCACATTTTCATATGTATCTTCCTCCTTTGCTATTGGTCTTGATTTACATTGTGAATTGCTTGACATATCTATTCGTGTCTATACTCCTGTGGGTGAGTCTATGATAGTTGAGAAGGTGTATAGGTCTTGTCTTGTGACTTTTGTGGGGAGCAATACTCATGTAGATCTGATTATTCTAGAGATGGTTGATTTTGATGTGATTCTGGGTATGACTTGGCTTTCTCCAAATTTTGCAATCTTAGATTGTAATGCCAAAACTGTGACATTGGCGAACTAGCATAGGGTATGAAATCCTTGTTGATCCTTCTCTCCTCTTGCTCGTCGAACCAACTTCAGGCCTTGATTCGTCCTCCGCAAGGAAGGAACGAGTCGGTTCCCCTTTCCATCTTTCGGTAGCATAAAGAGCTTGAAGCTTCTATTAGCGCTGAGGTGAGATATGAGATAGTATAGAAGGGGAGTGTTGAGTCCCATCCAGCGGTAATCCTTCGTCATTTCCAATTTCTTAGCCGATAGGCGAACCATTGAGTCTTGGTTCAGCTTCTTTTTAAATTCACTTAACGAGTCAATGATTGCTGTTGATCCCATTTATTCAGGTCACCTCTTAGATTCTTGAGGAACGGTAGGGGGACGCCCATATTTTTCTTTAAGAGGCTATAAGACTTTAGGAAAATTCCATTCTTTCTTTCTTTCGTGCTATTACTTGGATCCAATTGGTATCTAGGTGATACAAATTGGTATATGACATCCTCACTCTATTTCGCAGATGGTTAGAACTAGAGCAACAATCGTGCCAACACCAACACCGGCAAGATAGGGTGCGACTGAGCTAGCCACTAGGGCTGTAGCTCGAGGAGGAGCAGTGGCAAGAGGCCGTGGTAGAGGTCGCAGGGGAACGCCCTATAGAGGTAGAGGACGAACACCTGGTCCAGCTAGTGATAGGGTGGTGACTCCTCCACCAACTGACGAGGTAGTAAGAGAGGGTGAGGAAGGGGAAAATGAGCAGGTGCAAGATGACGAATTGCCACCCCAACCTACCCCAGAGATGATTAACCAGGTTCTTGCTTATCTTAGTGGGTTATCTGATCAGGGTCAGACACCTCCAGTGTTTTCTGTACCAGCACCCCAGGTTCCGAGAGTACAACATACAGCTGCTGCGGCTCCCCGCATTGATGCCTTATTGGAAGTAGGCACGTTTCCTCGATTGACTACAGGGCCTATAATGACGAGTGATCAACATGAACTCTTCACTAAATTCTTGAAGTTGAAACCTCCAGTCTTCAAGGGTGCTGAATCTGAGGATGCCTATGATTTTCTGGTTGATTGTGATGAACTTCTACATAAGATGGACATAGTAGAACGATTCGGTGTTGAGTTTGTGACCTATCAGTTTCAGGTGGATGCCAAAATGTGGTGGCGGTCGTATGTTGAGTGTCAACCAGCACAGGCACCACCCCTGACTTGGGCATCATTTTCTAACTTATTTATGGAGAAGTATATACCCCGAACCTTGAGGGATAGGAGGAGAGATGAGTTCCTGAGCCTAGAGCAAGGAAGGATCTCTGTTGCTGCTTATGAGGCTAAGTTTCGTGCATTATCCAGATATGCCACTCAGCTTTGCTTCAGTCCACAAGAGCGGATTCGCTGTTTTGTGAAGGGATTGAGGTCAGATTTGAAGATCCCAGCCTTACAGGTAGCTGCTGCTGCAAAATCCTTTCAGGAAGTGGTTGATTTTGTGATAGAAGTGGAGGGGGTAAAGCCAGACGACTTCACCCTGGCGTCGACATCTAAGAGGTTCCGTAAGGGAGGTGAGTTCAGTGGGTCTTACTCCAGAGGGCAGGGTTCAGGAGGTTACCCAGCCCGACCCATTCAATCTTCACTGCAGGCTGTAGTTGGGGGTCCATCGCAGACCAGTCAACATTTCTCTGAGTTTGAAGGTTACCCCCAGAATTCGTCATTTTCACAGAGACCTATGCTTGACCCCAGAGAATGTTATGGATGTGGGGAGACTGGACATATTAGGAGGAATTGTCCAAAACAGAGTTACATACCCCAATAGCTAGAGGTAGAGGTGGTCATGGTAGAGGCCGTCATTCTGGAGGACGTGGTGGCCAAGGAAATGGTGGTCACCAAACCAGTCGGGGTGGCGGGCAAGTTGGAACGACTGCAGCGCAACATGGTAGGGGCAACGGGCAGACAGGTGATAGGTCCCATTGTTATGCTTTCCCCGGGAGGTCTGAAGCAGAGACATCTGATGCTGTTATCACAGGTAATCTTTTGGTTTGTGATTGCATGGCTTCTGTATTATTTGACCCTGGATCCACATTTTCATATGTATCTTCCTCATTTTCTACTGGTCTTGATTTACATTGTGAATTGCTTGACATACCTATTCGTGTCTCTACTCCTGTGGGTGAGTCTGTGATAGTTGAGAAGGTGTATAGGTCTTGTCTTGTGACTTTTGTGGGGAGCAATACTCATTTAGATCTGATTATTCTAGAGATGGTTGATTTTGATGTGATTCTGGGTATGACTTGGCTTTCTCCAAATTTTGCAATCTTAGATTGTAATGCCAAAACTGTGACATTGGCGAACTAGCATAGGGTATGAAATCCTTGTTGATCCTTCTCTCCTCTTGCTCGTCGAACCAACTTCAGGCCTTGATTCGTCCTCCGCAAGGAAGGAACGAGTCAGTTCCCCTTTCCGTCTTTCGGTAGCATAAAGAGCTTGAAGCTTCTATTAGCGCTGAGGTGAGATATGAGATAGTATAGAAGGTGAGTGTTGAGTCCCATCCAGCGGTAATCCTTCGTCATTTCCTATTTCTTAGCCGATATGCGAACCATTGAGTCTTGGTTCAGCTTCTTTTTAAATTCACTTAACGAGTCAATGATTGCTGTTGACCCATTTATTCGGGTCACCTCTTAGATTCTTGAGGAACGGTAGGGGGACGCCCATATTTTTCTTTAAGATGCTATAAGACTTTAGGAAAATTCCATTCTTTCTTTCTTTCGTGCTATTACTTGGATCCAATTGGTATCTAGGTGATACAAATTAGTATATGACATCCTCACTCTATTTCGCAGATGGTTAGAACTAGAGCAACAATCGTGCCAACACCAACACCGGCAAGACAGGGTGCGACTGAGCTAGCCACTAGAGCTGTAGCTCGAGGAGGAGCAGTGGCAAGAGGTCGCAAGGGAACGCCCTATAGAGGTAGAGGACGAACACCTGGTCCATCTAGTGATAGGGCGGTGACTCCTCTACCGACTGACGAGGTAGTAAGAGAGGGTGAGGAAGGGGAAAATGAGCAGGTGCAAGATGGGGAATTGCCACCCCAACCTACCCCAGGGATGATTAACCAGGTTCTTGCTTATCTTAGTGGGTTATCTGAATAGGATCAGACACCTCCAGTGTTTTCTATACCAGCACCCCAGGTTCCGAGAGTACAACATACAGCTGCTGCGGCTCCCCGCATGGATGCCTCATTGGAAGTAGGCATGTTTCCTCGATTGACTACAGGGCCTATAATGACGAGTGATCAGCATGAACTCTTCACTAAATTCTTGAAGTTGAAACCTCCAGTCTTCAAGGGTGCTGAATCTGAGGATGCCTATGATTTTCTGGTTGATTGTCATGAACTGCTACATAAGATGGACATAGTAGAACAATTCGGTGTTAAGTTTGTGACCTATCAGTTTCAGGTGGATGCCAAAATGTGGTGGCGGTCGTATGTTGAGTGTCAACCAGCACAGGCACCACCTCTGACTTGGGCATCATTTTCTAACTTATTTATGGAGAAGTATATACCCCGAACCTTGAGGGATAGGAGGAGAGATGAGTTCCTGAGCCTAGAGCAAGGAAGGATGTATGTTGCTGCTTATGAGGCTAAGTTTCGTGCATTATCCAGATATGCCACTCAGCTTTGCTTCAGTCCACAAGAGCGGATTCGCAGTTTTGTGAAGGGATTGAGGTTAGATTTGCAGATCCCAACCTTACAGGTAGCTGCTGCTGCAAAATCCTTTCAGGAAGTGGTTGATTTTGTGATAGAAGTGGAGGGGGTAAAGCCAGACGACTTCACCCTGGCGTCGACATCTAAGAGGTTCCGTAAGGGAGGTGAGTTCAGTGGGTCTTACTCCAGAGGGCAGGGTTCAGGAGGTTACCTAGCCCGACCCATTCAATCTTCACTGTAGGCTGTAGTTGGGGGTCCATCGCAGACCAGTCAACATTTCTCTGAGTTTGAAGGTTACCCCCAGAATTCGTCATTTTCACAGAGACCTATGATTGACCCCAGAGAATGTTATAGATGTGGGGAGACTGGACATATTAGGAGGAATTGTCCAAAACAGAGTTACATACCCCCAATAGCTAGAGGTAGAGGTGGTCATGGTAGAGGCCGTCATTCTGGAGGACGTGGTGGCCAAGGAAATGGTGGTCACCAAACCAGTCGGGGTGGCGGGCAAGTTGGAACGACTGCAACGCAACATGGTAGGGGCAACAGGCAGACAGGTGATAGGTCTCATTGTTATGCTTTCCCCGGGAGGTCTGAAGCAGAGACATCTGATGCTGTTATCACAGGTAATCTTTTGGTTTGTGATTGCATGGCTTCTGTATTATTTGACCCTGGATCCACATTTTCATATGTATCTTCCTCATTTGCTACTGGTCTTGATTTACATTGTGAATTGCTTGACATACCTATTCGTGTCTCTACTCCTGTGGGTGAGTCTGTGATAGTTGAGAAGGTGCATAGGTCTTGTCTTGTGAATTTTGTGGGGAGCAATACTCATGTAGATCTAATTATTCTAGAGATGGTTGATTTTGATGTGATTCTGGGTATGACTTGGCTTTCTCCAAATTTTGCAATCTTAGATTGTAATGCCAAAACTGTGACATTGGCCAAGCCTGGGCAGATCCGCTAGTGTGGGAGGGTGACTATATTTCCACTCCAGTTCGTATCATTTCTTTTCTTCGTGCTAAGAGAATGGTTAGTAAAGGTTGTGTAGCTTTCTTGTCCCATCTCCGGGATGATACTTCCCAAGTACCTTCAATTGAGTGTGTCCCGATAGTCCGTGAGTTCCTGGATGTGTTTTCTGCAGACTTTCCTGGTATGCCACCGGATAGGGATATTGATTTCTGTATTGATCTGGAGCCGGATACTCGCCCCATTTCTATTCCCCCTTATAGAATGGCCCCGACAGAGTTAAGGGAGTTAAAGGCTCAACTTCAGGTGTTGCTAGGTAAAGGTTTTATTATACCGAGTGCATCCCCTTGGGGTGCTCCTGTGTTATTTGTGAAGAAGAAGGATAGGAGTTTCCGGATGTGCATAGACTACCGGCAGTTGTATAAGGTAACTATTAAGAACAAATATCCTATTCCTCGCATTGATGACTTGTTCGATCAGTTACAAGGTGTTTGTGTCTTCTCTAAGATTGACTTGAGATCCGGTTATCATCAATTGAAAATACGGGCAACAGATGTTTCAAAGACTGTTTTTCGAACCAGGTATGGGCATTACAAATTCGTAGTAATGTATTTTGGTCTTACGAATGCCCCTGCTGCTTTCATGAGCTTGATGAACGGGATTTTTAAGCAATATCTGGATCTCTTTGTTATCGTATTTATTGATGATATACTGATATACTCAAAGAGCAGGAAGGAACATGAGGAGCATTTGAGAATTATATTGGAGTTGTTGAGAGAGAAAAGGCTTTATGCCAAATTCTCCAAGTGTGAGTTTTGGCTAGATTCAGTGTCCTTCTTGGGGCACGTGGTTTCTAAGGATGGAGTGCTGGTGGATCCTTCTAAGATTGAAACGGTGAGGAATTGGGTAAGACCTACTAATGTGTCAGCGGTAAGGAGCTTTGTTGGTTTAGCTAGCTACTACCGTCGATTTGTCAAGGGATTTTCTTCTATTGCTTCCCCGCTGACAAATTTGACTAAGCAGAACATTCCATTTGTATGGTCGGACAAATGTGAAGAAAGCTTTCAGAAACTCAAGACCTTGCTGACTACTGCACCTATTCTTACCTTGCCAGTGGAGGGTAAGAATTTCATTGTTTATTGCGATGCGTCTTATTCTGGATTGGGTGCAGTGCTAATGCAGGAGAGGAATGTAATTACTTATGCTTCGAGGCAACTAAAGGTGCATGAACGTAACTATCCAACCCATGATTTGGAATTGGCTGCAGTTGTATTCACATTAAAGCAATAGAGACATTATCTATATGGGGTTAAGTGTGAAGTCTACACAGATCATCGTAGTTTACAGTATGTCTTTACCCAGAAAGATTTGAATTTGAGGCAGAGGAGGTGGATGGAACTGTTGAAGGACTATGATATTACTATTCTGTATCACCCAGGAAAAGCAAATGTGGTGGCTGATGCTTTAAGTAGAAAAGCAGGGAGCATGGGAAGTCTAGCTCACTTACAGGTTTCTAGACGCCCATTGGCTAGAGAGGTTCAGGCGCTAGCTAATGACTTCATGAGGCTGGAAGTACTAGAGAAAGGAGGATTTTTGGTCTGTGTAGAGGCAAGATCTTCTTTTCTTGACAAGATTAAGGGAAAGCAGTTTACTGATGAGAAGCTGAGCCGAATTCGAGATATGGTATTGCGAGGAGAGGCTAAAGAGGCAATAATTGATGAGGAAGGTGTTTTGAGAATCAAGGGAAGGGTATGTGTGCCCCGTGTGGATGATTTGATTCACACTATTCTTATAGAGGCTCACAGTTTAGGATATTCTATACATCCGAGTGCAACCAAGATGTATCGTGACCTAAAGCAACATTTTTGGTGGAGTAGAATGAAGCGTGACATAGTTGATTTTGTTGCCCAATGTCCAAATTGTCAGCAGGTAAAGTATGAACACCAGAGGCCCGGAGGGACACTTTAGAGAATGCCCATTCCTGAATGGAAGTGGGAGAGAATTACAATGGATTTCGTGGTTGGTCTTCCAAAGACATTGGGCAAGTTTGATTCTATTTGGGTGATTGTTGAAAGGTTAACTAAGTCTGCTCACTTCATTCCGGTTAAGACGACTCACAATGCGGAGAAGTTAGCCAAAATCTATATCTCAGAAGTTGTTCGATTGCATGGGGTTCCCCTTTCCATCATATCAGATAGAGGTACGTAATTTACTTCTAAGTTTTGGAGAACATTGCATGCTGAATTAGGTACTAAGTTAGATCTTAGTACTGCATTCCACCCTAAGACAGATGGACAATCTGAGCGAACGATTCAAGTGCTGGAGGATATGCTTCGTGCATGTGTGATAGAATTTGGTGGTCATTGGAATAACTTCTTACCCTTAGCAGAGTTTTCATACAATAATAGCTACCACTCAAGTATCGATATGGCTCCATTTGAGGCATTATATGGGAGGATATGTAGGTCTCCCATTGGTTGGTTTGATGCATTTGAGGTTAGACCTTGGGGTATCGACCTTTTTGAGGGATTCATTGGAGAAAGTGAAATTTATTCAAGAAAATCTTTTAGCATCTCAGAGTAGGCAGAAGGAATATGCAGATCGAAAGGTTAGAGACTTGGATTTTATGAAGGGTGAGCAAGTCTTGCTGAAAGTTTCACCCATGAAGGGTGTGATGCGGTTTGGTAAGAGAGGTAAGCTTAGTCCGAGGTATATTGGACCATTTGAAGTACTTAAGCGAGTAGGGGAGGTGGCTTATGAATTAGCCTTGCCTCCAGGACACTCAGGAGTGCACCCGGTATTTCATGTGTCTATGCTGAAGAAATACCATGGGGATGGGAACTACATTATTCGTTGGGATTCAGTTCTTCTTGATGAAAATTTGTCTTATGAGGAGGAGCCTGTTGCTATTTTAGATAGAGAAGTCCGCAAGTTGAGATCAAAGGAGATTGCATCTATCAAGGTTCAGTAGAAGAATCGGCCAATTGAAGATTCCACTTGGGAGAATGAGGCTGATATGCAAGAAAAATATCCACGTCTCTTTACAGACTCAGGTAATCTTTCTCGCCCTTGTTTTCTTCCTTTGATCGTTCAGGGACGAACGATGGGTAAATTGGTATCTATTGTAACGACCTGTTTAGTCGATTCGAGCTGTAGAGTTTATTTCTGATAATAACTGACTGGGTCGACGGATCCCACGACGGACCGCCATGGACACGACGGACCGTCGAGGGGGTGTCATTCCAAAACACTTAGATTCTGAAATTTGGGTACTGAGATCGACTCTCTGAACTTCGCGACGGAACTGCAGGACGGACCGTCGTAGGCACGACGGACCGTCACAAACCTTTCCACATAAATTTACTCTCTGAACTTTGTGACGGACCTGCAGGACGGACCGTCACAGTCATGACAGTCCGTCACAGGCTCCGTAAGTCCAATTGGGTCGGAATTCTGTTAAAAGTTTTTAAGAGGTGTTTTGGACTATTCATGATTATAATTATAAAGTTAGTGGGTTAATGCTAATAATTTATTTATTTGGGGGTTAAAGGAGACAACTTAAACCTAAATAATAGGTTACTTTTAGCATAACGAGTTATGTGATAATTAGGGTAAAACAAAGAGAATTTGGAGAAGAGAAAATCAGAAAGAAAAAGAGAGAGAACGAGCAAGAGAAAGAGAAGAACGCAACATTGGGGAATTAGCTTGCTTGATCACGATTCTTCGGTGGAGGTAGGTTATGGTTTATGCTATTCCATAGTAAACTCTAAATAGCGATTGATATGTATTGGGTGATTCGGTAAAATCTTCTATATGCTTGATTGTGTGTTTGCATGATGTGATTATAAAATTGTGACGGATTAGAATGATGAGGCTGTTGAATCGTAAAACCTTAATTCCTCTTTATTAATGATGATGCCTTGACATAAAAAGAAGGCTTAATGAACTAAAGTAATGAGAATTAGGGGATCGGGTGTCACGAACCGACACGTAGAATTAGGGGATCAGGTGTCACGAACCGACACGTAGAATTAGGGGATCTGGTGTCACGAACCGGCACGTAGAATTAGGGGATCGGGTGTCACGAACCGACACGTAGAATTAGGGGATCGGAGTGTCACGTTCCGACACGTAGTAGTAGGGGAGCGGAGTGTCACGTACCGACACAAGAGGAATAAAGAGAATGAATCTTGAATTATGTTAATATACTCAATTTGAAGAACCTAATTCCTAAATGAGTATGGTGTGGAGGCTTGAGTTCTCATAGTTGTGTTTGGTGTTGTTGCAAATGGATCTTGAACTTGTCGATTGTCACCTGTTAAGTATTGTGGTCGATTATATGTTATTGTTCACTATATATTGCTTTCTATTCTGAGTTGGCCGATGATACCTACTCAGTACGTGTTCCTTGTATTGACCCCTACTTGTAATTTTCCTTCTTTGTTATTTGTGGAGTGCAGCAAACGTGCCATCAACTTTGACTCGTCCGCAACTCTAGCCAGTCTTCAGCATATCAGATTTCAGGGTGAGCTATTACTTCTAGCTTGGATTGGATCTTCTCTCCTTCACGTCTGATGCCTTGAAGTTCGGGCATGGACTAGCTGTTTATTTATTTTAGCTTCTTAGATAATCTTAGATTTAGTAATTTGAGGATAGATGTTCTTGTGGTGATGACTTCCAGTTTTTGGGAATAATAAGATTAAATTTTAGAAGTTATTTATTGGTTATATTAATGAGTTTTAAGTCTTCCGCATTATATTTTTGTTCGTTATGGTTGAAATATTGGTAAACGTTGGGGTTTAGATTTGTTGGTTCTCTCACATAGGAGGATAAGTGTGGGTGCCACTCGCGGCTCGTTTTGGGTCGTGACATTTGTGAAGCAGGCTTTAATTAAATTCATATTTATCTGAATTTAAATAATTAAATCAATTATATTAATTCATAATATTTATTTGGACTAATATAATCCTCAATTCAATATAATCCGAACAAGTTTATAAATTTATATTTAATAAATTTTAAGTGAATACAAATGCCCTCTTCTTCAAGTCTTGTCGAGATATTTTATCTTTCAAAGACTAGGCTTGAAGAATGTGAAGACTTCAACTTGCATACTTGGAGATTTTAAAACTTCATCTTGAAACAATTTTATTCATAAGGGTTTGCCCCATTGAGTCACCATCATTTGGTGCAAGTCTGAAGTTTTATGAAAGCTTACTCATAGCTTTAACTCATGTAACATATCAAGTGGGAATATTTAGTTTTTTGACACTCATGCAACTGAACTTAGAATATGGTTCTAAGTGTCTACGTACCTCAATGAAGAAGATCAAGTCGCAATGTAGTTTTGGAGGAGTGAGTGACTTTTTTGTTGTGTCGTACACATTTTATGCTCTTGCTGTCCAGGAGTGACATGCAGTTTAGGGAGCATTTTAACTTGAAGATTTAGCTCAAAATTTAAAAAGCTTTATGATATACAGTTTAGACTCGTGTCTCAATAAGCATTTCAACTTGATGATTTAACTCAAACTTGAAAATTTAAGGGACATATAGTTTGAGCTCGTGTTTCAAGGAGCATTTCAAGTTGAAGATTTAACTCAAATTTGGAAATTTAAGTGACACACATTTTAAGCTCGTGTTTCAAGGAGCATTTCAACTTGAAGATTTAACTCTAACTTGAAGATTTAAGTGACATACAGTTTAAGCTCGTGTTTCAAGGAGCATTTCAACTTGAAGATTTAATTCTAACTTGAAGAATTAAGTGACATACAGTTTAAGCTCGTGTTTATGGAGCATTTCAACTTGAAGATTTAAGTGAGTTACAGTTTAAGCTCGTGTTTCAAGGAGCACTGTAACTTGTAGTTTAAGCTCATGCTTAAGGAGCGTGTAGATATACATTGACTCATCAAAGTCATCTTCGGATGCAGATTTGCCCCCACTTTGGAATTCTTCTATATCTTCATCTTCATGAGGTCCATAGACAGGAAATTGTTGATCTTCTCTTAAAGTCATGCTTAATTCCATGTCATGTGCACGATTTGCCAACTTTTCAATATATTGGGCTTTAATCCTTGCAAAATGTAGTGAAGACCCCAATTCATACCTTGGATGCACATTTCAATGCTTAAAATTTCACGAAGGCGATCTTTGCATTTAAGGCTCAGACTTCTCCAACGATTGATAAAGTCAACAACTAACTCATCTTTATCTTGACGAGCCTTTGTTAGTTCCATCATACTAATGACACGTCTTGTGCTATAAAAACGATTAAGGAACTCTTGCTCTAATCGCTCCCAACTATCTATAGAATTAGGTTCAAGAATTGTGTACCAATCAAATGCATTTTCTCTGAGAGATCGAATGAACTCTTTAACAAGATAATCATGATACGTCCCAGCAGCATTGCAAGTCTCGATAAAGTGCGCTATATGTTGTTTGGGATTTCCTTTGCCATCAAATTGTTGAAACTTGGGAGGTTAATAACCCTAAGACATTTTCAAGTTATCAACCCTTTGTGTATATGGCTTTGCATATATGGGATAAAATTTGGATGAAGACTCAGATTTGTTTTAGATTGTCTCTATGATAAAGTTCTTTAACTGATCAATTGGAATCAAACCTTCGTTTGAGATATGTATCTCTTTGATCTTTGTTGCTTTAAGCAAGACACTTCTTTGTGTTGAATTTTTGAAAGCTTCAGAGGTGATTGACTTGATCTTCTTTCAATTATGTTATCCATCTTATTTGTTAGCTTTGAAAGTTTAGCATCTTGTTCTTGTGCGCACTTTGTCAGGCCTTCAATTTCTTTAGTTAAGCTTGCTAGTTGTTCTTCTATAGTGGAAGACATCTTGATATTATTTGATGCTTGAAAAGTTGAGATGAGAGGTAGAGATTGTCCCACTGGGCGTGCTAGAATTTGTAGACAATAAAATTCGCGTCGAGAAAACAATAATCAAGAACGGAAGATTATAACAACAGTCGATTTTATTATTTCAAATGCGAGTGTTACAATCTCTATGATTCCTCTGAATTCGTCTTTTCAAATATAAATCAAGGGCTTTAAAGCTTGTTCTTAAATCTCTAATGAACTTGAACTTGAACTTTATCATGATCTTGACTTTTCTTTGAATCCAAGGGCTTTGATCTTGTTCTTGAATTCGATGGTCTTGATCTTGATCGTTCTTGAACTTGAATGCTTGAATTCTTAAACTTGTAGTTTTTTAGAGAATTAATTGGCGTTTGTACCACGGATTTTCTCTAGATTCTTGTTTAGAATTTTCTTTCTTCTCTTTTTCTTAATTATGAGACCTCTATTTATAGTTTTAGAATAGAGGAGTTGCGGTTGGAACAGGACTTCCTTCGGCCAATCAGATTTAAGTAAAATATCATATGGCTTTATGGAGCGGACTTTAATTAAATTCATATTTATATGAATTTAAATAATTAAATCAACTATATTAATTCATAATATTTATTTGGACTAATATATTCATTAATTTAATATAATCCGAACAACTCTATAAATTTATGTTTAATAAATTTAAGTGAATATAAGTACAATTAAGAAAATACATGTTTTTGATAAGCTAAGCATGACGATTACTGTTGGGTATGTAGCAAGAATTGATGGGAAATAGAGGGAAGGAGAGGAACTTGAAAGGTTGGAAACTTGAAAAGTCCTCTAATGCTTTATTGAAAAAGGCAATAGTCCCTCATCGGTAATGGAAAGGAAAATAGGAGAGTTTAAATAAATAAACACTCCTATTAATTGTTAAAAGGGTTGGAAAGAGGGACCCCCCTCACGCCGTCGTCGTCGTCGTCGCTCGCTTCGGCTTCGGCTTTGGCTTTGGCTTTGGCTTTGGCTTTGGCTTTGGCTTTGGCAAATGATCGATCGAGAGATAATTTTTTGGACAAAATTTATTTTAATTATTTATTAATTAATTTAAATGGCCAAAAATTATTTTCAATAAATTAGTTGATAACAGAATTTAACTGAAATGTTTTCAACTTTTTAGTTAACCCGACCCGACTCGGATCCGCGCGAGTGACCCGTTTTAATTTTCGTTATATTCAAAATTTCCCGCCATGACTGTTCTGAAAGGTTGCAACTTTCAGGAACAGTCAATACCATTTGAAAGTTTGCAACCTTTCATTAATGGTCGTGTTAATTCTGAAAGGGTTGCAACCTTTCAGAATATATTCTTCTTGCCTATAAATACCATTCAGTCTTCAGAATATTTCCTACGAATTTTCTGATCTTCCTTCTTCTTAAATTTCTTCGTGTACTTTCCTGCTGTGGATTGATTCGCTGACAGTAGAGTTTTTGGTATCTATACTCTACTGATTAAAATCATTTTACCCTGGGAGGTTATATTCCAAATCAAACCTCGGATACTAGAGGGGAATAATTTCCTTAAGGGGATACTGTGAATTCAGTGGACTTGATTTTCTTCCAATATTTTCAATAAGAGTATTCCAGATTCTGGTACGTTTTTACAGATTAAATTATTTTTACAAATAAATTTCTGTTCATCTTATTTACTGGTTATAAAAATTCTCAGTTACTTCGTGTTTCTGAATGATTTATTAGAACCAGTAATTTCTGATTTTATAACACAGATTGGAAACAATCTTAAGGAAATTATTAATCTGTGTTTTTGGTGGAGACAAAAATCTTTGTGATTTTATACTCCTTTAAGTCTGCAATTATATTTTTATTGCTTACTTATATTGTATCAATTTGTTTATCAGAAATGGAAAACACTGGTGTTACAGTGGCTGTTGCTGCACCAACCCGACCTCTTGTATCACAAGCAGAGAAACCGGGTAAATTCACAGGTGTGAATTTTAAAGGATGGCAGCAACGAGTATTTTTCTGGCTTACCACTCTTGGTCTGCAGAAATTTACAAGTGAAGATACTCCAATTCCTGCTGATGATATGCCAGACAGGGAAAAATTTATGATTGTTGAAGCATGGAAACAGTCAGACTTCCTATGTAAAGGTTACATTTTGAGTGCTTTAGAGGATGACTTATATAATGTCTATAGTGCAATAACAACTTCAAAAGAGTTGTGGAATGCACTTGAGAAGAAATATAAGACAGAAGATGCATGCTTGAAAAAGTTTGTGGTCGCAAAGTTTTTAGACTATAAAATGACAGATAGTAAAACCGTTGGATCACAAGTGCAGGAACTTCAACTTATTCTCCATGATCTGATTGCTGAAGATATGGTAGTAAATGAAGCTTTTCAAGTGGCTGCAATGATCGAGAAGTTGCCTCCTTCGTGGAATGATTTCAAGAATTATCTAAAGCACAAGCGTAAAGAAATGAAGCTTGAAGATCTTGTGATTCGGCTCAAGATTGAGGAAGATAACAGAAATGCCGAAAAGAAGTCACGTAAGAGTTCAACAATCATTGGAGTTAATATTGTTGAAGAAGCTCCTACCAAAGACAAAAAGAGAAAGAAGTCCAACGGGCAGAAGTCAGAACAGGCCAAGAAGAAATTCAAAGGCAACTGTTATAATTGTGGCAAGGCTGGTCATAGATCTTCTGATTGTCATGCTCCAAGAAAGGACAAAAATAAAGGCAAAGGCAAAAATCAAGCAAACATCGTGGAAAAAATGGAAGATGCAGATGACTTGTGTGCAATGATATCGGAGTGTAACTTAGTTGGAAATCCCAAGGAGTGGTTTCTCGACTCAGGTGCCACTAGACATATTTGCTCTGCAAAAGAAGCCTTTGCAACATACACTCCTGCTGAGTACGATGAAGATTTATTCATGGGAAACACAGCAACAGCAAGGATTGCAGGAACTGACAAAGTAATGTTGAAAATAACATCCGGCAAAGTGTTGACTTTAAACAATGTTCTGCATGTCCCTACTATTAGGAAGAATTTAATTTCTGCTGCACTACTCGTTAAGAACGGGTTTAAGTGTGTCCTAGTTAGTGATAAAGCTGTAATAAGTAAGAATGAAATGTTCATAGGAAAGGCCTATCTCAATGAGGGTCTTTTCAAACTAAATGTAATGGTTATTGACAGTATCAATAAAAATTCTGCTTCTGTTTACTTATTGGAGTTAAGTGATTTATGGCATGCCCGTTTGGGACATGTAAATTACAAAGCCTTGCGAAAATTGGTTAATTTAGAAGTATTGCCTGATTTTAAATGCGATAAGTCGAAATGTGAAATTTGTGTGGAAAGTAAGTTTGTTAAACATCCTTACAAGTCTGTTGAAAAAAATTCTAAAACTTTAGACTTAATTCACACAGATATATGCGATATGAAGTCAACACCATCTCTTGGTGGAAAAAAGTATTTTATAACTTTTATTGATGACTGCTCTCGATTTTGTTATGTATACTTGCTTAATAGTAAGGATGAAGCAATTGATGCATTTAAGCAATACAAAAATGAAGTGGAAAACCAATTGAATCTAAAGATAAAAATGATTCGGAGTGATAGGGGTGGAGAATATGAATCTCCTTTTGCAGAGATATGTTTGGAATATGGTATTATTCATCAAACTACTGCACCTTATACACCACAGTCAAATGGTTTGGCAGAACGGAAGAACAGAACATTAAAGGAAATGATGAATGCCTTAATGATCAATTCTGGTTCACCGCGAAATCTTTGGGGGGAAGCCATCCTTACAGCTAATAAAATACTCAATAGAGTACCCCATCGAAAAACACAATCAATTCCATATGAGTTGTGGAAAGGAAGAAAGCCCAACTTGAAATATTTTAAAGTGTGGGGGTGTTTAGCCAAGTTAGAGGTTCCTTTACCTAAGAGGGTTAAAATTGGACCCAAAACAATAGATTGTGTCTTTATTGGATATGCTGTGAATAGTAAAGCCTGTCGATTTTTGGTTCACAAATCTGATAATCCTGAGATTCATGTTAATACGATAATTGAATTAGATAATGCAGACTTTTTTGAAAACATTTATCCGTATAAAACTGAAAGTGAGTCAACAAGTGAAAGATCTAAACGACCACGAGAAGAATCAATGGAAAATATTCTAACTAGTGAGGAACCTAGGCGAAGTACTCGACAATGAAAATCTGTTTCTTTCGGACCAGATTTTGTAGCACTATTGCTTGAAAATGAGCCTCAAACATTTAAAGCAGCTATGTCTTCGTCAGAGTCAACTTATTGGAAAGAAGCAGTCAATAGTGAGATTGAATCAATTTTAAGCAATCACACTTGGGAATTGACTGATCTTCCTCCAGGAAATAAACCTTTAGGATCAAAATGGATCTTTAAAAGGAAAATGAAACCTGATGGGACTATTGACAAATATAAGGCTAGACTGGTAGTCAAAGGGTACAGACAAAAGGAAGGTCTGGACTACTTTGACACATATTCTCCAGTAACAAGGATAACATCAATTAGAATGTTAATAGAACTTGCAGCAGTGCATCATCTTAAAATCCACCAAATGGATTTAAAGACAGCCTTCTTAAATGGAGAGTTAGAGGAAGAAATTTACATGGAACAACCTGAAGGGTTTATAGTTCCTGGTAAAGAAAAGAATGTGTGCAGACTTGTGAAGTCACTTTATGGACTCAAGCAAGCACCCAAACAATGGCATGCTAAATTTGATCAAGTAATGTTGGCAAATGGATTCAAGATTAACGAATGTGATAAATGTGTTTACATAAAAAATGTTATGAATCATGAAGTCATTGTTTGTTTGTATGTTGATGACATGTTAATAATGAGTAAAGAAATTGATGATATAAATGCTACTAAGCGCATGTTGTCCAACAAGTTCGATATGAAAGACTTAGGAGTTGCTGATTTGATCTTAGGGGTCAGGATTATCAAAACTCCCCAGGGACTAGCATTATTTCAATCTCATTATATTGAAAAAGTATTGGATAAGTTCAATTACTTGAATTTCAATGTAGTCAAAACTCCAATTGATTTAAGTTGTACATTTAAAAAGAATGAAGGTCAAAGTGACTCTCAATTGGAATATGCCAGAGTGTTGGGAAGTTTGATGTATATTATGAATTGCACACGACCAGATATAGCATGTGCTATTAGTAAACTGAGTCGGTACACTAGTAATCCGAATCAAACTCACTGGATGGCTATGAAACGTGTGTTGGGTTATCTAAAATGGACACAACATTATGCTTTGCATTATAATAAATATCCTGCTGTGATTGAAGGATATAGTGATGCAAATTGGATCACCGGGTCAAATGATGTAAAATCCACGAGTGGTTATGTATTCATACTTGGTGGAGGAGCTGTCTCTTGGAAATCTTCCAAACAGACATGTATTGCTCGCTCCACAATGGAATCTGAATTCATTGCTTTGGATAAGGCTGGTGAAGAAGCAGAATGGCTCCGGAATTTCCTAGAGGATATTCCATTCTGGCCCAAACCTGTCGGACCAATTTGCATACATTGCGATAGTCAAGCAGCAATAGGTAGGGCAGGGAGCGTTATGTACAACGGGAAGTCTCGTCATATACGACGTAGACATAACACCATAAGACAACTGCTCTCTAGTGGAATTATCACAATTGACTATGTAAAGTCAAGCGATAATGTGTCAGATCCACTAACGAAAGGCCTAGTGAGAGAGGTAGTTGAAAGATCATCTAAGGGAATGGGTTTACGGCTTAGGACAAGTCAGCATGACGGTAACTCTATCTAGCAGACTGGAGATCCCAAGAGCTAGATTCAAGGAGAAAAACAAAGTTGTGGCTGACGGTTCGACATTGTCAAATAACTCAATCCATTCTCATGATGAAGACAATGTTCAGGAAAAGGTTAAGACTTTAAGGCTTGTTAATGAGGTAATAAAGCTTAAAGTTTTTAATGATTTGCTAAGTTTGGTAGATTTGACCAAATAGTGTATCTACGAGATGACACGGTTAGAAATCACCTATGTGAGTGTGAAGTGGAAGCCGCTTCAAAGAGAATTTATGTCAAAAGCCTATTCTCTATACACTCATGAAACCAGGAGGTGTTCATGGCTGAAACGAACACAACCGTAAGAATCATAAACAGTAAAGGGTTAATTGTGTGACATATGGTTGTCTAGGTATACACCAAAGTTCGACGGTTCAAAGATATCACATCTACCGATTGACCAAGTATATCCGACATATGTTCACTACGGAAAGTCCAAGGGGAAACCTACTTATCCAGATGCAATTAATCCTTTCTTGTAAAGTACACAATTGTCCGTGCATTCCTATGTTATAACTATTCCCCATCAATGTGGGGGATTGTTGGGTATGTAGCAAGAATTGATGGGAAATAGAGGGAAGGAGAGGAATTTGAAAGGTTTAGAACTTGAAAGGTTGGGAACTTGAAAAGTCCTCTAATGCTTTATTGAAAAAGGCAATAGTCTCTCATCGGTAATGGAAAGGAAAATAGGAGAGTTTAAATAAATAAACACTCCTATTAATTGTTAAAAGGGTTGGAAAGAGGGACCCCCCTCACGCCGTCGTCGTCGTCGTCGCTCGCTTCGGCTTTGGCTTCGGCTTTGGCTTTGGCTTTGGCTTTGACTTTGGCAAATGATCGATCGAGAGATAATTTTTTGGACAAAATTTATTTTAATTATTTATTAATTAATTTAAATGGCCAAAAATTATTTTCAATAAATTAGTTGATAACAGAATTTAACTGAAATGTTTTCAACTTTTTAGTTAACCCGACCCGACTCGGATCCGCGCGAGTGACCCATTTTAATTTCCGTTATATTCAAAATTTCCCGCCATGACTGTTCTGAAAGGTTGCAACTTTCAGGAACAGTCAATACCATTTGAAAGTTTGCAACCTTTCATTAATGGTCGTGTTAATTCTGAAAGGGTTGCAACCTTTCAGAATATATTCTTCTTGCCTATAAATATCATTCAGTCTTCAGAATATTTCCTACGAATTTTCTGATCTTCCTTCTTCTTAAATTTCTTCGTGTACTTTCCTGCTGTGGATTGATTCGCTGATAGTAGAGTTTTTGGTATCTATACTCTACTGATTAAAATCATTTTACCTTGGGAGGTTATATTCCAAATCAAACCTCGGATACTAGAGGGGAATAATTTCCTTAAGGGGATACTGTGAATTCAGTGGACTTGATTTTCTTCCAATATTTTCAATAAGAGTATTCCAGATTCTGGTACGTTTTTACAGATTAAATTATTTTTACAAATAAATTTCTGTTCATCTTATTTACTGGTTATAAAAATTCTCAGTTACTTCGTGTTTCTGAATGATTTATTAGAACCAGTAATTTCTGATTTTATAACACAGATTGGAAACAATCACATTAATGTCTTAAGCATTGAACACATTTACTTTAGAAAAATCTGCCAAGTATAGGATAACTCAATATATTATAAACTGCCATTAGAAGTCTTTTCAATGTGAGGACTCTCTACGCTAAGTATAACTGAAAAAGTAGAATGTATATGTTTATTTGTTCAATTTTGTACAAGTTTAAATATCTATTTGTCCACAACTAAAGTTGAAGGTCATATTTATGTATTATGCTTATCTAAATTGCTTTCTTGAAAGCTACATATAATGAGTTCTTCCATATCTTGGTCATTTGATTTATTAGAATACCTTACATGTAGATGATTAGTAATTGTGATTTTAGGAACATCCAACATAGTGATATTTATATAGAGAAACTAACACAATGGTTAATGGTTATAAATGTCAACTTGAATTTCTGAATTTTCAATCCTCCATGACTTACATTGGACTCCATAATTACATAGGTGAGCATGATTTAGCGAAGGATAATTGCATATGAGCCTGAATTGCTATTTATGAAGAATTAAGAGTTATATAATGGCCTTTTCATTGTAATTGAAAAGGTAAAATAGATGTGCTACATGTGCAAGATGATAGCAATTAACGAAATTATTCATAGTAGTGTATCGTATCATCTACTTTGAGTCTTAAGTGTTATATTTGGCGTCTTTTTTTGAGCTTTTGCTTTGTCTTTCGTAATTTCTCGATCATGTAATTATGTCTATTAGTATTTGTAATTATAAGTGATGTCGAATTATATAAAATATCTTTATTTTATATATGTTGCTACGATTCAATCAATAACATTTATAACGTAATTAGTCTATTTTAGTTTATGTTAGCCTTATTTAGAAATGAAAGTTAGGTGTAGGAACATAGCTATCAAAATTTGTACTATTTATTGCATTGCAAGTATTTGGGTGCTATCTGATGATTCACTCTATTCAAGACACATGTACAAGTACAACACATGTCTTCCTTTGATTATGCAGAATTCACTTTGACTTAATTTCATCGTCGTGGCTACGAAGCGTTCTTTTAAAGTTCACTGATGTCTCTTGTGTTTACAACCTTCTTTTTTCTCAAACGTGAGTTTTCAATTATTCTTTCTCTGTTAACAAACATTAGCTTTGCTAGGTCTATTAGTTCATCTACATTCACAAATTTTTATCTGCGGATGCATGTTTTGAATTTATACTCTCTCTTTTTTTGTCTTAAGTCATCGACCGTCCCTCAAAGTTGTGCGCATAATTCACTTAGACACCTCAACTAAGACTTGTACCTATTGAACACCTAAATTGTTCAAAACATGTACCTATTAGACACAAAATGATGATATGACAAAAAATGTGTATTGCACTTTCCTGAAGCGCATGAAAAAACTTAAAATAGTGTTTTTTTAATTTTATTTTTACATTTTTTTCTTCTTTTCTTGGCAATTGACAATATAATTAACTTAGAAAATATTTTTCTTCTTTTATTGGCACTTTTTTCAAAAAAGAAAAGCACCCCACACCCTACCTATCATATTCTTCATAGTTTAGTTAACAAAACTTTCTTCATTTTAGCTCCAAAATTATTATTTTTTCTTTTTTTATATACAAAATTTTATATCTTCCAAATATGAAGATAAATGAAAATCAACTATGAAAATTCAGATTTGAAAGAGAGTCTCGTGTGATTTATTTCAAATTTCATAAAAATAAGGAACAAACATGAAGAAGATGAAAGAAGATAATAATTTGTACGTGTAAAAAAAATTGGCCGATATTTATTTATCACAATTTTTGAATAAAGATTTTTACTCAAATTCATGTGTTCATTAAATTTATCAAAAATGATATCAAAAAAATTTGAAAAAAAAATAATTTTGGAGCTATCAATTTCATTTTGTCATCGATGTAGAGTTGAATAACCGCCAACAATTTTTTTTTCTTCTTCACTTATCTATATATATATATATATATATATATTAATTTTAAAGTTATTTGAAAAGAAAAAGATTTTGTAATTTGATTAAAAAAATGTGTTTTGGGGAAAAAGATGAAGATGAAAGGGGGTTGGGGTGGGGTAAGGTGGGTAGAATAGGTTGACATTTTCATTTTTTTTTCTTTTTTAAAAAATTAGATATTAAATTTGTGTGTTTTTATAATTTTCAAGGCCCAATGGCAAATGTTATTTTTTAATTAGTCATTTTGCCACGTCACCGCATGTGTACCACAAACTCTTCACATTTTTTGCTGATTATCAGAAAATGTCTAATAGGAATGATTTTTGTATAGGTAAAGTGTTCAATTTGTACTAGTCTTAATTGAGGTGTCTAAGTGAATTATGTGAACAACTTCAAGGGGCTGATGTTGACTTAAGCCTTTTTTTTCTGTAAATTTGAACATTATATTGCTACAAACTATTTTTATTCTATTATATTCTTTACTCAACTTAAAATGAATTGTTCACTGTCTGAGTGTATTTGAAGCTCTAAGTTTATAGGTATGTGAAAATTAAGTAAAACTGGAAGATAAATGACTTGCCAGTATTTAACGACTTGATTATAATTCATTTAGCTCGAATAGTATGAATTACACTCTTTTCAATATTATAGATATTTGATGCATAAAGTGTTTTTTGTTGTGCCAGAAAAAATTATATCACATTCAATTTATTTATTTTTTTTGCCTTTTGATTGATGTTATTTTACAATATACTCATCTGTCATTCTAAAAGGTTGAATTGCTAATTATGAAGAATTAAGAGTTATATGATGGTCTTTTCATTGTAATTGAAAAGGTAAAATGGATGTGCTAGATGTGCAGTATGATAGCAATTAAAGAAATTATTCATAGTAGTGTATAGTATCATCTATTTTGAGTCTTAAGTGTTAGATTTGGAGTCTTTTTTGAGCTTCTGTTTTATCTTTCGTGGTTTCTCGATCATGTAATTATATATTTTAGTGTTTGTAATTATTATAAGTGATGTCGAAGGACATAAAATAGGGAAAATGCACAAGTATCCCCTTAACCTATGCCCGAAATCTCAGAGACACACTTACACTATACTAAGGTCCTATTACCCCCCACCCCCACACCCACCCCGAACTTATTTTATATGTAATTTTTTACCCCTTTTTGGCCTATGTGGCACTAACTTGGAAAAAAAGTAAATCAGCCTTGGACCCACAAAATAGTGTCACGTAGGTCGAAAGGGGTAGAAAATTATTAATAGAATAAGTTCAGGGGGGTAATAGGACCTTAGTATAGTATAGGTATGTCTCTGAGATTTCGGGCATATGTTCAGGGGGTACTTGTGCATTTATCTCTATAAAAGATCTTTATTTTATATATGGTGCTACGATTCAATCAATAACATTTATAATGTAATTAGTCTATCTTATTTATTTTAGCCTTATTTAGAAATGAAAGTTGGGTGTAGGTACATAGCTATTAAAATTTGTACTATTTGTTGCATTGCAAATATTTTGGTGTCATATGACGATTTACTCTATTCAAGACACATGTACAAGTATAACAGATGTCTTCCTTTGATTACTCAGAATTCACTTTGCCTTAATTTCATCGTCATGGATGTGGAGCGTTCTTTTAAAGTTCACTGACTTCTCTTGTGTTTACAACCTTGTTTTTTCTCAAACGTGAGTTTTCAAATATTTTTTCTCTGTTAACAAACATTAGCTTTGCTAGGTCTATTAGTTCTTCTATATTCACAAAGTTTTTATCTGTGGATGCATGTTTTGAATTTGTACTCTTTATTTTTTTCCCCTAAATTTGAACATTATATTGCTACAAACTATTTTTATTCTATTCTATTCTTCACTTAATTTAAAATAAATTGTTCACTGTCTGAACGTATTTGAAATTCTAAGTTTGCAGCTATGGAAAAAGTAAGTAAAATTGGAAGATAAATGACTTGCTAACATTTAACGACTTGATTATAATTCATTTAGCTCGAACTGTATGAATTACACTCTTTTCAATATTATTGTTTGAGATATTAAATGCACAAAGTGTTTTGTTGTTGTGCCAGAAAAATTATATCACGTTCAATTTCTTTTTTGCCTTTTGATTGATGTTATTTTACAATATACTCATTTGTCATTCATGTATATTATTTACTTTTATTGGATAATATTGATAAAAAAAATCTATGAGACGTGTATTTTTGTTAGAAAAATATTGCCCCACTTTTCACACACCTTATTTTGAAAAATATGAAATTTATAGGTATCTATTTTTTTTTTTTGAAGGGGGATTATTTCAATGGACATTGATGCTCTTTTCAATGGGTGCAGGGTGTTAGGTATCATGGTCTAATTTATTAATTTTCTTGAAGACACATATTGCAAAAATTGAGCCAAATAACAAGTTGTTTTGAATAATTGCAAGGAAAGTATGATGTTAAAAAAGCGACACTTGTTCTGTTGGTATGAGGATGCCCTGGAAATTCTTGATGTTCAGTACTACTACTCGGTCGAAGGTTGTATTTATTATGTGGTTATAGATACAAGCTAAGTTGCTCACAAAAGGCAGGACGCTGAAACGGGGAGCCAGGTGGAGCCACAATGTCTGTTATGTCAAAATGAAGATGAAACGCGAGATCACTTATTTGTGAAGTGTCCTTATACAAAAGCTTATGGGATGACCTTGCTACTTAGGATGCAGATGTCCTATGACATAGGTGGTGACTTGCAGCAACACCTTGCCTGGATTATGAAAAATGCAAAGCGGAGAACTATAAGGGTTTAGAGTTTCAGAATGATTTATGTTGAAGTTGTCTATGCGCTATGAATTAAGAGGAATCAAAGAGTGTTTGAGCATAGGACAAAAGGAGTAGATAGAATTATTAGAACTATTGCTTTTATTTGTAATGTTAGAGCCTCCGCAAAGGTTAGGCCTTTAGTTCAGGCTTGGATATTATAAGAGTTAAAATGAAGTTTTGTGTAGAGGAGAGTGAGGGTAATGGTTTTTCAATATTTAAGATCTAATTAACTATGGATGTTGACTGTGTTGTATAGCTTTACAGGTGATTAATGGAAACAAGTTAGTTACCCCAAAAAAAGTGATTTTTATTCAGTTTTTGAGAGTTTTTGATAACCTCAATTTGTTAACTTACAGGAAAAGCAATGTGTCGTCTTATTTTCAGTTGTTTTGATAAAAGAAGGAGTTATACCTGAAATGCACTTGACTCTCTAATTCTTACAAAGTCTAATAAAAAAAATTTGTATTGTAATTCATCTCTTGATTCATGTTATTAGTAAGATCACTGCAGTTAGTAAAATAGTAGTTTTCATACCATCTTGCTTTTATGATTTTGTTTTACAAGCCTTAAATTTCCCTCTCTATCTGAATATTCTGTCATGTTGATCCGACTCCCGAGTCTAAAAGAGTCCTGCGAGCCTCACATGTTAAAATTTTCTTTTTAAAAAAAAGGAATCCCGAGTCTGAAATAGTACTAATTCTACAACACTAAAAAATCTGCATACATCTCAATTATTTTTCAATTTTCTTAAAAATGATGTATAAGGTTCAATTAAAGAGCGCGAATGCACTCTTCATTCTAAATTTTCAGGTCTGAAGTTTCTCACTCCGTCTTTCCCTCTTTCAAGTAAGCAATGGAGAGAGGTAGAAGGCGTAGAAGTGTCGAGAGAAATGGTCATTTGATATGATTTGAATTTTTTGGTTGGTATAAAATCAACAATGATATCAATACTTCTATTTACTCAACTTGATTCTTATCAAGTAAAATGAGTGATGATATGCATAATTCAGAACATAAAAACATGTCAAATCAACATTCACTGAAATTATGCACAGAATTAAATAAGCGAAGGAATAAGCAACTGACAGTGAAAGTTGATTTGCTATGTTATGTTTGTATGGTTCTTATACAGTGTCTTTAAATTGTAAAAGAAAGATTGATGTATCAGCTTTCTAGAGAAAGAAGTCGAGATTGATCTAGCTAAGAAGTTCGAGGAATTTGGAAGACCTATGGAGTAAAAGTTGTTGAGAAGCAAAAGAAGACCTTATTATTTGGCTTGTACCACACTTGTACATAATTTTTTTTAAAAGATTTGTATGTCATTTTCGAACATTTCACATATATGATTTCCACTATACCAATAATATAAGCTTATGCAATTTTAACCGTATGTTCTTCATATGCTATTTTACTCTTTTTTTAATTACTTTGGTGGCTATCGTTTGACTTCTCACCAAATGACTATATAGCCATTCACTACATGAAATATTAAGTGTTGGGTCCGTGCTGACACGAACGGTGTCTATCTAGTAGTATTAATATAGTAGTGTATGTGTGTGTTGTGTTGTTGAAATTTGGATGTACGTGTGTATGGAAGTGGGGTGAGGGTGTGTAGTCTAATTGTGTGGAGTGTGGGCGGTAAGTGGACTGAAGTGGGGTGAGGGTGAGTTAGGGTTGTGGGATAGTTTAGGCTATTCTTTATTTTCTAAAATATATATATTAATTAGTTTGAACTAAAAAATTTAATAGCCAATCAAAATTAAGAAATATTGGCTTATTTAGTAAAGTCATATCTAAACTAAAAGAATACATATTTTTTTAAGTTTTCATTTCTTTTTTAAACACGTGAAAATAAAACTTACTTTAAAAAGTGATTCTATTTTTGTTTTTTAAAATAAATTTAACAAAATATGATTAAAAAAAAAACTAATCTAGAGTTATAAAATATTTAAGCTCTAAAAATTGTGTAAAGCGATAAATTTTGATCGGACTTTTATTTGAAAGAAAAATATGCGATTGAGCCCTTGTTTTGAACAGCCTACATATTCCGAGCTATGAGGGAATCAAGTTACATGTGATTCAAGGAAATAAGGTGATGAGTTGGAAGTTAAGTGAGACTCTTGGTTGCGACTCCTATCCTTACACAAAAAAAATGAAAGCTAATAGTCAAAAGAAAAATAAAAGTACAAGCTCATATCTATGCAACTTCTCTTTAGTCTTCACTTTCAGATATCACATTGATTTTTGATTTGAGTATCTTGATCTTGAATTGAATTTGATACTTAACTTTTCATTTAAAGTGAGTTTTTGGCATTCTTCAAAATGACAATTTGAATATGTTCTTTTATGATTGTATATTTTCTTGATCAAAAGTTGAATAAAAAAAAAGGTGAGGAAATTAGGCTGCTACATGCATTGAATAAGCTGATTCTAGCTATCATGGGATTCATCATTTTGAAAAAGAGTTGAAACTTTGTTCTTGAATTTCAAATTCATGGTTCACTTGAAAAGGCCTCAAAACCATCAAAACAAAAGAAATCACTAAAAATTTTGCCCAGATATCACTGAAACTTTTTTTGTGAGTTATTAGCAAATGTGAATTTAAAAATAATCTCAAATTAGAAAGTGTTTATCCTAGGAGAAAATGAAAATGCAAGTCTCAGACTAGAAAATGTTTATCCTAAGAGGAAAAAAATAACGTCTCAAACTAGAAAATGTTTATTCTAGGAAAAAATGAAAATAAAGGTCTCAGATTAGGAAGTGTTTATCTTAGAAGAAAAAAAAAAAAAACAGTCTTAGAGTAGGAAATGTTTACCCTAGGAGAAAATAACTAGTTCTCATTATGTAGGAGGGTCCTGCTAAACTAAATCTCATTATGTATGAGAGTCTTAATTACGTATTAATTCAATTTTAATTTGACTATATTCAACAAATTATAGGTCAATAAATATAAACCTAATATAAGAAGAATTTGAATTTAAAATGATATATGTGGCCACGTGGAAGAAAAATCAATAGAAAAAAGTTAAACTAAATAAACGCGAAAGAAGAGCAAACAATTAAAATTTAAATGAAAATTAACCACGTGTTATTTTAGAATTAGATATTTATATTTAATTGTTTATGGACCTTTTTTCGCTTTCCCTTCATTTTTTCCCCACTTTGTTCTTTAGACTTTCTTTCTCTCCCACAAACACATTAATCTACATTTATAATTTTGAGCACCTCTTTTTATTTTATTTTCTATTATAGATTTTGTTTGTTAGTTTAGCTTTTTATTCAACAGTAGTATTTAAATTTTTAATTTATTGAATGATAATAACTTCCGATGAAAACATTATTTTATGAACTTTCAAAAATTTTATTAAATTTAAAGAATTATTATAAAAATGAAAAAATTTGAGAAAGAAAAATTTATAATAACGATGATAATGATAATGATATTTGATGACGACTTGCAAAGAAAAAAAAAGGGGTGGGGAGTAGGGGGATAAGATTGTGAATCTACTAGTGATAGACGATAATAAAAAGAAATAAATCAATGATAACGATGGTGTCAATATGACTTTTTGGTGAAATAAGTAAAGAATGGATATAGTAATTTTATAAAAAATGGACAAATGTGAATTATATTATACATTTTAAAAGAATATTAAATTTACTTTTAACACGTATAAAAGTATAATAATTTAATTGTCAAATTAATTTGAGTCTAAAACAACTTTTTAAATAACTTCAAAATATGAACATACGAAATTTTAGTATTACTTTATTGGGATAATACCCAAGTACTTCCTGAACCTATGTCCGAAATTTAAGAGACACACTTATAATAAAATAAGGTCTTATTATTATAAGTAATTTTCTATCTCTTTTCGGTCTATGTGACACTAGCTTGAAAAAAAGTCAACTAGCTTTGGACCCACAAGATAGTGTCACATAGGCCGAAAATGGGTAGAAAATTATTAATAAAATAAGTTCTGGGGGTAATATGACCTTAGCATAGTATATGTGTGTCTTTAAGATTTCGGACATAGGTTGAGGGGATACTTGTGCATTATCCCTATTTTAAATGAATAAAGTTATTTATATTTTTTAGTATCTATGAGCTTCTTTTATTGTCTAAAAAAATATCTATAACAATATTTTTAATTGAAATAAATATTTTTAACATGTTTATAACTCATTTAGTCATTTAAAACAAATATTTTTTCTTTATTCATAAAACCAAATAAAGTAAAATTAAAAAGTAAAAATAAACTTAAATGTTGAGTATACAATATATAATCCTGACATCATTTCTATATCTTTTATTTTATATTTTATAAAATATTTCATTCCTGTTAAAATTAATGTCAAAATTAAATATACACTTTTTAATCCAATAAAACAATAAATAAATTATTAAAATAATCTAATTTGTGTTTGATTAAATAAAACAAAAATAATATATTTATTTATTTCTTAACCTAACTATCCTACTTTATTATTATTATCTAAATCAAGACAAGAATAATGTCATGACTCATTCATGTTTAAGATTTCACAACTCACCAATAGAAACAAAATAAATAAATAATTATCAACTAAAGCTAACTTCATTAATTAAACAAAGATATAACAATTAACAAATTATTCATTTCAATCAAGTTATTAATAAAACAAAATATAAGAAAACTTATCATAAATTACACGAAATTTCATAAATAAATTTAAAAAATAAGGTGAAATGAGTATCGCAGTATCTTGATTGAAGCAGATTAAAACACTTACAAAATTTTTGTAGATTGTATGTAGGTATATGTATTGTACTTGTACAAAGTAATGTCACGCAAGCCGAAAAGTGGTAGAAAATTATTTATAAAATAAACTCAGAGATAATAAGACATTCTTATAATATAAATGTTTCTCTATTAATTTCTAGCATAGGTTTAGGGGGTACTTTTGTATTATCATAAACAAAAATAATATAAAATGGAATGCTTCCTTCTTTTCCCTCTTTATGGCGTGTTTTTTTTTTTTTGGGAGCATCTGTGTGTATTTTTTGTTGTTGCAAGTGATGCTAATTTTTTTTTTCTTTTTCTGTACGTGTTGTAGTTATTATTAATAATAGAGTAGGGTATATGTGTGTTAGTGTGTTGAAATTTGTATGGAAGTGGGAGTGGGGTAAGGGTGTGTTGTCTGATTGTGTGGGGTGTGGGGTTGGTGAGTGGATTGAAGTGGTGTGAGGGGGAGTTGGGGTGGCTGGGTAATTTAGGTTATTTTTTATTTTCTAAATTTTATATATATAAAGTAAATTAGTTAGTTTGAACTAAAAAGTTAAATAATCAACCTAAAATTAAGAAACAATGGCTTATTAGTAAAATCTAAATTAAAAGAATACATATTTTTTTTGTAAGTTTTCATTTCTTGTTTAAGACACGTGAAAATAAAACTTATCTTAAAAAATGATTTTATTTTTGTTGTTTTCAAATCTTTTAAAATAAACTTAATAAGAAAAGATAAATGTCAAAATATTTAAGCTCTAAAAATGGTGTAAAATTTTATGTTATGTCAAAAATTACGTGTCTACAAAGGAAGTACTACATAGGAACATAGTGGGATAAAATTTATCCGCACCGAATTTTTACACCAAGCCAATACATTCATGCCATGTGTTTAAATATATAGCACGTAATAATGTATTTTGCATTGGCTTAATGTAAATATCCGGTACAAATAAATTTTTTCTAACATAATGATAAATACTTATTTGTGTGAGCACACATCAAAATAATAGCAATTTAGTTGTTGTTCTTCGAATCAGGTCAACACCTCCATGATCTTGTTTTAATTAATATATGTATATTTATCAAATTAGATAACTACAATAAATTCCTATATTTTGATGTATAAACATTCGGTGCGGATAAGTTTTTTTCAACATAATGATAAATACTTATTTGTGTGAACACACATCAAAACGATAGCAATTTATTGTAGTTATGTAATTTGATAAATATACGTATATTAATTAAAGCAAGATCGTGGAGATGTTGACCTGATTCGAAGGATAAAAAACCCTTCACTTTCTAGATACATTTCATTAGATATCTGAAAAGTGGATAAGGTAAAATCTGTATTTGGCTCATGAACGAACTAGAGTACGACATGTGGCTAATCCAAATCGAGATGTTGGTCATTCTTACTTTGACTCTAGACTATTGGGAAGTTGGATAATATATATGTAGTTTTAATGTTTGATAAAGTGAACTAGGTTCACCATTTGTAATCTTATATATAATACTCCATCATGTGAACCAGATTCCCCGGACGTGAATGCTCATAGTGTATACAAGTATGGAGGTGCAACATTTTGAAAATTTTTAAGTTAAGACTCAATTTATTCTTCATTTGTGAATAAGATTGTATCGAGTGATTCTAAAAAGAAATTGTTGTTACACTTGAATTTCAAAAAGAGCTAAACAGAAATTTGTTCAAGTCACCCATCCATTTTTAGTTTTTGGTCAACTTCAAAATCAATCATATTTTTCATCATGTAAAGAGTTAGGTAGCTCATAACCTACCAAACTGAAAGTCTTTGAGTCATATTTTCAACACTATCAAGTTTGTTTAATTTCGAGCTCGAAGTAAAAATTTATGCCCATTTCAATAGTCTCAATATTTAAGGCATTTCATTGTTTTTAGAAAAGGGTATTATGGTCTTTTCCTTTTCCCACTAGGCTTAGCACATTTTTCATCACCCAATTATGGGTCTAATCAAACGCTAAACCATTATTTGTCATTCCTAAACACTTAGTAAAATAAGAGAAGAGTTAAAGAGGAGAAAGAACTAGGTTTTAACTATTCATCAAGATTCCCTCTGTTTTCACCACGAACGTCATCCTTTCCAAGTATGTAAGGCTTGCCACAATGATGGACTTGTTCGTCCTCACGTCATACATATAAATTACATAGTTCTTTATTTTGGTTCAATTCTTCAATAATGGAGGTCGTGATTTCTTTTGTATTGTGAATCGTCGGTAAGAGTCATGTTTCAAGGAGGTTTGTATGAGTTTTTTTATGAATTGGTGTTGGGTTTGAGAAAAAAGAAGAGCTTAGGAGGAATAATTCAATTCTAAACGAGTCAAGAACCTAAATTGAGAAGAAAGAATCATCGGTTTTCTGGGTTGGGGTCTGGGGTGGCGCGCCACCCATGGCGCCAAGGCTGAACTTCTGAAGTTCAAACCCCGGGGCAACGCGTCAACAGTATGCCAAGGTCGTCCTCGGGTCTTTTTTTCTTTTTCTACTTCTTTCTAAACGTTTTCCTTTGAATCATGACTACATTATATTTTCTATTAGCTCCTAAATGCTCGATTAATCCATGAGAGATCCTTCATGTCCTAAATATATGTCTTAGTTTACATTCCAAATTAAAGTGAGTTTAAGAGAAAAGCTCAAGAGCTTTTATTGGGTCGATTTGAGTTCTTGAGTTCCTGATATTTTTTTAAACTCTATTCCAAATTTTCGAATTGATATACGTTATGCATTGATGTTCTTGAGTTGATTCATTTATGTCACATTTACGCATGGACCGTATGAATTGAGTATTCTTGAGATGAATAGTATCCTTGAGTTCTGAATTCTAAGCATTAAGTTATCTATATTGTTCTTGAGACCCTTGAATTGATTCCTTCATGTCTATATTTCATAACCCTATTTCGATTCATAAATCTTGAGAATATTTTAAAGTTAATATTTGTGTTTTAAAGTGAGTTTCTGAGAAAATCATAATGAGACTTTTTTTAGTAATGTTTAAGGGAATTGAGCATTCCCAAATATTTCATTTTTATATATAAAAAAAGTGTATTATTTTAGAACATAAAAACTTTGATTTCTAAATGAATTTATGAGTTCAGAGATATTTCAGGGCAATTACCTCTTTTAAGAGGATAATTTGAGTAATCATCTCAAACTAGAGAAAAAACATGTTTTATACATTTGAGTACGAGTGTGTGTGTGTGTGTGTGTGTGTGTATATATATATATATATATATATATATATATATATATATATATATATATATATATATATATATATATATATATATATATATATATATATATATATATATATATATATATTCGGAATAGTATTGAACCCCGATATGGGGATGAGTTTCAAACAACTCACAATTCTCATAGACCATGTAGCCAAGATAGGTAAATTGTCATGCTTTTTAGAGAATCCTTATTAGTGCCTTCGATCATTGTTTAGTGGATCCACTTAGTTGAGCTGTTCTATATCTCACCATGGTATAGAACCGTTTTGACAGCGTGGGCGAGACAAGGTATTATCACATAGCTCATAATGATAGTTGTCAAAAAGAATATCTCCCAAATAAGAACAAATATACATTTTTGAGTTGATATTTGTCATTTATGAAGTTGTAAACATGTAAATCTTTTTTTACTTCTTTTTTAATGAGTTGAGTTGAGGTGAGCACTTTTTCATTTTTGTCACTTTAACTATCTACTTTTTTAGTTCTCCTTGCATACTCATATATCTAATGTATGGAAAATGGTCTAAAATATCCTTTAACTATGTAAATTGGAACAAAAATATCCTTCTTCTACTTTTCGAGCTTAAAATGCCTTTGGCGTCAACCTTTAAGCTCTATTTTGTCCTAATTTTTAACAGCCTAAATAATAATATCAATTAGCAAAATCATATATAATAGATTGTATGTGGATCAATTAGTGACACATTTTTATGTGGATCAATTAGTGACACATTTTTGCTTCAACTAAAAAAGGAAAATTTGATACTCTGTAAAATAATAAAAAATATATAATAGATAATTAATTTAATAGTTTAGGAAACATATTGAAAAATTACTATAATTAAGAATAAAAATAAATTATTTTTTATTTTCTAATTAGATGTAAAAAATAAATATTTATTTTTAAATATTAAGAATTAATAAAAGTGGACAAAAAAAATAATACATAGAAACATAATTATAAATATTTTTTCGTGTAAACATACCTCAAAATAATGCGATTTATCGAAATTATGTAATTTTATAACTATACGTATATTAATAATATAATTCCCTTTGATCGCAATAAGTTCATCAAATAGAAAGTGCAGAATTATACCAAGGCAAAATCAGGAAGACATTGACTGATTTGATTCAAAGAACAAATCTCTTTCACTTTTTCGATACATTTCATGAATATTTGAATAGTGAGGGATATAATTTATATCATTATACTCAAACTTTACTTTGTTAGTTTAGCTTTATAAAAAAAAAACAATTTTTTTGACGATCTACTATAATTTTTAACTCCTCTTTAATTTACTGATTCTAGTGTTAATCAAAATTATCTTTTTTATTCTTTCAACCGATAAGGTTAGTCAATGTTAGATGAGATACCAATTAGGAATTAATCAAATTAAAGTCTGGGAGGTAAAAGTTACCTTTCTCGTTTTACTAGTTGAAGATTTACAGTGTTATTATAATAAAAACAGTTATTAGTTTTACACATTAATAAAGAGTGTTAAAATATTTATTGATATTAATTAATTATTATTAAGGGACACTTTTACTTCATTTGTTCAACAATAATTATCTATTATTAACTTGGTACAAACAATAAATAATTGAGTAATATTACTATATTATTCTTTAATTCTATTAAATTTTATACTTTAAAAAATATGTTAAATAATAAATAATATTTTATAACAAAAATATATTATATAAAATTTGAATAGTATCTTAATTTTATAATTAAATAAATATTATTGATTAACTATTTTTAATACGAGGTGTGCCATTATTACTAAACGTGGGTATATCATTTCTTTATCATTGATTGAGAGTGAAATATTACCTAATGCTAGTGGGGCCAGGCCAAGTTACGTCTGAAAACGGAAGTAGGCTTTGAATTCTCCAAATTATTGTTGTTGCTCATGCATAGCTATCACAAAATATTTCATGGTCATGGGATCATTTATTGATAAAGACGTTTGATCATCAAAATTAAATAAAATAGTATTGAATTTATTTTTTAAAAAAAAATTAAATGAAGTTGGTGTGGAATTGTACTTTTATTTCAATAAAGATTTTTTTTTTCAGAATTTGGTTAGAATGTATTTTACTTATGTTATTTTTACAAAAAAAATATTTTTACTTTTTTAATTTAAATATTTTTAATTAAAAAATAGTTTATTTTGAAATAAAAAAAATATTATAAGTTTTTAAATTTTAGCTAAATTTTCTGATCATTTAGCACTATCCTTTTAATAAATATAATTATTATTTTAATTTGACATGGAAATTAAGAAGCTTAATTTTACCAAAGCGCTCTTATTAAATCTTAGTCATTTAAACATTGAAAGTCGAATAGTATTTAATAACAATGGTAAAATAGATACAAAATAAAAATTATTCATTGATTCTATAAACTAGACAAGTATTATTGAATATCCTAAAATAATATAGTGGACAAATAAAGATGGGCGGAAGAGTATTTTAACCATACTTCTTTGTTAAAGAATATATTTAGAATTTGAATGTACTTTAATTTTTAAAACATGATTTATACCCTTTAATTTTATAAAATCAGTAATCACCTAACTTAACTAATTTATTTGAAACATACAATCAAATATTCGAAAAGAATTATATCTCAAAATAAATAATCACATTGTATTATAGATTAGATCTCATTTACGAGCTATTATATATTATTACAAATATTTTTTACAATGAATTCTGAAGTTAAGATGAAAATAATGTTATATATGGTTATAGTATTTATTTGATTGTTGTAATATCGTTTTTCCGAAGAACATAGAATATAATTCAAAAGAGTTTATTTTAATAAAATTAAAAATGTAATGTAAGTGTAATAAAGTATATTCAAAATGAAAACAAGTTTTGGTTGTTTCCTAAGAATTTGTATTTGAGATTTTCATAGTCATGCTAATCTTTAAATAAAGTGAAATAATAATTTAACTAAGTAAATAATTCTCGTAGTCAAAGGGATCTTAAATATTACTCCATCAAAATATTTACACTGTAAAAGTATGTGTTATTTTACATATAAATAATATTATAGACATATCAAAAAAAAAGAATTTAAAACCAATATATCCATATTTTAATGGAAAAACACATTCGCATTCGAGTATTTAAATTAGGGAGTTCTATTTTATTTTATTATTTTAGAAAAAAACAAGTATAGGTTGATTATGTGGATTTGTAATTTATTAATTAAATTAATGCAGAATTTGTTGGTCCAATTTTTTCTTTAAAAATAATAATTTTATTATGCGTTAGGTACTGAATTTTATATGGTATGGCCTTCGTGAGATTAAAAATAAGTTAAAACTAGTGAATTAAATCAAACAAAAAGATAAGTCAATGAATTCTTTTTTACTTTTTATTTAATCCATTATCTATATAATTTGTAGTGAAATTTTAGAAATTTTTCATTAGTTGACAATTTGTAGTGAAGTAGTCCAAGCATGAAAAATAATAGTATCTTAAAAGAAAGCTTGTGATGCTCTACATTTTTGTGACTTTTTCCTGGTCTAAGAATATTCCATGTTGATTTATTTGTATATGAATTCAGGTGTATATATGATATATAATTATACTTTAATAAAAATTACCTCCTCTTTTTTTAGTTGTTTAAAAATAATAATTTTTTTTTTGTAATATTTTAATTTCAATTTTTGATGTGTCATGTTTAACTTTAGAAGATTAAAGATTATTTTTGTACATTTGACAAAATATTAAAAGGCCAGAAGATTAAAGAGCAATTTTATACATTTGACAAAATTTTAATTTAGAACATATTATTTAAAAGTTTTTTTTTCTTAAACTCCACGTCAAATTAAACTAGGCCAGTATTGATTCGTAGCAACTTTTCCAAATCTATAGCAAATTTTTCATTTATATGTATTCAAATCTCGATTTGAAGGTGAGACTTTCTCAAAATTAGATAATTAACAAGTACAACTAAAATAGTTACTGTCAATGGGATACCTAAATGCAAATAAAATACATTTGAGCAATTGTATTTGATTTTCATTTTTTTAAAAAAGATTTAATTTTTCGATTCGATTGACTTGTTTGAATTTTCAGAATAAGCAATGCAACATTGGCATTTTAGACTCTGTTTCAAACCGGTCGATTTTAGAAGTTTTTATAGTGTAAAGTACTCAAATTAATTAAATTGTATTTTTTTTTTTAAAAAAAAAAAACTATTTCACCAATAGTTACAACTATAATTACATATTGTACATATTAAAATCATACCTAAAAAAACATAATAATGACCAAACCTTAGTTAGCTATTTCTCACAAAATAAAATAAAATTCTATTTGAAAAGATTCAATGTCAATATTAGTGTGTAGTTGCACATAAAATTAATTGAGAAGAGAGGAGTTCCATTTTTCATTTTCATTAAACTCAGACACTTTGACCTTTATGCATTTGTCCAGAAAAATTGTTCACCAATTTCTTTTGCAGCAAAGTTATGTACCAATTTCTTTTGTAACAAAGAGTATTGTGAAAATTAAACAAAGTTAATGTGTTTTCTCCGTTTATTTTTATTTGTCAAGTTACGCTTTTTGAAAGTCAATTTGATTGATTTATAAAGTTAAATTAGATTACATTAATTTGATATTTTAAATAAAAATTTTAATATTTAAAAATCATATGAAAAGTACTATACATTGCAATTTTTTTTATATATCAATATGATAAAAAATATATATTATAAATAGATCAAAATATTTATAGTTTGACCCTAAAAATGAAAAGTATTGACAATTAATAGTGACAGAGGGAATACCTTTTTATTTTTAGTGAAAAAAAGGATAGTTAAGGACCATCTATAAAATTTACCCCTCCCTCTCATTTTATTGAAAGTAGGTGTGTATTCATTTTGGTTTAATTTTGTGCTATTTGATTTAGATTTTTAATTATTTTTGATAACTGTTATTCTGTTTGAACTAAAATAAATTTGATTTGGCTTGAATTTGTGGGTTTGGTTATCCATGTATGTCATTAATTAATAACATAATCATAATTATATTTGTAATTGTATTGGTATTCGTATGATAAATATACATCCATCCTCTCTATCTAATATATTAGTATCCCATCATATAGAAGTTGAATACAGTTGTATTTGTTGTATTTCAAATACAATTGATACAAATGAAATACATAATACAATTTGTGGTATTTGGAATACGATTAATATAAATAAATGCATAATACAATTCTCTCTCCTCTCTCGAGATCTTGAGCGCATCTCTCCTCTCTCTTGATCTCGTTCACCTCTCTCCTCTTAATATGCATTCATTTTTATATAAATCAGCTTGTATTTATATAAGTTTTTTCTCCAAAATCCGAGATAGAATTCTCTCGTCTAAATTCATTTGCCTCTTCCCATAGCAATTTACAATTATTCATAATTAAACAAACTATGGCTATAAAATAACTAATATTCCCTCTGTCCTTATTTAGTTGTCCACTTTAGAAGTGACACACATATTAAGACACCAATTATTATCATATGTTAGTTATAATTTTATCCTTATCTTAAAAGATTGTGCAACTTCTCAAGTATAATAAATCTATTTTCTGATTTCAAAAAGCATGCATTACAATTTAGTAGTACTAGAAATTTTCTAGAATTAAATAAGGGCATATTAAAAAAATTATTATCATTTCTTAATTTATTAAAATAAATAAGTAAATAGAAACAGATAGAAAAAAAAATATAGATAAGTAAATAGAAACACATGAAGTAATTTCTCTCTTTTTTATTAAAGCTATTTTTTAAAAAAAATACCTCGAAGTCCCAATTTCTTACAGATGGCTGGCATCTCTTCTTCCCCTTTGAACTCTTCCGCCTCAACTTTTTCTAAATCTATAATTCTATATTATTCACTCTGACTTTAATTACTTATTTATTTTTTTTATTTTTTAATTATTTATAATTATTTATCCATTTTAACAATAAAAGATAGTCATATTTACTCTAGTACTTTCAGAAATAACCTTCATCCTATTTTCTTTTTTATATATTTATCCATAACATTCAACTTTAGAGACATATTTATACTTTCGATATTTATTTGTACATAAATACATTTCAAATTCTCTTTTCTTCCTACTTTTTTTTCCCTAGGACTATCAATCTTGTTGTTTTTTTTCCTTTATTTTTTTAATTGAAAAAATAGGAAGAAGAGATAGCAAAATTTATACGTAATATTTTTGAATTATATCATATGATTCTATCAGTTTGGCTTACTAATTTTTTCATGAAATATTAATAATTTAAATCATGATTAGAGTCTAGATCAAATTAATTAAATTTCAGCCATTAACTTTTTATTATGTCATGTGTCTCAAAATTCAAATAAAAACTTAAAAGAAAATAGAGAGAAGAAAAATGGAGAGGATCCAAATCCACCTACAAACACAGACACTAGTTTCATCTCAAATTTATAAACTTTAATATGATACTTATTTACTGAACTAACTTTAAACTAATATTTTAACTTCTTCTTTTTTTCACTTTGGTTACATAGTACATTAAGTAAATTTATTGTCAATTGTTTGCCAAATCGTGTTGTATGGATGATGTACTGTCAGTAAAGAACTAATGCGTTCAGAAGCTGAAAGTAGTAGAAATAAAAATATTTAATTGAATGTGCAATTATACTAAGAGAGATTGAATAGAAACGAAGATATACAAAACAAGATAGAAGAAATCTCCTTGATACAAGATAGAAGAAATCTCCTTGATTAACAAAATGAAGAGAACAATATTGAGATAGTTTAAGCACGCGAAGAGCGGCATATATGTCCCAATGAGGAGGTGCGACATGTTGACAATTATAGATCTAAGGAAATATAGAAATAAGCAAAAAATAAATACGAAAAGGTGATTTGACAAGACATATCAACAATTCGTCACGGACATAATCCTAAACTAAAAAAAAAAAATGGAAGTCGATGATTACGGCAGAGGGTAGCAAATGGGAGAGCATGATTCTAGCTTGGAGTAGCTTATTTGCTCATTATTATTTTTAAAATAATCTTATTCTTCAATGTATCACTGATATTCTTTTGCTTTGGGTATCTTTTTTTTTTTGTTGTCAATATCTCTCTCCTTTTAATATTTTTTTTATCCGAGCTTCTTTCACCGTATATTTAATCAAACCTACTTTTAAATAGTTTTTTTAACTACGAATCTATAGAAATTAACTTCTCTACCTATCATGTCAAAATGAGATGGAAGGTGTAAAATGGAAACTTTCGAAATAGTGAATTAGAAGCATTTTATGAAAGAAGGGATTCAATTCTAGAGAAGCACTAATATATGTTCTTTTCAGAAGTGTACATTTCTCAATTTCATTATGTATTAGTTCATTCCTTCTATATGGTTTAATTGTTTTTATTAATATTCATGTGGTAAGTGCATCAGCAGAATGTAGTAATAAATTCAAAGATCACCATCCTTTTAACACAAACAAGTAAGAAAAATACTGATATATGAATATACACAGTTATGTTTCTGCAATCTCCTGAGCTCAAAACCTCCAGGCTAAGGTCTAGTGATTAGAAATTTTTTATGTTGTTTTTAACAAGCAAAAAGGTTTTCAAAGTTAGCATAAAGTTGAGAAATTCGTTTAGAATTTTTATACCATGACAACACTCACTAAAATTGTGCTAATATACATGGATTTGCTATGCCAAAAATCTGCAGTCAGATTTATCAAGTATCAACAGCCTATTGAAATCTCATCCTCTTCTCTAACTTATTTTTACCTCTATCGGGTGATTGCCTCTTTGATGCAGATGCAAGGTTCCCCTTTGCCTTCCCACTGTTGATAAACTGAGAGAAAGACAGGATGGGTGGTAACTTTGCACTTGCAGATCCATGCAAGGGTGAGGCTGGTGATCTTATTGGATCTTGTGATCCATCGTTGTCATGGACTTCTTCGTTATTAGCCCTTGCTGATATAGGCACCGCAAGATTTGATAATGCTGGACTGCAGTCGGCTATGGTTGTTACATTCTCAGGAGGAGTAGCAGTACTAGAACTGCTGAGCTTATTCACCAATTCCATCGGACCTGCTGTAGAAAGCCACCTAGCTGTACTTGCCATTTGTGATAAATAGAAAGACTTTCCACTTTTGCCATACTTCTTATAACATTCATTTTCAAGGAAAACTACGGATTTATCAATGTCAATCCTGCAGAATAAACAGCAAGTAGAAAAGGTGATGAGAGAGCAGAGTCTTATGTGAGAAATAACCCTTTTAGCTAAAAAGTCTGAAAGATAATACAGAGCAATTTCATACCTCGAATCATTGACCATCTGCTGGTTTTGCTTTATTGCATTCAGCAATCTCTGCTTGCCTGCTTCCCTGAGTTTTTCAGGTATGGCATTCTTGTCAAGTTTATTGACCTATTGTGGTAAAACAAAATATTAGGCCATGCAGACAAATGTTAGTTAAGCCACATTAGGTTGGGGTTAAATGAGCTATAATAGTTGGAAGTGGAAGAGGAGGGTTATAGGTGATTTTCCTCATTTGATAAAGAAGCAAGACTAGAGAGCCTGATATATCCTCATAACCCCCCCACCCCCACCCCCCCAAAAAAAGAGAAAATTATTTAATATTCCACCTAAGATGAGTAAACTAGTAAAACTCTCATCTTTACCCCTCTCCCTTAGTTGAGTAAGCATTTCTTTTTTATTATAGTTGTGTCCAGGCCAGCTTGCGCACACCTCGACTATTCATAGTGGAATATACATATTAAGCAGATAGAAATTAACAAAAAGGACAGACGAGCTCACAAGCATTTCGAAATGTAGATCCCTTTACGAAAGCTTTAACAGATTTAGAGATTGTACCAACTAGGGGACTCCACGAAGGAGCAGTTGGATTGACTGCATATTTCAGATTTTTTATCAGGTCAACTGCAGACCACTTAGAGAAAGTACAACTAGGAACACAGCTGGAGATTCTTCTGGCAGCAAAGTTTGCTTTCAGTTATGGTCTCTCAACAATGACATATTGACCAACAGAAATGAAGATCAGCAAGGCCAGTTTAAAAAGGTATTAACAATGTGGAGACGTAATTAATATTATCTTAGCAAAGGAAATTCAATGGAACCAGAGGAGTCAAAAAATCAAGTTACAGAAAATTAGAGGGTCTTTAAAATCATGAATGTGGGACTGAATAGTGTTGGCACAGAGACTAGGGTCTCTGCTAAGAATGGAGCTTTTGCTTATAGATAAAAACGTTACAATGCTCCAGAAAGTATTACATAAGCATGGGAGAAATGCTTCAATGCATCTGTTTTTAGCAGTATTTCCTATCAAAACTAAATTTAGAGAGTAAGAAGTCACCATTGCTCGGACGACCCAAAAGTAAAGAAGATTCTAAATATAATTTCTTCCAGTTGTCAGAGGAAGAGCAGAGTTAGCTAGAAAGTGCTTTTGAGGATATTGAAGTGCTGAATAGTATAAAGATGTGAATCGCTGACACGGCTCTTGGACCTGATGGCTACACAATGGTCTTCCAATTTTGCTGGAGATATTGAAAGGGGAAAATATGCAGGCCTTGGGAAACTTCCAGTCACAAGAATACTTAAAAAACATAATAATTAATGCCTACTTATGTGGTGGCTTTAATACCTAAGCAGGATGGAGCTATAGATCTGAAAGATTTCAGATTAAGTAGTCTGATTGGAGGTGTATATAAGATAATATCCAAGGTCCTCACATAGTGATTGAAAATGGTGGAGGAGAAATTAGTGGATAAGTAACAAATGAAAATCATAAAAGGTAGGTAAGAAAATCATGGAATGCTACCTTGCTAGCAAATGAGTTAGTTGACAGTAGATACTAGATAGAAAAGTAAGATACCAGGACTTCTGTGCAAACTGAATGTAGAAAGTATTATGATCATGTCGATGGGGATTTCTTTATCCAGATCCTGAAGGATATGGTCTTTGATACAGAATGGCTAAAATAGATTTCTTTCTGCATAAAAACTGTATGATTTTCAATCGTTATAAATCGAACCCCTGAGGGGTTTTCCCCATTCCAAAGGGGACTGAGGCAAGGGGATCCCTTGTCTCTTTTCCTCATTATTATTGCTATGGACGATCTAAGCAATATGCTGAAAAATGACTAGTACTGTGGTTAAATTAGAGGTTCTCAGATAAATAACATGATGGAATGGAGTTCTTTCAGCTACTCTAGGTTGATGACTAACTAATCTTTTGCGAAGTTAAGGTTTGAGCAATTAAGGGTGATCAGACTGATTCTTACAGTTTTTGACGCAGTATCTGGCCTTCATATCAACTTGGGGAAGTCAGTTAATTTTTGTCAATGAGACTGAACATCGTCTTGTGCAGGCTGGTGTTCTGGGATGTGATACTGGAATACTACCTGCATTATATTCAGGATTGGTTTTGGGGGCAAAGAAAAGTTCGATGGAGATATGGAATGGTGTGATTGAAAAATTTGAGAAGAGGTTACCAAGATGGAAGACACATTACTTGTCTTTGGGGAATAGGATTATAATGAAAAATAGCATTCTGGATGCATTGCTCACAGATGCTATGTCCCTTTTTTCCCTGCCTGCTAAGGCGGCAAAAAGACTAGACTCCTTGAGAAGGAACTTTCTTTTGCAAAGACACCAAGATGTTTCATTTAGTTGGGTTAAAATCTGTAAATCCAGCAAAAAGGAGGCTTGGGGCCAGAAACTTCAGATTGCACAACAAGAATCTATTATGAAAGTGGCTATGGAGATAATACAGAAGACAGTTCCTCGTGTGATAGGGTGATTATTCAAAAGAATTGGCATCTAAGTCAATGGATCACTAAGTCAGTCAATTTCCATATGAGACAAGCATATGGAAAGCAATTAGGAAATGTTCGGAGGGATTTGACCATCGGGTTCACTACTGGTAATGGAAGGAGAATGTCTTTTTGGAGTAACAAATTAGTTAGGGTATGGTCCTCTGAAGGATTTGTTCTCTAATTTATTTACAACTACATCTAAGGCTACATTACAGGAGGCATGGAGTTATAGAGTATGGACCTTTCTTTCAGAAGTTACATGACTAGGAGATCAGAAGGGTTGCTGAAATGCTTAAGACATGGGAGGTTTTTCATGGTTCCAGGAATGCTGAGGATTCAGTTACACGAAATGGAGGAAACAAGAAGAGATTCTCAGTTAGTTCTGCATATTCCTTGCTTTCAGAATCAGCTCACACCCCAGATTGGTCATGGAAGCTTATCTCGAAAACAAAAGCTTGCTACAAGGTCACATTGTTTACTTGGCTTGTTATCAAGAAAACTTGTTGACTCATGAAATGTTATAAAAAAGAGGGAACTTAGATAAGTTCCAGGTGGTTTTTGTGCCAGGAGAAGGAAAAGTTAATAGTCACCTCTTCCTTCATCACAAAATAACTGATGTACTATGACAGTTGCTCGTTGCCTTAGCTGAGATCCAATGGATGATGCCGAAGTCCTAACTTACTAAGGACCTACTTATGGTGCTGGAACAACATTAAAACCAAGTAAAGACATAAGAGGTGGTGGAGAATGGCCCCAGCATGCATATGGTGGACTGTGTGGCAAGAATAGAATACTTTTTATTTCTTTTTTGTTTTTCTTTGAGAAGGTAAAATTTGTGTATATTGACGACTCAGTACATGGATTGCACTGAAACCATATTTACAAAAAACGAATAATAGATGCTTTGAGAATAGAAGTAGTTCTAAACAAAGAATTAAGTTGAATTGTTTTTCGGCTTTTCAATTCTAGTGTGAAGAGAACTATATAAAAGATGTAGAATCACTTGTAGATTCTTTTGACTCATAGTAAGACACAAGGTAACCTATAATCTATACAGATTTGATTGCCAGTATCATCTTGGTGCTGATGGATAAATTGTTATCTTACTCAAAAAAATATAATTTCTCCGGTTATAGCATTGTTTTCTTGGTTAAAAACCATCGTATCCAGAACTTACTTGCCCAACTTATCTATATTCGCTCTGCATAAGGTTCACGAAGAGGAAAGGGCTCCCTACCAGAAATTTCTCCATTCCCCAAACGTGAAACCCAGACCTCTATGGTATTTCACCCAAAACGGGAATGGGTATAAGTTCATTCCACAAAGGACCAAGCCGGGATAGGGTTATATACATTCTCACGATGAGAAGGGATCATTAGGAACTATCTAAATAGTTACTATATTTACATGTAAACCTTACATCTTACATACATTTAGGATTAGGAATACTTACATATCTCTATTGGGACCCTACTCACCTCTTTGAGTGAATCGAGAAATAGGTTTGATGGTCCATATATTTTTTATATATCGGGACATGATAATTCAAATCAAAGCAATTGAATGTCCAACTAGGGCCTATATAACATGACCAATTAATAGATCCATCTTTATCATATATCCCATTCATCACACTAGATAGATATCACAATAATAGAATATGATTCACTTTCAAGATGCCTTTGTGGTGAAATGATAAGACACATGAAACTCAAAATCTCAAGCTAAAGAGCGTTGAGGTTCGAGTCCTTTTAAGGCATAATATTGAGAATGCTTATCAATCATCATTCACAATATGAGAGCTCTCGATCAGTATAGATGTACAAATTGGATCTGAGCTCTTGGAATTGGAATAAATTCAGCAGCAGATTGCAAAATCTGGGTGATCTTCTCTATCTCATGAATGGAGAGCCCACTTTGAAATCACCCTTCCTGAACCCACCCTCCCAAGAATATGCTTTAACAGGAAAAACACAAGCGTAGATTCATTAGAAACCTCTTGTTAAAAGCCCATCCATGATTCAACAGCTAAAGACCATTACGTAGTCCAAGGATTAGCTGCTTAGGCGCTTACCTATTCAGTGAGTCCTACATCCCTTGGTGGGTTCTTCCAATTATAAATTGAACACAAGGATTGAATAAATTAGTGAATGGACCTAGCTAGATTAAGAATTAGCAAAGACGGATTTCACATGTTGATCAGTTGTAACTTAATTCCCTTTCCATTACTGAAAATCCAAATCTAATAACTTCAAATCAAAAGAAAATCAAGCAAAAGTTATGCAGCAATTCAAGTTCTTTATTAAGGGATGATTTGACTTTGGCGTAATGTGAAATCATAATGCAACCCAGGTATGAAAAGTAATTCAACATGTAAACTAAATATACCCTGTCTATGCAAACAAAATGTATCTTGGAAAGAACAAACTTTAAAAGTCAACCTGCTTATCATGGCTTTTGTTCTGATAATAATTCTCTTCTGCACGCTGCAGCAAATCCATTTTATCTTGCAACCTGAGCTTTGCGGATGTTTTTGATGAAGCGACATTCTTTGCAGCATCCAGAGCATCTAAATATAAGTAATTCCGACTAAGCCAAGATTGAAAATCAATAAAGGCAAACAACACGACATCAAAACTTCCAAGTGGCTTCAGTACATGGGACTCTACAACCACAATAATCAATGTGCATACCATCAGATTCAGATATATCTTCTTCTGATCCACTTGCTTCATCATCACGGTTCCAGAATTCTGACAATTGTTCTCCGGCATTAAGACTTGAACCACTGAAACCAATACAGTGCTTAAGAAGAAAAATCCCAATATACCTAACAGCTCCATAGTTTCAAGAAAAGCTTACAAATTTTTATATTTATGGTGAATTCAAACTATATGTTCACTAGAACATAAAAGAAAGTATCGGGTGCTATAATAGGCTAATTTGATGTAAATTCAAACTCGACGTTCACCAGAACATGAAACAAAGTAGTCAGGTGCACAGTTCTTTTAAGATTTGTTTTGCCTTCATCTGTAATAGATAAGAGGATATAGGAGATATTGTTATGTATGTGTGTTATGGTGCTCTTGAACGACACCATAGACAGGGGGCTTCAAAGTTGATGTTCTAGTTTCCAGTACATGTAGCAGTATCCCAGGGTAGTGCATATCCTAGAGATATTGAGCAACAGTAGACTAAATCTAATGACTCACCCATTGGGTGGTCTTTAACAAGTAGTGTTTTGTCTTCTACCTTTTGTACCATGAGTATATGTTATGTTACCTTTTCAAAGTTATATATTTCCATTGAAATAAGCATCCCATTCTAGATAGTGTTGGAAGTGTGAGGTGTCTTATTTTCCTGCTATAAATTTCCTGACCCATATTTAAATTCTCAACTCCATCTCCTACTTTATAAAAAAAAAAAAAACTTCCGTCTCCCATCTCCTAAAAGATAAATTTGTGAACCCGGTTGCCCTCCAACGTATGCACATTTCAAAAACATGTAAGAAAAATTAGCATTTAGCCCTTACCTAATGAAATAACTTAACATTTTTACAGTATCTTCCTCAGTCCCTACCTTCCCTTCCTAATTTTTAGAGAGAATTCTAGGTTCCCTTAAACCCTTTTACTTTCTCAGTTTCCATTCATTTGTTCACTTATCTTATCAAGATGTAAAGATTGAATTGATTTAACACGCCGGAGAGATAACATGATATTCTAAGAATATCCAACCATTAGAAATTATTGGAATGTCAATGTCACAACAACATACCCAATGAAATCCCACAAGTGGGTCTAGGGAGGGTATAGTGTAGAGTGTACGCAGACCTTACCACTACCTCGTGGAGGTAGAGAGATTGTTTCCGGAAGACCCTCTGCTCAAGCACAACAAATCCAAGTACAAAGAAGAAGAAAATAGTGTAGAAACATAGAAAATAACAAAGGTAGCAGTGCAAGCCTATAGAAAGGAACAAGAACAACAAAATAGTGCGATAATCGAAACAAATTAAACAAAGATGATAGATTACAATGATTGGAATGTCATAATGATCCAAAAATGTTAAAGAATACAATTAAAAAGGTTCCATTAATCTCTACCTAATTATTTTTAATTCCCCGATACTCTATTGTTCCTCTTTTCCAAATTGTTCAGATGAGGCCCAAGGAGTTACATCTCATGCTCTCCTTCTCTTCCTTCTCCTTATGAAATTGCACCATCGAAGCATCTCTTTGGTAACCTTGCCCTTCAATTCCCAACTCCCAACATATTCCACTATATATATATCATAACCTGTACGTATTGGGGGATGAACCAATTAGTGGTCAATATTCTTCCCACTTTTTGACATGAAACACCGACTAATCAAGATGTCCTCAAATTTCAGTTGTTTGGATGGATTCTTAGATTGCTATCCATGGCAAGTAGGGAATTACTGGTAATCTTCATATTTTCTCACTTGTTTGTGATAAATGATAACATCATATCATTCATTGAATCGGAGCAAGTTGGTGTAGCTATACAAAAGTGAGTGGTGTGGATACTAGTATGCATTGGACCACCCAAAGTGTAGCCAATTATCTGTACAACATGGAAACCTCCTTACACCAAAATACAAGTAAAATAAGAATGACTCTTAATATTGAATTATCCACTACTTCAAATTATCTACCATCCTTTCTCTCCATAAAATAACCAAAACATACAGAAAAGGGCGCAGCCTTCTATAATTTCTTTTTCCCAGCATCCAATTTGTTCATCCTCCAACTTGACCTTGTCTCTGCCACTGCTATAGGAAGTGTCCAATTTGCTCATATTTACACCTTTCTCAAGATCATAACATTCACAAAAAGGCATGGCACTCAGTATCAAAAGGAAGGCATGATCCGTGTAAATACTCATCTCTAACTGACAAGACTTCTTTTGATAGAGTAAATAATGTTATTAGCTTTAAGCCTTTAACTGATGAGAATTATTGCTTCATTTACTAACTAATAAATCCATGTTCATCCACTTCTCACATTTAATTCATTATTTTATTAGAACACTGACTGAAATAATAAAACACTCAACTCCAGCAAGCATCTTATGCTACCATTCTGTAAAAGGAAAGAAAAAACAGAAAGCAAACTACAAAAAGCATATCTCCTTTTTGTAATAATCTTTGACACATAATGAAGCAATGAGCATTTAATGATAAGAAACACAGCATATCTCAATTAAAGTGGTAATCCATGTTTCAGCAGTAAGATGTATGCAAAACAAGATACCTGGTCATATATATTCTTGAAGATCCACCTCTCTGCCGAAAAGCAGTTGCAGTTTTAAGTTGCTCCAAGTTACTTGTAACTAGATTAGGATGCTTGCACACATCACATGATTTTTCACATAAAGAATCAGGTACCTACTTTTACAGAGAACACAAACTCGAGATAACATAAGCAGGAAACAACATCTCGCAGTTGCTATTTAAAAAGGAGTATCAACAATGATGACTGAATATACCATCTCTCCAAAGTTCTCAAGTATCATTTTCCTACGACAACCAGACCCTTCACAATACTCAACCATCTGAATGTATATCAGTAGCAAGTAGAATCATGTTAGTTATAATGTATGAAAAGCTAACCGAAATAATATGATTTTACAAATAAACAAATGGGACCTGTTTGAAGTCGTCCAGGGACTTCTTTGAAGATTTATCTTGCAAGCTTGAGGACTCATCCTTACTCCTTTTAGTATTGTTTAAAATAAACTCCTGCAATATGATTACAAGAGTGTAACTTCATCAAATTTAGAAGCGAGATTGAGAAAGAAAGATTCAAAGGAAAAATCAACTGGTGACAGGTAATAACCATTTTCCTACGGTCATCCACTCCATAATACAGTACACTTCTGGAAGGCAACTGATCACGTCCAGCTCTACCTGACTCTTGATAGAAGCCTTCCATTGATTTGGGAATATTGAAGTGACAGACCACTCTGACATCCTTTCTATCTATACCCTATAACAATAAAATAAAGAAAACTATGAGCTCTTATAATCCTTGACAAGATTTGCTATTACAAATTATCCTGGAAAATTGAATCAAAATAATGCATACCATCCTGCAACGGAAGCAAGATCTCAGCAGCTGTTTGTGCCTCAGATACTCCATTGTTATCCAGAGGCAGTGACATAGATAAAAGCATCACATCCAGTATCAGACATTAATGGAGAGTATAGAGAAATATGTTACGTGATTGCTAAGTGGCTAGTGAGGTTATCTATTTCTGCAAGAGAACTCTTACCCAAAAGCTACAGTTGCAACAACCACTTGTGTTTTTGAAGAAATCCAGTCATCCAAGACAGAGCTCCGCATTTTATTGTTCAGCCCAGCATGATATGCTAGTAGTAAGTTAATGTACATTTCAGGAAAGCGTATCATAGATAAAATTGCAAGGAATTTAACAGAACCACTCATTACCAGCACAAGAAATGCCGCTGCTGGTTATATGGATCGCAAGATCATCACACATAGTACGTTCCAGGCAATAAATAATAGCGCACACATTTCCACAAGATTTTAGTAATTTACACACGTCAGCATATGGATCATCCAAAAGGTCTTTATAGCGAACTGCAAAATGGAGATATATGATCAGGTATGTAATCGCAAGAGTGATGACAGATACAGTACATAGCCTGATAGTCATAAGTAGGTGCAGAGGTGATAAAATAGTCAAAGGTAATAAGATAGTGATGACTGGTATGGTAATAAGCTCATAATTCAAAGAGTAATAGCTGATATGGTTACATAACCTGATTAGTTATAAAGGTAATAGGATACAATGATTCACCAGAATTTAGTACATATGAATGACCACAGATGCTTCATCTGATACACACAGAACCATACAATATACACAGGAAAATGCAGCAAATTAGGATTACAGAACATTTGGTCCCATGATTTCAAAAAAAGCTACAGAATCATATGAAGCCATATCGAACCAATATTTTCTCAGTAATTGTCTTCTTATCTTCTCATCCTCTTTCCCCTCAATTTTTAAAAGTAGAACAGGATGCAAACAAGGAAAAGCCAAAAAAAAAAAAAAAAATTGGTTATTATATAATGATTACTGTAAATTGCTGCAAGCTGATTCCTTGTAGATTTAAGAATTGGCAGTTTAAGAAATGGATTAGTTGTTGGCTGCTTATCAATTGCATATGAAGACATGTCTTTTGCACTATATCAGGGAACCGAGATCCTTAGACCTGACCTTCATAATAGATATTTGGCCGGTTGAACGATGATTTCAGGACTAGAGGGTTTTGCAAATTCAATGACTCTATGACATCTTTCTGAACTCTGCAGAGAAAGGAAAATGTCCAAGAAAATAAATATATCAAGGTTCTTCAATGATCATTTTCTAAATAAGCTACAGAAAATTGTTAACCTGAAAATTATCAAAATTATATTTGGAATTGGGAAAGAAAAGTCAGAGGGAAGTTATAAGATCACATACAATCCCCGTTACAGTGAGATTGATCTCCATTGACGTATAAATTGTAATTCCTTACATCTCAAGAAAATTCACATAAGCAAACTTACTTAGGGACAGCAGTTGCTGTCAAAGCCAATACTGGTACATTTGGGAAATGACTTCTCAGTGAAGAAAGCTTCCGATAGCTAGGCCTAAATGAGGAAAAACATAAACCAAGAGAATTGTGCAAGGATTGAAGGCATAAACGTAAAGAAAAACGAAGAGAAGAAGTTAAAAGTCGAAACACTAATGACAAAGGACAACTCCTATTTACAAAAACTTCAGTAGAGCTTAAAGGTAGATAGAACAATAGCAAGTCTAACATCAAGCTAATGATCCCACTTGACACGAGCATATATGCACATTATACCGGTAAACCTGGTGTGCCTTAGGATCTGAAAGAGTCAATTTGTAACTAGAATGCAAGCATCAACGAAACACTAAAGTTGTGACCATTGACGCATTTGTTTTTTCAACACACATGTAAATGCAAAATTTGAGGATGAGAAAGGAAGAGAGATTTCTCAGGCATTTTACAATAGGAGAGTTTGGAGGCCGCAGATTAGTGTAGAAGGTTAGTTGGTAGTTGTACGTTCTCTCGCTTTCCTGTTGGATAAGCTTGGGAAACGTATATGTACCTGCTTTCTTACCAGTAGTGTTAGCACTATTCTCGTGGTTTCTTGTTCTCCGTTTTCTGTTACCACCTGTGATTTTGTGTTTTATTATGCGTGAGGATTATATTGGGTATGTTGTTGTTGTTGTACATCGCCACTAGACATTCCAGAAAAGTGCTCTTAAAATCTATTTTAAATTGGAACATACTATCTTTTTCAAAGAAAACTATTCTAGTTTACGAGCTCAAAGAACAATGGATAAAACCTAAAATATGTCCATAAAATAAACAATGTTAAACCAAAAAGGACAGAAGTGCAGTAAATTAACCACAACCATCAACAACAATGATATATTGAGAAGGCACCTGAAGTCATGGCCCCATGAAGAGATGCAATGTGCCTGGATTTTGTTAAAGTAAAATGATAATATTAACAAATAAATAGTTGGAGAAACTTCTGACATAAGCAAATGGAGACAGGAGTAAAACCTCATCAACGGCAATGAGATTTAACAATCCTCTAGCATGAATCTTTGTCATTTTTGACATAAATCCAGATGTCGCAATTAATTCTGGTGTCACGTACAGTAACCTTACAGCTGGCTTCCCAGATTCGAGGTCCTCGTATATCTAAAGATTCCAAGGAAAAAGCAAAATTATAGACATGTTGAACCCATACATTTGTCGCCACAGTTTGAAATACATTGACAAGCATCTGGCATCACACTACAAATCGTTGATGACTGAACCTCTTCTACCTATATAGTGAATCTTCACGGATTTGTATTATAAACCAGTACTACTACAGTACTGGAAAACCATATTTTTTTTTAAAAAAAAAAAAAAAAGATACAAAAGCTGTCAACGACAATCCTAACATATTTGGCCAAGCTTTTGGGAGGCCAGAAGAGCTTAATTTTCCCAAAAAGTGCCTATTTCAAAAAATTGAGGTGTTTGACCAAGCTTTTTTTATTTTTTAGTGACAAGGGAAACCCACATCCGCTACCCTTTGGCTGCACATGGAGTAAAACCTCCGCTCCTATGCAATAGCTCGCAAACTACATAGGAGAGGTAACTCCCACTAGGCAAGCCCCATGCGACGAGCTCGACCTAGAAGGCAAACACCTTGCTTTGCTAGCTTTGGCCAAGCTTTTGGGAGAAATATGCGCTTCCGTGAGTAGCAACAGTTAATTTCTAGAAGCCAAAGAAGTAGTTTTTACCTTGAAGTATTTTTTTGAAAACACTTTTGAGAAAATACATTTAGAAGCACTTTCTGAAAGCTTGGGCAAACACTAGTTGTTGCTCAAAAGTGTTTTTTCAATTAATTGGTCAAACACAAACTGTTTTCCACCGGAAGTACTTTTAAGAAAACACTTTTTTAAAATAAGTTGATTTTAGAAGCTTGACCAAACAAGCCATTAATAAGGTAATTGTCTTTATATTGTAGAAGAATATAAATAAAGATAATCGCTGACAGGTAAGTCCAAGGGTTAAACATCACAGCATTATTATTGAATAGAATTACTCAAGTACGTAATATAAACTACCATTGTGTATCTTGGTCTTCCTGATTAAGTGTCAATCATCTTTGCATATCCCAAAAGAAAGAGTTTAAACATAAGTTCAGATGGAGGGAGTAATAGATAATACTCCACAGAGTTATCAAATGATCAAATATCTAGGGAAATGGGAGAGGAAGAAACTGATCTCTGTTAACCATGCTGATTAAAGTATCCAAGAAATCTGCAACACTTAATACCCTCACCTGTATTTTCTTGACCTAAATAAAATATCAGAAATATAAGAATTGCCTACGCCTCTCTTTTCTCCAGTATCATCTAATATTTAAAGGGTCCATATAGACTACAAACAACCTTGTTTTGACTATTAAGAAACTAGCTTGAGATTATACATAAATAAATGGTCTATCTTGAAAGAGTATTTTCGAAATCAATTATCAACCACTAATCCCACTCCCACAATAATTTTGCCATGCTTCACATTTATAGACTTGAAATTTCTCTATAGAATATTAACTTATCCCTATTCACCTTGTTTTTCACTAGAACTGTCTGGGTTGAAGAAAGAAATTCAGCAGGAATCCTTTTTTCTTTCAATGTTGAAACTTGATTTTCCTAAGCAAGAAAAGGGAAAGTTAGAAGATAAAACTATGACAGTTAATAAACAGAAGACTACAAGCAAGATTCTTATATTGTACTTACCATGAGAGCTGAAAGCAAATGGCAAACCAATGAAAAGAGTCAATGATGTATCCTAGAATTTCCAATAAAATGCGAAAAAAGTGTAGCTTATGCTTTCGTTATAAGGTAAAATCAAACAAAGATAACAGAAATCACCTATCAAAGGACTAACAACAAGCACAATTCCTGGTTTTGTCAAAGCGGGGACCTGATAGCACATGGATTTCCCTCCACCAGTTGGCATGAGGCAAAAGCAATCCCTTCCTACATAATTGCTAGATATTATTAACACAAAGGATAATTATCAAAACACAAAGCTTATGGCTGACTGATATCACCCATCACCATTTAGCTATTACATTTATTTTTCTCGTTGTTGGTCATAAGTATTTGCCAATTTGGAGATATGGCAAAGCATGAAAGATCACTTAGATGCACATAGTCCTTCGGGAGGACGGAAGGGGAGACGATTGGCATGTGGACATAAGAGTCTTTATGAAAACTAGATTATCTATCACCAAAGAGAATTCCATTATTATCTTATTTACTTTGATTCCGATAAACTAACTACTTTTTTGCTACAAACACAAATAAGTAATAGGTCTTAGTGATGTATTTCATTTTGCTTGACTTTTGATTCAAAGTAAACTCAAAAAAAAGGCATGGAGCTTGAATAACTCACTCATAACGCTTCTTAAAAGATAACATGGTATAATTTGGTTGAATAAACACTTCTGCAATAAGTATTCAGCTGCTTGGATTCTGTTTGGTTGTATTTTATTGTATTCACCCAAAGAAAATCTAAAAATTCACACACATCCCACATTCTTTACAAACCAGCAGAAAAGAAAAGGTAGAACCTTTATAATTAATTAAATCGTACCACAAATAGCATGTTTTTCAGGAACCTACTCTTTCATAATGCACAATGGCAGTCAACATGTAAAGAACCTTACCTGATAACACAGCTTCAATAGCTTCCAATTGCTTCCCCCTGAAATCAGAATGTCCAAAATGCCATCTTAATAGTTTGACTAAAGCTTCCTTCCCAATCACATTCTTCTGACGTCCACAATTACTTTGCAAGGGTAATAGTGATTTGTTCATTTCTACCACCAAAAACTGCAACAACACCCAATGGTTTAATTCAACTTGTCTTGCATCTTATTACTATAGCAGAATAGTCCCTTAATCCAGTTATAAACACCAACATACCCAAAATTCTAACTTTGAAATAACCCGAATTTTGTTGGGAATTAAACACACAACACACACAAATAATCTAGAGAAAAGAGAAACGGAATGCAAACGGGACACACAAGAATTTAACGTGGTTCGGTTTCCCTACTCCACGACTGTAACAGGAGGATTTTTATTTCACTTGTGCTGCCCTTAAGAATTACAAATACAAGGATCATATTTATAGGAAAACCAAATAGTTAACCTAGGGTTTCAGTAATGGGTCGGGCCGGCTCACAAGCCTCCACAAAGCCCAACAATCTCCCACTTGGAGGCTTGAAGAATTTCAACTGCCATCCACTTAGAACACTTGTATGTCTAGTAATCTTTTTCAACTCTCTCCTGCTACAGCGGCCTTCTCATCAGTCAACTGAAAGGCCCGTTGAAGCTCCCCGAAGCTTCAACACATCAGTCACGGCTGAAACTGCCCTTGACTCGTCCTCGGTCCCTACCGGCTCCCACTTGAGACACGAACTGCCGGATCCTAGAACTCCCTGAGAACAAACACTCTCCATACTCAGCAAGAAATTTTCTGGAGACGTATCAACAGCTGGAATACTGGTTCTCTTGACCCACTGTCTTCTAGGAGCCTTGGCTGAAGCACGGCCGGTGCTCCCACTGCCACAAACGCCTCTGACTGGTCTTCCTGAACCTTTCCTTGCTCGTTCATCCTGAATCTGACCTGTGGCTCTGGGTTTCTTTCTTGCAAAGACAACCTTCTTCTGCCCACGAGATTCTGTGAACCGGACTTTGTTTTTCTTCTGAACTGGGACGGTCACTCCCTCAGACGGTAATCCGACAATATACAACGATCCTCTTTTTGTTCCACGAGCCATGACAAGATTGCCCCTCACGACCTTCCACTGCCCATTTCCGAACTTCACATGATGTCCCTGTTCATCCAACTGCCTAACAGAAATCAAACTTTTCGTCAAGCTTGGAACAACTCTGACATCCTTCAAGGTCCAGAAACCGACTGGCGTCTTCAGCACCATGTCACCCATGCCCGTAACATCAAGAGTTCTATCGTCTGCAAGCCTTACCTTTCCAAAGTCTCCAATAACCAGATTCTGCAATGCTTCATTGCTGTGGGTAGCGTGAAAAGAAGCACCAGAATCCATGACCCAGGAATCCACATTGCTCTCCGCGCAACAGATAAACAAATCCTCGTTGGCGCTGTCTTCTGCAATGTTGACTTGTTTGTCTTTCTGGCATTGATTCCTGAAATGCCCCACCTCCTTGCAGTTCCAACATGTTACACCTGAGCCATCCCGAGCCTTCGACTGACTCCTTCTTCGGTTCCTGCTCCCACTACCTCTGTTATTTCCTCTGTCTCTGACGACGTTTAGCATATCACCTGATGATTCTCCAGAACTCCTTCTTCTGACATCCTCGCCAAGAACGAGATCACGAATCTTCTCAAAGGTGAATCCATTAGGTCCCACTGAACTGGCAACTGCTGTAACCGTTCCGGACCAACTGTCAGGCAATGATGATAACAGTAGTAAAGCTTGAACTTCATCATCGAACTTAATGCCAACTGACAAAAGTCTGGCTAAGATCGAATTCAATGAGTTGATGTGCTCGGTAACTGAACTGCCTTCCTTCATCTTTGTGTTCACCAACTCTCTAATCAGAAAAATTTTGTTTGCTGCAGATGGCTTCTCGTACATGTTAGACAAGGCTTCCAAGATGCCTTTCGCTGTCTTCTCCTTAAGAATGTTGAACGCAACATTCTTGGTCAACGAGAGTCGGATAACTGACATAGCTTTCCGATCCAAAACTGCCCACTCTGCATCAGACAATTTTCCTTGCTTGTCACCCAACACTACGTCCAAATCTTTCTGAACCAGCAAATCTTCAATCTGCATCTTCCACCAACTGAAATCTGTACCATCGAACTTCTCAATTCGGAACTTCCCATCTTCTGTCATCTCAAAGGACTAAATGAGATACTCGGTACAACTAATTTCAGATCTTGGTAATTTCGTCAGAAATATTGCACCACAAAAAAAATCGCACACACCTTCGGCAATTCCCTTAACGGCGTCTTGCACGGCTGTAGCTTGCGAACGGCGGCGGCACACTCCTTCCTGCACACAGTTCTTCACACAAGAACCCTAGGTGACAATTTCTCACAATTTGTGTTACAGTGTTGTTGAAACCTCGCTCTGATACCAATTGTTGGGAATTAAACACACAACACACACAAATAATCTAGAGAAAAGAGAAACGGAATGCAAACGGGACACACAAGAATTTAACGTGGTTCGGTTTCCCTACTCCACGACTGTAACAGGAGGATTTTTATTTCACTTGTGCTGCCCTTAAGAATTACAAATACAAGGATCATATTTATAGGAAAACCAAATAGTTAATCTAGGGTTTCAGTAATGGGTCGGGCCGGCTCACAAGCCTCCACAAAGCCCAACAAATTTCTCAGCAAACAGCTCGAAGAAACAACCAGAGAAAGACAGACCCACGCAAGAAAAACACGCAATTATTCAATAAAATAGAAAAATTCAAGCAATCTCTAGTAGAAGAACTAGAAAATAGCATTACATTCAAATTCTATATCGAATTTAAGGAAAGAAGTAACAAATTGGAACAAAAAAACAAATAAAATCCTGATTTGAACAATGTAATTGAAGTGTAAAGATGATTAGAAGATGAATTGCACAAGATGAAATTACACCTTGAAAGATAACTCCTGCAGAAGAAACGAACAGAGGGTTTTGCCGGGAAAGCACAGAGTAAATGAGATAAAATTTGGGAATTTGAAGTTAGGGGTTTGATTTGTAATTTGAATTGGGAAAATTACATATGTATTAACCATAAATTATTATAATTTTAAATAATTACAATTTATAGCTATACTAGGATTTTATAACAAATTTCTCTCTCATCTCTCCCCTTACCCTCTTTCTCGCTACCTCATGCCCTCTCTTTATCAATCCCAAACAATTGCAGCCCATAAAAATATTTTACATATTACGATAATTGTATTTTGTTTGTATATCAAATGTATTGGGGAAACTACATAAATAGGTTATAAAATTTAAAATAATTACATGTTCATAGCACAATTCAAAAATAATTCAAGAAACATCATTCTCTAAAAATATATATTATAACTCACACCCTATTTCATTAGAGCAAATAATTTTCGCTTAAATCATACTAAATTAATATCATATACTGTAGAGTAAATTTTAAGTTTAGCAAACATAAAAATCATATTAGCGCTCGATAGCTACAGTATCAATTTTTTCTCTCCAAAAGAGATAAATAACATACGTCTCAAAAATCAAACTCGTGTTACGAAACACTATGACAAATTCTAAAAAATATTACACGAACTTATATCAAGTGTGACAATTATTTTTAAATCTATCCCAAACAAATTAGATCGAAATAGATAAGTGTACATAATTTATAATATTTTATTAAATGACAACAGAGGAAAAAAATTAAAGATCATTAAATTTAATGGTAAAGTCAAAAGACCAACCCACAATAAGGATAGTCAATGCAAAAACTTAAATTTCAAGGTTACGTACCAGTATGCATAAAAATGATTCTATTGATACATTCAGATAATTAACCATTTCATAATTAGGATAACCACAAAAATTCTTTTCAACAAAATGGTTATATGCATATGCAATATATCAAAATTTATTCATAACGTATTTATATTGTATAAATAGTGTATAATCATGTATAAATGATGTATATCTGTGTATAAGAGATATATCGATGTGTATTACATTATTTATACAATATTTATACATTACATATCAATCTTTTTCATCTCAATCACCTTAAATATCCTCTAAATAATCCCAAAATTTTGATATGAGCTCCTCTCAATATTTTGAGTCTTTTGATATATTATTTTCTTGAAACGTTATATATTTGTGACACATTAATTTTGAAAATGTAAAAGAAGATGAATGAAGGAGGAAAACATCTACGATATAAGGAAGAAGAAGGAGGAGAAAAGAAATAGCAAAACAACCATTACTCATTAGTGCTGGGAAAAAGGTCATACAAGGAAGAAGATGAGGGGAAGAACGCATCAGAATGTCCTTCGTGACTTCGTATGCAATTACATGAATTGAATGACAGTATTATGTAATTAGTAATAGTTAGATATTGAGATAAGTGTCAAAAATAGTATATTTAAACTTTTTTTTATTTTTGTAGTTTCATGTCTAAACTATTGCGAATGTGAGATTCATGTCTAAATCATTACTAGGGGTGACAATTATGTGAATTTGGCTAAATTTGAACATGTCAAAATGGATCAAGACAATAAACGAGTCAAGACTCAATCCAAATTTATTTGGACAAAAATGAATTTGGTCAAAACGGGTTAGTAATAGGTGATAACCCAACCTATCCAACCAATTTTTACTAAGTTTTAATAGCTTCATTTGTTTTGTCAGTATATAAGTTTTCAGTATCTAATAAACAATTTTTTATCATAACTATATATAAATATAAGATCAAAAAAAGTTTCAAGACAATATTTTGACAAGATTTCTCAAAAATCAATTTGAATTATATATCAACTCAATTTTTAATAGGTTGAAATGAGTGGAGTTGAAATAGACTGAGCTAACAAATATGAGGGTCACTAACCAACCCAAACCTAAATGTGTTGGGTCGGATTGAGTTTAATTTTGTCACCCCGAACTAGGAGTGTACATGGGTCGATTTGGTTTAATTTTTCATTAAAAAAATTAAATCAATTATGTCGGTTTATTAAATCCAAAAATCAAATCAAACCACCTAAAGTGGGGTTCTTCGAATTCAGCTTTAGTTGGTTCTTTTAGATTTTTTTTGGTTTTTTGATATTTTTGTATTTGTACAACTATACGGTGTTTGAAAAAAGAGATCAAATAAATTTTCACTGACATGTGTGATAAGCTAAACTTAAAAAATGTTAAATAGATAGATAATCTTCAAAAAGAAGATAAACTCACACGAGTACAAAAATATTTTTTTTTGAAATTTCAAGGTCCAATATATCAAATTAATAAGATCAAAGGCTACAATCAAACTGAATACAAAACGAAATATTCATAAAGTAAATTGTTAACTTTGATTTTGAAAATTACAGCAATATTGTAACTTCTGATCTTCGGACAGAATCAAATATTTATAAAATTTTACAAGCTCAAATTTGAAATAATATACATAAACATTGAAAACTATAAACTAACTACAATATATGAGAAAATATATAATTACCCCATTAAAGTAAGATTTATTTTTGAAAAAGACACTCAAACTTTGCGGAGGTCCTAATACACCCTTTAACTAGATTAATTGGAAATTATTGAACCATTTTTCGGTATTTTATAGAGAGAGTGTAAGACTGGGCAACGGACCGACACGGAATCACCTGACCAACACAAACCGATAGTGGATCGGAACTGGACGAGTTGACCGATACCAGAATAAATCGGACCGGAATTACTAGGACGGATACTCAATTTCGTCCTGTCCTACTAAATATCGGAATAGAATCGGAACGGACAGAAACGGAACATGATGGGATAAAAGGGATGACACATCTAGTTATTTCAAAAAATAATTTTTTTTAATCATGAGAATACGATTTTTTTTTTTACTTTTCTAAGTTTAAATTAATAGTTTTTAAATTTATAATGTAATTTTTACTAAGTTTATTTAAAGATATTTAAAAAAAAAATTACTGATTAAGTTTGCAAGTTAAGTCTAATCAAGTTTTCAAGATTTAATTCTTTTGAAGTTTATAAGTTATTACTTATTATTTATTAATATGTTATAACTTATAAGTTATATTTATATTTTTTAATTTGAATAAATTAAATTTGTAATTTTAAAAATTAAATAAAAATAATGATAAAATAATTGGACAAATTAAAAAATATCAATTTGATTTATTTAAATTTGCATTATAAATTACAATTTTAATTTATGACTATTAGTAGAGTGCATAGTTTACGCAACCATCTTCTAGAAAGGGTTCTGTTTCAACTAAGTCTCGAATGTAATACTAACAGTTGTATAGTTTCATAAATTCTCTTTCTAACTCACCTATAGTTTGACCGTAATCAACTTCTGGTCTTGGTAAAGTTCATTGACGATCTTGAAATTCGATGTCATCGTCACTACCACATCCAATGGTTGAATGACTTGAATCTTATGAAACTTTCAAATTGACTATCTAACTTTGGATGTCCTTGATTTCGCCGCTCAACATTTATCCAATCTCTAAACATCACTTATATCTCCAAGTTGTCTTCTGCTAAAGAATATATGTGGTTTCCAATTTGGAATCTTGTCGCGCTGAAAGCTGCATCTGAAGCTACTAATGATCCTTGAATTGCAAGCACATTCTTCACCATCCTACTAAGTTTTGAAAATTGAGTTTCACGAGCCCTCCACCAGTTCAATAGTTGTGGTATACCTTCATTGTTTGTAATATCATCCGAACCCAGTTCAAGATATTTAACAAATTCACATTTATTAGAAGAGTCAAGACCAAGTTTATGTTTCATTCGTCCATGAGCACCTACTTGAGGCATAGACATTTGAGGATTTTCAACATTATAAAGAAGAATATTCATCATACATTTCTTTAGCAAGTAATCTTATACTATTTTGACATGTCACCAAATAAGGTTCTTCGTCTAGTTTGATATCTAAATATTTATAAATACATTCAACTAAAACTTTTGCACCATATTCTTCATATTTGTGGTTGAAAAGAGTTGCAATTAAATAAATTTGAGTGGTGGAAAAAAAATATTTCTTAAATTTTGTAATCATAACTTAAATAGAAGTGGTAAATAAATCATTTGTTTTATATTCAGAAAAAGTAGATGAAATCTCACATATGTAAATTAAAATTTCAGAAATAGTAGGATAATATATTCCAGAAATTTTTTTAGTAGCATCATAAAATGATTTCAAAAATATTCTAAATTCATTTACTTCATCTCAATCACTGTCATCAAGTTTAAATTCAGGATAAGCATTATAATTATTAAATAGCATAGTAATAGGTTGTCTATATGTATAAGTGTTGCGGTCAAAGCATACACGCACATGCACGTGATCATAGAAGCAATATAATGACTCTTGTTAAGGAGCCGAGTATCGTGCCCACAGGGACTTCAGTCTATACTATACTAACTTTTTCAACTCTCATCTTCAATCCAAGTGCAATTTTCCGATTGTATAAAGAATGTTAACTTGTAATTATATGTAACTAAAAGTAACTATGGTGATTCAATTTCTTAAGTTTCAAACGATAATATGAGAAAGATCCAGGACTGCAGCTTTTATTAGGAATCATGAAATTGTTATCTTTTACTAAAGGTTTTCTTGAAATCATATCCTCGTTGAACCACAGGGTTAGATATATGATTATGATTTCTCAACCTCTAATTGAATACAACAGTTACCACCCTAACTACATCATTGAGAGCGGATAAGGTGAATAAGAGTTGAGCATTAAGTTATCTTCCTGTATAGTGATACAAACAAGGTTTCTAGGTATATCTTTATCCTACAAACGAATCAACCCTAGCTATTTAGAGTCAACCGAACTTCTTACATTCCATGTTATATCCTTTTATTTCTCTCTCGAGTTCAATTTGGACAATGAGTTTATTTCTATGGTGGTCAATCATGAAATACAAAAATCAAGAACATAAGAACGAATCATCTATAACTCATAGCAAAATCCTTAACAATTTAAACAAGTTTCATTCATCCTGTAGCCACAACCCTAGAACTAGGGTGTTTAGCTATTCATAATCTCCAAAACAATCATCCAATGTATATAAATCATTCTCCAGAATTTAAAGATGAAAGATAGAATATAATCCTAAAAACTTCAGAGTAGCGTTCGTGATTCTCCCCATTCGAAAATTAAAAAAAAAAGAATGATTATAAAATTACAATAAGGCCTTATTTATACTAAAGTCGAATTCACCAAAACAGGGCTCCAGGCGCGCGACGCGCAAAAGTCTTTAGTTCTTTGGATCCACGTGAAGGCCTTCTGCGCGATGCGGAGGTAGTACGAAATCCTCTGCCTCGAAATTAATTTGAGACTTAAGATTCTTCAACTGGTTGCACGACGAGGAGACTACACATAGTCTTCTGCTTCGAAATAAATTCATAGCTTGATAATCCTCTCCCTTTTGCGTGACGCGTAGCTGACACTTAAATGCCTTTGAGGCATTTCTTCAACTTCATTTTTCTCCACTTCCTCCTTAGATTTTCTTGTTGTTTTTTCCCCTTTTTGTGCACATTTTTTTCACATTGTCTCCCTACACAACTAACCACGTCAGTTATTTCAGAAACACAATATTAACTCGATACGACTCATAAACCTAAATTTAACGACTTCAAACTAAGCCTAATAATGAGTAAAATTAGCACTATGGGCATACAAATATGTCCAAGATCAATAAGCAACTTCAAACATATCATAAAAGGAATTCCATCTAATTTTTACATGCTTCAGAACTTTTCTAAACGAAAGTTTAAATGCGTTACAAAGTTCTTTAACTTGATTAACTCTACTATTATAATTCATATGAAAAATATAAAAACAAGAATTATCAATTTTATCACAACTATTTTCAAATAATTTCATACGTGCACTAACAATCAAATTTAATATATGCGCAAAACATCTAACATGAAAACATATTTACTAATAGGACAAAGTCTAGGTTCTAGCATATTAATAACATTTAAATTAGCAGAAGTATTATCTAAAGTAATACTAATAACTTTATCACAAAGACCGAAAAAATCTAAAATTTCCAACACACTAGTAGCAATATACCTTTGAGTTTTTTGTTTTTTTTGACAAATTTTATAACCAATAATTCTTTTTTGTAAATTCCAACTATAATCAATCAAATGCGCAGTTACAATTTAATAATCAAATCATTAGGACTACGACCCATATAAGTGGTAATAGCAACTTTACAATCCATCAGTTCAAAATAGGCACAAAAATATTGACAATGTTTTTCTTGAAATTCAAAAATATTTCTTTTTACCATGCTTTTTGATAAACCTTTAAAACTAGGACTATATGTTTCACGAATATATGCAATAAAATCCGGATGTTCTCCAAAACTAAAAGCTAAACAACAAACAACAACCATTTTAGCAAAAAAAATTCGATCACAATTCTTTTTATAGGTTCGATGTGTAAGAGGACCGACCACTTGAGTTTGAAGTATTTAATTCACCTAGAACCACATTTGATCCTCTAGCCGATGCTTCAACGCTAGAATTTTCACAAACTTCAAGAGAATACATATATGCAAACCACTCTTTACTATGCTTGTTAATCAAATATTTTTAGTCCCCCCGTTGAACCCCCATTCCCACAAGATGTATATTTAAAATGTTGTTTACAAATATTACATATATAAAAAGTCTTTTCATCATTCAAATAACAAAATTTTCACTCATGTAATTTTAAAGAATGTTGTACCTTGGTCTTACCTCTAGTTGAAATAATAGGGGGACAAGTAACTCCAACCGGAGATGAAACTTCATTACCAGTACTATTGAGGTCGGAACTAGTTGGTGTATCATCTAGATCTACTTCTTCATCTAAATTTACTTCTTCATTTTCTTGATTAATACCATAATGTCTTTCATAAAGTTCATTGGGAATTAAAGGAGTATCCGAACTAATTTCTATATGACCGGAACTGAAAAAACTAGTTTCATTCACATGCATAAATACATATGTATTCATTCTAACAAGAGGAAATTTATATTTAGAAGAACTACCACCTTTATTTTTTTTGTAACTGTATTTTTTACTGATTGTACAAAACATTTTTTACGTCCACTTTTTTAAGAAGACTAAACAATATAAAATTAGAAATTATAAAATACAAAATTAACAAAAACAAATAATATATAATAAGAACAACTTAAAAATTACAAAAAATAAATACAAAAAATAAATATAAGATTAGAGAATGAAAAACGTTTGTGTAAGAACAAATGATTATAATTAAAAATTAAAAAATTAATGTCAAAACATAAAATTTGAAGAAGATGTCTCCTCCAAAATACACCAAATCACCAAATGACATTATGATTAAAATTTAGAACTTAAAGATTGAAAGTCTGAAATTTTGAGAAAGATAATCGTTAAAACTTAGAAACATGGATGAAAATATATTCTCAAACTTATGGATATATAGTTTTTAGAAATTATTTGTGAATTGTCATTACAGGTTGGAATTAAAGAATATAGCCGTTTATACAAACTGGTCGCTAGGCGGTCAATTCCAACTTTTTTCAGCGTTATAATTTATGGAAATCAGAGATTGGCCATTGGAAAATGGGGATTGGAGAATAAAGGCATAGGGAGTGGGGACTGACTGGCCATTAGGGAATGGAGATGGGACGACAACTTTATATTAAAGTAGAGGGCAGGGGCGACAACTTTATATTAAAGCTTCAAGGGGTAGGGGGAGGGCCGCATGGGTAGGGGCCAAGGGGTAGTTGGGTAGTATTAAATATTTAATATAAAATATATATTATAATTTATAAATATACAATATAAATTAATTAATAAATATTAATTAATCAGAACCGAATCAAAATAAATCAGTACTGGCATCAAATTTCGATTTCGTTCCGCTTGTTGTATCAGTCCACAGTGTTCCGTTCTGCTCCGTAGATAATCAAATCGGAACGATCGAATGGTACCAAACTGGTACCGGTACAATCCGATCTATTGCCCAGCCTTAGTGTACATCACTCACCTGAAGAGAGTGGAAACAAAAAAAAGTAATATTAAACTTTCTTTTGCAATATCTTTTATAAATTATACAAATAATCTTTTATTTTATTGTTATTTTTTATCTCCTTTCCGAGCTTCACCATTGAATGAGAGCTTGAAGTTTTTTTTCCTTCTTTTTTGCTTTCTTTTCTTTTTTCATTTAGATTGGATTTTGATAAAGAAATTTAATTGAAACTAAATAACACAATCTAGTACAAAGAAATGTCTTTTCACTCACAAAAAACATTCCATTGCTAACGAAAGCAACAACAGATTTTTTGTTTCATCCTCAATTTTCTTCTCCTCCTTCTTGATCAGCTGGCATGAGAAGATCCAGGAATATGATGGCGACTTCGAAGATAGAATCGCCAACATTATCTAAATTAATCCCTGATCAATTTACGAGGACCGAAATCTTGTTAAGACCAAGCAAAAATAATCTAATTTGCGTTTGAAGAGAAAATTTTCGTTCTTTTCAAATACAACCTAGGTTGATTTAGAGAAAAATCAAAGACAACATACAATAAGAAGACTTTGATAGAAATTTTAATTTGAAACAAAAATAATTTTGAAAGCGGATTGATTTTTCAGTTTTAATTTTGATTTTATGTTGTAAATGGTATTGTAGCAATGGTGGCCACTCCACAAGGGTGAACAACGGAAGAAGACCAACATATGGGTTAAGCATAATTGAATAAGAAAGAAAAAGAAAGAATTAAAACTAAAAAAATTAAAAAGACAAACAACGATTAGGAAATTATATAAAAATTGACAAGTGGCAAATAATACTTGTTGTATGCTTACACCTTCTTTTTTATAAGTGAGATTAACTAAAAAAATGAGATATTATATCACTTTTAAATTATTTAGTGGGGTACTAGGACTCTTATAAAGTTTGTTTTTTAAAAAAATGTCATAGTTGGATGGGGTAATTATGTATTTTCTCAAAATATATTAACAAAGTAGATTATAAATAATATTTTTATCTATAAATGACATAAAATTATATATTTATATTATGATGGTTTTGTTTGGGTTTGATTTGACTTTTTTGTTTTGATACCAAACGAAACATGCAACGACTTGATCCCATCGTTATGAAAAAGTAAATGAAGAAATAATTGGAGTTAGAAAACTCTTTTGTAGTAACTTGAAATTTCCAATCTAGTCCAGATTTGGATGAAATCGGAGGCATTAAGGTGTAGGAAAATCTAGTAATAAATGAAAGTTCTAATTGTGAATTTTATCACATGAGTGAAAAACTAAGACGATAAAGAACCCTTAGCACTTTACACAATCAAATTTGGACGAGTAGAACTCCTGAAAATAATTTTTTCGTGAATGAGTACATTTTGTCCGCGCTGAGGCCGCTGTAGCAGGATTCAGGTTGCTAGAGCGGCGCCTCTACAACGGTATGGATCCGCTAGAGCGGGTCAGACGCGTTATAAAGTCGCTAATAAATTCTAAAATGACCATATTTGGTATTTTTTGACTTTTAGGGCTAAGGAGGCTACCCATATGAGTTCTTAACAATTTTCACCATTTTTGAGGCTAAAGTAAGTTTTTAACTCCCCGAATTCGTTTTTCAATCCGTGAAACCTATTTTCTTTGGTTATAATCGATGGGGAAGGATTTTGATCTAAGAATTATGGTGAAAAAAACTCTAATTTGGGTATTAGGATCTTGGGTTTGGTCTAAGATTATTGGATTTGTTATAATCCAAATAATTAGACCTTAATTGTTGGTTCTTGTGTATATTAATTGTTGTAGATCTAAACAAGCGGAAAGAATCTAGAAAGGAAAGATTCAAGTGCCTAAGGGATTCAAGCTTGCATTCAAGGTAGGTGATGGTTGTGATTTCATGTTGGTGTGATATATGTTTGTTATTGCTTCATTATAATTCATGTATGTACGCGAATGTTGCATTATTTATCACACACTATGTAAACGAGTATGAGCGAATAATTGTAAGGAATGAATCATCTCTTGTTGTATGATTTTGATGATGTACTTGTGTATGTGATTGTGGTGTGTTGATAAGATCGGATTGCCACGTTTCGACATGCTAACTTGGACTGGTTGTCGCGTTTTGGCATAAAATTTGGAAAGAATTGCCATGTTTCAGCATGCTAACAGTTTGACTCTGGATTCCGTGAGAAACCAACTACTTGTGATAATTGTATTTATTGTTTATGAACTATGACTTATGACTTCACAAAGAGTTCTACTTAGTGTGAGTGGGGAAGTGAGACTTCATTCATGCATTACACAAGTGGATTAAGAGTGGTTGTGGTTTGGTTGGTTCTCTTATGCATTACACAAGTGGATTAAGAGTGGTTGTGGTTTGGTTGGTTCTCTTATGCTATGAAAATTGTGTTAATCAATGTGTTCGATATTCGGTATGTTACATGATTATACTGTTGTTTTGACTTATATATGTTTTACTTATTGAGATAGTCGGATGATCCTACTAGTACACTGTGGTTGTGTACTGATTCTGCACTTATTCTTATTTTGTTGAGTACAGGGCATCTTCTGATGACTATTGACAAACCTCGTTTAGAAGACGAGTGACCGTTCAAATTCAAGGGTGAGCTAGTTCTTCGGGGCTGCCTTGAGTTCTCTTTGTTTAAGTCCACTCTTTTGGAACTCAAACTATTATTAAGGTATTAATGTTTAGTTTTTAAGGTGTACTCCTTGTTCTTAGACTTGTCGTTGGTAGAGTATTGGTACAATGACTTTAAGGTTCTAAGCGTATTTCCTGCATTGTTTTAGTTTATTTAACTTGTTTTCGTAACTTAAATACCTTAGTTTTAAATTATTTGCTTTAGTTGGATGATAGTAGTGCCTACGGGAGGGTTAGGGTGGGTTCCAATCAGAACGGGTTGGATCGTGACAAAACCAAGAATGATCGTTTTTTTCAACGCCAAACCAACCAAACCAAACCACAAATTGATTTGTTGTCTGTTTGATTGGTTCGTCGGTTCGGTTAGGCTTTACGGTTTGACTTGAACACCCTTACCCCTAACAATCTATTATGGCTTATTAGTTTGAGAAACTCACCGTCCAAATAATTTAAGGGAAACTTTCAGAAATATCCATTATAATAAACTTAATTATGTTCCATAACTATAATTTGCATATTTACGAGTTGTAGCTACAATTTAAGCTATCTCGTTGCATAATTCTAGAGTTTGTATAATTCACAAGTTTGTTTAATTCGCGGATATATTTGTATAGTTCAATTGTTTTTGTATAAACTCGAAATAAAGAATTAATATAATCACAAACATTTGAAGTGTAAACAGTTATACACTTTTAATAATTCAGATATGAAACTAAAAAAAGGATCCAAATTAGGCCTAAAGGCAAATTACATGCAATTTTTTTTTTTGAAAAAAGGAAAGGGGTAATCCATTGTTGGCCCCTTAAAGTTGACATGATTTTTCATTTGGACACTCTAACAAGGCTATGTTCATTTTAAGCACCTCATGTCAAACCTCATTGTCATTTGACACTTTTTATATTTTCAAAAAACATTTTAAGAGTGTACATTCAGACGCCTCTTATGTGAAAAAATAAACAAATCAATATCTAACACGTGAAATTTTATTTTATTTTAAAAAAAAGACAATTTTACTTTCTTTTTTCTTTCTTCCATATCCCAAACCCCATGCCCCACCTCTTTTCTTATTTCTTCTTGTTCTTCCTTCACCTATTCATTTGTTCTTCCTCATAAAAAAAGACAAGAACATAGGTTAGTTCACAAAATAAAATACGTTAGAAATAAGGAAATCATATCAAATCGAAAGTTTTTGTATGACATTTAAAAGAAAATTATTTCTTGTGCTACTATGATTGAGATTCACAATGAAGGATATGTAAAATAATTTCCTTTTTTTTCATTGGAGGTTGTTCTTTATTTTTTTAATCCCTTGAAATCAATTTTAATTTCGTAATTTCAATGGAAAGGTAAGAATGCAAATTAGTTTTCCATTTGAAAGAAGTTGATTTCTTTTTTTTTGTTTCGTTGATATTGATTGTGTTTTTGAATATGAATCAAGATGCAAATTTGATTTTTAAAGAAGATGGAAAAATCAAAGAGTGTAACCTACTAAAGTATTGTAGAATTTTTTTAAAAAGTTGTATGGTGATGGAGATGGTAGAAGGTGAAGAAGATGGAAGAAAGAAAACAAGGAAGAAGAAGCAGAAGAAAAAATTACAAAAAAAATCAAAATATTTACAAAAAATATTTCTAACGCATTTAAACTTTGTGTAGCACACGTACAATCAAAATCAAAAGTCAATAAAAAGTGTTAAAATGACACAACAACACACTACATGAGACGTATAAAATAAATAAAACTTAGTTTAAGTATCTAACGGAATGTTATGTGCCCACTTTTGGGGTTCACTAATGAGTTAGGCAAACATATATATAAAAGGTAAGAGATTAAAAAGAAAATGAAAAGGAATAATAGGGTAATTTTTTTGACAGTGCCGCCGATCTACTGGGCTTGATATCTCGGTGGGAGCTTCGAAGCTAGACAGTAGCTTTATCAACTTCATAAGCCTCTATAATCACAAATTCACAATCTTGAATTATTCAGAGATGTTGGTGCTAACAATCAGACAGGCGAGACAGAAAACCAGAGCCCTCTTCAATCATCCTCCATTTTCTCAATCCGCCAATAACAAGAATACTCTTTTGTTCTATCTATTTTACTCCACTAATACTCCTTTTGCCGCATCCTCAAAGGCAATCCCTTCATATCCATATCCCTTTTTACCAGTTTCTTCAAATGTTTTGTCAACTTCAAGAATCGGTGAATTGCAGCAGAAAGATGTTGTTTTATCCTTTAAAGAGTGGTTCATGACCAGAAAAAATCCACTCTTTGATCAGATCTTTGAGATATTACGAACTAAAGATGATATTACAGCTGATATATCAATGTCGAGATTCAATCTTAGACTCTCTGAGGCCTTGATTCTTGACGTCTTAAATTATGAGAAAAATAAAGATGTATTGTCGTGTTTGAAATTCTTTGATTGGGCGGGTCGACAACCCGGTTTTCATCATACTCGTTCTACTTTTAATGCCATTTTCAGGATTTTAGCTAAGGCCAAGTTGATGTCTTTGATGGCTGAGTTCTTGGATAAGTATATGAAGCAAAGGTATTTCCATAAAGCTAGGTTTTACAATACTTTGGTAATTGGGTATGCGGTGGCGGGCAAGCCTGAGCTTGCACTCCAACTGTTTGGTAGAATGCGGTTTCAGGGTGTTGATTTGGATGCATTTGCTTATCATGTGTTACTTAATGCTTTGGTGGAGGATGGTTTCTATGATGGGTTTGAGATGGTTCTGAAGCAGATTAAATTTAGAGGTTTTGAGGATGCAATAACACATGCTATATTCGTTAAGAGTCTTTGCCAGCAAACAGAGCTAGATAGAGCTGAGGAGTATCTTAGAGACTTGTTGAGGAATGGAGGGGTAGGATTGAGTGGGGTTGTCGTGGCTAATCTTGTGGATGCTTTATGTAAAAATAAACAGTTCACAAGAGCTGCAAGTTTGGTGCAGGAATTTAGAGAGTCTGGTTTGGTTTCAATGGAACAGGCATATAGTGTGTGGATTAAGGACCTTGCTCAGGCTGGGGAGCTAAGTGAGGCAGTTGAATTCTTGAAAGGCAAGAAACTGATTGATGGGTATGTTCCTGACGTTTTTCGCTATAACAGCTTAGTGTGTCGGCTTTTAAGAGAAAATAGGTTGGAGGAGGTTTATGACTTGCTAATGGACATGAAGGATCAAGAATTAATACCTGATGATGTCACCATGAATGTAACTTTGTGCTTCTTCTGCAAGGTAGGGATGGCAGATGTTGCCGTCGAGCTATATGACTCGAGAGCAGAATTTGGCCTCTCTGTAAGCAGTATGACCTATAACTATCTTATAAATACTTTATTAGGTGATGCAAGTGTTGATGAAGCATATCTCGTGTTGAAGAATGCCATTCAACAAGGTCATTTCCCTGGCAGGAGGACATTTTCTATTATTGCTGATGCTCTTTGCCGAGAGGGGAAGCTTGATAGAGTGAAAGAGTTGGTTCTTGCTTCTCTGGAACGGAATTGCGTGCCCAGTGACTCAACCTATAACAAGTTCATATCAGCCTTATGTAGGGCCAGTAGGGTGGAAGATGGATACTTGGTACATGGAGCACTTAGCAGATTCGATAAGGTTACTAGCAGGACTACTTATTTTGACTTGATTAGTGGCTTTAACAAGTCAAGCAGGGGAGATATTGCAGCAAGATTGTTAATAGAAATGCAAGAAAAAGGTCATATTCCAGACCGTCGATTATACAGGGCGGTTATTTGCTGTTTATGTCAAATGGAGGATCCAGATAAACTATTTTACAGTTTATTAGAGGTTCAATTGTCTCGGCATGAACCTAGCTGCCTTGTTTATAATTACTTCATTGATGGAGCTGGTCATGCTGGAAAACCTGAGCTGGCCAGAGATGTATATGAAATGATGAAGAGAAACGGTATCACACCAAATTTGCAGTCTGACATTTTAATCTTGCAAAGTTACTTAAAAGCTGGAAAAATTGCTGATGCCTTAAATTACTTTCGTGATTTGTCAAATAGAAGATGTCTAGGAAGAAAACTATGGAACAACATGGTTGTTGGGCTTTGTAAAGCTAACAAGCCTGGAAATGCATGGAACATGTTCTGGGAGATGAGGTCAACTCATTTGAGGCCAAGTATGGAATGCTATGAGGAACTTGTTAAGTTGCTTTGCTCACATAGAGATTATTATAAGGCTATTCTTTTGGTTGAAGACTTGATGCAAGTTGGTCGTCAGGTTTCATCCTTCATTGGCAATGTACTTTTGTTACACTCATTACAAACTCATAGAGTCTTTAGTGCGTGGATGCACTCAAGAGACTTGAGCAATACAAAGGATAACAGCTTAGCTCTAGGTGATCTGATCAAGACTTTCTCTGGTGGTAGTGATCTGGAGAGTGAAATTTTGCAAATTGAAGAACTGATTCGACAATGTTTTCCCCTTGACATCTACACTTACAATTTGTTGTTGAGAAAACTAACCATAAGCGAAATGGATCTTGCTTGTAGTTACTTTGAGAGATTATGCAAGAAAGGATATGAGCCAAATAGATGGACTTACGATATATTAGTTCACGGTTTCTTAAAAGTTGGCCGGTCTTCTGAGGCTAGAAGATGGATGGAAGAAATGTTCAGTAAAGGTTTTGATCTGACTGAGGCTACGAAGTCATTTGTTTAAACTATTGATGAATCTCATTTAAGATGTAATGGGGTTCCTCATTCAGGTATTTAATGCTACATCGTTTGATATATTACTTTTGTTGGGTTCCTCTTGTAAGGAGAGAAGATTTTAGCTTCCTTTAATTTTTTACACGAAGATTTTAAGTGCTATTTGTTTTACTTCTTTCAGAATGCAACTCCTAAGACAAAAGAAGTAATCTAGGATATTAAGTTAACTTCTTACTGCCTTCTAAACATTGTGCGGCACCTGCTCTATGAGTTTTGAAATCAAAACTACCATTTAAATGTTGAGCTGCATTGGCATTGAGTTAGTATGACTCTATGATGGCTTACATGGATTCTTTAGTGATATACATTTTGTAATAGGTATATTTTCTGCTACAGATAACTTCTATTGTTACTACTTTTTAAAGTACAAGCTGTATTGTACTGAGGTGGTCAGCATTAAGTGAAAAAAGCTACTTGAGTTAGTATAAAAAATAAGTGGGAGGGACATAGCATTGACTAGGAAATTTTTTACTTCACCTGACCTGGTATCTATCTGTTATGGAAGTGTTACATATAAAAGCAAAACCTGATTTCTATGCTAATGTAAGCTGGATGGGGAAATCTTGCTATGGAGTAATAATTCAGAACTATCTGTTTTGTATAAACAATTCTTATTTTGCACCAAAAGGCGTGGCCGAATGAGGAGAGAACTATGAAGGCTTAGGGTTCAAATTGCAGCGGCAACAAGTACTAGGTGATTTTCCATTTGTCTAAGCCTGGGTGGACAGAGAGGTATTCAATGGAAGTAATTGTGGTGCGCACAAGCAAGCCTGGACACCACAATTATGGAAAAAAAACCTTATTTTTACCATAAGAAAATTTTATTTGTTTAAGGTGTAGTCGATGTATCCTAGTGCTGTTGTAACGTTCATAAAGGCTCATATCATTTTACTTGATTTTAAAACTCGTTACTGCTCTGGCCAAATTTAGGGGGAAATTGGGGAAATCAAGGTAACCAAATACAAGCATGCCTCTTCCTATTTTCTTCTGGGGTTTAGTGATTTTTGTTGCATTTCATGTAATACCATATATGATTATTTGTTCAAGATCTTTCTTGCAGTCCCATGTTCGCAATGTAAACCATCTTAGCTGTTATTTTTCTGCCTCTTACTTTCTTTTTTAATATCCAAATTACCTTTGTATCTGACTTTGACATTCTGCATCTTAGGTTGGTCTGCTTGGCTGTGATTGTTGATGTGGCTGTCTGAAAGTAAGCTGGTGGCACGTGAAACCTAAATAGGAATATTAGTGCATTTGAAGATGGAGTACTATTGGTATCGGTTGTCCTGATTCCTACAGAGTTATGGGGCCGGGCTGGAAAAGTTCTCTGGGTTTAATGCATCAGTCAGTCAAGTAACCATTATAATGGGTGCCATGTACTGTGCTCTGAGTGAATCTTAAAGGTAGAGAAGCACTAACAGGAACATGGAGAAAAGCCTCAACCGTGTGATGCAAATTGATAAACAAGCTTACTTGGTTCAGGTTTGAAACCGCTTGAGCTGATCTAATATCTTTGTCATGTTGTGGAATCTACCTTGAATTTTCCATTCACCATTCTATTTGATAATTTCCTAAAACTAAGTTTCGTAAGAACTTTTGTTCATCATCAGCGTAAGTTATTATATAAGGTACATATTTGGTTTTGTCAAGATGATTGGTCTCCGTGGTGAATAAGATGAGGGAAGGGAGGCTGAGATGGTTTGGGCACCTGAAGAGGAGATGTGTAGATCCCAATGAGAAGATGTTAGAGGTTGGATATGGCGGGGATGAGGTGAGGCAAGGGTAGGCCGAAGAAGTATTGGAGACAGGTGATTATGCAAGAAATGGAGGATCTTCAGCTTACTGAGTACATGACCTTTTGATAGTAGGGTAGAGGTTGCGGATAAGGGTAGAAGGTTAGTGTCAGAGTGTTGTCTAAGTATTAGCCTATCTATGTAGTCTTTGGCTTGGTGGTAGTCTAGAGTATTGTGTACGTCGGAGTATTAGCTTATTCATGTAGTCGTTGGCTTTTGGTATTTGTTATCATTTGTTGTTTACTACGTTTGGGTGATCGCACCTTGTTGATGTTAGGATTCCTTGCATACATGCTTCACATTGGTTGCCCATTAGTTGTTATGTTTTTTTTCACTGCCGTTTTTTCTTTCATTACTACTTTGATTTGCTTCCCTTGAGGTTCCTCCGGAAACCTCTCTACCTCCAAGAGGTAGAGGTAAGGTTTGTGTATACTATACCCTCCTCAGACCTCAATTTGTGGGATTTTTCTGGGTACGTTGTTGTTATTCTTGATCTGTCAATCATGTCTTGCCAAATGCATCTCTTTCCAAATTGTGGTTGGGTATTGTTATCTGACTCAGATTTTTGATTGCTACTAGAGCTTGAAAAGTTTCAGAACAACAATAATTAGTAATCTTCTTTATGTCCGTCCCCCAATTTGAACTGGACACAAAGTTTAAGAAAGAAAAAGAAGATCTTTTCACAATTAAATTAGATGTGGATAATATACCAGAAGTACTTCCATACCCAATAATTTGCCTTTGTAAGCAGTTGGCCTACGTCAAGCATGTCAATTGCAAAATGGGTACAAACGCTAAATGGTTTTTATTATAGAAAGATGTCAATTTTTCGCAGGGAAAAAAAGGAAATAGTGCCAAGCAAATTGGGATAGAGGGAGTATTAATAATTACAAGAGCTATCATAATTATTTATTGGTGGGGTGAAATGCATGTTTAAGAATTTAACAAGTGATTATGCAGCATATCATCATTGTTCTCCTTCTCCTCCTCGTAATCATCATCATTGTTATCCTTTTATAGGTTCTGCATATGTGCACATTTAAGAGCCTTTAGAGTGAGGTAAACATCATTCCTGCACTATTGTGATTGTCACCTCTCATCTTAAAGCAATAACAATATACCTAGTACTATCCTACAAAATGAGGTCTGGGGAGGGTAGAGTGTACGCAGGCCTCCTACCTCAGATGTAGAGAGGCTGTTTCGATAGACTTGTCTTCAATCGGTGATGTCTATTTTCACCTGCTTAGCAGTTTATATCATTGAACTTTGAGCTGCTTTGCACGCCGCCATCCATACCGGTTGCCAAGTTCCCTCCATCTCTATTTGTTAGCAATATGAGTATGATGACTATTGGGGCCAATATATATCAGCTATAAAGGCCTTTACAAAGTGGATGGATCACAAAAATGATCCTGTTCTTTTACTATTTCTGATACCAAATAAACTTTCTCCGAGTTATGTGGTGATCAGAGTTTTCCCAACCTATCATGATGACACTTCCCTACACAAGATGGCCCAAAAGTTTGTGAGTTCCTAGAGGAGAACTGATATAGTTCTTCACTTTATATGACAGTTCTTGCTAATTTGTGTTCTCATAGGAGCTTGTAAGGTTCTTTAGAGGAGTTTGTAAGGCCTCATCTTATGCGGCTAATTTTCTGGATGGTTGGCTAATACATATTGAAATTGTCAGGCACCATCATATAATAGTAAAAAGATGATAATCTGTTATATATTGTTGAAGAATCCTTTAAAAGCTTCACTGTCTATTATCAAAATAGCTGCTTGAGCATAGGGTAGGGCAGTTGCTTATGTAGTGATTGATTGGTATGTTCTGTAGAATGTTAAGCATCAATCGAAGCAAAACAGTGATGCTCAATTTTAGTTTATTGGTCTGTCGATAAAACTCGAGGGCTGTGAGTTGTGTAGAATCCTGTTATATAAAACTATGAGTCGAGTTGCTATTCTCAAGATTAGTATTGCTGTGAAGACATTTTAAGAAGTTGCTTCTTTTGAAAGAAAACATTCTTGGCTTTTATTTAGCTTCTACTCAAAAAGTAAACATTCTTGGCTTTTGTTAGCTTCTATTCAAAAGTTCTTTTCATCTTTGATGACAATATATTTCTCTGTTTGTATCAACAAGTGTTGTATATATCTGGGAGAATTTTGCTGTCTTAGTTCCTGTGATCACTTATTGATGCAAGGTTCACATGTTAGTTCTTTGTTTATTCTGCTAGAAAGACAATTAACGTCTTACTTATCCAAAAATATTCTGCTTGAAAGAAAATGTTGGTCGTAATCGTGGACAGTTATCAGAGAGATGTCTGTAAAACATATTGTTGTCCTGCAGTATATTATATCCTACTCCGATGACCTTTTGGCAAGTTAAGAGGATTTCGTGATTTTCTTGATCTAATTAGTTGCACAGTGAGTGCTTTCTAGAACAGTAGCAGAGATGATAACAAATTGGAGGATGACCAACTGGTTGCTGAGAAGGAACACATGGGAAAATAGCCACCCTAAGTATTTATGGCTAATATGGGGAGAGACACATGCTAGAATCTTCAATAGTTGAGAATTGAATATCAAAAGTCAATTCTTTCTCTTGTTTCATTTGTGTCCTTGGGAGAAAATTACCATGCTGTTTAGATGGTAAGACTAAGTAGGTCTAACGGATACTTGGATCAAACTTTGGTTAGTTTGTATGACTAACAACCGCATTGGTCTGAATCGATGAATATACTTGACCTCTTAAAAAATAAATTGCATGCCAATTCTTTTTTCTTTTAATCAGTAATTATGTGGTATTCATTTGCTCCAGTATTTTTAGCAGGCCCGATGATAACCAAGCTTCTGCTGGGTGGCCTCGAGAAAGGAGAGAGGACCGTGAGAACTGGAAAGACAACTGCTCTACTTCTATCCATTATACCTTTTCTTGAGGTAGTCACAACTTATAGCAACGTGGAAGGTGCCTTGGTCCATGTAAATGTCATCTAGCCAAAGGCACACTAGTTCAGTGCTATTAGATTCAGCTATATTTATGTCCATAATCAACTTCATGGATAGCAGCCATATGAAATTAAGAGTGCTGGTCCTAGTAGTTTCTGACCGTACTTCGATCCTGGAACAGTCATTTTGTTGCTCAGGCCTTTCAATCTTTCTCTGCCGCTCGTAATTAGCCTTGGGGAATACTTGAGTATCTAGCCTGCGGAAGCTTGAAACATGTCTTCCATGATGGCGTTGTTTTGATAAACTACTCTACGTGGAGGTCCTCCTTTATATTAATATAAAAGATGAGCTTATTTGATGTCTCGTCTGACAATTAGAAGACTTACTATTTATTGCAGCAGACTGGATGTTTTGGGTCTGAGAATCTCACTTTTATCATGAAGATCCATCAGGCATGACTTGCAACTGAGAGAGCTTGCTTGTACATCGTCCCAGCTTTTATGCTTGATACATCCCACAAGGCTTTTTGTTTGTACTTTTGACATAAATATTAGTTTATTACTTTTTTTTGGGGGGTTGATTTTGTCCAAAGCCAGCATTGAACCCCAACTGAATTCGGATTGTCCATTGCAGGCTCATTTGGTGGTGCCCTCTCAACATTCTGTTTTCCATAAAAATAGTTTACTCTTTGTTAGTACTAAGGTGGGATGACTGAGCTGGCTGATGGTCTGGAATTGCTTAGGCAACTCGCATCAACTGCTCTACCCTATTTTGTAATTTGATTAATTTAAATTATAGGGAAAAGGGCTGAATAAACCCCCCTATATTATTTAAAATGTGCCCCACTTTTATCATGTTTGAGCCAAAAATGTCTTTCAACTAGCAAAGTAGCTCAAAACTACACTTGGAAAAATTTGGTTAATTTTGCCTTGGACAGTTTGAAATAGGATGATTATGTCTTTGTTGTTTTGAATTAGTTTATTTTTCTTATATGTAGGGTTTCCTTTTTTTTAAAAAAAAAAAAAAATTGGTTTCTCATTGGTGTTTGCAAGCCCACATTGGAGATTGCTCACTGCAGGTCCTATTTGGGGGTAGTACTCTCAATATAATTTTTTTCGTACTCAGACACGAGATCTTTGATTATGGGTGAAACTACTGTTTGATTATGGGTGAAACATTTTCAGTGGTGTACCACAATTCATGTTGGTGTAGTTGGTGTAGGTAAGGTATTGAGTGTACGGAGGCATTAAACATACTATGGCATAAAGAAAATAAAATATTTTAAACACTTCGTTGTTTTGACAAATATAAATGATAAACACGTTTAGAAGAATCTTTTGGTTCCTATGTATTAAGTATGAATTTTTGTTTTTAAATTTTAGGGATGGTAATGGAGCGGAGCGGGTTTAAGGTTGTGCAGGGCCGATGAAATGCAGGGCGAGTTGAAATGGATTTGTTTTAAAATTAGTATCGGATGGGGCGAGTTGCGGGTATATGTGATTTTTTGTAGGTTCAAATTTATTGTAACTTTATACATATTATAAGAGTGATAGAACGAACATTATTTATTAAGATAATTTTTACAAAACTACTAAAATATTCAAGATAGTAAATGAAAATGGTTCAATAAAAAATAATCAATTTCTTACTTGTTTCCGAATTGATCTCTACAAAATAAATTTTTAAGTCACTATCCTATTAAATTAATACAACTTTAGAAATTCTTAAACACTCTCTCTTTTGCTCTGTATCAACTCTTCTAGCTTTTTTTTTCACTTGCAACAATGACTTGTCCCATAAATCTCAACCTAAAGCTCTTACCAAAAAACTAAAGTAATAGAAAGAGATCCGTCTCTTGAATAACTTGAAATTGATGCAATGTATGATAACGTAGATCCAACTTTTTTTTCCTTTTGGGATTTGTTTTTCCACATTAGCTTTAGAAGTCACCTTCTTCGACTTTGACTTCTCTAAACTCAGAAACTTCATGAATAGAGGATTTTGGCTTCATTGTTTAGATCATTTCAACAAATCCTTCGTCGTCAGAATAAAATTACGACCCACATTATTCTTTATTTGAAAATAATTGGATAATTTCAATACTAAAAAAATGAAACATCATCTATATGTAAAGAAGAAAATACCTCTTCAAACTTTAAATCAATTGACTGGAAAGAGAAGATTAATTGAAATAAAAAATTGAGCGATGGATGTAAGTGGTAATATGATGCAGTGATTATAAGCCTGAAAAGGGGGAGAAAATGGTGGAGTCTTTAGAAGTTATGTATCCAAAATTAAGAAAATGAGATTTTATAATTTTTAAAATAGTAAGAAATAATATAAAATAGCGTAAAAAAGAATGCTTAGTAGATAACTTTTCCTAAAAAAATACATCTAATCTACGTATATATTCTACCATGAAATTTTAAAAAGATTTGGCAGCTAAAAGGGAGGAAGAAAGAATCAAAATAGGAAATTAATACAATTAGGAGATTGATAATAACTAAAACAGTGACCAACTAATAAGGAGAAAATCAAGAATTAATATTTACCCGTTACTAAGCACTACATTTAAGGAAAAAATATTGTAAATTAATTAGTTAGGAGTTATTTTAAGGATAAATTACCTATATACACATCGTTATTTTCCATAATTTCTATTATTCCCTATCATTTAAAAATATTTCAAAAATCCCTCTTTTTCCTTTCAAATCCATTGTTCCAGATACATAAAGTTATACACGTTTTTCTTTCTATTTTTACTCCTTATTTCACTCCCTCAACCTCTTCCTATTTTTACTCACTCTATCTCTTCCTATTTTCACTCCCTCAATCTTTACTTCTTTTATTTATTAATTTTCAGATTTAATTCTCTTTATTTTTAGTAATATCTCTCCACAATTTTTTTCAAAACAACTCAAGTTTTCGCTTTATAATTTTTCCTAAGAATTATCGGATTTTCCTCCATTTTCACCTTCACAATATGCATAAGGGAAATGTAAAAGATATAATGTATTCATATTGTTTCCTGCAAAAAAATTAGTTTTAGGAGATCCCCTTTTGCTGTTGAAACTACATTATGAAATGAAAAGAAGTAGTCTCTACCAAGTATATCATTTGTTCATGTATCAAGTGCTGCTATGTATCTTCTACGGTTATTCAAATTTAGAAGAATATGTTTTCGTTCACAATATCAAATTTTATTCGTGATACATTTGTGAGCGAAGAAATCGGGGAAGGACACATGCCTTGAGCTTTAAATCTATTGTTTTACAAGTTTTCAAAATCCCTCATTTTTGCGCATTAAATTAATGTATCAACGCATCAGATTAATGTATCTCACGCATCAGATTAATGTATCATGTATAAAATGTAATGTATCTTACTTAACGATTAATGTATCAGCGCTTATTTTAGTTATGATACGTAAATTCAAATTTATACTAAAATGTATCTGATACATAACAATTACCAAACAATAATGTATGATCTCAAACAATTACTATAATGTATTTTAAAAAAAATTGAAAGTGTTGTATTTCTCAAATAAAATAACATACATATATAATAATGTATCAAACACTATTTTTTTAGTTATGATACGTAAATTCAAATTTATACTAATGTATCTTATACATAACAATTATCAAACAATAATCTATCGATCTCAAACTTAAAATCTTATGGGCGACACTTATTTAATGTATCTAGTAAAAATATAATATTTATCAATTCAATCGAAAGGATCGTCATGATCTCAAACAAAATAACATACATAAATAATAGTATATATCATGCACTAATTTTTTAGTTATGATACATAAATTTGAATTCATACTAAATGTATCTGTAACATAACAATTGCCAAATAATAATGTATTGATCTCAAACCTAAAATTTAATGGGCAACACTTTCATATTAAGTGTACCTAGTAGAAATACAACGCTTATCAATTTATATTGAAAGGATCTTCATGGTGTATCTTCTCGAAAATTTTCATAATGTTTAATCAAAACTGAAAGAATCTTCAATGAACTAGGAGAATAATTTTGAAATTCAAAATTATTATCAATTTTGAATCAAAATGGAAAGGATCTTCAATGACTGGATAAGAATTTAGAATCTCAAATTTTTTCGATAATCTTGAATCAAAATCGAAAAGATATTCGATGAACATGAAGATTTACAAAAGAAATTGTTTGTACAACAACAATTCCATACAATCCTTCATAACTCATCCCGCTTTTCAAAATTTCGATATATTCTTTTATGAAACAGAGAGAATGATGAACAAGAAGAAGAAATTTAATTTTTTGATTTTTTTGGGTTGTTACAATATAGGATTTTGAATTCTTGATAATAATTTTGAATGGAATAACGTAATTTGTGGAATCTTAATTTAATTTTCAGTTTTTCCCCTTAATTAGTGGAACAAATGGATACTATGAGATTTTAAATTGATTTTACGGCTTTCTTTTCCTTAATAAGTGCAACAGATTGATACATAATGTATCCGGATCCTTAATTATGTATCTGAAATGTCTAAAAAATATGGGATTTATGTAATTATAAAAATAATAGGGATAGAAGGTAATTTAGATTTTACACTATGGTATTTATGTAAGTTATACTTATTTTAATTCAGTTCTTTTGTCCCTCACCCTGGAGAGTAGCGTGGCATTTTTATCTGAGGAGGAGACTTTGTTATCCGACTTCTCATAAATGATATTAGGATCGATCGACTCATTATAGGAAAAAATAATAGACTCCGTTATTGATACACAAGTACAAATTGAACAAAATATTAAGTTATACTTGTGGGATGGAACTATTCGATTTATTATTATTAATACATTAGTATATTTGTTATTGTTTTTTTTAGAAAAGACATAAAGTTACCATTGAAGTTGTCCCGAATTCTCATAAAGAGACACTTAAACTTTCCTACTGTCCTATTACCCCACTAACACAATTATGAACAAATATTATTATACTATTTTTAGATCAGCCACAAATTTTAAGAAGCAAGTGAATTCAAGCACCAATCATTACATAACACGTGCTAATTTAATTAAAATGTATTTTTTTTTCATTCTAAGTTTATCCTTTATCTTTTTTCCTTCTTTATTTCTCTCTCTTACTTTTGATATATCTTAAATTTCATTTTATCTTCCACTTCCAACTTTCAAGTGATTCATCCCTCCATTTTTTTTTCTTCACCTCCACCGCCCTGTCAAATTGAACTCCACTTCCATATTTTTCTTTTCATTTTCTTATTTTTTTCGGGTCAAATTCTTTATAGAATTCATACTATTATTTAGACTTTATTGAACAATTGATAACAAAATTAATTATTTTTCTAAGAAAATTTAAAATTTTGAAGGTATCATCAACTAATCATTTTCATATAAATTCAAAATTAGAAATGATAATTTTATAAGAATCAATTAATTTCCCAAAAATTGAAAGAACTTATTTGAAATCGGATAAAAAAAACTATATGATACTTCCTAATCATCTTGAAATCTAATGAGCTTATCAAATTGTTCGAAGTGTAAGAAAATATTTAGATAAAGTTTTAAATTTAAAGAGAGTAAAACTAAAAGTAATTAAAAAAAAAAGAAGAAGGTAAAGTTATAGTAGAAATAAGAGTACAGAGCCAAAAGGGTAGAAAATATTAACAAAAATTCCAAAAGGGTATATAAAATTTTATATAAACCAAAACGGTAAAATTGCTCCGCCGGCAGCGATTTACTTCAAGTGAAAAAGTAAAATCGCTGCCCCAGCAGCGATTTTGCAAAAAGTTTTTTTTTTCCTTAAAAATCGCTGCCTAAAAAAAAAAATTTTTTTTTTGGTAAATCGCTGCCTAGGCAGCGATTTACATAAAAAAAAAAATTTTTTTTTTGGTAAATCGCTGCCTAGGCAGCGATTTACATTTAAAAAAAAATTTTTTTTTTTTATATAAATCGCTGCTACAGTAGCAGCGATTTATTAAAAAAATATTTTTTATATAAATCGCTGCTACAGTAGCAGCGATTTATTAAAAAATATTTTTTATATAAATCGCTGCTACAGTAGCAGCGATTTATATCAATTTTTTAAATAAATCGCTACTGTAGCAGCGATTTATTTAAAATTTTTTTTTTTATTAAATCGCTGCGATAAGCAATTTTTTAAACTAAAAAAAAATTAAAAATTTTAAAACAGCGATTTTATATATAAAAAAAGATTATAATATTTTTTAAAATTTATGTATATAACTTATAAGAAAATATACATTATTTTAAAAAAATTAAAAATAAGTAAAGTAATAAATATATTTTCTTTCTAAAAAAAGATATTATATTGAATTTAAATTTAAATAATATTTGAATTTAAATAATTAATTTTTTTAAATAAAAAATTAAAGGAGAAAATTATTTAATTGAATTCAAGTACATCCCTAATCACACCTATTAATTATAATTTTTTTTTATATATAAAATCGCTGTTTTAAAATTTTTATTTTTTTTTAGTTTAAAAAATTGCTTATTGCAGCGATTTAATAAAAAAAAAATTTTAAATAAATCGCTGCTACAGTAGCAATTTATTTAAAAAAATGATATAAATCGCTGCTACGCTGCTACTGTAGCAGCGATTTATATAAAAAATATTTTTTTAATAAATCGCTGTAGCAGCGATTTATATAATTTTTTTTTTTTTTGTAAATCGCTGCCTAGGCAGCGATTTACATAGAAAAAATATATATATTTTTTTTTATGTAAATCGCTGCCTAGGAAGCGATTTACATAAAAAAAAAATTTTTTTTTTGTAAATCGCTGCCTAGGCAGCGATTTATGTTTTTTTTTTTTAAAAAAATAATTTTTTTATAAATCGCTGCCCGGGCAGCGATTTGAAAGGAAAAAAAAAAAATTTTACTTTTTCACTTGAAGTAAATCGCTGCCGGCGGAGCGATTTTACCGTTTTGGTTTATATAAAATTTTATATACCCTTTTGGAATTTTTGTTAATATTTTCTACCCTTTTGGCTCCGTACTCGTAGAAATAATGACATTGAAAGTAAGAAGCTTCAATGATATGAGATGCCAATGAACTCACGAAAAGAAAGAAGAAAGAAAGAAAAAAGAAAAAAAATTAAAATAACAAGAAAAATAAGAAAATATATTTCATAATAAAATACTTGTAAAAATAAAATTATAGGCTGCTTACTCTCTTTGAGAGAGTACACATCACTCTCTTATGTCAGGTGGACGCAAAAATGATGTAATAATATTTATTCAAAATTATTTAGTGGAGTAATAAAAGAGTTACAAAATTAAGGTGTTATTTTGAAAATTCGAAACAACTTTTTATGTCTTTATATATAGGTATATATATATTTAACATATATGTTACATCCGGTAAGTTTTTGGGTTAGAAACTGAAACATAAACAATAATGTCATAACTAGGGAGTAATAAATAGTCTTATATATGTATTAATTATGGATTTTTCTGTTTTCTACTCTTTTTAAGCTTTAAAGTCTATTTTATAGTAGCTGTAGCCTGCAAGGTTTTATAAAATGAACAACATATAATAAAATAGAAAAATTTAGGTGGTCGTGATTTTTATAAATAAAAGGATAAAAATGAATTAGGATTTAAGCATCATCTGATCACTAGAAATATCATCTTGTGTTGTTCTTCCAAGTACACACTCATGTCTTACAAACTCACCGTACATGTCAAGGGTCAAGCCTCTTCCATACCCCAACCCCTCAAAGAATCTAGTCTCTAACAAATGGTAGGACAAACCAAACTATAAATTCCAAAAATAATGTATAACTCATCTACTCCTAAAATATGGTGCAAACTACTGTCTGATCAGCAATCCCCATGTATCAAAGCTGAATCCAACTTGTCAAGCTCCAATTGCCAAAATCATCCAAGACATTATTCAATTCATGTTGCAGTAGTGTTGAAGAGATCAATGTTGAAGCACTGGTTCCTTGCCGGTCTTGCAATATTAAAGTTGAGCAAAAAGAACTTCATTCCATGTATCTGGAACACCAGGCAAGCACCAATGCAAACAATCCTGCATTCCAGGTGTTGATTTGATGCTGTATCGAGATATATGACCTTCATCTCTCAGCTGAGACAAAGCTGTGATGTCCAAAAGCTTCACAGCTGTTCCTTTTACAGCCGCTGCTGCACCAGCATCACTAGATTCATCTTGTACAACCTCCTTTCCACCAGAAAGTGGAGTGGTGTTATCACAGGTGCCTCCAGTGTTCCAATCTCCATTAAAAAAATGTCTGGGCGATATAGACCGGTAAAATGCTTTAAGACCAGGGTATTTTGGCAGCTGTGAATCTACCCATTTAATGATACTGTGAACTGTAAGATTCTTGGCACCATTAATATCTGCAATTTTCCTGTTCGTGTTAGGAACACCATCCACATACATGACCCATCGGTTGGCGTTAAGCTTGCCTCTATTCCAATGGTGTCCTGTGTTAAGCACAAGGACATCAAATCTGGGTAGGAAACGACTTAAAAATGCAGGTGGACGATCCAGGTGCATGGCATAATCAGTAAGAGGGTTAGAGGCATTAATGGGTGTCAAGTTACACAAACTAGCAGACCAATAGTAAAGAATAGTTGTTTGGGTCCTTGGAAATCGATAAGCCCATCCATCAGGTCGTACAGCATGACGAGCCTTTACAAGACCATATTCACGTCCCACGTCAAGAACATCAGGTCTGTCTTCACCACCAGTAATCATACACATAAGCGACTGGAATTGTTGTCTGCCAAGGGAATCCCCAATGAAGGCCAGAGTTTTGTTCTCCATCCTAGATCCACAACCAAGTTCAGAAAATTCCATGTAGAAAGAGTCATGAAGTCAACTAAGTATCACATGAAGACTTGAGGAAGAGAGAAGACTGCAATATTTCTATGCAACAAGAAACTTAGACGTGGAAAAGTTTTCCAAAAAGAATTTTCTCTATTCAGACATTAGGATGTGCGAGAGATGAGGACAACAAGCGCTACATAAGGGAGTTCCATAGTCACAATTTCTTGCAGTTTATGTGCGATATAAGTTCTAATCTGTTGGGTGGGTTCAGTCAAGCTCACTCTTCTGCTCTTGGAAAATACATGACAAGACTTGGTAGGTACAGTACTACTTATGCTACTCAGAAAAAGAGAGAAGGTTCTAATAGAGCTCATAAGAATTTTTCTTAGGTTATACACATTGCAAGCATCAGATGGTGATCAGTTTCAGAAAAAAAGAACATACCTTTTCAGGAATTTAACACCTCTAAACTCTTCCATCTCGCAATCCCTTGGTCTCCAACGTAATTTCTCGTATTCAAAATCCGTACGCTGTGTCAAGCGGCAAGCCCACATGGCTGACAACCACCGCTTGCAGCGAAATCCAGAATATAAAGGTCGACTATCATCTGTGACCCATCTACCTTTAGCATAATTACAACCTGGAAATTAAGATAATGGTATTAGTAACAAACTACTTACTAACCGTTGTAACAAATTCACCAAACAATTAAGGATACGTCGCTTGGCAAACAAGGCCATTTTCCAGATTATCTAGAACCCAAGAAAGAGTGAAAAAATTATATAAGGAATGAAATTAGGATTTAATTCAAAGATATGTAATCAAATGACTCAAATCCATCAAGATTCGAGTTTTGTGAACATTAAGATAAAATCTACAGATAAATAACATTAAAGAGCAGGAACCAAAAAATCAAATTAAATGATAATCACCATGATCTTTTGAGTCAGATGTCATATTTTCTATAGCGACGCCTGCAGAATTCAGTGGAGCAGCGACTTCATTTTCCTGTTCTCTTGAACTATTTTTTTCTCCCAAGGCTTTTAAATCTCCTCCTTTTTGGGTAAAGTTGAGAGGAATACCTGCACTTCCTGAAAAGGACCATAAAAACATGAAGCTGTGGAGACTAGTGATTAATTAACCACAATGGTATCTCAGAGTACAAAGATAGTATAAAACATGAGTAGATACCAGTGAAAATAGTTCTTTACTGCAAAGAAATAACACTGTAAAAAGGAACCGGGTGCACAAAGCATCCTAAGTTAGCAGGGTTCGGAGAAGGGCCACACCACCATAAAACTCACAATTTGGTATGCATAAATAAAGTTGAGGAGCTGGAAGCAACAGATTCAGTATACAATAAGCAGATTAGGAGCTATTTTATTCATACAACTCAGGAAAAGGGAAGTTCACATTTGAAGGATAGAAAACTGACACATTACTGTACTATTACCACTAATTCTTCATGATTTGAGGCACGCAGGAAAATGAAAGATAGTACTCGAACATACTGTACCTTCGATCTCAGTATTAGTAATTGGTTCTTCAGTCACCTTATCCTTCGTTGAAGAGTTTGAAATGGCAGATTCAAAGTTCACATTTTCTTCTGATTGCCCTGATCTATTTCTTTCTCTTAAAACTTCTTCATCTTTCACTTTATAATCTGCTAGAGAAACAAAGAATAGATAAGAGCTCCAATAGGATTTGGCAACATTTCCATCAAGTTCTATTTACCTTTTTGGTTTGTCCCAAAACAACTACTTACCTTAAAGAGGAAAGCTTTTTCCTCCCTCCAACATTTAAATTGATGTCAAATCATACTATATTTTATTGTTTCAAACTCTACATGACATCCTATCAATTAATATTCAACTTTTTTATATTTGAAACATTATGTTAGAACACTTTTACACCAAACTGCATAAGACAACTAATCCAAACATTCCACTCTCAATACCTAGAAAAGTCAAAGTAGGATCTTTAATGGGACATATCCACTAAGTGGGGAATTTAGATTTGTAGCCTTATTGCTTAAAGTTGTTGAAGAAACAGATGATATCATAATTTACTGGGAAAAAGTTGAGAAAAGAAGCTTTATGTTTTAGCATAATTCAAGCAGATCAAATAGGTGAGAGGTATCCACAACAAAGAAAATTGTTGAGCAAAAGAAGCAGATAAAACATGCAAGAACCACAGCTTCTGCCAAGTTTCATGTCATCTCAACTCGAATACAGCAATGTGATCCAGCGTAAATAAAACACCTTTGTTTATTTAGACATGATTTGTTCTGGTACGTGTCATCTACAATGGCTGCTCCAGTGGCATTGAGTTTTATGCAACCACTGGCTCGTAACTGCATCTCAGTAAAAGAATGCTTCATACCACTAAATAGATGCAAAAAGATTTTTTCTCACAAAAATAAAAAGGTTGAACCGCCAAGTAACAGCAACTTTTATGACCTAATATACACTACCTTATCTTTAAGTGGGTCAACATATTTGCTATTTAAAATGGAAAATGAATTACCAATGGTATGGAAAATGTCAAAAGAGAATTTATGCCAAACCTGGAGAAATCTGGAAGACACGGTCTTGAGATGATGTCCAATAAGAGAGAAAAGGGCTTTTCACGTATGCCAAAATAATAACACTGGCGCAGACAAATCCAATAAGGATGAGAGAGATCAGTGGAACCTTTAAACCTCCCTTCATCCTCAATGCATAGGATCTTATGTACTTGAAGTCATTCCACCATAATGGATGTTGTGTTCACTTCAGTTTAGGATCTGAAATAGCTGAAAGGGAAATGTTTAAAGCAAGACTGGGAAAATTGATTAGAGATTCATAGGACAGTTTTAGGCTCCTGATATAGACAACAAAAATTTACAACAGAAATATATAAGAAGCCACCTCCATGACAATACATGATAGACAATAATTTTCTACTAGCCACCAAGGTTCACAATTCTGCTGTAAAGTTTGCCTGAGTTAATTAAGTAGAAATACAAGCTTGAAACAAAAAAAATAAATAGAAGTGATAGAGAGAGAGAATCAAAAGGAAACTAACACTCTTACAGTTACCCTCTCTTCTTATCTATATATGGGGTGATGAGGGTGTTGTAGGCTCACAGTAAAATTAAGTCCAAAACTACTATTATGTCCCCTTTATCATTAAATAGTACAGATATGAGATGTAAAACCTTCTTATCATTTGAGATGCATGATATAGAAAAACCCTCCTTTGTATGAAATTACAATCAAATTGTCAACAATTGAGATTCCTCCTAGATTAGCAGAAGATATACTTCCTTTAGCTTCCTTCTCCATATCCAAGGGCCCTTTTTGGGTTCCCCCACCTAATTTCATGACCAAGCTGACCCTGCCTTTGCCATCTATAAGATCTTTTTAACTCCATCCAACCCTGCATCTTAATGTTGAATACAATTAGTTTCTCCCAACTTGAATGTTATCATTTCAAACTACGAAGCAACTTCGGTCTTATAAATCTTTTCAATGCAATTTTTCCCTTTGCTCACACTGTAGCAGCTCTATTTGTTGCTCTTTCTTATTTATCACATTTTCTCTTACACGTTCTTTCTTGATTGCTCACTTCTTGCTTGATCATAACTCAAAATGACCACCTCTATCTATAGGTGGTGATGGAAGCATTTAGTGAGGGCATATGCTGCTCTCTTCTAACATATTACCTGCTTAGATCCTTTGCATGTCAGATCGTCCAAAAGTTACCCATTTTTGGAGAACCTGACATGTGTCCAGCTGCATTTTTGGATGATCCAATATAACCAAATACCTGTTTCTAGAATTCTAGAGCTGTTCTTTAAATTCTCATGAATTACTTGAATATTCTATAGTCATCTGAACATCAAAGAAATAATGTTGGTTTTGTTCCTAATCACTTCAGTTTTAAACAAAGCACCGAGCTACTTTTTTCGTAAGCACACATCAACTACTGAAGTTCAGATTGCAGCAGATTCATTGATGGTCTTTGTCCCCTCAAGTAGTGTTAACTTATTAAGTCAAAACTAGTTCCAAATGCTAGTTTTAATAAATTAAAAAAAATAATTATTTAACATGAAAAAAATGCATTAACAAAAACCCAGAAAACAAGACAATTCGTAGATCCTTACGAAATTACTTATCAAAATTTCTGGTTCTGTTCAAAACACATTTACACAAGTTACAATGATAAGTGAGCGAACCCTAGAAAATACTGATGAAGATATTATATAACATACACAGCGCGAAATATTCTACAACAAGAATATGGATATTTAAGAAATTGGCAAATGAAAAATTCACAAATACAAACAGAATTACGGCAATGTGAATCTAAATACAACAATCTAGAAATGCATACCTGAAAACGCCTGAAATCTAACCTCCGAATCCTCCTATTTGATCAGAAACGATAATTTCTTTAGCAAATAACAAAAAAATTGAATTCAGTTTCGAAAAATTTATGCAATAATGATGCAAAATTGAAGTTTAGAAGAAAAAATTAACTCAGAATACTAAGTTTGAAGGTGAAGAAGATAGCTGGAGAAGAAGGAAGAGCCAATGGAGAAACAGAGAGGAGATCGCGGATAGAGGAAAATGAAGGAAATTATTTATATAACACTTTGACTTTAACTTAGAAATCAGCTGGCTACAATTACGCACTTATTAGAAATGCCAAAAAAATTATATAATTACCATGAATTATAATTATGTAATTTTTTAAATTGCAAATGATTTCGTGTAGAAATTTTATGAGTATATAATTATGGAGAAATTTTGCAAATAGCCATAACAAGATAACTTAGCTAGCTTTATAGGTATAGTTTTCTAATTATGATATATAGCTACATATTAGAGAGAACACATAAGCAAATAAAATTGAGAGAAGGAGGAGAGAGAATAGAGGATGGAGTGATGTAAATTATATTTGTATATATGTCGATTTTATATGTATATCTGTCAATGTAATTGTTGTACATATGTATTTGTATATCTGGCAAGCGAGATTGACATAGGGAGGAGAGAGTCGAGAGAGATTGGGAGAGGAAGGAGAAATGCGAGTGAGAGAGGACAGAGAGTGGAAATAGGTAATTGTATTTGTATATGTCATATATCATATATTATTATAAGCATGAAGCTCAAAACTTAAAAGTTGAATTACTATTTTACCCCTCTAATAAATTAAAACTTTTATAATTTTCATATATATAATCTTCTTATTCTCATTCCCTAATCTTGACCTTTCAAATTTCTAACACAAATGTAAATAAAATAAAAATGAGTAATTATTCCTTATAGACAAGAAATTAAAGTAGATTTATGTATCTTTAAAATTAAATTTCATCTCTATCTTTTTTATATTTATTTTAACAAAGTAGATTCATGTATCTTTAAAATTAAATTTCATCTCTATCTTTTTTATATTTATTTTAACAATAATTCATGTGACTTTTCATGTTTCCAAAATTTTGCTCTATAAATTTTACTTTTTCAAGAAAAACTTTTATTTAACACTCCTACAATTCTTGGTGTAGGAACTCTAAACATGTGAAATAATGTCACAATTTGAGGTGAAAGTTGTGAGATTCCCTTCTGCAGTCACGAGAATAGACAATAATTCAATTACTGAAGCATCGGAGCTTGATGTGTTAGTTCTATACATATTTGTAGTAAGAATTATAATAAGACTTTTTTGTCTCTCTTCATATAGTTGAATTCTTGTTTTATTAGCAAATTGCTCTAAATTCATATTTGTATTTTGTATGCTCAAATGTTCAGTTTCACTATGGAGACAAAAATAAAATGAAATGCCTAATTATCTTGCTCATCTGTATCTTTTCTTTTCTTTTTTTTGCTTCGTACTTATAATTTTACATATACATTATTTTTCATCTTTAAGAATGAATGTGATAAAATAGGATGTTTACTCTTTTCTTTTTTTTTTTTTATGGAAAAAAAAAGGTGAAACATATAATATCAGATTAATGATGGATAAATTATGTATGAAGAGAAAATTAAATTTTATATAAAAATAGTAGTTATTCATAAATATTCTGATTTTCAAAATATAAATAATAAGACTTTTTACATCATAGTTTTAAATATTTATAGTTAACTAATTAGTTTAAAGTGTTTGTGGATAAAAATTTAATACAATACTTTAAACACATTCATTATAATAATCAGGAGATTCAAAAGGCAAAGTAAAAAATTGAAAGATTTTATTTTCCTTTCACTCAAAGTTAATCTTACACTATTTCTTCTAACATTATTCTACCAATAAAACTGAACTATCGAGAAATTTAATTTAAATAGTTGTTATTTTTCCTTTTTGCTTTGTAAACTTATTTTTGAATTATAAACGAAGTTTATTTTATTAATTTTTCATATTATTATTTCGATGCATTCACTAGGAGGTCAGAAAATTGGAGTGTCACAATTAGTAGTTAAACAAAGTAAGAAATCTCAATTAGACATATTTTATTATTTAGTAATATTATCTTTTAAGAAATAATATACTCATGGGTTACACGCGCAAAGCGCGTGCTCGGAAACTAGTTGTATATATATATATATGTGAATAGGGCTGGCAAAATGAATAAAAAATATGGATACCCATTTATTTTTACCCATTTAAATTGGGTGGGTACCCAATGCTTTTAAGATGAGTCAAATATGGTCCAACTCATATTACCCATTTAATATATGAGTACTTAAATGGGTAAATTCTAAAGAAAGTCTATTTGCTATAACGAGAAAATAGGGTACAAATTTGAATCACACGCGAACAAAATTGCTTCAGCTTTTCATCATCTTCCACCAATCAAAGTTGTCTCAGCCTCCGGCGATTTCTTTGGTGAGACTCTCTCATTCGTCTTTACTTCTATCTTCGTCTCTCTTTTCTCCTTCTCTATTTTTGTTGTTGTTGTTGCTGTGATACTTTGTTTTGTTGTTTTGATTGATTTGATGGTAGACTTTCTATTTGTTTCTTTTAGTTCAACTTTTAGATGTAGTTAGTGAATTGGGTTCTGTTTGACTGAGCTGGTGATTTTTTCAAGGTTGATCTATGTGTAAATACAACGTCTATTCATGGTACAACTACTTCTTAACCCTGCCTCTATAAGCATACCTGGTTCAAACTCAAATGAAGAAAGAAGTCTATGGTAGGTTGAAGGCCAAAGAAGTAGTTCCCTCAATGAAATAGATTTGGATTAGACATAGTTTGTGAAAAGTTAAAGTAACTTTTGGTTCATTTCATATTCTTACTTTATTGATTGTTCTCTTATGAGTTGATTTTGTTATTTGTATGTATGACTCATTGTTTATGATTTGTAAAATTAGGGTGATATGTCAATGGAATGCAATGAAGAGTCTTGTGAACGAAGTACTGTAACTTTGTTGATACGAGCAAAAAGGAAAACATCTGTTGTTTGAAATTATTTTATTAAACTTAAGTCTAATTCTATTGACGAATAGTATGAATTTTAATGCACGATCTATAAAAATTCTTTTGGAATAGGCCCTATATTTGGAACAACAAATCCAAAGCGTCATCTGGAGAAACATAATCCAGATAAGGCTAAAGAGGGTCAAAATCAGCCAATAGATCAAAAAACTCATCGAGAGAAGATGTCATTGGATATATGTTGGCATAATTATGCTTTTAATTTTGTAGAGCACAAAGGCATCAGGAATATTCATTCATATTTAAATTCAATAGCGATGCATATATCAAGAAACACAACCAAGTCGGACATCTTAAATTTGAATGCTAGAGAAAAAGAACTTCTAAAAGTTGAACTTGCATTGATTTTTAGTAGAGTGTGTTTGATATCTGACATGTGGATTTCATTAGTATCTAATGGTTATATGTGTGTTTGACCGAAAAGGGTTTTGATCTTTCTTCATGTTCCTCCTCCACATTCGGGTGTAGTTTTAGGTCATTTATTAATTGATTTTCTTAAAGAGTGAGGAAACGAAAAGAAAATCTTCGCCCTTACTTTAGATAATGCTACTTGCAATAAAGGTGTGGTTGATGTTTTGAAGAATCATTTGTCTTTGATGCGTTCATTAGTTTGTGAGGGAAAGTTTCTTCATGTTCCTTGTGGAAATTATATTCTTAACTTAGTTGTTAAGGTGATTTTAGTGAAGATTGATGCAGTTATTGAAAAAATTAGAGAAGGTGATAAGTATATCAAGAATTCAGAAGTAAGACTAGAGAAATTTGCAGTGTCTAAGTAACCTTGGTGTACCATGTTCTAAAAAGCTATGCCAAGATGTGCCTATTCAATGAAATTTAACCTATCAAATGATTGAAAGTGTTCTTCTGTATCAGCAGACATATATTCATTATGACTTGGTTGATCCTGATTTTAGACATGACCTTTTTGAAGATGAGTGGAAAAAGGTTAAGATTGTAACTACATTTTTTAGGTCATTCTATGATATCACAACTTTATTTTCTAGATGCAAGTACCCCATAACAAATTTGTATCTTCATAATATATGGAGAATTGAAATGCTATTGGAAGAAAACAAAAGAAGTAAATATCAAATGATGACTTAGATGGTCACTTCTATGTTAAAGAAGTTTAAAAAATATTGGGAGTTATATAACATAATTTTATTTATAGCAATGGTTCTTGACCGGCAATATAAACTGAATTTTGTTAAGTTTTATTGTTAAAGCTTAATTCTGATGCGGCTGATCAAAAAGTAAGGGTTTTCAAAGATAATTTAAAGTTATTATTCGAAGAGTATTTCATACCATTTACTATAACCTCGTTGTCAACTTCATTACCGAAGGAGCATGTTTGTAGTAGTAGTAGAAATTCAAATGACTGAAGCATTTAAGGAGTTTGATATGTTTCAAAGTCAGTTAGAGTCGAGTATCAGTAAACACAATTAGAGTTATATTTGGAAGAAGTTAACGTTGATAGTAAAACAAATCTGAATCTAGATGTACTTGAATTTTGGAAGGATAACAAACTAAGGTATCCAGAAATTTCATAAATGGCACATGATATTTTGAGTGTGCCATCACTACAGTAGCCTTTGAATTTGCATATAGCATCGGAAGTCGTATCATTAGAAAGTTTGAAGTTCTATTCTTTCTGCAAATGTTGAGACGAAACTATGTACTAGGAATTGAATCTGTGGACAAGAAGGCAAATTTATCTTCTCTAGTGTCATTTGTTTAACATAATATAGTGAATTTACATTTAGAACTGTAATGACTTGTTTTTTAAAAATTTATTGAAGATCTTGAAGGATTCGAATTAGATTCTGATGAATATGAGATTGTTGTTGACCTTCAAACTTATGTTGATAAAATTAGAGGTAACACTTTAGAGCAACTCACATTTTTCTGCCTTTCTTTTATATTGTTCTTAGTACTCTCTGTTGTTGATAACAATTTATGATCAACTGCTCTCATCTTTCTAAACTTAGATATGTAACTTCAAATTTATCAAAATGTGTAATAAAAGTAACTTCACATTATGTGTAATTGAAGTAACTTACATAGTAGCTTTTTTTAATTGTCTTAAATACTTTTTTTACCTCTAATTGCTAGTTTGGTTAAAATGTACTCGATATGGATCTTTTCAAATTCGATCGATTGATTTAGCAGATCGCTCTTAAGTTACAATTAGTGAAGTGGTGAACATGTTTGTTATTTTTGTATAAATTCTTTTTTGAGGAGATGTCAACTCTCCAAAAATCATCCTCTTCATTTAATAGCAGAACATGTTAGCTGTAATTATTTTTGTTGATAGTGGTAATCTCTACATTAACCAAGAGGATTGTTGTCTTTTCTAATAGCAGCACATTGAGAGTGTTTGTATTTATAACATTGAGTTAATTTTCATTGGAAATGGATCTGGAGCTGCATGGTAGTAGTTCTCTAAACTCTGTGTGTGTGAGATATGTGAGAAAACAAATTCAGTTTTTCAATATCCTACATATGACATATTAGCTATCGAAAAGTTTCTGCATACCTGCGATTTTATTTTTTTGTTTTCTTTTTCTATCAAATCATCGCATCTCAAAAGTCAATCCACAATAGTAGAAATCACCAAGAGTTTGTGAAAATTTTGTTGGAATTTTGTGGATATCACCGAGAAGCAAAAATAACTACATTGATGCAAACAATTGAGTTTGATTGAGTAAAAAACAAAATAACTTTCTTTAAAGTTCACAAATGTATCTCTTTTTTCTAACAATTTTGGTGAATTAGATTGACTTAATTGTCATTTGATAGAAGTGTTCGAGTCACAATCGTCTAATTTAGCTATCTTCATTATCCAAATTGATCATTTAATGTTTTTAAATGCTTTATGACTTGGTCATTTTGGAGCTCATTGAGCATGCGAGAAACTTGACTCATGGAATAATATGGGTAATATGGATATTCATATTATTCATTAGATAACTAGTTTTTACCCATTTAAGATATGAGTTGAGTCAAATATTTTATTCATTTTTATAGAACTCATTTCCATCTACTCATATTCGACTCGATCCGCTCGTTTTCCACTCATACTGATGTGTATAATTTGTATTTGTGTATGTATAAGAAAGGAGAGAGGCAAGAGGAGGGAAAAGACGAGAGAAATGTACGTAATTATAGCTAAAAAGAGTTTGTGAGTGATAATTAATTTGAACTATAGCTTTGTTAGCTAATTAACTAGTATATGTTTGTTTATCCGCATAATTTCTCTAAATTAAACAATATCCCATAAAAGCAAAATAAGTAAAAGCATATAAACCTTTACATTCATACCCCAATAAATAATCATATTATATGCCCCCTCCCATTAAGGGTGATGATTTTGCTTAATTGATACTAAATCAATATATATATATATATATATATATATATATATATATATATATATATATATATATATATATATATATATATATATATATATATATAGTATTATTATCATTAAGATTTCTTGTCCAGATATTACTCATTTGTCAATGATACTACAAGAGTATATACTATTATAGTATCATTGAGTAATGATTAATTTCTAAATAGGAAAACTACCGTAAAATATATATGTATACTCTTATATTACCATTGACTAATGAGTAATTTCTGAACAAGAAACCTTAATGATACCTCAACAATATACATATACTCTTATAGTACCATTGACTAATGAGTAATTTCTGAACGAGAAACCTTAATGATATCAATGCATTATATGATACTGATTTGAAACTTGTTTGGCATTACTACTAAATACAACTTATTTTTGGAAGCACTTTTTTAATTGCTTTTTAGAAAACTGTTTTTTAAAAAAAACATATATGTTTGATTAACTCATTTGAAAATTATTTTTCATAAGCAAATTGTGTTTGACTAATCTTTTTAAAAAGTGCTTTTAAGAGTCAAATTACAACAAATGACAATTGTTAATGTACTTCTAATATTAAAGTTATTTTATAGATCTATTATAAAATTTTAATTTAATTTAATTTTTAAATTAATTGTTGTTTTTTCTTTCTTTTTCTGATATTATAAAAATATTATCGTTACCTTTTTTCTTTTCTACAAAATAAAATATAATATCTAAAATAATAATATATAAATGTAAAATAAATTAAAAAATTTATCATATAAAATAAAATTTTAAAATGTTCAATTAAAATTTATTCAAACTTATGAAATATGCTAACTAATTGATAAGAAATTTATTATTAAATATGTATATATGAAAATAATATTCTAATCTTGAGAAAAATAATTTTTTTTGTTTCTGCTTGTGCTTTTATTTAAAAAGCTTAATTTTATAGTTTCTTGCCAACATAAGGAAAATTTTGTTTCCATTTAAAAGCACTTTGACTGATTTGTCAAAGACGTAATTTTCTTAACGGAAGTGTTTTTTTTCTCTCAAAATAATTGTTTAGTTCTTCCTAACAACAATGTCAAACAAACTCTATGTATCAGTTAAGTGAAAATTATCAGTCTGAATGATACCAATACAGTATATGACACTGATTTACTATCAGTTAGATAAAAAATTTCAGGCATAATGAATGAGGGATACGTGTCGTAATTATTTATGAAAGAATCAGTATTTCGAGAATTATTTTAGATTTGGGGATGAACTTGTAATTACTTTGAATTTTATGGCCCATTTATATAGTTTTCTAACTAACAATATACATATACTCTTATAGTATCATCGATTAATGAGTTATTTCTGAACAAGAAACATTAATGATGCCATAACAATATATATATATAGTGATACCAATACAATATATAAAAATTATACTCCCTCGACTCCATTTTATATGTTATCTATTACTTTGGACTTGCATTAAGAAACGCTGTAACTTTACCCTTATAACGATCCAGATTCTGGAATCCGGACCGCAACCGACGTAGTTGACCTCTCAGAGGTCGCTGACAAGCCTCTTCTTGCATTCATCACTTTCATATGGTTAATTTTAGCGGAAAATTTAAAACTTTTATATGTATGAAGTTTATATAGACTTCATATAATCATTACGTGTTAAACATTATATACTAAGCTCAACATCAACATACAACCATCTAACATCAAGAATCAATTCGAAACTGAAGATGAATATATAGTAAATAGTTTTCCAAACACGGCCTTACATCAAAAGGTTCGAAATGAAATATGAAAGAAACGCTAGGGACAATATCCACTAGCTATGTATACATCTAAAGATGAACTAATGCTTGTAGCATCCTCAAAATCAAGAGGACCTACCAAATGGTCTGGAGAAACGCTGAAGTCCAAACCGCTGCAAGTGTGTCAATCTGCTCTCTGACCTAAACCTATAAAAATAGTAAGTCCAAATACATACGCAGGTCCCTAAAGTTGTTCGCGCTTTTCCCTCGGTACATCAACTAACCAAGATTCCTATTGAATCCTTTAACCCCTTATAATTTGATCCTTTTAAATATTCTTGGCTAATGTGGAGCCAAATTTCAATAAATTATTTTTGGTAATTGGGCGCGTCAGATAAACTTTCCCCACACGGAAATTTTTACCAATACACTCCAACCCAATTACACGTCAGTGCCACATATTAAGTCATCAAACCTAAAAATCAATTTCCCCCCAAAACACTTCTAACCAGTTTCTAAACGAGAAAACCCCTAAGAATCTCTCCCTTTCAATGACTTTTACAGCTGAAATTCTTAGATTTTAAAGTGATTTCGAGTGTTTTGTTGAATGAATCATCGAATATTGCAGACGAATTTGGAGTTCATTTGCAATTTTTGAGTTGACGAGTCTGAGTTAAGTTCATTCCCTAATATCTATGTAATTTTTACTGTTGTAGTGGTTGTGTGTTTTTAATATATGTGTTTAGCCTGTGTTTTTTATTGATATATACTGGTTTTAGTATCAATGTGGTTGTTGTTGTTAATATCTAGATAAAGTTAGGGTTTTTTGGTTTTTATTGTTCATAGCGTGTCAGAAAAATTTGGGGCCTTGTTTTAGGGAATCTTATGGACGCCATTATTATAACTCGTTTTCATCATGGTGGTAAGTTTATTCAGGACAAAACTGGAATTACTTATAAAGGGGATGCCGAGGTGGAATATGTTAATATCGACAAGGACCACTTCTTAATAATTGTGTTACTTTTTTACACTAAACAATTGAGGTATATTACTGTTGGTGGGTTCGGTGTTAAAGACCCCACAAAAAATGACTTTATTGAGGTGGACACTGATTTCACTTTAGTAAATCTCATCAAAGACCTAAAATTGTGACTTTTTAGACCTTTATGCAAAGCATGTGGTGGATGATGTAGAAGTGGTCACAACGGATTTGCTTTGTGGGTCTGTCGTTGAAGAAGACTTAAAAGATATAAATGTGACTGCAAGTGAAGGGTTGAATCATGAGGCTGAATCTGAAAATGTTAATGCGGAAGTTGAGCCAAGGGATATATCAGATCTAGATGTGGAATGGACTGAATCAAATGAAGAAAGTAGTGATGACTCTCAAGAGGATGCTATTCCTGATGTGGATGACTCTAAGGTTGATGAAGAATTAAGATCTCTTAGAAATGAAAGGAGAAACAAAGTGAAAAAGAAAAAACCTACTCAAACTGAGAAAATAAAGCTTGGAACAGCTGGTGTTGATAGAGGCTTTGAAGACATAGGAAGGAATAAGGCTGCTAGATACACTGGAAGACTAGGGGGTGATGAGCAATATATAGATAGCTCAAAATTGGACAGTGAAGACAGTAGGAATGAATTGGATAAAGAATTTGTGAAGGGTGTTGATTTACCAAGAAGAAGAAAAAGTAAAAAGGTAAGATTTGATCCTGATTGTGTTGTAGCAATTTTTTAGCTTGGTATGGTATTTGAAAGTGCTGAACAATTTAGAAAAGCTGTTGCAGACTATTCTTGTTAATATAAAACTAGGTTGAAATTGAAGCCTAATGACAAAAAAAGAGTTAGAGTTAAATGTGAGGACAAGAAATATAAATGGTTGTTGTTCGCTAGTATAGATAAAGATTCTAGTGATTTTGTTGTCAAAAATTATTATCCTGTGCATGTATGTCCTCAATCAACCAAGAACAAGTTGTGTACATCTAAGTTTGTTGAAGAAAATTTCAAAAATTTCAAGGATGAAAATACCTGTCAACCATATATAAGATTATGGGAAATTCAGGAATTGGTGAGAAAAAAATTTGGGTTGTATGTTGAAAGAACTGTTTGTCATAGGGAAAAAAAAAGAGGATTATCAAGGAGTTTTTAGGTGATTGGAAGATGAAATTTTCAAGATTGTGTGATTATGCAGACATGATTAAACATACTAATCTTGGTACTTCCTGTTGGGTGAGGACAGATAGAGAGTCTCAGCCAGGAAAAACTTTGTTTGTTTACTTCTATGTTTGCTTTGATGCATTGAAGAGGGGTTGGTTGGAAGGATGTAGAAAAATTATTGGTTTTGATGGATGTTTTCTGAAGGGTTCTTGCAAGGGAGAATTGTTGGTTGCTGTTGGTAGAAATGGAAATCAACAGATGTTTCCAATTGCATGGGCTGTTGTGACACAGAGACAAAACATAGTTGGAGTTTTTTTCTCAAGTACTTGATAGAAGATCTGAACTTAGGCACATGACATGGACTGACTGTTATGTCATATATGCAGATGGTTAGATGGTTTTTGTATTGTATCTTGTTCTATTATTTTTTTCTTGTGTTGCTAATACTTTTTAATGTTTGTGCTACAACTGTTTACATAGGGCCTTGTACCAGTTTTATGTGAGTTGCTACCAGATAGTGAGCAGAGAAGGTGTGCTAGACATATTTGGTCCAACTGACATCAATTATGGAGTGGTGAAGAAAGAAGGAAATAGTTCTGGAGATGTGCTAAGTCAAGTTTTGAAGTGAAATTTGAAGATGAGATGGATAAACTCAATAAATTAGGTAATATAATTTGTGAGGACTTGTTGCATTATGAAAAAACTACTTGGTGCAAAGCATATTTTAAAGAGCATTCTAAGTGTGACATTGTTGAAAACAATATGTGTGAAACTTTTAATTCTTGGATACTAGTTGCTAGACATAAGACTATCATAACTATGTTAAAGGAGATTAAGCACAAGATAATGGACAGAAATATTGCAATGAGGCAATTTGCTGAAACTTGGATCTCACATATCTCTCCTATGGCTAGACTAGTACTTGAAGAGAACAAAATCTTGCTAGATTTTTTTAAGTTAGATTCAATGGTGATATTGCGTATGAAATCTTAGATGGTCAATACATACATATTGTTGATATAAGGAAGAAGACATGTATATGTAGAACATGACAATTGAGGGGCATACCATGTCAACATGTTGTGCTTGCATATCAGCACAAAGGCATAAAACCTAAACATGAAGTGGTACATTGGTATTGGAAAGAGAATTTTTTGAAGGCTTATAACCATTTTCTACAGCCAATACCAAACATGAAAATGTGACCTCACACTAGTGGTGTAGTGATTGAACCTCCTGAACCAAAAGTCATGCCTGGTAGGCCACCAAAGTGCAGAATAAAGGCAAAGAATGAGCCTAGGAAAAAGTATGGAAAGTTGTCCAAAAGAGGAGTAAAAATGACCTGTTCCCTGTGTCATCAAGTAGGCCACAACAAAAAATCTTGTCCAACATGGATAAGTTATTGTTCTCTTCTAATACATTTACAATAAGCTTCAATTATTTACAATAATAAATTATTATTACTGTATTAATAGGCTGAAATGGGACAACCTGGAGGCTACCCAAACAGGCAACCAAGCTCAATCCAACCACCAATGTCTAGCCAACCATTAAGCTCAAGCCAACCATTAAGCTCAAGCCATCCACCATTGTTTATCCAACCATCAAGATCAAGTCAGCCACCATTGTTTATCCAACTATCAAGCTCAAGCCAGCCACCACTTTTTAGTAGACCATCAAGCTCAAGTGAGACACCAGTATTAAATCATCAAGGCAGTTCTATGTGTTTTGATTTTCAGCTGTTTGTAGAGAGCAACAACCTGCTAAAAGCAGAGGCACATGCAGAGGCAGAGTCACTGGGAGAGGTACTGATAGAGGAACTGGTGAAGGCACTGGTAGAGGCACTGGGAGAGTTACTGGCACTGCCAGAGAAATTGGAAGAGGCACTGGTAGAGACATTGGTGGTGTTTCAAGTCAGCAACCTGATCAACCAAGGGCTGTGGAAGCTTCAGTATCAACATGAAGACAAAAAAGGACCAAGACTATAGGATTTGACATCTATACAAATGCAAGTGGTAGTCAAACCTTTAATATAAGTGTATACATAATTTTGTTAATTTCTTACTCTACTATATAAAGTCTCATTTTAAGATATTTTTATGCAGCCTGGTATTTCAGGAGAAAAAGTTATCAATCTGAGAGTTTATAAGGATGCATCTCCAACAAATATTGATATTGGTTAAAAGCCTCGAGGACTCAAGTGGAATAGTAGAGATGCTGTCACTGGTTCACAGTTTCAACGAATCACTCAGTAAAGGAAAAACAAAACAAGCGTGGAACATTTAGTGCACCAAAGAATTCCTAATTTATGTAGAAAAGTCACTTTTTGATTGTGTAATTAGGATCTGAAATTTGTATTGACTGCTTTGAAACTTGGAGCTCACTAGAGCAAATTAATGGCATGAAAGATCAATTTGTACTGCTTTCAAATTATCTTCATTCCTTCAATTAAATCATTACAATAAAAATACAAGGCATTTACAATAGAAAAATCGATCAAAATTGCCCATAAAGAACAATAGAATCTACCATACATACTTTTATGAAGGAATCTAATAGAAGACAAATGAATCAACTAAGATTATTTTGTTACACAAATCCAAGTAGCCAATATCACCCCTACAATGATGCATATCATCCATACTTTTCTTGATCGATTCCCCTCCAATTCATATGTTTTGACTCTTTTCAACAAACCCCATATCACCCTCCTAGCTTGAGCAGACATTTCATCATCATACCATAGAAAATATCCACATCCACCTCGTGCCTACAAAATTAAAGAAAAAAAATTGAATTATAAATAAGTTGATTCTTTACTATATTGGACAAAAAAATGAATTTGATTTACCTTTGAAGTTTTGCAACAAAGAAACCTACGTCCAGGATTGGATTGCGTCCACAAGGTCTTCATTTCCACAACGTTCCCACATTGACATAGTACTTTCGCAGTTGAAGAAGAAGAAATCAATGAAGAAGATAAATTCGACATTGGAACTTGATGATTAGAAGAAATCAATAAAAAAGAGATATAATATAATGAGCTAAAGAGGAGAAATAATGATGAAGAGAAACAAAAGAGGAGAAATAAGGGAAGAATGGGAGAAATTAGGATTAGAAGGGGGAAGAAGATCGTTGGTGGGTGGTTCAAGATCCACATCAGCACTTTTAAAGCGTCTGCACGCGCTTAAAGGACGTGAGATCATGTTTGGCTCCACATTAGCCAAGAATATTTAAAAGGATCAAATTTTAGGGGGTTAAAGGAATCAATAAGAATCTTGGTTAGTTGAGGTACCTGGGAGAAAAGCGCGAACAACTTTAGGGACCTGCATATGTATTTGGCCAAATAGTAAATAGTAGGGGGTTAGTACACCACTTGTACTAAGTATGGGTGTATGCACACATACACATAAGTTATGCATGATCAATGGAATCTCTTCCTAAACAACATGTCATTTTTGGAAAGTCTAGTTATTAGACTTTCCTTCCTAATTCATTATTTGTGAATTGTGATATGATTATGATGTATTTTAACGCATTAAAAATACACAACTCATTTTCTATATGATCGCAAGACAAAGTATCATTAACATAATTTTAGAACCCCTCGGGCGAAGATTTGAAATTTTAAGTCCCCCTAACCCGAGAGCTCTGTCCTCCGTACTTAGTTTTATTTTCAGTCTTTTTCTTATTCTTGTTGTGTAGTTCAATCATTCCTTTAGTCCTATGTTTTACTTACAAGTGCAATGATTCATTGTAGTCTCATACCCACAATGAATCGATATAAGTAATCCAAGGACTAAGGAATGATTTCCTTACCTTATAGTCAGTCATTCTTTACACTATATATTCATTGCATTTCATAAGACATTCTATATTGGTCATGCCATTTATTTCATCACTTTCATGTTAGGGAACTTATGAGGTATTTAATTAACATTGCTTTCTACTTTCCTTTATTGACATCATATAAGAAGTCATTATAAGCCAATCTTATTTGGATGTGACCATTATTTGCTGAAACTTCATGAGTGTGATATTGACACTTGACATTCTTAAGCTCTTCATCATTGCTTACTTTGAACATACGTTCCATCATCATCATCATTCCCACTTTCATAGTGACATCATTAGGAATAAGATCATGCGAGCGTAACATGAAAACCAGTGTCTCCCCCACACTGAAAATAGGTGATTAACCAGTTAAAATGAATCTTTGACCATGTGAGCTACTCATGGAATTCGATGTCTGTCCCACACCGAAAAGGGCTTATCCCCGGCTAAGGCGAATCCATTTCAAGTGTTCACTCCACACCGAAAAGGAGTGGCAACATATCGTGAGCATTAACCGACATAGATCATGTGAGCTAAACATGAAATTCTGTGTCTGCCCCACACCGAAAAGGGGGTGGAATCACCGTCCAAGGTGAAACCGTACATGCCTAGCTCACTTAGGTGGAAACCACTGCTAGTTCCTATGTTGGCTAGACATAGTTCGAAGACTAGGGACTTAATGAGAATACTTATCCACCTCGGTGGTAGCCTCGTCGCATGAGACTTACACGTGTAAGAACATGATCATAACTAGTCTATCGGATGTCTTGTACCTAATGTGTTTGCAACTGATGAATTTCTGAAATTTAGCTTAGGGTCTTCCTTGTAGGTACATTTCCTAAACAAGCTCATTAATACTTAGATATATGGCTAACACCCTTTAAGCCAATATTTTCTAATATGCCCAATATTTTGCTTATTGGGTATTATATAGAAAATGACTATTACCCCTTAGCCAATTTTCTATACTATGCCCAATATTTCTCAATATTGGGCATTGGAATGTCTATGTATCCCCAATACGCATTCTTAAAGACCTATTAGGCTCTTCAATAGATATAAAATTTTTCGGAATGTTACAACCCTTATTTAATTTTTTTTCAAGTCAACTTTATTAATAAATGACAAGATTATTTAACTATTCTATCAAGGGTATAATAGGCAAAATATGATAATTTATGCATAAATTTATAAACTGACAAGTATTGTGGTCCAATTATTCATAGAATGAGATGTCATATAAAATGGGACGGAGTGAGTATAAAATATCAAACTATTAATTCAAATTAAATGTAGTAAATCACAGTTTCATTTAATTCTAATCCGTATCAAACACTTTGTCATTCACCTCTCTCCTCAGAAATCTCGCTCGCCACTCTAGCTGATCTTGCTCTCCACTCTCCTTCGCACATCTCACTTTATACAAACACAAATGTATAAATTGTGTTTGTGTTTGTATAAAGCGAGAGGAAACTGAAGATACAAATACAAGTACATATCTTTTCTTCTTATACATTTATAATTGTACAATTCAAATCTTCTGTTGCCCAGTTCTCTTTTGTCTTTCTCTTTTTATATTTTGTATAATTTGTGTTTGTATAAAACGAGGGAGAGATTTGATATACAGATTCAACTGCTTTAACTTGATTCAGTTGTATACGAATTGAAAATTTATGCAGATATACAAACACAAAGAACATAATATATACAAAAACAATTCCATAGACACATATGTCCGATTTATACAAATTATCGTGATTAATATAAATCAAATGCCTGTGATTTTATACAGTTGTCTTCGATTTTTATACTGATTTGAATAGCATACTTAGTCCTATGGAGCGCAAATACTCATGGTATATAATTAAATAACTTGTGGGACGTTAATAGTAAAAACATATAAATGTATACCACAAAAAGTTGTTTGTTATTTGGTATCAAGGACATAATTTATTATGTCTTTTATAACATGCCTTGTGAGAAATTATGATACAGAAATATAAATTTGATTCACAAAAAGTTATTTGTTACTTTTGTGTCAGTGATATTTTGACCACATATTTATTACTTAAAATGTTAAATAATAAAAATTTAGACCATAAATTTAAGAGTCAGAAACTATACACAAATTTCAGTAATTAATGATAAACTTTCTCCTCTTAGCCCAAAGCCAATAAACATTATATTTGAGGACCCCCAACAATTTAAACTTATCCAATTGTCATAACATATTGCTGACACGTGTGATATAAACATAGTACATCACATTATTTTCTTCATACCAATATTTTATCCATATGATTATTGTGTCACCAAGGATGATTTATCCCTTTTGTAGAAGAAATAAATTTCTTTCATGAAAAGTCGATCAATCACGTATCTCATCATATGAATTTGTCTTAAATGAATTATTGCTATTGTGCCTTTTATTTTAGACAAAATTGTACATAGTAGCAAAAATTTAAATTAAAATAAATTTTATAGTTACTATTTCATATATTTGTAATGCGCAGCTAATGTTATACTATTTTTGCCATTCAGGGACCCACAATTTTTTTAACAAAACGAAAGATTTTTTTTTTTCTAAACCAACCCAATAAAGAGTCATTTATTTAATAAAACAAAAAGGATACATAACATACCCAAAAGTGGTATGCATTGAACGAGCAAAAACAAAATAAAGCAGAACAAAAATGGAAGTGCTCCATTTCATCTGCTCCGATCTCTTCATCAAACTATCGCATCTTCTCCGATGAAAATTCAGAGTGCAAATCTCCATTCTCATAACACCTCCGCACAAACTACAATGTATAAGACACACAAATTTGGTGCAAATCATTTTATCGCCAAAATTCTCACTGATTCTATGATTCAATTATTTTTCTATTCCATTTTGCTTTCAACTTCTCCTATAATTTCTCCCCAAATCAATTTTAGTTTTAATCGATTAGGCCCCATGCATTTCAAGAAACGAAAGAACTATTTTTATACAATTTCCTTTGTATCTTTTCTTTCCGAATTTCTCCTAAAATCTCTCCTCAAGTTAGTTTTTTTTTTTATAAATGCATATAGTTTCGTCCGATACACTTATAATTATACAAATAAAAAATCTTCTCTACTAGTTTTTTCTTTTGCATTTTCTATCTTTCTCGCTTTATACAAACACATATTATATGAATCACAATGTATGCTTTGTATTATATAAAGCGAGAGAGATTTGATATACAAATGTTTTATTTCGATCCAATTGTATATAAATTCAAAGTTTATGTAGATAACAAACACAATCATTAATAAGTATACATAGCAATTACATATATATAATTGAATTGAGAGGCTTTCAGTGATTTATACAAACGAGAGGCTATCAGTGATTTATACAAAAAAGAGACTGCCAGCTATTTATACAAAAGAGATGCTGCCATCGATTTATACAAATTGGAGGATGCCAACGATTTATACAAAGAAAAAGTTGCAAACGATATACAATTGAGAGACTTTCAACGATGTATACAAATCAAGGCTACCAGCGATTAATACAAATGAGAGGATGTCAACAATTTTATACAAATCTGATGCCCTAACGATTTATACAATTTGATGCTCCAGAACAAACTTTAAATTTGATATGGAGCGCAATTATGCAAACTATAGTTATAGAATACAAATATAACTTTTATGTTTGTTATATGTGAAAGTTGCTATTTACTTTAACCTTATCATAATTATTATTTTCTTGTCGCATCTTCTAAGTTTATATTGGTCTATAAGATCCATTGATAAAATTTTGTCTTTAAACTATAGTAAGAAATTAAACATTTTCATGTGTCTCAAACAAATCATTTTTTTTCATCCAAATATTTCAAGTGTAGTCTTTAGACACTCCACATCTATCACCTAGGTGTCATGTCAATCATACAGGCAATCATTCTTTCCATTACTTTCATTGGTGTAGAGGCAACTCGCTCAATTGTCAAGAAACTAACTATGAGGACATTCTTATTTCGTTGATCTCTATACCATCCTTTCCATTTCATAAATATTATTGGACTAAAGTGCCCCTAAATTGACACCTCAATCTGCTGAGTTTTCGATTCAAACTGCGATTTATATTTGTTCATGTGTTGTTTAGACTGACCTACCCTGATCACATTATGAAAAAAAAATCTCACACCTCATTCGAGACATCATCTCCATATAATAGTGACAGAACTAAGAACATATTCTTATTATCAGTAGAAAAGACAATGAGAAATGTCAGAATTTCTACAACCCAATTTTGCAGCACAAGAAATGAATGAAAGAAGAAAAATAAACTTATAAATTTTCTTATAACCTCTTGTTTATACATGAAACTCTATATATTTATAAGCAAAACTCTACTTATTCGTTATTCATAATTCACATCACTTGTGCACCTAGTGTTATGATACCACATTATCATGACATAGAATTTCCCTATGACGTTATATGCCTTATCCATTTAAATTTTGACCACAATAATTTTTATTTGAAATCTGAAAGAATTTACGATTTCCAATCTTGGAGTTTGCTTCTAGAAAAATACAATTTTTGAAGAATTTGAGTACGATAAAAATTATATGATTTGAGAGTCTTATTGTATTTATGAATTCATTTTTTTATTAAGATATCAATACATCATCCTATTACATGCTAAGACTTGAACTCTATAACTAATACATTATTTTACTATTTTTTACGTTAACATAATAGTCATATCTCATTATTAAAGATTTAAAAGTTGGTTAACACTTAGGAGATATTTTCATTGTTCAATATATAAAGTTTTAATAATAATAATGTCTTTAAATGATTTTACTATAATTAATAGTTTATATGAAGAATGGTAAAAATGTCCTTAAACTATGTTAAATTGAACAAAAATGATTTACATTAATAGTGTGGTCTAAAAATTTCCATGTCAACATAGTTTGCTTCAAACATAATGTAACACTCTAGAAATTTCTAAGTTAAGCCCAAAAAATTCTTGATATGTGTAAAAGTTTGTATTTAGTGACTCTTGATTTTTCTTTGATTTTTAGGTAAATTCTTTAGTGTGAGAATGATTTTGGATATTAATTAAAGTTATAAAAAACTCCTAACACAAAGTTGATTTGAAACTTTCCTTACCGATTAAGTTTTGACATAAGACTTTACTTAGGCCAACTTAAAACGATCACATCTCTTAGAATATAAAGTTTTACATGCATCATAACCTATAAAATTAAAGGTCTTTGAATTATCTATCAAACACCACCGATTTCGCAACAATTAGATCTTTGAGTAATACGTATGACCATTTTAGTAACTGGTGTAATGAAGTTCCCTTTTAGCCACGTAAAATTTTTAAATAAGGTAATTTTATTCTCTTTATATCACTAGGAAAACCTTAAAAACGAATTTCTTAACTCTATAAAGCCCTAAACAATCGTATTTTCATTTTCCAATCCATCATTCTTTTCTCCATCAAACTCTATGGCCAAGCTTTAAGGAAAAATTAAAGTAAAAGACTTCATTCAAGATTCTTTCCATCTTTTCCAAGATTCTTCTTCAGGGTATGTTTTTCTCGAAGAATTTCATTCTTTCCAACTCAAATTCCTCTATAAAATGATGAGTCACTAATGAAAATTATAAATCTTAGCCATAAAGATTTCAAGAAACTAATTCAAAAATCTTAAGAAAAGTTTTTATTTTTCTCTTTTAAGCTAGGGTTTAAGGCTTCTAAACAAGTTCTTCAAAAAAATTTCAAGAACCTAAAATCTTTCAGGTATGAAAGGCTATCATATGTTGTACTAGTTCATCCTTACGTCCTACATCTACTTTCAGATCAGTAAAAGAGTAATCTAGGATTCTTTCCCTAGATTTGAGTATTCTAGAGAGAAGTTGATTTTGAGTTCTTGAGTTCATATTTCTTTTAAAGAAATTTCATTCCTAAGTATTAAGATTCTATATTTTTATTGATATCCTTGAGTTGATTTGTTCATGTCTATAATTCAGCATCAACCCTATTTTGTGTTATAAATCTTGAGAAGTTTTTCAAAGCCAACACTTGAGTTTTAAATTGAGTTTTTGAGGAAGCAAAATGAGTTTTGAGAAAAAATTTAAATGTTATATTTCATAAAGAGTTAAGAGTTTCTAAATAATTCGTGTGTATATATATATATATATATATGTAGCTATGTTAATTATTGGACTTTAAAGATAAGTTCATAAGTGCATGTTTTCAAAAAGGTAAGCACGTCTCTTGTGTTTGAAAAGTATTTCAAGTAATGTAAGAAATCCATTCCTTGTAATGGATGAATTGAGCACAAAGATATATTAATTATTTTAGGAGTAGTATCGAGCACCGAGCTAGGTCATATTCTCTTATGATTCGAAAGTCCCACAGAACTACGTAGCTAAAGTAGGATAGGATAACATTGACTCTTTGTCACATCGGGGAGCACCCCCTAAAAGTAACATGATGTACTTGACCACTCGGAGGTCGTATACAAGCCCACAATTATCATTCATCGCATCGACATACTAAATTTAGCGGAAAATTTAAAACTTTTTATAGCACCTCATATGCTAGAAACTTTACTTTATATACGTATAAAATATAAGTCATAATACATATATAGACTCTAAGTCTTTTTTTCCATCTTAGACTCAACAGCTTTAGAATACATTAGGGATACGACCCTTGAAAAATAAACATAAGTACAATATTTAAGACTTTACAGTAAACCATAATATAGGAAATCCTTGGATTTTAGGATTCCTTTCCTTGAGCTTGGGAATCACATAGCAAGCTTCTCAATCATATAGGCATCCTTTAAGCATCCATAACCTACACTTTGTGTAAAAATTAGAGAAGAATGGGATTAGTACAAGAATGCACTAAGTATGACAACCATGCAAAAACATGCATTTAAAAGGGATATTTTCTTGAGATCATACTTCATGCCTTTTTTGAGTAATTCTTTATAAAACCTTGAAACAATAGCATTTATATCATTCATACACTTCATATAAACATATTTAAAGGCCAAACATTTCATATAATCACATATATGATTTATTACATTTTTGAGTCACATTACAGTGATCTCAATTCCCTTCACAGTGAACAAATTTCCTTTTTTATTCATTTACTTCCCAAGTAATCCTTTAGTGATACTTGGTGCAATGCATCACCTTAGGAACACAATGAAAATCATACATACTACTTACACAAGCCAACACATATCATCATACAAGTATAGTACAACATAGACATAGTTAAGTCAAGACCTTCATCATATAGTCAACAAGATCAACATCATGCACAAAGACTCATATCATGCACATCTTCATAACAAGTAGACAAATACTACAATTTCATGTACACATACATAGTGACATGCATTAGAACACCATCCTAGAACTTCCTAAGGAGCTACTTGTGCAATGTCTAGATGGGTTCATTGACTTCCACTTATACTAAGTAACCTCCCTTAAGTCATTCTATTTAGGGTACTAGTCATTTACTTCCATTGTATATTTTACTTTAGGGAAACTATAGCCTTAACTGACATAGGCCATGTGATGCTAAACATGAAATTTGGTGTCATAGAACCCCACACCGAAAGGAGGTGGTCTACGGCCAAAATATAACCAAATGTGACATAGCTTTCTAGGTAAATCCACTAGCTAGTATCCTATGGTGGCAACATAGTTATGGAACTTGGAGGTACATGTGAAAACCCTCTTTATGCCAAGATTAGACATTGTAGTTATTCACTTAGGGAAACCCTATTAATATCCATTGAGACATTATAGTTATCCACCTCATGAGATTTAGGGTGACCTACCTTCCTACCATAGGAAGGGACACACACTCATATTCAAGCTCACTCGGTGCTAAGCTAAGGTCCCTTCATTGAAAATCCTTATTATATTTTTACTTTATAAAACATAGGTTTAGGAGTCATCCCCTTATATGCTTAACTCATAGGTCATAGATGAAAAATTATCAACCTAAATCATGTAAAGTATCCCTTCACATGAACATAGCATATGTAAAGCATTATCTAATTTAGGGTACACATGAACACACCATTCAAGGCCCCTCTCTTGACTAGGTCTTCATATATGTGTATGTGTAACATATATTTGATCAAAACTTTCACATAAAACATTAAGACGCACATGTTCATACATACATATTCATACATATAGAAACCAAAACTAGAACTATTCTATCAAGGTACACATATGCAATGCATAGGCATACCCTTGCCCATACTAGCACACCTATCAAGTCATCCTAGCTAAGGAAACACATATCATTCTTTCATAAACATCATGTTAACATGCATGGTGGTAGACAGTAGTGATATGAGAACTATATTTTATTTAGACACCATGACCTATACTACTTGTAACATGCATGTAAAGTATGTGTGTGTACATTGGTCAATATGATCACATAATGAATATCAACAACATATTGAGACAATCACCCTCTTAGACCATAATAGTCTTTCAAGCATAAACCACACAACACACAATAGCATAGGACACAAGCCAACTTCATATTACACTTAAGACTCCTAACTTGTGCTATTCATACATTCACATAAGGGTACATAGGTAAGGGATTATTTACCATTTTTAACTCATAAATGGCAGCACCTATACTTTACCCTAACATGGATATACACATGCTTACACAATAGCCATACAACCTAAATCACAACTATAATAGGAAAGTAGGCATAAGCTTCACATAGTATCACCATAGGCACATGTTCATATATTCATCAATTTGCCTTCATGGACCTGGTCAACACATATAGATTAACAATAAAGTAAACAACGCCACCATAAGTGGACCATACCACACAATGTCATACAAGGCTTCATCAACATTAATATAAAGAAATAGAGAAGTAGAAGAGTAAAGGAATTCTTACCAATCCTTTAGCCTTTGGTCATCATTGACTATTACTACTCTTTTTTCAATAATTCAGGTATAGGGCAGTAGCTTAAGGTACCATAATCATACATGAAGTTAAGCATGAGCCACTACAAGGTCATGTTACAACTAGTACAATACATTAACCTACTAGAATGTAGAAGGACATAGACCATCAACCAATTTCACTTGCATGGATTATAATTTATATTTAATCAATAATATCAATCCAAAGAATTAGCTAATCATACACTTAATCATATAAAAAACGTGCTTAAATCTCTTCAAGATACATAATAAACAGTAGACATAATCATATTAACATAATTGAATCACAAATCTACATGCATAAGATTAAGATCATAAAGCCATACATAGGCTAAAATCAAGTTTGTGAAAGAGCATGGGTTCATCATGCAATAGGATTGGAAATAACATCCAAATCAGTAGATAATCATCAATACATTCATATTATGCTTTTGAAATCAATTAACGAAAGAACCCATGGCTAGAATAAAGAAGGAGAACTTGATCATAATTTTCTCTTTGAAAACATTGAGATTAACTCTCTAGATGGAAGGATAACTAGAGATGAAGGATAATCATACCTTTATCTACATTTAAATCTATAAAACTTGATGACTCATCCATGGAAATCCAAGATCCAAGTTGTTCTTGAGCTTCACCAACAATGGAGGTTCTAGAGAGAATATTTTTGGAGGGAAAAGTTCAATTTGTGTGAGTTAGTTTGGAAATAGGTTGATCACATTTTTGATCACTTAAATCCACCAAAAAATAACCAAATAAATCATGTGGGGTCAGGTTAGAACGTGGGGTGAATTTCCCATTCACCCCTTTGTGGAGAGCTTTTTGCGGGGAAATTTGCAAGTACAGTTTGGGGGGAGGCGGGCGTCGACCCTACCTTACGAGTATTCGGACTATAACAGTTCCGATGAACAGTCACTCACTTTTGACAATTATACGATTCCAGAAGATGATATAGAATTGGGTCAATCACGTTTATTAGAAGTCGACAATAGAGTGGTTATACCAGCAAAGAGCCCTATACGTTTTATTGTAACATCTGCTGATGTACCTCATAGTTGGGTTATACCTTCCTTAGGTGTCAAATGTGATGTTGTACCGGGTCGTTTAAATCAGACCTCTATTTCGGTACAATGAGAAGGAGTTTACTATGGTCAGTGCAGTGAGATTTGTCGAACTAATCATGCCTTTATGCCTATCGTCGTAGAAGCTGTTCCTAGGAAAGATTATGGCTCTCGGGTATCCAATCAATTAATCCCACAAAGCCCCGACAAAGAGCCAGTACTGGTCCCCTCTCCCTTAGACTTAGAAAGCTCTGCATCTTGGGGTAGCCCGGCGAGAAGGACCGAAATTGATCTCAACAAGCCCCCAATTCCGGATGCCGACACCTGTCGAGTGAACCCACAATCTGTCTCTTCAACCTTTGAGTAGACCATAGGCGGGACTCTCTTTCGCCTAGGCAGAGAGGAGGGAATGTAAGACATTTCAAATCCAACGATTTATTGACCTACGAATCTGCTATTACGCAACTCAACCCTTCTCCGCAAGATCTTTCAGTTGTTGGATGCGCAAAACAACCTATTCCCCTTTACGACGACTCGGAGACTGATTCAAGAGTCTTGGACAGAAGGGAGGGGACGGAGACGGAGCTTCTTTCTTGCCTTTCATCATTTCAGGAAAGCTTATTTAAGCAGAGAATTTCCTTTTAGTACAATTTCTTTTCTCCTCATTTCTTTCATAGACAGAAAGGTAAGTAAAAACAACCCCGGCATTAATAAACCACAAGCAAGTCAGATTGGGATCCCCAATGACAAGCGAACGGGCATTTTCGGGTCCAGAACAAACAAAAGAAGGGAAAGGTGGGTGGTTGAGACGGTGTAGTCCGTTTTCACAAGAGTACGGAGCTTCAAATATGGACGGGATGCAGAAGTCTTTGTTTTATATAATTACATATAGCAAAGATCCTCCGCTTCCCACCACCTTCAATGGCCTGAGCCAATCTACCAGTCACTAATGGAACTCTTTGGTAGGCCCCTAATAAGCTAGAGAAAGGGTTGTTTTTCAAATAAGTCAAGGGATTCATTAGCAAACCAGGTATTATTAGAATCAAATGGGTATAAAACCCTTTGAGACCAAAGAATACCAGAAGAAAAGAACACAAAGGAAAGGTCCGCTTCAGGATCATTTGAATAATGTGAAGATACAGACGAAGCAGCTAAAGCCGAATAAGAATATTCCGCTGAAGCAGAAACGATAGGATCGTAAGAAGAAAAAGGCTATACGCCTATTGATTGGTCTGTGTAGATATATGCCTGCCACATGGGAATTCACAACCAAATGTGTCTCTTTGTTCCAATCGCCGTGTAACCCTATACAGAGGATAGGCTGGTTCGCTTAAAGAGAATCTTTTCTATGATCCGAATCATGTTGTACATGAGCAGGCTCCGTAAGATCTAGTATAAGTGAACTAGATAAAAGGGAATCAAGATTCCCTTTTATCTAGTTCACTTATAAGATTTAATAGTATGTAAATGTATTCATTTCCTCTGCATTGACACGATCAATACTACTATCAGAGTGAAACAAGGGATCTAAAGAAGAAGAGAGGCTAGACTATATTAGTAACAAGTAAACCTTGTATGTGTATCTCCAAGCATTTTGGAGATAAATACCAATTAGAAGGTCTGAGACGACCCAGAAAGCACTTGATCATATTATGATCTGATTTGTAAGCCTACTTGGGTCTTGAGTATTTACTTGTAAGAACGGAATTCTTTGTTTTGTAATGGAGAGTTGCAACTCTATAAAAAAGAATTCAGTCAAATTTTTCTTATATTGAACCATTCCTATATCATATATGTGTATGTGTAAATACAGGTACCATATAGATATTTTCTATGGATAAGCTTCTACCACTATGACTGATTATGAACCTTAGATCAAGTATATGATAATATTTATTGTTAGGTATTAATTTTATATGATAAGTATCATATGATATGAGTTATTAGGTAATTTATAGTATATGATAATATATGTTGTTAGGTATTTATTCTATCTGGATAGAGTATAAAATAAAGTGGTAGGAGATTAAAACATTGTTATCCAGTGGATTTTGCAAGCATGTTCTTTTCTCGAAGCAAGTTTGCATATTAAGTAAATAGAAAGAGAGAAACCTACTTCCGCTCGGTTGCTTATGATAGACCAAAGAAAGGCACTAATAGAGTATAGCAAGCTGCTCGTAAGATAGCAATAACTTACCAACCAATAGCTACAATACCACATTCCACCAGTCATATTGATTTTATTAGCTTACTGTTCGCGAGAAATTTTGTGTACGAAAATTAATAACTGTAATCACGAAACAAATGTAAAAAAAAATGATTTTCTTAATCAAACTTGTGAGTACAACTCTGTGTATCCCCTGATTCTTGTCTCTAATTTCTTTTCCTTGTGGTTGCACGACTTTCTCTTATAGGGTGACTTGACTCAGCTTGACCTACTTGACTCAGCGGTTAGAGTATCGCTTTCATACGGCGAGAGTCGTTGGTTCAAATCCAATAGTAGGTAAAACCGACCGAAACCCCTGTTTTTCCAGCATGACAGCAAGCACGGACTGGCAGCAAGGAGTCAATTGAATGATCAAGGCATCGGTTGCTTCCACCTGTGGCCTTCTTCGACCGCCTTGACACATTAATATCAAGGAACCCCCCTATTCCACAAGTAGGTGGAGACCTAGAGGGTCGGAAACCTCAACGGGAAACCTTTCACCGCGCCACACGATTCTTTCGCGAAGCGCTCTTTCCACTCCTGCCCCCGCAAGCAAAGAGGTTTCAAGATAAGATAGCAGACGACCAAAAAGCTCTGAGCAAATCTTCTAGAGAGGATCATTTTGGGATTGATGTCCACTTGGAATCATGGGAAAAATCTACGAAAACGGGCACGTCGGTGGATTAGCCAGAACCAGAACCAGGACATGTGCCGCCTGCTATTCAAGTAGCTCCCCGGGGGAACGAAGCTAGTCCATCAAATCAGCCCCCACGAGTGGTCCCCTATCCGTATCAACTGGATGAAGTGATAGGGGGGATTTCGTTCAGTCTATCCAGCGAAGGATCCTAGCCAAATACTCCTATACTCCCCCTATCAGGATCATGTACCTGGCTGAAATAGAGGCAAAAGACCTATTCAAGGTCAAGGTAGAGATTCTAAGGATCATGGCGGTCCTTGATCCAACGGGTGATTGGCTGGGACGGGGAGCTCAGGCCCTCGAGAATCCACGTACCGCCTTAAAGAGTGGGAGAAAGGGGACGCATGAGCGTTGGATAAAGGAAAGAAGGTAGAATTGCTTGGGACCTAGTGATCGACTTATGCATGAAGATAATCAACTCGGTCGTTGTAACCTCCTCAAAGCAAGGAATGGAAGTGGACTAATTGTGAAGACTAGCGTAGAAGTTACTAACATTTTTTTATGGAAGCCGAGACACCTCCGTGACGTGGTCTTAGACTGGTTAATCGCGATGGACCAGTATTTCGAACTAAAAGAGATCTCGGACTCGAAGCGGGTACGTTTCATTACCACGAAGTTGAAGAAAACAAAAAGGCAGGTTTATGTTGAGCACATGTACGACAGAAGAGGGAGCTGGAGGAGAAGCGCTACGAAGAACAAGAAGTTCTGAAGTTTAAGGATTAATTTCTACCAGGTGAGGTCGAAGCGGAATTCATAAATAAGTTTAAGAATCTGAAATAGGGTTTTCCTAAATTTCTATGAGAAAGTACATGAAGGAGTTTAACCTATTGCCTCTACGATGTAGAGTGAAGGAGGAGGACAAAAGGCAATATTCGAGCTGAATGAATTGCATTTGTCTTTTCTGGACAGCATAGAAGGAGCATATCGTATTGCTTTGAGGGTCGAAGGACCTACTGCTTGAGCCAAAAACAAGAAAGCGAATGAAAGAAACGAAGGTAAGAGTCAAAATACGCCGTGGAGAAGAGCTTATTATGAGCAAAAGGGGAGGACGGGGTCACAGGATGAGATTCTGAAAGAGTAACTGCAATATCAGAAGAATTTCTTCCTTGATTCCTTTGTCCTGAGACTGCTACTTGTATTTCCTTTACTACTCTTTCTCTCTCCTCAGTTGCTTCTTGAGCCAACAAAGTTTTTGCTTGTCTTTCCTTGCTACTTTCAATCAATCAGAAAAGGAGGATTGAGCAGTGGCTTGGGAAATAAGACAACACTTGATGGGAATTGGGGAGTAGTAAGGGATGATAAAGAGTGAAATTTAGTCACCCTCTCCGCTTTCTTTTCTTGAGAAGAATGCTCTGGTCTGGCATAAATGCCACTAGGTCATCTATGATTTTCATCTGCAAGAATGAAGGACAGAAGATTGGAAAACAAAAAAGAAATCCAGGGCGTCCGGTGGATGAAGTCTACCTTTGTAATGTCAGGATGAAAGGGGGGGGGGGGATAGCACTAGAGAGTCGGGAACTTTCACTGCAACTGAAGAGGCTCACACCTTCCATCAAACTAACCTATCAACAGAAAGAACCTAGGTTGATTTCTTTGCAATAGGGAATGCAGTTGAAATAGGGATTCACTTGAAAAGAGAGCAGTACTACAAGAAAGCTGTAAGACAGAAATAAGTCGATTGCTGCCATTCCGGAAATCAGGGTTAGAAGTCTTTCGTCCGGGAGATATAGCTCCTCAGCGCATTAAAATCAGCAACAGACCGTTGGCCATTGTATCAGTTAGATGTGAAAAATACCTTCTTGCATGGGGACTCGCACGAGGAGGTGTATATAGAGATAGCACCCGGATATGGAAGGAAAGTGGAGTCACAAAAAGTATGCAGATTGAAGAATGCCCTGTATGGATTGAAGCAATCCCTGAGGTCGTGGTTTGAGAAGTTCAGTAAGGCCATAGTTTAGTTTGGCTACAAAAAAAGGTGTGCTTCTGATCACACACATTTCGTAATAAAGGGTGCGAAAGTGATCCGGATCATAGTAAATGTTTAGAATATTGTGGTCACTGGTGATGATGTTGATGAGATTGCAAGATTGAAGGCTTATAGTAAATGTTTAGAATATTGTGGTCACTGGTGATGATGTTGATGAGATTGCAAGATTGAAGGCTTACCTGAGCCGCACCTTCGACATAAACTTGGCATGCTAAGGTACTTCTTGGACACGGAGGTTTTCAAGATCTATAAGAAGTAGATCCATCTTTCAAATTATGTCCTTGATGAAGTTCGACATCAATAAAGAGAAAGATTTTATTCTAAAATGCTAGATCTCATCTTTCATGCTTCTGGTTCCGTGGAAGGTGAAAGGGCTAGGGATAGAACTCCGAGCACATAACTCCTGGGGGAGCACTCTCCAAGGACATAACAGCATTCTGTCACCGCGAGCTTAGGGCATTGGATTAGGATTCCCCCACCTCATAAAACATTATTTGATGCTTCTGACACATATGATATGAAAGAAGATGAGTCTTTATTCGCCTTATCAGGCATAGTTTCTTTTCACGAAAGAGGCATAGGATATGAGCTTGACACCGCAGCTAGGCGTGGTTCCGAAGACTGTATATGTGGTAGGGCCCGCTTCAGAAAGTAGGTTTCCAAGCCCACAGATTCAAGAGTTAAGTTAGAGGCTGACTAGTTAAACAGGAAATTTAAATGTGCCACGACTGGAATCTAGACCCCAGACGAGACCGGCGTTGTTGACCTCTCAGAAGTCGCAAACAAGCCTACTTACGTCAGTCTTACTTTACATAGGTTAATTTTTGCGGAAAATTTGAAATTTTTGATTCTTTAATCATACTTGCCAAACATTCTTTATATTTCGTAATCGTTCATCATCAACCATCTAACAATCTAAGAGATAAGCAACTGAAAGAAATAATTTATTAAGTATCAATTGTATATCGGTCAAAATAATACCAATACAAAGTCTGCACCAAAGTAGGAAAGAAACGCCAGTGGAACATGCTCCACTAGCTCAACTCTAAAACTACGCTAGAATGTAAAACAGTAGCATCCTCGAAAGCATGAGGACCTACCAAACTCCGGATGAATGCTGACGTCCGGATAGCTGCAACAACGAACCTGTAGCTCTACCGTCCACCTGTGCCTGCACCTAAAAGTAGATGTTTGTATGGAATTAGTACACACTTGTACTAAGTATGGGTATATGCAAGCACACACCAGGGACATGCATGAGGAAGAAGAGCTCTTTACTATCAACATGATGTTTGGAAGTCAGGTCAGTGGACTTGCTAAATTGAGATTGGGAAAGTTATGCCATGAGAGTGACATGCATCATTATAATTATCGTATGGCACACAACACATAACATCTTCATATAGAACATAACATATAAGACATAGTTTCTTTTATATTATTCATTCATATACCATGAGACCTTATTATCATAGACTTAACCTTAAGATTTTCCAAAATGAGGGCTCAACATATGGGACCTCAACTAGGAAGCCTTCTTTACCAAACACAGAGTCTGCTTCATTCCTTCGTACGTATTTCATTTCAATTCATTCATAGGCCAGTGCGAACACCAACTATACTTAGGATGTAGTTTAAGACTTTCATCGACTTTCATTTGAGATTGCTCTCATCATATACATTAGCCTCACATCATGGTTGTCACCATATTCTTCATTTCATTACATATATCTTAGGTTCACTTATTTTTGAACGTATGTTAAACTTATGTGCCTAAACATACAAGCCATGGGGCTTCATTTATAGTTCGTTAGGTGATTCTTATTTTCCTAAGATTATGTATTACAAGACTTATGTATCTTGTATATATACCAAGATCTTGATTTTTGATCTAATTAGATGACATTATTATTGAATATTTTTCTCACGTATGACTTATGTATCAATACGGAGGTTTGGGCACGGGAACCCAATTCTTGAATCATTTGGATATCGTTTATATTTTTCATTGATTTTATTTCTAATATTCATAACTCTAGAACTCTAAATTAAATCTCAACATTTTCATGACATAATAAATTTTCTACCTTAATTAGAATTCTAAATTAAATTTCAATCATTTACAAGAAAGAATAATTTTCTATTTTAATTAGAATTCTAATTCCAATCCCTTTTTTTTTTTAAAATTAAAATCGCCTCATTAGGGAGGTTGTGGGTTCGAACCCCTACAACCCCCTTATTTTCCTCTCTTTTTCGCTGAAGAGGAGGCTGTGAGGTGGTGGGTTCGAACCCCCACAGCCCCTCTATTTTTTTTTTATTTTTTTTGTACACTGCTACAGTCATTGTGGTCGTGGGTTCGATTCCCACGCCTCACGTTTTATTTCTTCCTATTTTCTTCTTTCCCTCGCGTGTACATGGAGGTCGTGGGTTCGAATCCCACGCCTCTCATTTAAATTTCCTGATTTACTCCCTTTCGCCTCTCCCCCAGGTCGCGTGTTCGAGCCCCCCTTCAGCCCCCGCTTCTTCTCTCTTTTTTTTCGCGAACTGGGGTCGTGGGTTCGATCCCCACCCCCAGCATTCTTTTTTTAAATTTTTTTCTGCTAATTCGCCGGTTCCAACCCGCATTTCGAGCCCCGCCTGGCACATTCTTTTTTTTTCTTTTTTTTTTTGGCTTACTTTGGTGAGGTCTCGGGTTCGATCCCTGCAGACCTCACCTATTTTTAATTAATTTTTTTGACACCCAAAATTTCCAGAATTCACCTGTAGCGAATTTCCAGATTCTGGAACTTTGTTACACATTTTTATAAGGCGATTTATGGGACGTTTAAGCACCTCTTTATTTGGCGTTGGCTAGGATTCTTAAGACAAGTTGAAAGTATGATTTGGTCATTTGTTTAACTAAAATTTCTAGCATTTCAACCAAGTGAACATCAAGCTTTTAAGAGCCTCTATTTGCACATAAAACACGAGTAATCTCTAATCTATTAACATGCTAAAGAAAGACTTAAAGTCATGGTCAAAATCTTGCACAAATACATACATATATACTTTCATACTTTTTGAAAGACACAAACTTTAAACACATCATTCATGCAAGAATCTTGCAGCACAACATACCCATCCTACAAATTCGTTAGGGAGCTAAAGACAAGGACATACGAAGGGGAACAACCTTAGTTTCAAGAGTTTTAAGAAACGTTCGAAAGAAAGTACTCTTGGAGAAAGAATTCCATGAGAGAAACCCATACCTTAATCGATGTTCAAACTTTGATGGTGCTGCCCGGAATACTCCTCCAAACCACTCCCAATTCACTTCAACGTACACCTCACTCGACGAACCTCTCTTAGCTTTGACGTTTTGATTACATTTTCTTTTACTTAAAAATTTATGTGAGTTTTCCAAGCATGAAGAACTGTTGATATTTGGCAGAAATAATGTGAGGAAGATGGAGAACGTGAGAGAGAGAGTTAAGAAGCGTGAGAGAGAGAGAACTATTAGGATTAGGAGACTAATTCAAGAATTAGTCAAATAAAATTTAAAATAAAAAAATACAAATCTGTTTTTATTTATTTATTCATTTAAAACATGAAAGGACCATTATGCCCTTAAATACCTATTTATTCTTATTTATATAAAAAAAAATTTTGAATCGTTACATTATCCCCCCCTTAGGAACATTCGTCCCCGAATGACACTACCATTACACATCATAAGGCCATTCAGATCATAACTTAATTACTATGTACAATCAGCCAATAACAACAAAATACGAAGAGATAAGGAACTATAGTCTTACGAGCAGGAAGCCTAACCTCAAGAGTTGAAAAGATGGGGATATCGGGATCTCATGTCAGCCTCAGCCTACCACGTAGCACCCTCCACAAGATGATTTCTCCACAATACCTTCACTGTGGCAATCTCCTTGTTCCTCAGCCGCTTGACCTGTTTGTCTAAGATCTCAACAGGTATTTCGTCATAGGACAAGTCTTCACCAACCCCCAAACCTTCTACAGGTAGGATTGATGTTGGATCACCTAGGAACTTCTTCAAAATAGAGACATGAAAGACTGGATGAACAGAAGCTAACTCCGCCGGCAATGCTAACTCATAGGCCACCTCACCCACACGTTGTAGGATCTCATATGGCCCTACATACCTCGGACTCAGCTTCCCTTTTCTACCAAATCTCATCACCCCTTTCATAGGAGATATCTTCAAGTAGACCTGGTCACCAACGTTAAATTCTAAGGGTCGCTTTCTATTGTCTGGATATGATTTTTGTCGACTGTAAGCAGTAGCCAACCTGTCCTTAATCATTCTAACTTTCTCCAAGGCCTCATGAATGATCTCTGGACCCAAAATAGATGACTCTCCAACCTCGAAGCACCCAACTGGAGATCTACACCTCCTACCATACAATGCCTCAAATGGTGCCATCCCAATGCTGGAGTGATAGCTATTATTATACGAGAACTCTATCAAAGGTAGATTATCATCCTAATTACCTCTAAAGTCAATCACACACGCTCTCAACATGTCCTCTAATGTCTGAATAGTGCGCTCTGCCTGCCCATCTGTCTGAGGATGAAAGGTAGTGCTAAGTTTTACCTGCGTGCCTAAGCTTTTCTGGAAAGATATCCAAAAATGCGAAGTAAACTGAGCTCCTCTATCTGAAATAATAGACAAAGGAATCCCATGCCATCTCACAATCTCATCAATGTAGAGTCTCGCGTAGTCCTCGGCCCTGTAAGTAGACTTCACAGGGATAAAGTGGGCAGACTTAGTCAATCTGTCCACAATAACCCATATGGAGTCATGCTGCCTCTTATTCCTCGGAAGACCAACTATGAAGTCCATATTAATGGCCTCCCATTTCCAAGTCGGAACCTCAATAATCTGAGTTAGACCACCAGGCTTAAGATGCTCTGCCTTAACCTGCTGACAATTAGGACACTTAGCCACATAGTCTGCAATATCCTTCTTCATGCCATCCCACCAATAAATCTGCTTAAGATGATGATACATTTTGGTGGAACCAGGATGTATAGAATATATGGAACCATGGGCCTCTGCAACAATCCTGGTACGTAAATCATCCACATCTGGTACGCACAACCGATTCCGGTATCTAAGTATGCCATCATCTACCAAAGCAAAAGACTCGTTCATTTTTAACAACACTGAGTCCTTCATCTCCATGAACACAGGATCAAGATGCTGACCCTTTTTGACTTCCACTATCAGGGATGATTCAGAACTAAGGTGAACTGAAACACCTCCACTAGTAGAGTCAACCAACCGCACACCCAGTCTGGCCAGTCTGTGTACCTCTTTCACTAGCTCCTTCTTCTCATCCTCAACGTGGGCTGTACTCCCCATGCTCATCCTTCTCAAAGCATCAGCCACAACATTAGCCTTACCTGGATGGTAGTGCACATTCATGTCATAATCCTTCAGCAGCTCCAACCATCTGCATTGTCGTAGATTAAGCTCCCTCTGCGTGAACACGTACTGGAGACTCTTATGATCCGTGAACACATCCACATGTACTCCATACAGATAATGCCTCCACAGCTTCAATGCAAATACCACAGCTGCCAACTCCAAGTCATGAGTGCGATAATTCTTTTCATGAACCTTGAGCTGTCTGGAAGCATAGGCTATCACCTTACCAGCCTGCATAAGAACACATCCCAAACCAACCCTAGATGCATCACAATAGACAGTGTAATTCTCGCCACTCTTAGGCAGAGTAAGCACCGGGGCTGAAGTGAGTCCGTCCTTGAGATCCTAGAAACTCTTCTCACAAGTCCCCATCCATTCAAACTTGGATTTCTTCTTTGTCAAGGCTGTAAGTAGGGCAGCAATGGAAGAAAATCCCTCCACGAACATGCGGTAGTAACCAGCCAATCCCAGAAAGCTACGGATATCAGTGGGTGTAAGAGGCTTTGGCCACTTCTTAACGGCTTCAGTCTTTCTGGGTCCAATTCTACACCTTGATCGGACACAACATGGCCCAGGAAGGTCACTGATCTCAGCCAGAATTCACACTTGCTGAATTTGGCATACAACTGATGTTGTCTAAGTACCTGCAAGGTTAGTCTCAAATGTTGTTCATGATCTTCCTTGGTCTTAGAGTAGATGAGAATGTCATCAATGAATACTATGACGAAAGAGTCAAGGTATTCATGGAAGACTCTGTTCATGAGGTCCATTAATCAGCAGGTGCATTCGTGAGACCGAATGAGATAATCAAGAACTCATAATGACCATAACGGGTACGAAAAGCTGTTTTTGGGACATCCCCATCTCTAACCCTAAGCTGATAATACCCTGAACGAAGATCAATCTTAGAGAAGAAACTAGACCCTTGGAGCTGATTGAACAAATCATCAATTCTGAGAAGTGGATACTTATTCTTTATAGTGACTTTGTTGAGCTGCCGATAATCGATACACATTCTAAGGGTCCCATCCTTTTTCTTTACAAACAACACTGGAGCGCCCCAAGGGGATATGCTCGGCTGAATGAAACCCTTATCAGTGAGATCTTTTAACTGCAGCTTCAACTCCTTGAGTTCTGCTGGAGCCATTCTATAAGGAGGAATTGAGATTGGTTTAGTATCAGGTTCTAAGTCGATACCAAAGTCAATCTCTCGAAGGGGAGGGACTCCAGGCAAATCTTCAGGAAACACATCTAGGAATTCATTTACTACAGGCACCGAGTCTATGGAACGAACGTCATGATCTAAATCATTAACACTCACTAGATGACATAGTAACCCTTCGGCCATCATTTTATTGGCCTTGAGATTTGAAATCAAGGGGTTAGGACGAATCGGATTGTACCCCTCCCAGACTAACTTTTCTCCATAAGGGAAGCGAAACCTCACCACCCTACTACGAAAGTCCAAGCAAGCATAATAGCTGTGAAGCCAGTCCATGCCAAGAATAATATTAAAATCATGCATGGGTAACTCAATCAAGTTTGCACACATAGCCTTTCCACTCACAACTATTGGGCAATTCTTGTATACCCTATCAGTTCTCACATTTTCTCCTAAAGGCGTACTAACCACTATAGGATCATGCAAAACTTCAGGTAGTATTTCAAAAGTAAGGGCAAGAAGAGGAGTCACAAAGGAAAGCGTAGATCCTGGATCAAGTAAAGCATAAACAGAAGTTGAGAATACTTGCAGCATACATGTGACCACATCAGCGCACTTCTCCTGCTCCTCCCTACCTTTCAAGGCATAAAATCTGTTCCTCCTGGGAGGCTCGGCTGCTGCTGCACTCTGTGGGGTAGGCCTAGGCTGAGCATTACCCCCAGCCTGACCTCTGTTCTGGGGACAGTCTCTGACCATGTGTCCACTCTTACCACAACCGAAGTAGGCATTAGTGCCATGTCTGCATTCTCCAAGGTGAGTTCGGCCACACTTAGTACAAGTCTTCTTTGGACGCTGCATCTCACCTCCATTGCCCCTCTTGGGTTCGGGTCTGCCTCCTCTAGGTGTTGTATTTCTCTGAGGGTCAGAATTACCAGCACTCTGTTGCCCCTTCTTGAATTTGGGCTGCTCACGGACGCCAAAATTATTTCTATGGACTCCATGGCTGGGACCTGTCTGATCTTGAGGCTTAGTCCTCCTAACATCACGTACACCTCTCCTTTTTCGACTGTCCTCTATCTGCTGGACATGCACCATTAATCTAGAAAGGTCCATATTATCATGGAGCATCGCAGCCCGACACTCCTCCTCCAGGTCTCCATTGATTCCTGTGAGGAACCTGCTCATCTCATCCCTGCTGGTCGAAACCAAGTAAGTAGCATACCTGGATAATTTCAAAAAAGTTAAGTACTTTCATCATTCTTGTTATCAAATACTAAGGGAAGCAACATACCTTGATAGCTTCACAAACTTCAGGGAATACTCCCTGACCGTCATAGATCCTTGCTTAAGGTTGATGAACTCCTCAACCTTGGCCTCTTTCATCTCCCTATGGAAGAACCTTTCCAAAAATGCTGTCTTGAACAGCTCCAGGTGACTGGCACCCCTCCTAGGACACGGCTATCTCGCCACATTTTGCACCAAGTCTGTGCAACATCTTTGAGCTGTTAGGAAGCCAGCTTAGCCTTCTCAATATCAGTGGCCCCCATGGCCACCAGGATCTTATGCAACTCGTCAATAAATTCCCGAGGATCTTCTGAAGTCTTAGCCCCTGTGAAAACTGGAGGATTCATCCTCGTGAAATCTCGTAGTCTATCAGCCATGCTGCGAACCGGTGGGTTTTCCCTCTGAACATCCTGCCGGTTAACTTGGGCAGTCATAGCCTGGGCCTGCATCGTGATGGCCTGTGCCATCTGGGCTAGAGATGCCCTCACCTCCTCATCAGTCAACCCAGCTGGGTTAACTGGCATGGCCACTCTTTCAGCTGGAGCCTGGGGTGGATTTTGATTACCCCTAACTGTTGTTGCTCCCGTCCTCCGACCCTTAGTTCTCCAAGTGTTCATTCTTTGAAAACAACAAGGATTAATGTCAAACACGTTCATAACACCAAGAATTCAAACATTAGGAAAAGCACAATAAGATCAGAAAAAGAGAAATTTTTCCTACACATCATGCAGTCTCTAATCCAGGATAGTGGTGGACTTCACTACCATGACTTAGAAACTACTCAATGTGGTTGATGTGAACTCATTATTCTAGGAATTTAACCTAGCGCTTTGATACCAACTTTGTCACGACTGGAATCTAGACCCCAGATGAGACCGGTATCGTTGACCTCTCAGAGGTCGCAAACAAGCCTACTTACGTCATTCTTACTTTACATAGGTTAATTTTTGCGGAAAATTTGAAATTTTTTATTCTTTAATCATACTTGCCAAACATTCTTTATATTTCGTAATCGTTCATCATCAACCATCTAACAATCTAAGAGATAAGCAACTAAAAGAAATAATTCATTAAGTATCAATTGTATATCGGTCAAAATAACACCAATACAAAGTCTGAACCAAAGTAGGAAAGAAACGCCAGTGGAACATGCTCCACTAGCTCAACTCTAAAACTACGCTAGAATGTAAAATAGTAGCATCCTTGAAAGCATGAAGACCTACCAAACTCCGGATGAATGCTGACGTCCGAATAGCTGCAACAACGAACCTGTAGCTCTACCGTCCACCTGTACCTGCACCTAAAAGTAGATGTTTGTATGGAATTAGTACACACTTATACTAAGTATGGGTATATGCAAGCACACACCAGGGACATGCATGAGGAAGAAGAGCTCTTTCCTAACAACATGATGTTTGGAAGTCAAGTCAGTGGACTTGCTAAATTGAGATTGGGAAAGTTATGCCATGAGAGTGACATGCATCATTATAATTATCGTATGGCACACAACACATAACATCTTCATATAGTACATAACATATAACACATAGTTTCTTTTATATTATTCATTCATATACCATGAGACCTTATTATCATAGACTTAACCTTAAGACTTTCCAAAATGAGGGCTCAACATATGGGACCTCAACTATGAAGCCTTCTTTAGCAAACACAGAGTCTGCTTCATTCCTTCGTACGTATTTCATTTCAATTCATTCATAGGCCAGTGCGAACACCAGCTATACTTAGGATGTAGTTTAAGACTTTCATTGGGTTTGCTGTGCAATGATCAGGAATAACCTAATGTCATTACCTGAATCTAGCTCACCTCTTGATTATCCTATCCTAACACCTTCGGTATCATTCATTTCTTTATATGATTCATTTGAGGCTGGCCTTATTCATTCATTGGGAAATTTAACTTTAACCTACATAGATCATGTGAGCATCATGAAATCCAGTGTCTCCCCCACACCGAAAAGAGGTGGAATCACCGGCCAAAGCGATTCAATAACATGCTAGCGTATATGGGAATTTAACCCCGCCAGATCCCTATAGTGGCAATATAGGTTCAAAGACTAGGAAATATATAGAAACCCATACCCGGCAAGCCGGACAGTCTCATCTCATGAGAGTTACGTGAACCACCGCCCTTCCCGAAAGAAGGCATCACCGCTCATAGCTAGTCTATCGGTGCTCGGTATAAAATTCCATTACATTCAACTCATACATCATGGAAGTTGGCTTCTAGTATGAGGATATCATAGCTCAATAGATGATTTCTCATCTCATCATTAGTATTAAGTGTTTTAAACTCAATATTTACAATAGAGTGTTCATAGAGACTAGTCTTTTCATTAATTTACACTCTCATTGGTGAGTACGTATTGGTAACCTTTACTTAGGCTCATTTGAGATTGCTCTCATCATATACATTAGCCTCACATCATGGTTGTCACCACATTCTTCATTTCATTACATATATCATAGGTTCACTTATTTTTGAACGTATGTTAAACTTATGTGTCTAAACATACAAGCCATGAGGATTCATTTATAATTCATTAAGTGATTCTTATTTTCCTAAGATTATGTATTACAAGACTTATGTATCTTGTATATATACTAAGATCTTGATTTTTGATCTAATTAGATGACATTATTCTTGAATATTTTTCTCACGTATGACTTATGTATCAATACGGAGGTTTGGGCATGGGAACCCAATTCTTGAATTATTTGGATATCGTTTATATTTTTCATTGATTTTATTTCTAATATTCATAACTCTAGAACTCTAAATTAAATCTCAACATTTTCATGACATAATAAATTTTCTACCTTAATTAGAATTCTAAATTAAATTTCAATCATCTACATGAAAGAATAATTTTCTATTTTAATTAGAATTCTAATTCAAATCCTTTTTTTTTTTAAAATTAAAATCGCCTCATTAGGGAGGTTGTGGGTTCGAACCCCCACAACCCCCTTATTTTCCTCTCTTTTTCGCTGATGAGGAGGCTGTGAGGTGGTGGGTTCGAACCCCCACAGCCCCTCTATTTTTATTTTTATTTTTTTTTGTACACTGCTACAGTCATTGAGGTCGTGGGTTCGATTCCCACGCCTCACGTTTTATTTCTTCCTATTTTCTTCTTTCCCTCATGTGTACATGGAGGTCGTGGGTTCGAATCCCAGGCCTCTCATTTAAATTTCCTGATTTACTCCCTTTCGCCTCTCCCCCAGGTCGCGTGTTCGAGCCCCCCTTCAGCCCCCGCTTCTTCTCTCTTTTTTTTCGCGAACTGGGGTCGTGGGTTCGATCCCCGCCCCCAGCATTCTTTTTTTAAATTTTTTTCTGCTAATTCGCCGGTTCCAGCCCCCATTTCGAGCCCCGCCTGGCACATTCTTTTTTTTTTCTTTTTTTTTTTGGCTTACTTTGGTGAGGTCTCGGGTTCGATCCCTGCAGACCTCACCTATTTTTAATTAATTTTTTTGACACCCAAAATTTCCAGAATTCACCTGTAGCAAATTTCCAGATTCTGGAACTTTGTTACACATTTTATAAGGCGATTTACGGGACTTTTAAGCACCTCTTTATTTGTCGTTGGTTAGGATTCTTAAGACAAGTTGAAAGTATGATTTGGTCATTTGTTTAACTAAAATTTCTAGCATTTCAACCAAGTGATCATCAAGCTTTTAAGAGCCTCTATTTGCACATAAAACACGAGTAATCTCTAATCTATTAACATGCTAAAGAAAGACTTAAAGTCATGGTCAAAATCTTGCACAAATACATACATATATACTTTCATACTTTTTGAAAGACACAAACTTTAAACACATCATTCATGCAAGAATCTAGCACAACATACCCATCCTACAAATTCGTTAGGGAGCTAAGGACAAGGACATACGAAGGGGAACAACCTTAGTTTCAAGAGTTTTATGAAACGTTCGAAAGAAAGTACTCTTGGAGTAAGAATTCCATGAGAGAAACCCATACCTTAATCGATGTTCAAACTTTGATGTTGCTGCCCGGAAAACTCCTCCAAACCACTCCCAATTCACTTCAACGTACACCTCACTCGACAAACCTCTCTTAGCTTTGACGTTTTGATTACTTTTTCTTTTACTTAAAAATTTTATGTGAGTTCTTCAAGCATGAAGAACTGTTGATATTTGGCAGAAATAATGTGAGGAAGATGGAGAACATGAGAGAGAGAGAACTATTAGGATTAGGAGACAAATTCAAGAATTAGTCAAATAAAATTTAAAATAAATAAATACAAATTTGTTTTTATTTATTTATTTATTTATTCAATTAAAACGTGAAAGGACCATTATGCCCTTAAATACCTATTTATTCTTATTTATATAAAAAAAAATTGAATCGTTACAAAATGAAAGAAAGGTTCTTTCAACTTATATTGATTCTTTGTTCCTGCTTCAACTCATAGATGACTACCCGAGGATCACTCACTCTACTATAAGACCACTAAGAGGGATTAGATTACCAACCCCTCTTTCTAACTATAACTTCAGAACAGCTACGCTTGTCGCCCGCTAAAGTAAAACAATTGTCGCAGCTCCAGCTGAAGCAATTGTAACTGCTCCGGTGGATCAGAGCTACTCGAAAACCGTGATAGGTGCTTGAGATCAGAACTACTTACAACAGCCTTGACCTGGTCCAATGGAAAGGGAAAGCTGAAAGAAAAGAGAGTTTCAATCCACAAATGATCCGATACATATAAAGATGCTACTTGAACTCGACTCCGTGAAATCTTGTTTGAGCAAGAGGAACGGACAACAGATAAAGAGTTGTAGCTAGGTCCTATAGAAATTGGAATAAGAGCTTGCCGATCACGTGGAAGGTCTTCGGGGAGCCAAAAACGCGGGTTCCCCGTCTAGCCCTTTTTACCCTCCTGGGAGAGAAGCACAGCGCACATTCCCGAGTTCGAGGTTGCGCCCATTCCGCGCACCATTCTGGTTCCGAAATTAGAACGCTCTCTCCTTCCTGATATCCAAAGGAGAGTGGAGCTTCAACACTGGCTGTCCTTCTATTTTATTGGGAGGAACGAGCCCAGGCACCTCCCACTCTTTTTGGGTATCCTGGAGAAGCAGTTCGTCTTGGAAAAGAGGGTCGAGGCTGCATTGGTGGGGGATGGGTTTCCCCCCCAGATAGTTCTAGCTCGAAGGTCAGAAATCCGCAACCTCCTCTTTAACCACCCTACTAGGGGTGGGGCGGCTCTCTCTGAGAATACCTTCAATAGGTATTTGGGCCAGGTCGAGTGAGAAATAGTCCACAAGCAACAGGTTGCAGGCACCATCGACGGAACCATCTACTGGTCGTTATTCAATCGACGGGCCGTGCATTGGCTTCCGTCGATTATCCCTTGGCCAATTTTAGGATTGAGACTGCCCAAGATAAGTACCAATCAACGAGACCTCACCTACGGGCCGTTGGTTGACCAACTGGCCGTCGTTTGGTCCAAGGCAGTGTCTCGATCAACATTGGGTCCTTCTTGTGGGGCCTTTTGTGGGGCCCTTTAGAAGTAGTACCCAAACGTTTCCAATGTAAATACAACCCTTAACAAGTTTTAGACCTTCCACATAAGTTTAACCCAAATCAAACACCTTCAACTCGTCCAAACAGGCTAGGCTCCATCGAGACACACGTTGAGCGTCTTAAGGGCTATCTTTCAAATACCTTGGACGTTCTTGGTCGTTTGACCTCCAAACTTCTCAAAACTTCATATACCATATTTAAAAATCATTATAAATCATTTTGGGACTTAATAATCTCATGAAACAGTATATATACATACATGGACACATGAGGCACATATGCGACTAGTCGTCAAACGTTTTGATCGTCCCTTGACGTTCGACTTTCAAATCACTTCAAACTTTACACACTGCCTCTAAACCATATTATAATTCATTTTAGGAACTTATATACTTAATACAAACATGTTAGGATCTAGACACCCTATCTCATTTTAGGGTCTTACACTCTTCATACATATCTTCATTGCCTCTGAGAAAACCAATTAGATGGATCTATAGTCACGACATCATCTTTTACCCGAATTGATATAGGATGTATGACAACGTGAGGTGAAACATTATATAATTGCTAGGCTTATAGTAATGATTGTCGGTTAGAGAAACTCCCCACAAGTAAGTATATTATTTTCGTGTTGCTTTCACTGTTATTTTACTATAAAGTTTAAATGATTTTCACTTCATGTTCATGTATTGATTCAATTAAGTTACTTTCAGTCATTCATTTCAGTTATTTTTTATTCAACCATATTACAGACACGTACATTTCTCATTCGACATGCTTCTTTTAATAATGCAGATATAGGTGTTCATGATTATCAACATGCGCTTTGTTGAGATCATTCTACACTCCAGTTAGCTTTGGTGAGCCTCCTTGTATTCCACAAGACTTCACAGTCACTTCTTGGTTAATAGTTTTGAGTATTCGTGAGTCTTGTACCGGCATCCTTCCTTAATAACAGATACTCTCATAGATAGTTAGTTTTGGAGAGTCTTTTAGTTTTCAAATATTTTATTTAAAACTTACATTTCATACTAAGTACATTCAACAAAGTCTGGAGATTCAATAAATTGTTTTCAAATGGTTCATTCAATTTGATGCTTATATATGTTCAAGTCAGTCTTTACCTTGTAGTTAGCCAGGATGAGGTTCGCTTAGGGACCATTAATGGTTCTTGAGGTGCCGGTAACGTCCAGGGTGCAGGCTCGGATCATGACACATACCCCAAGCCCCATATCGGTGTATGATTCAAAAATGTCACTTCCCTGATAAAAACATTATTTTTTATTTTCCAAACAGATTCCTAATAAAAGTGTTACTTTTAAAGAATCCTATTTTGTTTCTTTTCTTTTAAAGTCACTTTAACTAACAAATAAGTACAATTTTTCCCCTTCTAAATCTCATTTTATCAATTAAAATAGACTAATTCTATAATATATGTCATATGCAAGATTATACTAAGAGCCTGTTTGAATTGGCTTAAAAGTTGGTCAAACCTACTTTTAAGTTAATCTTTGACTTCTAAAAGTGTTTGGCAAGGTAAAAAATAATTTAAAATAAATTACGAAGCGTTTGAAAATGTAAAAAATGACTTAAAATAAGTCCAAAATGACTTAAAGTAAATCAAAAACCAAAAGAGGTCTCAACCTACTTTTTATTTTTTGATTTAAAAGTCATTTTAATTTGACTTTTTATTTTTGACTTAAAAGCTACTTTTTAAAGCCAATCTACGAGCTCTAGCTCCATCATTAGTTATTATTTATATAACGATAAAATTTTCTAATATAATAGTTTTATCTTTTCTGAATATAAGCGGGATAAATATTTGATGATAATAAAATATTATTATGAAAAAATGTGTTTATAGAGAAAGAAATATATTTATTTGATAAAAGATATTTTTACCTAATAAGTAACGAGTATTTTTAGACCAAACTATTAAGGAAAAATTACGCGAAATGACAAACATTTAGAATATATTGTATAATATAGTAACACTTCCAGTTATTTTTAATCTGTAGCTACAATTTTCCAAAAGTTTGCTATTCGGTTTTCTAATTGTATAAGTCTAGAATATATATTTGGTCTCTAATTATATAAATTTAGTATTTGTATAATTCGATTTCTGATTGTATAAATTCAGAATTGTATATGATTACCCTAACTATTTATATACAATTTATGTAAAATTCATTATAAATTACCATGTTCGTATATTGGCAAGCGAAATATACAAAAAACAAAAACCTGAAAAATTTCTAAATATATAAATACTGAATTTATATATATTCATCTTGTTTGTATATTCACAAGCGAAATATACACACAAGCAAATGAATATACAAACTACAACCTTCATTTGTATATACTTACCATGTTTGTATATTTGCAAGTAAAATATACAAACAGGCAAGTGGAATATGCAATTGTAGCTTCCATAGAAAATAGATTGACTATATCTATGGAGCGCAATTATCAAAACTATTACTATGAAACACAATTATCAAATTATAGCTACAGAGTCTTATCATGTTTATTTTATGTACTATTTTGGAATATAATCAACTATTAACGATAAATATAATTTTAGATCAAACCATTAAATTAAGATATTTTAATCTAGTTTTTCATGATTTAAAGACATTTTAATTATTATTTTTTGGTACTATGTAACTTAGAGTGGGATATAAAGAAAACTATTGATTGGGCATGCAAGATGACGTCTCTTTCATGCATTAATTGTCAATTAGTGGTGATTGGTGATCTGTGCTTCAATTATATATCAATGATATATATCGTTTGATTACCAGCTCGAACATTATTGACATATTTTATGCTTTATAAATGAACATGTTGCTGAATATTATATAATGTATTACAATGGAAAATGAAGTGACCAAAAATGACTAAAATATTCCTGTTGAGATTTGCGAATATTTCATTTTCTTTAAAGATATTTAAATTTTATGTGATGTAATTTTCATTAATTCCGTAGTAGAAATTTTTGCGCGTCTCTTTCAAAATATAACAACATAGATTGAAGCATTTAAAATTTCATTAAAAAAAAACGTCTTCCTTCAATTGTAAACAAAGTGTAAACTTAGTAAAATAAAATTCTTACTATTGTTTTTCACTATACAAATCTTAAAATGTAAATAAAACATAACATTTTTCGTTCACTTCTAATCTTTTTCATATTCTACTAGAACATATCAATATAATGAAAGAAAACATATATATATATATATATATATATATATATATATATATATATATATATATATATATATATATATATATATATATATATATATATATATATATATATATATATATATATTATAATTTCTTCGACTAATAAATTGTATGAATGTGTATAGTCATTTGAGATCAGTGGATATGAAAGTAATAAATGATTAGAAAATTTTTAAAAAAGATTATGATATTTTTTTTAATTTTATAATAAACTGATATTTTTTTTTTAATTACAATATATTAAAATAAAAAAAATATTATTTGATCAAATTTTCTGACGGATTTTTTTTTTCCAACTCGAAAATTCTATGAGATTGACTAAGAAAAAAGCAAAAAAGTCATTTCATTATACAAAAGAACAAATTACTAGAAATGGGTGCTTCCATATTTTGTCCTTTAGGCAAAGGACATTTATATCTACCTCAATAAAATAAAATAATTAATAATATATGGAAAAGGACAAAATGCAGAAATGATTTCTTTTGTGTCTCTTAATATAATTTGTATAAAGAAATAATTATACAAAGCCCTCACATGCTTTATGTACATTCTCTTGTGGTATTGTCTATCGATTTCTTGTAAAATAGGTATGTAATTATTTCAAAAAGTTACAAGATTAAATTTTTCGATAGAAGAAAAGAGAAGAAAAATAGTCCATCCTGCAAAATAAACTAATGGTCAAAATATCACAACTTAAATTAAAATACATGAGTTTGGATTTCATTGACTCCTCAATTGTTCTTCTCTATCTAATTTCTTATTAAAGTAATTATATAAAATATTTTTATAATATGACTTAATTTTTGTTAATATTTCAAAATCATAAACTTAAATTATTGATGCATGATCCATTCATACAATGTTATTCCTTATTTTGTGAGAATTATTTAAAACCTCTTATATAATACTAGTGTTACAAAAATCATACACCTAAGTAAATTTTAATATAATTTAAACTGAACATTAAAAAATAAGCAAACTGAAATAAAAAATATAAATGTTACATGTTTCAAGTGAGAGAAGTTAATACTAATAATACAAGTTATCTGTAGTTCATTTCCTATTTAAAAGTTTTTAAAAATATTTTTTTAATCTTTCAAATAATCATATTGTGAATAAGATACTCAAAATAGAAGTATTTATATTATTTCTTAAGTTTAATAAAATAAATACACACTTTTAGTATATATATACACACACACACATATATATATATTCATAATTTTTTTTGTTTAAATTAAACATTCAATTCTATGGTAAAACAAAATTAATTCAAGCGAATATTTGTATTTATTTTTTCATAGTTAGGAGGATTTAAATGTTTGATTAGAGAATATAAAGATATATCTATAAACTAAATTATACTTCTCTTGTCAAACAATAATCATTCATTATTGATGTGATATAGGGATTAAGAAGCATAACATAGTAGTATTTAATGATAAAGGTAAAATAGACAGAACATGATAATTTTTTTATTAATTTTATAAACTGAACATATATTATTAGACATTTCAAAATAATACAGTTAACAAGTAAAGATAGACAAAGGGAGTATTACAGGCATATTTAACATTTAATGGGGTTAAGGGGTAAAAATAAACATAAAATATTATAACTTTTTGGATTTCATGTTTAAACTATAAGATGTGTGAATTTCCTATCTAAAATATCACTAACAATTGGGAAACAAGACAAATATATCCTTGAATTTTCAAAAATGATATATTCTTGAGACTTTGACGCCTATGTCTTCCAAAAATTAGAGCATATATATTTTTCTTTCACTTTAACCAATGGACACGTGTCATCATCATGTACCTTTACCCGATATTTTATTAAATTTAACCCAAAAACAAAGAACCCCCTGAATTAATAAAAACCCGTCTAAATATTCTAGTATAGCTTACATAATTTCATAGTGTAAAATCTAAATTACATTCTATCCCTATTATTTTACTAATTGCACAAATCTCATATTTTGTAGGCATTTTGGATACATAACTAAGGATTCGGATACATTATTGTTGATACATTATGTATCAATCTATTGCACTTATTAAGGAGAAAAAAGCTGAAAATTTAAATTAAGATCTCATAATATCCATTTGTTGCACTAATTAAGGAGAATTTTTTTAAAAAAAAATCAAATTATGATCATATAAATTGGGCTATTTCTTTCAAATTATTGTCAAGAATTCAATCATATAGTGTAACTAACCAAAAATTTTAAAAATAAATTTCTTCTTCTTGTTTATCGTTCTCTCTATTTCATAAATACTTTTGTCGAATTTTTGCATAAGCAAGGTGAATTGTGAAGGATACAAAAGTGATGGAATTGTTGTGGACCAACGTTTTCTTTTGTGAATCTTCAAGTTCATTGAACATTCTTTCGATTTTGATTCAAGATTGTAAAAAATTTTGAGATTCAAAATTTTTCTCTTAGTTCAATGAAGATCCTTTCAATTTAGATTCAAAAATGTTGAAAATTTTGAGTTTCAAAATTATTCTCCTGGTTCATTGAAAATCCTTTCAATTTTGATTCAAAATAATCGAAAACTTTGAGAAGATATACATCATAAAGCACTTTTCAATTTAAATTAATAAGTGTAGTATTTCAACTAGATACATTAAATAAGAAAGTATTGCTCACAAGACTTTAGGTTTGAGATCGATACATTATTAATGTTTGGTAATTGTTATGTATCATATACATTTAGTATAAATTTGAATTTATATATCATAACTAAGAATTAATACATGATATATTATTATTATGTATCGTCTTTTGTTCAAGAAATTATAATTTAAAATTGAAAAATACATTAAACATGTAATTGTTCCAAATTAATTTCTTCTTTTTATGTGTGATACATAGCACAAACTTTATGTATCAAGTACATTTATAATGAACATGATAAACACTAATAAAGGATTCAAAAATATTAGAGTTGTGTATCAATACCTTAAACATGAACATGATACATTGCATAAAACAAAGATTATTGTAGAAGTGATGTATCTGATCAATGATAACTTTAACAAAAACTAATTTTAAGACTCGATATAAACGAGATACGTTAAAAATCTATATCTTTGATAGTGATTGTTGTGCAATAACAGATCCAACTTTTTTCTTCTTTTTTTTTTGAACGTTTTTCAATTGTATATACATTTTAAAAAATAAATATTTTGAAGAAAAATTTTCAATGACGTTATGATTAACTAATTGTAAAGGTTTAACAAGATTTCAATGGGGTTAGGGGCGGAGGTAATTTTATTTTTATTTTTTAAGATGAAAAATTTAAAATAATAATAAAAGAAATAGAAATAAAAGTGATGGAAAGAAATCTACCTTTTGAATAATTTGAAATCATTAATTGGGAATAGAAAAGATTTGAAATTTTAAAATAGATTGATTGATGTAATTATGGAGAGATTGGGAGTGAAAAAGAAAAAGAAAATGATGAATATGAGATTTCAAATTAATGTATCCGGAAAAGAGAATGATGGAAGGAAAAGAAGAGATCTTTGATATTTTTTGAAATGATAGGAGAAATAAGAAAAATATGATAATAAATGGTGTGTAGTTAAGTAATTTTCCGATATTCTATACCCATCACTCACTAACATCCTAATAATATACTCAAATCAAAATCTCCCATATTTTCGACCAATCCTACGACACTCTGTCGCTAGTGACAACTACAATATTTGTATGTAGAATTTCATCATCTAATCAATACTAAACATCAGTTTCCGCTTCTTCCTCCAAGCAAAAAATTCTCATTTCTTCTAGTTTCCAACTTCATATTCGTTTGTTCGAGTGCTTATTCAATTTATTGCACACTCATCCTCTGGTTCTACAAAAATACATTGCAAGCACATACACGAATAATTTTGGAGTTGGAACGACGAAATCGAATAGCCAATCTAAAACATCTATGATGTACACCTCTCAGAAATGTTCTCTCTGTCCAATAATAGTTGTCCACTATACTAAAAATTGTTGTTTAATATTTATCCAATTTAGAAAATCAAGAGATAATTTACCCCTATTATTTATTGTTGCTTAAGGGTGTGCCAAGTCAATAGTGAACAAATATTATTGGATAAATGAAATATATTTTAAAGTATTAGTCAAAATTTTATGCTCCCTCCACTTCAAATTAATTGAATTGTTGAGGTCACCCCTCTAAGAAAAGAGGACTAAGACATAAATCAGATATAACTTTCCATTTTTATCCTTATTAATTACTTCCTCCGTCCGAAATTGTTTGTCATAATTTCTATTTTTAGAGTCAAACTATTAAAACTTTGACTAACATTTTAAGATATATTTTGTCATCATATTAATATGCAAAAAATTGCAATGAATAATACTTTTCATATAGTTTTAGAATATCTAATTTTTTTGTTTAAAATATCAAATTAATATGATCTAATTTAACTTTGAAAATTAGTTAAATTGACTTTCGAAAAGTGCAACATGACAAACAATTCCGGACGGAGGGAGTATTATCACATTTATGATCAAAATAACTAAACATTAATTAATAACTAATTCCAATGCTAAATTCTAAAATTGATCTTGAAAATTGAAAAATTAAGTTAATTTGAAAAATGAAAAATGATATAGTAATTCAATTAATTTGAAATAGAACTAGAATACTTAACTCTCAAAACGAAAACTATGACAACTAAGAAGGACGGAGGGAGTACACGGTACAAGTGTAATCATTTTATCAAGGCATAACCCATTGGTGACCCATTAAAGTCGACATATCACTTAGATACCTTAACTTGAAAATATTCATTTTAGACACCTCATGAAATGTCTCACGGTGTCATTTTGATATTTTTTGTTTACATGGCATGATGAGTGTATATCACACCTTGAGAGGTGCGTGAAATGGTTCTTTGGTTAACTTTTAATTTTTTCTTCTTCTTCTTCTTCTTCTTCTTCCCCATTTTCAACCACCATTTTACCTAAGTTAAATTTCATCCACTGTGAATGAAATTTTCAGCTAAATGACAAAAAAATATTTTAAAATTAAGAATAAATCCATTCATGAAATGTTTTCATTCACTATCGAGCTAATAAAAACAAGGAAGAAAGTAAGATGCGATTATGCTTTTTTGTATAAGAAATGGTGCACAACGTGCAGCAGGAGGGAAATAATGTTTTTTAAAAATCTTCTTATGAGTTTGTGTACAACAACCTTAACCGCACAAGCTTGGGCTGGGCTTACCTCCATTTGTAGAGGAGCCGAGACGGAAGCACCACGTATGGTTTTGAAGATGAGCCTTTCCAGCAATGGGGCCTAGGGACCGATATGCTGATTGATTTAGGTAGGATGACGGACCTACTACGAGCACCTGTAGGAATTAGTGTGCGAGAGCGTGATTCACAAACGGACGCATGAGACTCACCCTTTACTTGGGAATAGAGAAGGGAACCATAGCATGTCACAAGAGCAAGACGAGGATAATTGGAACCGTACTGCAAGAGAACGCCTCGTGAGCCAGGCTTTTAGAGATGAGATTTTTTTGGCGAAGCCAAGCAACTAGTCAGACCTGCAAGCACTGACTAGTATACATCGACAATTTTCAATCACACATTAATGTTCTTAGTCTGACTTTGTAGTCAGTTGTCCTCATTCTCCTCTATGAATCGCCTTATTGAGTCAGAGTTGATGCTTGCAAAAATGTAAAGCCGACGGGGTCAGGTACCAGTAATTACAGTAGTAAAGGGGGGCTGAATACTAGTTGCGCGGGTGAAATGATTCAACTGGACCTCGTCCGCCCAAATCGTTTTGTGCTTCTAGAGAACCCTAAACAAGAAGAGACAAAGATGTCAGAGCTGGACATTGTTGAACCGGACTGCAAAATGGGTGGGTGTATTTAGAGAAGACTGTCGAAGTGGGGGGAGGGGTTAGAAGTATTTGGAGAAGACAAGCGCGGGTGTTGGGGGTATTTGGAAATGATTATGGGTTTTTCTTTACTGCTGTAATATTTTTAAAAAATTATTTTGGGTAAAAATATTCGTGTCATTAATTTATTGGCTAGTTTTATTTTTACTCAATATTAGTTATTCAAAAATTGATTAATACATAAATGACAAATGTAATCTTTTATTCGTCACTTTACACGTCATTCGCGAGTGTAACACACATGATTATATATTTTTTGTAGATATTAAAAAAAATATTAAAATGAGATAATAAAATCTTACCATTTAAGTGTCTAAAATGAATATCGCTAAGTTAAAATATCTAAGTGAAATATCGTATCAAGTTTAAGGAATCACAATAAATTAGACCTTTTATTAAATGAAGTGTGTGTTAATAATACAAAAAATATCTAAAAAGGGATAAAACCAACGCCCAACGGTAACCTGTGGGCCAAAGAGTTATTCCCTACAAATGAACTCCAGCCTGGACCCCTAGTGCCATGCAACGGGCCGGCATTTATTCCCAAATAAGAATAATAAAATAAAAATAAAAACAAAAAATTGTACTTATTCCGTTAAGCCACGTAAATGGCCCCTCCTTTTCATCAACGTATAAAACAAACTGTAAGCCAATGCTTGTACTCGAAAAAAAAATAGAAAAACATACGTTACTTAACGTGCTTCGTTTTCTTCAATACACTAAAAGACATCCCTGCCCTCATCGACGGCATCACCGTCGGAAAATTATTATTCCGATCTACTTTAACCCGCGACTCAGCGACTCTCTAATTCCATAATTCTCAACTTCTCTTTTAGCCGGAATTTAAAATGGCGGAGGAATTTGTGAAATCAGTTGAAGATGGTGTGCATCTAGCGAAAAGAATTTATTTCGGAAAGGATAGAGCGGTAGCGCCGCCTAAGCCAATGACGGCGATGGCGAAAGCCTCACTGTCTTACCTGCCGGAATCTCCTATGTTGTATGCTGTGATTGGTGATCCTGCTATCGTTGATAACCCGGATATTCCGAGCTACCAGCCTCACGTGCACGGGAGGTGTGATCCTCCTGCTTTGATTCCTCTTCAGATGAACGGAATTTCACTTGAAGCTGATTGTTATTTGGATACGGCGTTCATCACTGTTACAGGATCATGGCGTGTGCATTGTGTCATGGGTAGCCGTAGCTGTGACTGTCGTATAGCTGTACCCATGGGTGAACAGGTAATCCAACTGTTTTTTTCTTCTGAGAGTTTCTCTTTATGAACAGGTAAAATACTTTATTGAAGTTAATAAAGTAGAGATCGCATAACCACCAATCAAAAAGAAAAAAGAAAAGAAAGTAGAGATCGCATAAAGCTGTTAGTCTTAGAAAAAAGAAAAAGCTTCTCTCTCTATTAGGTTATATATATGAACAGTAATTTTTACACTGTTGGTTTAGTTTAATCTTTAATTTAAGAATTAAAGGTTTCCTCCTCTGTTTTAGAATTATTGTTTTAAGAAGTTACTTGTAAGCTTAAGATTATCTTACTTTGATGGATGTAGAAAGAAGTTATAAACTGTTAGTGCGCACGATCTTTTATCTCTTGGAAAATGTTTAATCCTGGAATAATTGGCTTGATGATTAATGTAACGATAATAGGAATCTTTTGACTGCTTACGAATATCTTTCAGGTTTTCTCTCTTAGTAGGACAAAGATTACCGATTGCAGAAAACAATGAGATTTCTAATTTTACCCTCTAAAGATGCTGATAACACAGTCCCCTTTTTTTTCTTTCCAAAGAAACTTAAGAAAACGTTTGGATATTTGCCAAGTTTGTGTTATAATTTCCTCCCTAGTTAGAGGCAATGTAGCATGTCTAGTTGATATGTTCCCCATTCTGGTTCTCTGTATTAATAGTTCCCCATTCGGGTTCTCTGTATTAATAGATTCAATGATGGCATTCCTTTTTGATGTGAGAAGAAATGAACATACTTTAGAGTGTTTGATGCTTGTATGACATTAAGCAAAGAGGCGACATAAACTAGTTGGAATAAGTGTGAGATTCTCTTCTAGTATTCGAGATCTCTAGTTTGACTAAAGCCAGGTTTTTGTATTGGAATGAAACGGACATGAGTAGAGCAGAATTGACTTAGAGGATTCATATAGCTGACCCAACTACTTTGGGAAAGGGGAGTTGTTGATGATTGATTGGTGCTTTCATTATATGGGAGTTGACCGCATGACAAAGATGTCATCAAGTGTGTCTCATTCAATATGTTGTCAGAACGACATCGATCTCAACTGTGTCTCATTAACTTTTGTTTTTTATTCGTTATCAGAAAGTATATATTTTCTGCTTATGTTTGATTCTGAATCCTCATCACCTCATTTTTTTGTTTCACAAAAGTGAAACATTGCTGATTGTTTGTTCTCAAGTGATGAATTATTTGGCTAACAGGGTTCAATTCTAGGTGTCGAGGTTGAGTTACCCAGGAAATCTTACAGCACTAAAATAGTTACCTTGGATGATGAAAGCAAAACAGAAAAGGTAGCCAAAATTGAAGATGGATGCTTTCTGAAGCCCCACATTTTTACCCTTTCAATACCACAGGTAAATTTATCAGTGTCCTATATATCCCACTCTCTTCCTCATTATTGTTCATTTTAATGATGTAGTTACCTCTTTAGGTGGATGGTGGAACCAACATCTCTGTCACGATTAGATGGTCTCAGAAGTTATTATATTGCAATGGCCAGCTAACCTTGGACGTACCCTTTAGTTTCCCCGACTTCGTCACTCCAGCTGGAAAAAAAATATCTAAAAATGAAAAGATACAGCTTAATGTTAACTCTGGTCCTGGAATAGAAGTTATATGCAAGAGCACTAGTCACCCTCTGAAGGTGTGTCCTGTTATATATTCCACTGATTTATAGTTTTTTGGTTGATGAATTATTAAAACATCAGTTTATTTGTTTTGTGGTTAGGAGCGACAACGTCAGGCTGGAAAGTTGGGCTTCTTCTATGAATCTGATGTTTTAAATTGGTCAAGGGCTAATTTTGTTTTTTCTTACGCGGTAGGTCTTACATGAATCTTTGTTGTTCATATAATATAAAGCGTAGTTCTTACTTAGGTCAAACTACTAGTCACTAGGGTAACTATGTTGCTATTTTTTGGCTCCAGCATATTTTAGTGACATTTTCTATAAACCTGTTCACAATGTGAGCTGTGAGAAACTCTTTCATCAATCACCACTTGGTTTTCAGGTTTCCTCAAGTCATACTTGTGGAAATGTACTTTTGCAATCACCCCCACCACTTGACAGCGACCAGAGAGAGATGTTTTGCTTCTCTCTTTTTCCGGGAGACCAGCAGTGTAGGAAGGTTGGTACTCTTTAACTTTTTCTTACGTTACCTTTGCATTTAAAATTTGTTCTCCAAAAGTTTTTTTTAATTACAATCTTTAAGGAGACCAATGGAAAGTTGTTAGTTATTCTTCTACATTCAGCGTCTCTCGAGTCCTATTAGTTTCTCTTCTAGGTCAAAAGATGTAATGACTTGCTAAATGATAGGTTGATGGTGAAATTCAGCTAAAAAAGTATTTTGCAGTTATGGGTACATGATCATGCATATTCATGCCTCTAATGCACCTGGTTTGTCTAGAAGAATTACTTGAATTGCATTCACTTTCCAAAGGTGAAAAAATAAGATACCACAGCAATAACATTTCTTATTTCCATATTTATCTGAGTTTATGAAACATCAGTAAAGGAATGAGCAACCAATAAGATGTAGACATGATCATGCATATTCATGCCCAACTCACCTGACTTCCGTAGAAGATTAGTTTACTAGCATTTACTTTTCAAAGGTGGGAGAAAAAAGATACAGGAGGAATACCATGTATTATGTCCATATTTATTTGAGTTTTTATATTATCTGTGAAGGAGTGATCAATCAATAACATGTAACTGGAAGTAGGTAATCTGGTACTTGCAGAAGATTTTAGCTTGTTTTTACATTATCTGTTTTCCAAGTCCCTCTTATTGCTTAATAAGGTCTTGTATATATATATATATATATATATATATGAAGTGGCAATGCTCTTCTTGTACTTACTAAGGAAAAGCTTTTGTAATTGTCACTTGAAATTTCTGACAGGTCTTCACAAAGGAAGTGATATTTGTTGTTGATATAAGTGGGAGCATGAAGGGAAAACCAATTGAGGATACCAAACAAGCGCTTTGTACGGCCTTGTCAAAGCTTGATTCTCAAGATCTGTTCAATATAATAGCTTTCAACAACGAAAAATATCTATTTTCATCATCACTCGAGTTGGCAACCAAGAAGGCTATTGAAAACGCAACTCAGTGGATTGGAACGAATTTTATTGCTGGTGGTGGCACAAATATTTTGAATCCACTGACTCAGGTCACATACCCCTTTTTTTAGATAACTGTCTCAGGTTATATTATTTTTTTTCATCTATTTAGTTAGTTGCAAGCTTTATTTTTTGTATGTTAATCGTCTCATCTATTGATTCGGGAGTAGATGATCTATATCTGAGATAGTATGAAGCTTCTATTTTTTGTGAAAAACATGAAGAATGAAAACAAAATATATCAGTGGTCTACTCGGTATTTGAATAATTGCTTCCATAAGGTTATAATGAACAGAACCACCAGGTGACATTCTATTCAATCCTATGATCGATAAAAACGTTTTGGTTGTCAGCTAATATTTCTTGTCTGATTGAGTTGTAACCTATGATCGATAAGACATTTTGGTCCACCATTTTTAGATGTTCACGGTCAATCATCCCCTCTCAATGTGTGAGATGCTACTTAGTGACACTGGTTTCATCCCAAAAATATCTTTAGGACACTTGAGGGTCTAGTTGTTAGTTGAATATCATTTGTTGAGCATTTGGAAAGGAGTTACTAATATCCTTTTTTCTTTTCCACAAGTATATAAATGAAAAAAAAAACATGTGGTCAATCTCTTAAAAGAAGTGTTAACAACAACATACATTCATCCTTGCCGCTTACTATTTAATTCCTAGAATGTTGAGTTCATGATATTGAAGTCCTACTGAATTCATAGATTTTTATCCTACCTGTATTTTCTGTCAAATCTAAGACAACACTTTTACCTTTATCAGGCCATGGAGATGTTTTCCTATACCCAGCAACACATTCCAATGATTTTCCTGGTCACTGATGGAGCTGTTGAAGATGAAAGACACATCTGTGATGTGCTGAAGAGTCATCTGATGCAAAAACAAATGATATGCCCGCGGCTTTACGCATTTGGCATAGGTATGTATCTGGAAGAAGCATCGCCCCTCCAAAGCTCCCCCTCTCACCCCCACCCGTAAGGAAAGTATTTTGGTAGAGGAGATGCATTAATCTCCGATTTTAACCTGAGTAATATTTGCTCAAAAATCTTGCTAATCTACGTAATGATGTTTTTCGTTTCATCACATTCTGTATGCGTCCAAGTTCGGTAAGAACTTTTTTTAGTAGGTTGTGTGAATTTTTTGAGAATGTATCCCATTAGACACCTAAATTATGATGGTCTTATATTTTGGGAGATCACATCAGCTTATCATTTGTCTTTTGCCGTAGATTTGTGCTTTTAATAACCTATTCTACCATGACTAATTTCAGGATTGTTCTGCAACCATTACTTTCTCCGCATGCTTGCAATGATGAGTCGTGGCCACTATAATGCTGCTTATGATGTTGGTAAGTTTAGTGATTCTGCAACTCATACAACAAGGTTAAAAGATGGCATTATAGTTATTATTTTTCTTTTCAAGGATTGAAATACTAATTTGATTTGCTTCAAGATAAATTACTTTTTGATCTGGACATACTCAACTTGATATAATGTTACATATAATTTCCTGCATTTTCTCGTGACTAACTGTAAGCAGTTGTTGATTGTAGTTGCCTTCTCATTATGTTTGGTGGTCTTGTACAGATTCCATTGAAGTTCGCGTTGAACAGCTGTTCTCCAGGGCATCATCTGTCATTCTTGCGAATATTGCCTTTGAGAACCTTGATGGTCTTGAAGAATTTGAGGTAGGCATGTGAGGATATTTGTTCTTTTATTGGTAGCTCTTTGATGGATCACAATTATGATAGTGCTGCTAACATTTAAATAATAACAAATCTAATCAGTCCTACCTCATTTTTGAAGAATTGGCTATATTCCCTACGCATAATATGGATACGACTTTAGTATGATCTGCATGCTTTATCATTATATGTTGTCGAAGTTTCGTGTTGTTTCCTACATGAATTCATGCACCCTTAAATTTTCAATAGGTCTTTCCTACTCCAGTTCCAGACCTTTCATCCAAAGGTCCATTAGTGTTGTCAGGCAGATACCGAGGAGTATTCCCTGACACGCTAAAAGCTAAAGGAGTCCTTGCAGACTCGAGTAACTTCTCCCTGGATCTGAAAGCTATACAGACAAAGGACATACCTCTTGATAAGGTAACATAACTGTCTTAGGCTGTACTTATATTAAGATTATGACTTGTGAATCAGACTATTTTTTTTTAACATCTATCAAAATATTATATCAAGAAAATGCTAACTTGAACGATAAAATTATTATTTAAGTGATAATTTAGAGTATTTAAAGATATAAATGAATATATGTTAGATATAATTATTGAACAATCTAAATTATTCAAAATAGATATATAGATAAAAAAGTTATTGTGATGAACATTGAAATTTAACATACATTTATCTATTAGTCGAACTTATCCAACAAACTAAAATAAAATTATTATATAGGTCTGGTTTAGACTCTAACGTATTTGAATAAGTAAATAACAACCATTTAATTTTGACATTCCATCATGGAAAAAGATTCAATTAACCAACTATACCTTTCTCAGAAATAAAAATAAAATTCTGTTGACGAAAATGCATTAGTTTGAGTGCAAGTTGGTCCCACATATCGCTCATTATCTGAGAATCATCTTCTATTGTCCAGCTAGTTTCATTTGTTTCCTCCAATGTTTTTTCTTGTTGTCCTTTTGATCAAATATTACTAGAGGTGTATCAAATTGATGAAACAAGTTATCATTGATGTATGTGTTCCTTCCTAATAAAATTATTAACTATAAGAAATGCTATAACAACATCCTTTTGAATATTAATAGAATATGGAACAATCTTGTCCAATAGAGGAAATCTTGCTTTCAGTATTCCATAAGAACGTTCAATAACATTTCTAAGTTGTGCATGAGCATGATTAAACTTTTCCTCCTTAATTATAGCACGCCTATGACACTAGTTTCTTAAGCAATATCTAATGTTACGATACAGTGCTAGAAATCCTCGAGTATTTAGAATATGCTGAGCCATCACATAGATAGTATTTATCTGACGTTAAAATATGAAAATCAGGTTTTGTGATAAACATTTTATTCTTCTAAAGATGATATATTATGAATAGAAAACTGTAATTATCCTTATTCCCTTCTACCAAATCCCATTTGCATGTCATCTGAATATCATCTACATATTAATCTACTTTTCTTTGAAAGACAAATTCATTTTTTTTTAAAATAAAATTTACTTCAATAGTAAATGTCCATAGTCCAATATATATAATCAACAATAAACCGAACAAACATTTGAAAACAACAAAGAGTTCATATCCTATTTAGAGTTTGTTTAGATGGGCTTATAGCTTATAACTTGTCGTAAGTTATGATTTCTAAACTATGAATTGCTTTAGTTTTTATTAGTTTGACTTAAAAACAAGTGTACTACAAAATTTCTTAAAAAATATTTTAGCTTAATAGCTACTAAACTAAGCCAATCAAGTCAGGCTCTTAAAATAGATACTCAAAGATCTGCCAATTGTTTCGTCCTTTGCAACTGTTATTGGCAAACCTAAATAGAAATAGGTTATATGAATATTGTATACAGTTATTTCTTTGAATAAAATACAGTTAGCTCTAACTTGAGACTATTAGTAGATCATAAACTAGACCAATTTTTGACGATGATAATTGATACCAACCATAAGATTTTACTGTTTGCCAAGTGTCGTTCATTTTATCAAAGAGGGAGGGGGTAAGTCAAACCTAGAATCGGTGGTTTCATGTATACTGTGTTTCTAGCTAATAGTAATAATGTGTGCATGACAAATATATGTAAAGTTTCTTTCATGTAACAATCAAACTAAAAAGGATTTATGGTCAATTATTGGTTGCTTGACCACTTATGATCATCGTCGGTTGGAAGGCAAACCAGTTCAATGTTTTTTCAATTTCCACGTTCATTACTTATTGGGAACTTAAATGTGTTACACATACCAATTAGGAAAACAACTTCATTCATGAAACAAATAGTAACCTAACACAAATTAATAAACAATGTACTTCTAAGAAGTTTTTAAATCTTACCTATTCAAAAGGATTATTGAGTAGCCGATTGATACATGAAGAAAGAAAGGAAAAGGAGGCGGTGATACTTGAGAAAGAGAGGAAGAGTAGGCACTGATTTTATGAAACAAACACTTCCAAGATTTTATTGTAAATACATTAGTGTGTTAAAGAGTCTTAATGGTGTTAAGATTCTTTCACGGACCTGAACAAAAGAGTTACTTTCAGACCTATTAGGAGATCTTTTTTCTAAAAAAAACAAATGCACGTATTGGGCTGAAACCATTCAGATTCAAACCTTTATTAAGTGCAAACAAATGAGCCTAAATCTAAAATGAATCATATTTCCTCCCGAGAAGAGCAAGTACAATGAAAGAATCATCTAAATGTAACTTTAGTAGCTGTACTGGCCTTTGTATACCTGGTGGGCATTCATGGACTTTTTTCCGTTTGGTGAAGTCTGTGGAAGACTTGGGGAAGGTAATCATGGTCTTAGTGTTAGTATTCAACTCTAAGTTTAGAGCTTTAGCTACTACAATCATGTCTTGTGTTGAGTTCTTTGCTTGACTATACATATACATCAATGCCTTCTTGCCTTTAGAAGTTTTAACAGTTCAACTGTATATTTCCTTAATTTGGCTGCTGGGAATTTTTTTCTGACTTTTCTGCTGCCTACTGAATTAATTACTCTTATCCGTCGTTAGTAAAAGTGAAAATACTAGATTTAGGAGGATAAATTGATTCAATTGCTTTCTATGTTCAATGTGCAGGTGTTAGCAAGGCAACAGATTGAACTACTTACTGCTCAGGCCTGGTTGACTGAAAATAAGGACCTTGAACAGAAGGTTGCTACCACCTCCTATATTACATTGGAACGCCTGGATGGATTGTTACAATCTGCTAATTTTTGTCCATGTATTCTCGACTTGATTGTTATTTTAGAGTTTTTTACCATCTTTCTACTTGCAGATAGCACAAACAAGTATACAGAACGGCGTCATTTCTGAGTATACACGCATGATATTGATAGAGACTGATAAAGGCAAAGTAATCACTGAATCAACCACAAACACCAAGCGAAAGGTATGGAGCTTTCTGATTAAAAAGAATTTAGCTTTTATACTACATCTAGCAGTTCTGAGTAGCCAATTGTCAACTATTATCTAATTTTATCTGGTACATCTGAAATTTCTCTTTGCTGGTATCGACTTGAGTTATGCCATGTGCAGTAAAACAATGAAGTACAGAAATAGGCATAAATAGTCTAGCGATTGTCACCCATTGTAGTTTTTCTTTAACCAAAGCATAATGAAGCAGGTTTCCACTGCTCCTACGAAGATTGAAGAGCCTAAATTACAGAAGAAGACATTGCTACAGAATCTCGGGGCTGGTTTTGGTAACTACAGTGCTACAAATGAAAATATTTCTCCTGGAACCACCGAGACAAAACCTGAAACAGCAGAGATCCTAGCGAAGGCAGCATCTAATTGTTGTGGAAAGACATGTGAAATATGCTGTTGTATGTGCTGTATACGGACATGTTCGAAAATGAACGATCAATGTGCAATCGTGCTGACACAGTTCCTGGGTTCCTTGGCATGCTTAGGTTGCTTCGCTTGCTGTGAATTATGCTGTTCCGTAAATGATGGATGAGAAAGTTATTGCATAGCTTCCTTGCAATCTTGTTGTATACAGTTTCATACATAGTACAAGGTTTACATTTTGTGTATCATGGTTTCTTGTGAATAGTATGTATTTATATACATACAAGTTTTATCAATTGCTTTACTGTAATGATGTAGAAATATAACATTTGCATGTTTGATAATCAGAGAAGAATAATGTTAAATTAGACATGATTATTTGCCGGACAAATCATGTGGGTGCAAATTAAGTTAATGAATTAGATTTGATCGTGTTTCCTTTCTTTTTCGGCGACAAGCATGAATATCTCAAATAGTCATGAGTTCTTTTAGAAAGTTGCTTTAATTTATTTTATTTTTTTTATAAAAAAAGGTCACTCAGTTTTTTTTTTTAATAGCTTCAAAGCCACTCAATTATGGATATCTTACTAATACCTACAAAGTCAAACAATCTATTTGATTAATTTTTTTCACAACACTGAATTTAAAACCAAAATTATAAGAATTGAGTTAGATTTTTATGTTTTAAATAAGTATTTAAGATGCATATTTCTTTTTGAAATATATTAATTAATAATTACTGAAATATAACTAAATGTTATAATCATCCCCAAATAAGGTGATTTTTTTTTCTTTTGAATTATTTTAGAGACAATTCCAATCTGTTTTGAATTATTAGTCAAGATATTGCGTTTTACAGTAGAATAATATCCTTGAGATTTTGACTATGTTTCACTAAGCAATTTGAAAGTTGAAACCATGTTATCTTTGTGAAACATGATCATTAGACGACTAGTCAGGTTAATCTTTCTCCCATTTATATTACCTTTAGCTGCTACCAAAGATAACGGCAAGTGCAAATAAAGTGATAGCAATTTTCATGAGAATAAAGTTGAAGAAACATCTTTACAACATGATATTCAAAGAATCCATACAACGATGTAAAAAGGCGATAGGTGCTGCCTGCCTTTACACAAGTAAAAACTACTACAGAGAGATCATGTTAACGGATTTTCCAATGTAAATTTTGGGCGATGGCGACTCTTAAGAAACAAGTGAATCGCAAAGTGATTTTACTGCTATAAAACAAAGAAAAGTAACTTGCAAGAGATAAATTGCTACAATGAATGTGCACTCTACAAAAGGGTCCCTTAAAAGGAAGGAAATCTATGTCTTACCAATAACAGATAGGAAAAAAAGACTCTTATCTACAAGTCCTGCTAAGTAAGAACATGATGATTTAAATACCTGAATTGACAATCTTTTGTCTATCAACTTGTTCTATCTCGCGATATAGACACCTGACTTGATAATTTATGTTCATGTTCCTCAATCTTAATCTCCGTCTCTCGTTTATATCTGTTGTCGCCTGATGAATTCTCTTCTTGTTCCTCAATCATAATTTCTGTCTCTTGTTTTTCTTCTTCATCGTCATCGACTGATGTTTGGTGGAAAGTTTCTTGGATCTTTGTCATACCCTTCTCTACCGGCCCCATCGCTTGGTTTATGGTCAAAACTACATCCTTCACAACCTGTTTCATTGGTTTTAGTATATGTTGCAATTACATATGATACTTGAGAACAAATGAGCAAGTGCTTTAGACAAGAGGGGTTGCTCAAATGGTAAGCACCCTCGACCTCCAACCTTAAAAGTAGTGAGTTCGAGTCACCAAGAAAGCAAAGAGGTGGGGGAGGGGGTGGGTGAAAAAGCAAAACAGGAAAGGCCTTACTTTTTGACCTCCTTCAACAACAATGTCCTGAACACTTTCTCTAACACTTGTCCCTGGAACCTCAACCTTAGTTTCTATTTTTTCAACAACAGCTGGTTTCTCTCCATCTTCTATATTTAGAGTTGTTTCAGCTTTTTGGGCAGTGAACTCTTCATATACAGATGTTGGCACGTAGTGATACGGTTTGGAGGAGAAGACATATACATGAGCAATAGCAGCAATAGCCATCTGCAAAAATGAGAGTTGAACATCTCAGGGCCGATACGTAATAGTACTTGTTAAATGGAAAGTTTTTACTGAACTAATAAAGTGGAGAACTAGACACCATGTGATTGATATCACCTAAGTCTCGATATCAGTATGACACCATATTTCCGAGAAGTGTTTATGAATAACATTGTCCAATAAAATCTTCCACTCTGCATAATTCCACTTCCTTAGATTGTGCTTCATGAAAATTTTAGCATAGCATTAGTTTCCAAATTGCATTGTCAGTCTTACTTTGAGCATATCATATTTTTATAACAATTTCCTTGTATTAAACGCGATCCACTATGCGGATGATTGTGCCAGTTCAATCAACCTACTAAGGTACACAATCAGAAGAAAGAAAATCGAAAAGCATGATTTTCCAAGATGGAAAACACTTCAAAGCTTGTGTGTGAAAAAATGATATTGCTAATATCCAAGAGAAAAGACCTCAGGTTCGGTAGCCCTTCACATCTAAAGAACTCTTAAACCATATGACCTGGGCCAAGTTTATTTGTTCAGATAATCAATATTTCTTCACCTTATTTACTAAACAATGTGTCCCGACATGTTCGAATTTCATTCAGTACGAATTTCATTCAGTACACGAATATGATTTGATGCAACACATATTATAGCTTTCACTGACTATAGAACACGAAGCATTTCCATGGAATTAAAAAGCAAAGAATACCTACCTCTATGCAGATCAGAAAATCTTGCAATCCAGTCTGGAACTTTCGTTCCTTTGGGAGCACCCTTAAAGAACACAACAAGGCGATACCCACCCCTTGCCACCATGTTGCAAAAACAATGGCCTTGAAGCTAATGAATTTTGCTAGCGGTTTTATCGACTGGAGTTTATGGTGAGTCACATTATAAAATTGGACAAGACAATATAATGCCCACATCTGGCTGAAGTTTAGTACCACAGTGATATAGGGATATCTGCAAGGAGCAATAAGCAGATAAGAGTGATATATCAGTGTCCTATACAACACGACAACATAACCAGTGTAGTCCCACATGTGACATCTGGGAAGGATAGAATATATGCAGACCTTATCCTACCTTTGTGGGGTAGGGAGGTTATTTACGATAGATCCTGGGATCAAAAGTGAAGTTATCAAGTAGCGTTACAAGAAAATATAACAGCAATATAACAAAATCTAAGACAAATAAAGCAACAGACAATAAGACATTGTAAAATGAGAATCTACACGACTACTAAATACTACTACTACTACAAGGAGTGAGGAGATGAGGCTAGTCCCTTAGCTTGCCTCTCCCACAGTCCACACAGTACGACAACACTTGGCCACCTACAAACCTACTACCTAATCTTCGACCTCCAAACCTTCCAATCTAGAGTCATGTTCTTAATAAGCATGTATCAAAGTCCTATAACAGAAAAAAGTTGAGCTACGAGGCAAAAATTGCTGCAACACTGATATATTGTAAGCTACCAATTGATAATAAAAGGTCTGCAGTTGAAGATGTCACAATCGCAATCTCTCAGAGTGAGTTTTGATTGGTAGTTTACAATCGTGACCTCTTCAGTTCTAAACTACACTGATCTTCAAATTATCCACAGTCATATCATTCTCTATCTTACACAATGCATTTTTCACTACCTACTATCATTTCACTTTTAAACTACACTGATCTTCAAATTATCCAGTCATATCATTCTCTATCTTACACAATGCATTTTTCACTACCTACTATCATTTCACTTTCTTTAAAATGCTGAAAACAGGCTAGCTCCTGGTGCTGCAAATCAAGGTTCTGGTTCCAGGAGAATGAGGAGTGTAATATAGGAACTCCGAAAGATACGTCTCAAAGCTAAAATGAACGATTATGACCATTAAACAACATGAAAAAGGAAAGAAGAATGCTTTGATGACCAATTGTTCATCATATCCTTATTATCTGAAAAAGAAAAAAGAAAAATGCACATTAAATCTCTTCATCATTAACTTTGATATTAACGAGTGCAATACAGAATTATACATGAGTTAGCTAATCAACTATTGACAGTCGAGAGATTTCATTTTAAAGGACCCTGCGGAATTTAAAGAAATGTAGCTGTGATGACACTAATGGTGTTCAAATTACACAGCTATATGTGGTGCTTAATGTGTGTAATTGTTTCTAATACTTCACCATTTTATACGATACGGAAAATTCAGATAGAGAAAATGGTATACCCATAGTGCCAGTTAAACTTTCCATCACCATATACCCCAAAAATCTCCAAAATGAGAGCTAGGAATGCACTGACTGTCTTCAAAATCATCTGCGGAACACAATGTCATTAGTATGAAGATACCAAGTACAGCAATGTAACTATGGAACTTTCTTCCCCTTTGACATACATATTGTACAAGACCAAATCTTTCTATAGTGAACAAGTTCTTCCCCACGACATATGGGTGGAAAATGAAGTTATACAATGTCCTTTTTTGTGTCACGGGTTTCTCCTCTCCTAGCAATGACTGGCTAATTTGTTTCCTCGATTCATCTTCAAGCAGTTCAACAACCTGTCGCTCACCCCCTGCCACAAATCCATATCATGCAAGTTATAGTCTGGTAAATTATTTCAAGGACTGCAAGTAATAGATCCCACAACATGCTAAGTTAGAGAAACTCCTCTTCCGTCGAAGGTACCAAGGGAAAGGTTGACTATTGCCATGGTTAAAATATCAAGACATTTCAGGTATTTTGATTAACTGTTATCTGGTTATACAATACCATTGGAAATAGAGATCATGCTTACCAAGGCAAGCGATCAAGTAACTTCCAAAAGAATAGAGTGCAAATGCTTCATAACAGTTCCTCAATATGTCGCAGGCAAGGGAAAGATTTGGGTTCCACAAGGATACAATCTGTAAAAGATGAGAACCAATTCAGTTAACTCACGAGAATTTGAAGTTACTTATTTAGAAACTTTGCATCAACTTTAAAGATTAATTTACACAGTTGCTTTAGTCATTCAGTTTAAACATGTATATTGCATTTAAAGATAGTATATCTCGTAAAATAGTGAAAGGTGCACCAAGACGTTATGATATTATATCCTATTAGAATTTTATTTCCTTGATACATATCTCAATTAACAATTCAGAAATCAGAGTGCATTTCACTGGGTTTATATCCTTACTGATTCAGTTGCATAGACAGGAACCATGAAAATGACCCCCACGATCCATTTTTGTTCCTGATAAGCAAACACAAATTTAGATCCTACATTCTAAGAAATAAGAATAAAGAGTACTCCATGAATACCTAAATTGAGTACTCACCGCCGGATTAGTATAGTATCTGAGATGCTGAAAAATTAAGAGAAGCGAGAGGATCAATGCTACCAAGACAAAGCATCCCCCAATTACTAGAGCAGGCTCGTGGAGATCTCTATATATGTTCACATGAGAGAGATGTAAAATGATGCCATGCCACATGATCTCTATTGCAGTTCTCTCTAAAACTTATAACAAACACTAACCAAACCTGAAAAACAACAATGCAATTAGCTTGGAATGGTTATCTCTTAATCTACGATAATCATTATTACTAGAAGCAAGTAAAAGGTTTGCATTATTAGCATGTTTTTTCAGGTGTTACTAAGTCTATGTATTCTTTGAGTTGATGTCATTAAACTTGCACAAGACACCCTTCTGTTGTCACTTCTTTTTCTTCCTGAATGAAACAGAACTGATTGCAAAACAATTTTAGTTCACCAAGTACATTGTAAAAACATCAAAATATCCTAAAAAATCCTTCTTTCAGGAGACTCAGAGGCGTATCCAAAATTTTGAGACGATGGGTGCACTATTACGAAAAGAAGAATAGAAGATGTAAATTTGATCAGTTTAAGTTTAATCTCCTTCTGTCAAAAAAAGATTTAAGTTTCTAACATAACTTATAGAGGTGCACTCAATCATCATTGTACATTATTATATTGTACACTATTATATGATAGTGTACAGTGTGGTTCACACATCAATATTTGAACACTTTTTCTAAAAAAATAGCACTATTATTTATAATTTCAAGAGGGGAGCATGGATTCACGTGAACACAGTGACCCTCTCCTCTCCTGGATACGCCTTTAAGTTTAGCTCCGGCAACTCTTGGGGGTATAGAGCGTCCGAAACAGCTAATACAGGATGCTTTGTGTATCAGACTTCCTTTTTAAAGACGACTGCGCTAAATCCTGGCATGGATTTCACGCCCTACTTTAAAAAAAAAAACACTATTTTCCCTCTGAATTTCCAACTGAAATATGTTTAGGGCTAACATGAATTTATTTCCCACCATGCATTTTCATTTGCTTTGTTTCTAGTAATGAAAATGTAAATAATTTCACAGTATGAATCAATTTTTTACCTGCCATACACTACTGAGTATTTATTATGTATCACTTATTTGATAACAAAACAGAACCGAATTAACGTTTCTAAAAATGGAATTAAATAGAGAAACAGAGAAATTTCATGCCTGTAAAATGAGAGTTGTGATTCCGCTACAGATCCGCCAAAATCCATTTTAACATTTCTTGTTAGTATTAGTATTAGTAGTAACTAATAATAATAATAATAATAAATTGTATAGTTTTTTCAGGATATGCACACCCGCCAAGCGGCGATATAACAGTTTCCTTTGGTTTCTTTACTTTTATGTTTGACACGTTGCACTTTGTTTTACAATGACGAGCCCATGGCCCACTCATAATTATTAGATACACAAATTACACGAAATATACTTCACTTATTTTCATTATGTCCTATTATTTTAAAAATATTTTTAAATTTTTTTATTTATTTAAGGAAAAATTGTATAAAATAATAAATTAATAATCTAAAATAAACAGAGTAGTTAGGGTTTGATTTGATTGTGCTCCATAACAAACGTTAGTTAAAGTTTGTCAGGCGTCTCTCTCCCAAAAATCTCACTCGCCACTCTCTATTTTCGCTTGCCTCTCTCGCTTTATACACAGAAGTATATAAATTCTGTTTCCGTTTTGTATAAAGCGAGAGAAAATTGTATATACACATGCAAAAATATATATCTTCGTGTTATACACTTAATTAAACAATTTACAAACATTTTACTTCAAATACATGCAGAGAAAAAGGCCAACGAATTATACAATTGTAGTGAAATATAATTTTCTCTATCTTTATACAACAGAAGTGTATATATTGAGTTTCTGTTTTTGTATAGAGCGAGAGAAAAACATATATCTTCTTGCTATATACTTATAATTATACAATATACATACATTCGATTCAACTGTATGCAAAGCAAATTTTATAAAAATATTGCAGCGAAATAGGCAGCGAATTATACAATTGTGCATTATACAATCGCAGTAAAATAGGATAGCGAATTATACAATTGCAGCGAAATAGGCTTGCGAATTATACAATTTAGGCCAGCGAATTATACAATTATATATATATAGCGAATTATACAGTTTATGTTTGCTATGGAGCGCAATTATTTAAACTTTGCTATAAGATACAAATATGAATTTTTTGTTTGCTACATGTGAAAGTTACCCTTTATTTAATGTATTTAAACAACATGTTAATGTATCTGAGTCAATATTTAATATATTCAAGCTAGTTTTTATATTTAAGTTATATATATATATATATATATATATATATGTGAGTTAGTATTTAATGTAGCTAATTTTTAATATATTCAAGCAATATATTAATATATCCAAAACAATATTTAATATATCCAAACTTTAATAATTATATTCAATTTTTTAATTTTTGAGAAATTAATATATTCACAAACTTATTAATTTAATATTAAAATTATGAAACTTATCTAATTTACACTTTACATTGAGAGTTAGATATTGATTGGATAGTACTAATTGGAAAAATTGTACAAATTCCCCACTGAAGATTGAGGGTAAAATATTTACTTTTGCCCATATATATAACGAGTACTCCCTCTATTAGCCGATTTCGCTCAGTATAAAGTATTTCCTCCGTTTCATTTTATGTGACATTTTTTGCATTTTGAGATTTAGATAAGTTTATTTTTGATAGTAAGTTTTTTATAGATTATTTTAACATTTTGACAAATAGTATTCTTTACGTAGTTTACAAACATATAAATTTTATTTCAAAAAATTTAAAGATTTCATATGCAAATGTCCGATCAAAGTTAATCTGTTTGACTCTCGAAAAATAAAAAGTCTCACATAAAATAGGACAGAGGGAGTACTAAAATATAAAATAAAAGATTAACTTTTAAAATTTGTAATATAAAATAAATGATAAAAATTTGTGTGACCATAAAATATTTCTTTAAGGGTAAAATGAACATTTTAAAGTTAAATTGTTACTTAATATATAATTGTATCATTCGTTTTGAAATTGACTAGTAAAAAAAGTAAGTCATATAAACTGAGATAGAGGTATATTAGTTTATACATTAGCTATACACATACTATACATTATAGGAAAAATTGTATAGTATGTATAGCAGCTATAAACATACTATACATTATAGTTTATACATTATCTATACATATACTACACATTATAGAAAAAATGTATGAAATAGTAAACTATTAATTCAAATTAAATGTTATAAACGTAGTTTGTTTTATTTGTAATTCGCAGCAAACATCCCAATTATTTTGCCGTCTGATTCGATATACAATTAGCCATTTTTGATTTATAATTGCCCATTCGATATACAAATGTATGAAATGCGTTTGTCTTTGTATAAAAAAGAGAGAGAAATGTATATACGTACAAATACATATATTTTCATCTTATACACTTATAATTATACAAATACAAATCTTATTCTACAAAGTGCAATGTATAAATGAATTTAAACAACACTGAACAATTTGTATAAACTTGGATGTATCTACCGAATTATACAAATTAAAAGCTCCATAGAAAACATAAATTTTGCTATGGAGCGCAATTGTGCAATCTATAGTTATTACATAAAAATATGATTTTATGTTTGTTATATGTGAAAGTTACTCTACATTATAATATACTCAAAAGTTTGAAGTAGCTTAACTATATATGAAGTATACAATTTTTATACCTAAAATATGCATGAACTGTCTAATCTCAATCAACTCAAAAATCACCTTTATAAACTTTAAATATATTTTTTTTTGGTATTTTAAATAAAAAATATAATTCATTTGAAACGATTCACATTCACGATATATCAAATTTTAAAAAATATGATGAAGAAAATGAAAGTAAAAGGAGGAGGAAGAACAAGGACACGATGAAGAATAAGGACGAAGTCGATGAAGGTCTAAAATAGATTTGGCTATTCTTTTCTGCAATTAAGATAGACGGAATGATCTTTTTTGGGTAACCAATTGTATATAATAATGAATGTAATTATCCCAATATCCATGAAAGTCAATTTATTTCGAAAGTAAAATACATATACTCCATTTTTTTAAATTTATTTTTCACACTTAAAAATTTACTTAAATTGAATACAAATTTAATCTTATGAACTTATTTTTAATATGTCGGAGAAAATGATAATCAGACATAGGATAATTTCCATACTAAATAGCAATAGCAAGAGAGTGACAACAATATCAAATATTAATTAAGATGAGATAAATATGATATTCAAGTAACTAATACAATAATATTGACGAAAACTTGATAGTATCAAAAGATTACTATCCTTTTATAAGAACAACACTTTTTTGTTCTTTACAACTCATAATAATATTACTTTCACACTATTTTCTCATGAACGAAGTAATAACTTGTGGATTGCTCTCTCTAATCTCTACTACTTTCTTTATTTTGGTGTGTCTTCAAATGTTCAATTACTACTCTATTTAATATTTATAGAGTTTTGAACCTCTTGATACGTCATTTATGACATAAATGTGACAATTTTCACAAAGTTTGGCTGTCAAACTACATCAAAACTCTATCAAAATTTAGCTATCAGTTTTCACAAATGTAGCTATCAACTTTAACATTTGTGGCTAGTAAATTTCCACAAGTATGGCTGCAAATTAGTTGTTGTCAAGCTTTGTTCCCACAAATCTCATCCCTTAATTTTGATTTTTCTTCTTTAATCCAAGGCTTGATCTCATATTCTGAAAATCTTCAATTCTGAGAGGTTTTGTAAAGATATGCGCAATTTAATAATGAGATTTCACATACTTGAGTTCTATCTCTTTCATGGAAATGCATTCTCGAATAAAGTGATACCTTGTGTCTATGTGCTTGCTCCAATCATGATACACTAAATTCTTGGCAAGTACTGGTCGCGCAAAGTTGTTATCAATACATAAATTGAGTTCCTTCAACAATCTCCCTAACTAAATAGCATGACATGTACATGATGTCTTTGTCACATATTTAACTTCACAAGTCGAGAGAGTAAAAATTGATTGTTTCTTGGAACTTCAAGAAATAACACAATCACCTTAGAAAAATACCAAATCAGATGTACTTTCTATCATTAATAATGTCTCCCGCATAATCACCATTATAGTATCCCACAAGGTTAAAATCATCAGAATTAGAATAAAAATGTCCAAAATCGACTGTACCTTTTAGGTAACATGGAATTATTCTCGTGACCTTCAAGTGAGTGAAGGTAGAAGCTTCCATAAATGACTTACTACTTTAACCAAAAAATATATACCTGGTCTCATACATGCAAGTATCTTAAACTTTCTACATGACTTTTGAACAGAGTGGAGTCCACCTTTTCTCCATTTTTAAACTTTGACAATTTTGATTCACTTTCTATTGGGGTGTTCACAAGGTTACTATCAAACATGTTGAACTTCTTCAAAATCTCCATTGTACAACTCTATTTGAGATATGAAAAATGCATTCCTCCGTTTACTTCACTTCTAAGACCAAGTAATATTACATAAGCCCTATGTCTGTCATCTCAAACTCAAGGGACATGACTTTCTTGAAAGTTTTCAAACAAAACTGGATTGCTACCCAACAAAATAAGATCATTGACATAAGGGCAAACAAGCAAAATATCTCCAATTGTAAGAATTTTAACATGAAGACAGAGAGTAAATTCTTTGTCTTAAAACTATTTGTCAATGCAACTATTTCAAGCTCGTAAAACTTGTTTCAATCTATATAAGACTTTCTTCAATCTAAACCCTTATCTTCAAGGTTTTTGACCACAAAGCCCAATGGTTTCTCAAAACAAATATTCTTAAAGATATCTATTCAAGAAAGTCGAGTTGACATATAGGTTAATAGATCTTCCACTTCATTTACACCACTAAAGAGACTTGTGACTTAAGGCTACAAACAAACGCATATGTTCTTTTATTTGGAGTCTGTCAATTTAATGTTACTTCATCAAATTCAACATCACGATTTGCGACTCACCACAACCTTGTTATTGTTTGGATTGTACTTTCGGTAGCCTTGGGAACTCACTTCATAGCCAACAAATACATACTTGTGCAATGATCCACAGGTTATTTTTTGAGAATTTTGAATATTCGTCTAAATATAATAAGTTAATATACAGATATTTTATTTTTAGTAATTAAGCTCGTTGATAATAATGATACAAATTTGAAATTTATTTAAGAATATATACCACTTGACCCACATTTATTAAAATAAGTTAATAAAAGTTTACCATCTTCTAGCCTAGAAAAGAATCTTGTTACTAGTATATTCTATCCAAGACACTTATCCAACGATTTCCCCTTTTTATCTTTATACGAAAGAACAAGAAATAGTTTCTTTTAATTTTTAACATGTGATTGATATACTAGCATTACACTCTTAGGTGGTAGGTAGATTATTTTGTTGATTTACGAGGAAAAAAAACCCAATAATTTTCATCAATTAACTAAACGATGAATCAAATAGACCATACAATAACTTAATAGCCCGAAACAACATGACATCTAATACATGAATTAGAGTTACTGGTGAAATAAACACAACAAAGTAAGATATTAAAACTTGGTATAGTCTAAATGTATTAAGGCACAACCAATACAGGATTACCTGAAAACATGAAAAGAAAAATGTATCAAGAGATGATACTACGTAAACACCTCATAGAAGACATCTAGTAGACAAAGTAAAATGACTGTTGCTAGTTTTGAAATCTTATTGCAATTATGCATTTAAATAGATTCCATTGATCTATAATCTCAACAAATAACATGATCGCACACGTATACTCTCACAAACCAACTTGCTCGCTTCGACCCTCACCCCGATCCATAGCCCTTGGTGAAAAACTCTCAATTCAGACACACCTGATTCAGATAAACTAGGAACTAAGACTCACATCTTTGACACATAAAGATGCCTACCGATGCTTCCTTGGCCGTGTGGAATATGGATTAGCATTATGTCATTTCTACAAGTGCCCTAATTCCTCTCTAAGGTGAATAAGATTAGATTAGTCTCGCAAAATTCGTTCTCAAATGATTCAGCGATGGAATTAGGTGGGGAAGGCTCAAATTTCGTAGTGATTGTTCAATTATTTAAGGCAAGTGGATTTGTCGACCCCTGTTAAATGTATAGAATCATGTATTTCCTTGTGGTATATGTTGGGAAGTAATGTGATTTGGTGATGGGTTGACTTGTCATAATAAATGATCCTAATAAGGGAAAAAGGGTAATAAAAAGTAAATTGATTATGTATAGATAGGTGATGTGCCGAGAATGATTGAAAGGATTTATTGATTCATTATTGACGTTTTATTGCGATTGTGTTGTCGTGAATTATGCATTGATATGAAAATGATCATCTTCTCATTAATTGTGTCAACGTGTCATTTGCACTTGATTTTGATATATGGTTGTGACAAGTGTTATGTGAATTGAGAAAGAATAATAAATAAATGTTAATGTATTATTTTGATGAACATGTCGCGCACTGTGATGGATCTTATGATCCGAGGGACGTGTCGTATACTGCAAAAGATTCTATTATCAAGGGTCATGTCGCACTCCATGACAAATACATGGAAAGATATGTCCCCATGGGTCCCGGACTGAGAGATAGCATATCTATATCGTTTGGTCAGACATGTATCACTATATTTGACAATTCATTTCATTGTATTCCGCATCTTTATCATTTGTGAGCTTATGAGTACTTCTCTGTGAATCTTGTGATGGGTGAACTTGATCTTGTGTGTTGCTTATTTGTGATGATTGAAGTGATGTGGTTGCACTATGTGATAAGTATAAATTGTGAACTATTAGGTTGGACTGATTTTTATGCAAGTTGTAGTTGTCGAGGTTCAGTTGGGGTATGAGGAGTACCCGTATCCTATAACCTTATTTGGTGTTTAGGAGTTTGCTTGATGAGTACCGCGTGGTTTGGTACTCACCCCTTGCTTCTACATTTGTGTAGGTTACAAGCCCATATCTTCGTAAGACTCTCTTTCTTCTTGTCCGTGGCTTATTGTAGAGATTTGTGAGGCACTTGCTTATCATATCACTGTACCCTTTAACTCTTATTTATGATTTAGTTCTACTTTTGAGACAACATCTTTTTAGACTTGCATATTTTCATTCAAATATATTAAAATACATTAGATGCTTATGTACGTGACAACCAGGTTTGAGGGATTTTGTTAAATTGGCTTGTTATCCTTTTATTTTATTTCTACACTTTATCATAATAATTGGGTTTGAGGCTTAATTGTCTTGGTGTGATATGGTGAATGCCATCACATCAACTTTGGGTCACCCTAAACACACAAAAAGTAGACCAGACCCCCAGGTTCATAAGTCTCACGTGTATACAAGTCGAGTCTAAGTAGAATCTGGAGGATCAATATGGATACGTCTACACTTATTTTTAAGAGGCTATGAAGATTATTAGGAAACTTCTTTTTTGTTCACTCCTTCTCATCGTACATGATTACCTTATTTAGTATTGAGTTATTGTGTGTTCTTTTGATAGATAGTCGAGGACTATAGGGACTGTTACTGGTGGTAGAAGGGAGGCAGTACCCAAGATAGCTGTTGAGGCCTTAGTTAGGAGTAGGGAAAGATCCCGAGCTACAGTTCATGACCGTGGAATGACACTAGCCATAGCTCGTGCCCATGGAGTAGCACTAGTGAAAAGTCGTGCTAGAGAGGTCTCTTCAGAGCCTTAGATGATGATAGAGAGACTAAATTCCTCCGAAGTCTGCATCCTTACTTTTTCTTTAAGATACCTTATTGAGGGTTGTGAATGTGCTCGAAAGATTTTCTCAAGGTGTTGGTGCAATCAACACACAACATGACTCTCAGTCAAGAGTGAAGACTCAGACCCAAAAGCTGTAGCAAGCTCCAGTTATTCAGGATCAGATGGGACTGTCACTAGTTGAGCCCGTGGTTAGGAATGATCTTGTGATGGGCGAATAAAATGAGATGGTTTAGACAAGTTTTGAATGTGAATTGTGCAATTATTGGTCTACTTTTCATGTGTTTACAAAGACCAATTTAGGTGTTGAACATGATAAGTAAAAAAGACCAACAATAATTCTAAAGGAAGAAAACAATAATAAAAATGGAGTGCCTACCTTTCGGCGCACCCAGCGGCGCGCCTGCACAAAACTCAAGATGCTCTTTAGTCCTCCGTGCGCCAGTGATGCATCAAACCGCCTATGAAGTGTTAAAGCGTGAAAACATCAAAAGTAAGGGTATTTTTGGAATTTCACAGAACCTTATGTTATATTGTGTTGGAGCTTATCCCAAAAGGATATCGAGAAACAAAGCAAAAAAGAGGCTAGGTTACGAAGAGAAGGGGGAACACGCGGTACACAACTCGAATCCTAAAAGAAATTTCGGATTCAAAGTTTGATTGCTATGTTTTTTTTTTTTTGTTCTTATTAAACTTATTCTCCTCCATAGAGTAGATTTGTAGGAGGGTATTCGAGAACCATGTTGCCTTTATGGATTTGTTGGGATTTTGATTTTCATTCATTATGCTTGAACTTCTCATGAAAGTTTGAATTGAATTGCAACCCTACTCATTCTTTTATTTAAATGAAAGAGGAATATCTAGGTGAATATTGTTGCATATTTTTGTTGGATTGTATCAATTTATTTTCTCTAAAGTAAATGAAAGAGCTTGTTGATAATTATTGATTTAATCTCAAGAAAAAATAGCCAAAGGATGTTACTTCCTTAAGAACACTCATTAACATGTTCTTGTTTATTAGAATAACCGGGAAATAATTAGTTTATTACTTAACTTGAGATTCATTCGGAAGATAAATCTAAGGCTTAAGGATACTCTACTCAACTATTGAATTTGGGAAAATCAATAGATTTTTAGATGTGTTGAATGAGTGTGGTAAATTTCAAACTATCATTATGCACTTGTTTAGTCTTGTACCCTATATTTTATTATTGGTATTAGACTTCATAGTTACCATTTTTTTTATAACAATCATTTAGTCTATAAATGTGGTTCATATCCATAATAAACTCTCTTCTTTTGATCATCTAAATAATAACTAATAAGATTTGATTGAATTATTACTTGTACTAATCCCATGAAGATGATCTTTATACTATACTATCTTTGACTAGCGAAGTGCTAAACTTATAGTGTGTTTGTATTCATCATCTTGCACTAGTAGTTGAGGGTCAAGATGTACCATTGGTTGTTGTGACAAAGGATGAGCAGTGCATATATGCAAAATTTTGAATGAAGGACCTACATAATTTTCAGGGTGGGAGGAGTGAGGAAGCTCATGAGTTTTTGACTACATACTGAGAGTTGCAATAAGTGGTTGGGTTAGCTAAGTCACATGGGGTTCAATATGCTACACTCCGGTTTTGTACGTCAACAGGAGAGTGATGGAGATTTTATTCGGGGGCTTTGCTAGTTATATCTCCTACAGTTATGTGGGAGACATTTTATAGTGTCTTTGGTGGCCGCTTTATCCTTTTGACCGTGAGATAGGAGAGTCGCTTAAGGTTTGAGAATTCTTAACAAGACAACTTATCCGTTATAGAGTATTAAACCCATTTTTCATCTGTCTCGGCATTTTTTAGCTTTATTTCAGAAGAGACGGACATGATTCGTACGTTTGTGATGATGATGACTTTCTTAATCAGATCGACTATGTTCAAGCATCTCGCGAGGAGGCTTCCTTCAAATCCACTGTGAGTGCTTACAAGGAGGCGGAATTGATGGAGAGAAAGGAATTTGGGGAACCTATGAAGGCTCCTACATCAGGTCAGCTTTTTGGTGCCTCATTTGGAAGTAGGGAATCACATAGAGGGAGTAGTTCCTTCCTACATCGGGGACCGTGAATGATAAAATGCCTCATAGTCTTCTAGCGTGGGTCAAGGCTCATATGGTTCATAACAACTACCTACAGGCAAGGGAATTATAGTAGGTTTTTAGGATCCATACAATAGTTCCAAAATTAGAGGTTTTGATTTAGTTGTAGAGATACTGATCACCTGATGCGACAATTTACTTTTATGAGGGGACAAAGAGGACCCCAACTTAATTCATCAATTCGTAATAGACCACCGATACAATATGGAAGAGGTCAAGGCAGAGTGAAGTAAGGTAAGGAATCTAGTAGTGGTACTACAAGATAGCAGAGTGAGGGTAAAGGTACTACCCACCCTAGATGTGGTAGACGGTCCAATGTTATGATTTCCTGGGGAGACCCGTGGCAGAGACTTCAAATGTTGTTATTACAGGTGTCATTAGTATGTCATTGATTTGCGAATGTATTGTTTGATCTGGGTCTATATTTTCTTATGTGACTACTTATTTTGTTGTTGAATTTGATATGATGTGTGATAGCTTGCTTGTACCTATTTGTGTTTCTACACCCGCGAGTGAGCCCTTAGTGGTAGATCGAGTGTATCGATCATGTCTTGTTTCTTTTGCGAGGTATGACACTTGATTGGGTAGACTTGATCATTGTGGGGATGGTAGACTTTGATATTATCTTGGGTATAGATTGACTTTCTCCTTATCATGTAATGCTAAGACTGTAACCTTAGTCATTCTTGGTGTTTCGAGGGTTGAGTGGAAGGGTGTTAGTGGATCTTATCCTAACAAGGTCATCTCCTTCATCCATTCTCAGAGATTGGTGGTGAGATCATGTTTGTCTTACTTAGCCTTCATTTAGGACACTAGTATTGAACCCCCTCTCATTGATTTTGTTCTCATTGTTTATTATTTTCCCGATGCATTCCCTTCTTATCTTCCAGGTGTTCCTCCCGATAGGGTTCTTGATTTTGCTATTGATTCGAAATTATGGACTAAACCCATTTATATTACTCTTTACTGAATGGATCTAGTAAGAATTAAAGGATTAGTTGTAAAACATGTTTAGTAAGGGGTTTATTCGCTCAAGTGTGTCCCTTTGGGGAGCCCATGTGTTGTTTGTGAATAAGAATGACGGGACTAAGAGGATGTGTATTAGTTACAACTGAACAAGGTAACAATGCAGAATAAATATCCTATTTCGTATATTGATTACTTATTTGATCAGCTACAAGGAGTATCGTTGTTCTCTAAGGTTGATATGAGGTATAAGTATAATCAGTTGAAGATCAGGGCGTTAGATATCTCTAAGACAATTTTTAAGACTCAGTATGGGCATTATGAGTTCCTAGGGATGTGAATTGGGTGGAGTAACGCCCCTACAATATTCATGGATTTGATGAGTAGGGTGTTTCGACCGTATCTTAATTATTTTAAGATTTTCTTTATCGATGATATTTTGTCTTACCCCAAGACTGAGGAGGACAATGTTTGACACTTGAGGATTGTACTTTAGAGGTTGGGGAAAGACAGTCGTATGAAAAGTTCTCAAAGTCGAGTTTTGACTTAATTTTGTGGCATTCTTTGGATATGTGGTGTACAAGTTGAGAATTAGAGTAGATCTGGCTAATATTGAGGTAGTTATAGGTTGTACGTTACCTACTTCTCCTACCAAAATTTGAAATTTTGTGGGATTGGCAATCTATTACTGATGATTTGTTCATAATTTCTCTGTTATTATAGCTCTGTTGACCGGATTGACTCGACAAGGTATGAGTTTTCACTGGTCTGACGAGTGTGAGGAGAACTTTTAAAAGCTCAAGACTTTATTGACTTCGGCTCCTATGTTGAATCTACCTGAAGAGGGCGTTGACTTTACAACTTATTGTGATGCTTTTGGAGTCGGTTTGGTTAGTATATTGATGAAGAAGGTGAAGGTGATTGCATATGCTTTTAGGAGGTTGAATACCCATGAGAAAGAACTACCCTACTCACGATTTGGAGTTGGCAGTCGTGGTCCTTGTTCTGACATATGGCGTCACTATTTATGTAGGGTGCAATGTGAAATATTCACCGACCACCGGAGTCTTCATCTTCAATTAGAGAGATTTTAACTTGAGGTAGCGTAGATGACTTGAATTACTGAAAAACTATGTTGTGACCATTCTATATTATTCGGAGAAGGCTAATGTGGTGGACGATGCTTTCAATAGGAAGACTCTTAGCATAAGGAGTCTTATCGCGCTTAGTATTAAGAACAGACTGTTAGCTAGTGATGTTCCAATTTTAGCTAATGATCTTGTTTGATAGTCGATTTTACTGGATAATGATGGTATGATTACTTTAATTGAGGTTGAGTGTTCTTTAGTTGAGCAGGTGCTTGAGCACCAGTTTGATGGTGAGAAGTTATGTCTTTTAGAGGGGAAGCCAAGAAGGTTATTCTTGATTCTGATGGTGTCTTGAGGATCTGTGACAATATTTATATATCCAAGATGAGCGAGTTGATTAGATTGATTCTTGAGGAGGCTCATTGTTCTCGATATTCCATTCATCCAAGAGCGACGAAGATGTATCATGATCTGAGTCAGTATTACTGGTTGTATAACATGAATAAGGATATTTCAGATTTTGTTTTTAGGTGTTTGACTTGCCAGTGGGTCAAGAGTAAGCACTAGCGTCCCAGGGGTATATCTAAGAGGGTGTTTATTCCTACTTTGAAATGAGAGCGTTTCACTGTGGACTTTATTATGGATTTTCCTACCACATTGGGTGGTTATAACTCCATTTGGGTTGTAGTTGATAGGCTGACCAAGTCTGCCCTCTTCATTCCAGTTCGAGTGAAGTATACGATTGAGAAGTTAACCGAGCTTCATATCAATTAAATTGTGCGACCATACCGAGTCCCACTTTTTACTATATCACATTGTGGTTTTGAGGCTGAGTTGTCTTGGTGGGATAGGACAGTGCCATCACATTCATTTTTGGATTGTGACAACTTGACAGTTCGACCGTCAAGTTTAGCTCTCCCTTGATATGGAAGATAAGCATAAGATATGATCCCGAAGGTTCTCAAGGGATTGAAACTTGGCTTTGTTCCGCTCCATACTTCTTGAGGCATTTGCTCTCATATATTTTTTGTTGGAGGTCTATTGCTTAATTAAAGTGCAGAAAAAACAACTTAAGGCCAAACGTTTTTGGTAGATGTTTAGATTTCAACATATATATAGCCATACTAAGAATTGTTCTAGTCTTTCTTTCTACAACTCCATTTTTTTGTGGTGAGAAAGGTACTATTTGAGGACGGAAAATTCCATGATATTGACAAAAGTCATTAAATTCTTTTGCAATGAATTTGCCTCTTCTATCGAACCTAAATGCTTTCATTTCATGGGTGTTTTCTTTTTTCGAGAAGTGCTTTAATTTTTTAGAGGCAACATAAATTTTAGATTTTTTCTTCAAGAAGTATACCCATGTCTTTCTACTGAAATCGTAAATAAAAAGCAAGAATTATTTATCCAAAAAATATAGATGAATCGGACCACACACATCGATGTGTATAAGTTGGCGTGACTTACTTGTTCTTGATGTTGTCTCCTTTGGAAAACTCCGCCTCATATGTATTCCAAGAAGAAAAGCTCCACACAATTGATTCGCAAGGTTGATTGATCTTGTCTCCTATTGATTTGAATGTTCCAACATTTATGTGTCCAATTCATCTTTCACATTATTCTTCAAACATTTTGCATCTGTGGTTTTTAAGATTCAAAGGTAACAACATAATCTTTGTCATATGCAGTTTAGCCACATTATTCTCCAAACACTTTGCATCTATGATTTTTAAGATTCAAAGGAAACAACATATTCTTTGTCATATGCACTTTAGAGATTTAGTTGTTACTTGAATATCTAAGCCAAAGATGCATATTTTTCATATGAATATCATATTCTTTTTCAAGGAGTTGACCAAAACTCAGAATACTACTTTTAATTTTGTCACATAATAAATATTGTTAATCAACTAATGGACACCATCTTTACAGGTTATCAAAATCGTACGTATTGACTCAATTTGAGTCTTTGAGGTATCTCTAAAAGATAAATTGTCTTTCACCATCTTCTTTATCTCCACAAACTTGTCTTCGTGGCCACACATATGATTACTTGCTTCATTGTCAAGATACCATTAATTGCAATCGTCTGTATCTTTTTCTTTGAGTGGAAATTATAATGTTGATTGATCTTTGTGTATGTTATTGTCAACAATTTTATCTTTCTCTTTAACATTACTATGACATTCCCAAGAGTAATGTCTAATTTTATAACAATTATTACATTCAATTTAAATGTTCATACCTCATTTCATTGATATCTTAATAGGCTTCACGCCCTCTACCTACTCATTGACCATAGCCACGATATCTGAATGACTGGTGATTTTTATCAGTATTGTTGAATTTCTTAATACAACTTCTTCCTCTTCCATGACCTCCACTACTGCCACAACCTCACTATTGTCCATTTCCTTTGTAACTTATTTCAACTTCAAATCCTTTGAAGGATGCTTGAGTTTTAAGAAGTTTCTCTAGTGCTCTTATTTTTTTTCTTTTCTTCGTGGACTTGTAAAGAATCTTTCAATTGCTTTATTGTCATAGAGTCTAACTTATTAGGCTCCTTAATACTACACACTGCATATTCAAATTTGAGTGTTAAAAGACACATAATCTTTTCTACCACATGCACATCATGTACTTTCTTTTCATATCTTCTTAGTTGATTTACAAGAACCATCAAATTTCAGCCTATTTGTGAACATTATTGGTAGAAAACTAGCTATTGTGCTAATAGATGTGGATGATATAATTCTAATAAGAGATTGGGAAGAAAAAAATCTCTAAACAAAGAAGAATTTGTCAATACGCTTCCAGATGAGGAAACTTGGACAACTCAACTATTTTCTTAGCTTGGAGATTGATCGTAGTAAAAGAGTAATTTGGTTGCATGGATAGATCTTTAGAGTATTTTTGTTGATGCACATCTAACCGGTACTGTGAATCTAACTATGGAGGAAATCATGATATCCGTTGTTAGACTACTGACTTTGTGTTTAAGCTTGGTGTTTGAGCAATTTCTTGGTGCAATAAAAGGCAACCAACAATGTCATTGTCAATAACAGAAGCATAGTATGGGCAACAACAATTATAGCTTAGAAAGTACATACCTTATGCAATTAATGAAGGATCTAATTAGTCATCAATTGGTTTGACTAAAAAAATGTATTGTGATAATCAATCGGCAATTTTCTTGGTTGAAAATTATTTTTTTTTCACGGAAGGACTAAACATATTGAGATATATTATCGCTTTATCCGAAAAAGTGTTGTTAGGAGAGATTGATTTGGAGTGCATAAAAACAAAACATTAAATTGCAGATTTATTCAAAAAAAGTTATTAGTGTCAACAAGTTGGAGAGTTTCTGCAAGCAACTGTCATGGTTAAGACGGAGAACTAATGCACGAAAGAGTGTTAAAGTTGACAACATCACTCACATTTTAATTTGACGAAGTCTGCAAGATAACTATTTTTTTCATCTTAGTTGTTAGTTTGATATTTTATTTAGTACGTGGGCGTTCTCCTATTTTCTTAAGTAGCAGACATCTTAGGAAAGATAGGTTATTGGATTCAGTTAGTGATTTAGTGGGATTGGAACTCAATTAAAATGTGTATAAGTCATGATGAAATGATTGAATAAAAAATTGATCGATCGTTTGTTTTTTCTACAATTTCTTTTCTCTGAATCTTCTAGTTATATTTTATTTTGAACTTATTGTATCTTAAGTTCTTTAGTTTCCGTGTGAAGAATTTATTGGAAAATTATACATGCACAGCGAAAGCATATAAGGATCTTTACAACTTACATGAGTAATAGATAATTAATACAGTTTATGCTAAAACATATATCATGCTAGAACACATAAACATACTGAAATTTAATTTGATAAATACCTCTTGAAGCGTGAACAAATATCTTCAAGTGAATCTACAAGATAGACGAACCTTCAAGCAAATCTACAAGATAAATAATAGTTATGGTCTTCTACAGTGATCCCAAGTCACATTCGAACTCTCTCAATACTTGGGTGGGCAAGTATCGACTGGAAAACTAATCATCATCTATTTTCTAGGTTAGGAGAATTGCTATTTATAGAGATTTCCTCCTGATCCAAAAAAGATTAGAAAACCTAGTTTTCTATAATACTAGAAAAATCCAAATTATTCTTCTTTTTTCTATAGAAATAGAATTCTGAGTTTTAGTTAAATGTGGGCACTATACAGACAACAAAATTAATAAACGAGGCGTCATATTGTGGAAATAATTCTAAATAATTAATTTGAATTACTCTTACATTGGTAAATTACAAATCATTCCACTAGAAATTCATAATTGCACTCCTCTATTTCGTAATTCCCCATTTAACACTTATGTAATTCCCTATGTTAAGATTTCAGATACTAATCAATAAATTAAATTACTGACAAATTTAACTTAATAATTAGTTCCCTTTAGAGCAGTACTTAACTTATTTCATGTGTCGGATTCATAAATCCACTTGCAAGATTTGACACGATGAAAACTTATAAGTTTCTCAAAAAAACATATCAATCAATCTCTATAGCGAGACATGGATTCCATCAACTAACTTATTATTTCACCAATATATATTATTATCATCCAACTTACCAGACATATTAACCCATCTCAGAATCTCACCTTTTAATAAATCAAAATGAAATATATATACAGATCATAATAGTTATATCAAGATTACGAATATAAGTACATTTAATAGTTTAGAGAATATGTTTTTGTCAGTCAGTCTAAAACAACTATCTCTACTCGGTCCCGTTCAATACATACAAAATGTACTAGCACAAGAAGTTGGAACTATACCGTTCCCATAATCATGACAAATTACATATAATCTTGTGCTACAATCGTACCTGATGACATGTCAATTTCCATCCTAGATTTTGAACTAAAAACTTTTTACTTATAAGAACCAATGATTTAATCCTTTGTGTATAAGCTAAAACTCTACACACCAAATCATATACTATATAAGTAAATAGACACCATAAACGAATATATGATCTATTAAGATTGATCAAATATTTATTCGCTAATATATATTATTTTTTAACATATGGTTAATAGTATATATCCCAACAATCTCTCACTTAGACTTTTAATCATCACAATTGTTATAATGTAATAACAGATAGTATTAAATAATAGTATTAAATAATATTAGTATTTACTGTGTACTAATCCTAGTCCTATTAGGATTAGTACTCCTTAATCCTAGTCCTATTAGGATTAGTAATCCTTCCTATATATCCTATATATATCTCCCATGTATTCCCTTATTAGGTTAACACTTTAACACAATCAATATTCCTTCATGGTATCAAGAGCCAGAAAACCTAGATCTTCTTTTCTCTAGGTTTTTTCTCTCTTTAGGGTACCGATCGTTCCCTCTCTTCTCTTGGGCGGCGGCAGCCATGACAACCGAGGTGGATCCTCTCGATTCACTTCCTTCTGGCGTTAAACTCCTTCTCAGGCATCTTCATGCCCTGATTCCCGAAAAATTATCAGACATAAATTATCCTACATGGAAAATCACCGTTCTTACAGCCCTTGAGGCCAATTAACTTCTCAAATACGTCGATGGAAGCACAGAACCGCCGCCGACAGTCATCACCGCCACGAACAAATCAGAAAAAACCAATCCGGCCTATGCCGCCTGGAAAGCCGTGGATGGCCAGATCTGATCATGTTTGATTGCGGTCATCTCTCCCACGGTTCAGAAACACGTCTGATCCTACACAACTGCTTCAGCCCTATGGACGGCCCTCGCAACACGCTATGCATCAATTTCCTACTCTCATATTTTTCAATTGCGTGATCGTCTCCACACAATTACCAAAGGCAAGAAAACTATGGCGGAGTATTTAGACGAGGTCTCCACCATCATCACAGCCGTCGACACCGTCAACGAAATCATTACCGAAAAAGATCTCATCATGAGCGTCGTTCGGGGGCTCCCATCAGCTTACTCCTCCATTAAACTGGCGGTTCGCATCAGTCCAACTCCCGTTGACCTGGCTACTCTCTCCTCGTGGCTAAAAAGTGAAGAAATCAAAGTGGATCTGGAGAGCAAACTTCTTCTCCGAGAAGCCACTGTTATGGAGCCAGCCACCGCCCTCACCGCAAGCCAGAACTATTGCGGGGGGCGTGGTGGCGGCCGGCAGGGGAGCCGCAGCGGCTACGGCAGAAACAGCGGAGGCCGCGGGCGCGACGGTCGGCAGGGCAGTCGTCCGCCGTACGACGGTCAGCAGCACAGCAGCAACAACAGCCTGCACTCCTTCGGCAGCAGCGGGCAGTCATCTTCCAGCGGCGGGCAGGGCACTTACGAGCGGGATCGTCCAACTTGTCAAATCTATCAGAAAACAGGACACACCGCAGCTCGTTGCTGGTTTCGGTATGAGGAGAGCTGAAATAGTGATAACCGTGCCAATTATGCATCTCAAGCCGGCCCTTCCTCTGAATGGTTGCTGGATACTGTGGCCAACATGCACGTTACTTCTGATCTATCCAAGCTTAACACTCCAAATCCATATCATGGCTCCAATGGTATTACTATTGGCAACGGTGAGTCCCTTAATATTTCTCACACTGGCACGGGTACCATTAAAACCCCCACCGCTATCTTCACCTAGGTAACCTTACCCACGTCCCTTCTATTAAATTCAATCTCCTTTCAGTTCACCAATTCACAAAAGACAATAATTGCTAACTCTTGTTCACCTCTAATGATTTTTAGATCCTAGACAATACTACCAAGAGGGTGATTTTTCAGGGCCCCTGTGAGCATGGTCTGTACGTTCTTCCTGGCACAAGTTCGTCTGCCCACCCAGTTTCAGAAAGCGTTCCAGTGGCTCCGGTGGCTCTTTCGGCTGATGGCCACAGTCTGGTATGGCACAGTCGTTTGGGTCACCCGTCTACTCAAATAATAAATTCTTTAATGTCTCAATTAGGTTTTTCTTCCATTCATGTAAACAATTGTGACTCCTGTTCAATTGCTAAATCTCATAAATTATCTTTTACTTTATCTGAGAAGCGTACAACTGCACCTTTTTAACTTATTCATTCTGACCTATGGGGTCCTACTGCTGTTCCTTCATTTCCTGGTTTTCGCTATTATATTTGTTTTGTGGATGATTTTACAAAATACACTTGGTTGTACCCACTAAAACACAAATCACAGGCATACACCACCTTTGTCACTTTTGAAAAAATGGTCAAAACACAATTCAATTCTCATGTTAAACTTTTTCGAACTGACAATGGAAAGGAATATGTCAATAACATCTTTGGCCAGTTTCTGCAATCCCTGGGAATTATACATCAAACCTCCTGTCCATACACTCCCGAACAGAATGGGATGGCTGAGCGTAAGCATCGCCATCTCATTGAAACGGTGGTTACTCTTCTACATCAATCTCATCTCCCTGTCTCCTTTTGGGTAGAAGCTCTAGCCACCACAAACTACCTCATTAACAGAATGCCAAGTCACACTCTCTCCAACAAATCACCCTATCAACTCCTTTACCAAGAACTTCCCAATTATACCAACCTCCGCGTCTTTGGGTGTCTTGCCTACCCTTGGCTACGCCCTCATGTTACTCACAAATTACAACCCCAATCCCGTCCTTGTATTTTTTTGGGCTATCATCCTACCTCCAAGGGTTATCGCTGTCTTGACCCACAAACTCATAAAGTATACATATCTCGTCATGTCAAATTTGTCGAAAATGAGTTTCCCTACGAGTCTATTTCCTCCTCCACAAATACATCATTCATTGGCGTCCTTCCCCCTTTTCCAACATACTCACAGGGTCCCTCACAACCTTCCCCCACACCTCCACCCACTACCCAACTACCTCTCATCACCCCTTCGACCGTCACCCACAATACACCCGCAACCACCACCCACACCCACAACCAACACGAACCACCCAATACCCACAACATCTCCAGCCCGATCCGTTTTGGGTCCTTCCCGGCCACCCCCGAATCACCACCGCCCGTGCCACCCCCCAATACTCATCCCATGTTAACCCGTGGCAAAGCCGGTATCTTTAAACCCAAAACCTTTCAGGCTACCATACTACCAAATACACCTCTTCCCGATAGTGAACCAACAACCTACTCTGTTGCCTCAAAAAATGCTTATTGGCGTCATGCTATGGATGACGAGTTTAAGGCTTTGACTGATCAGAAAACTTGGGTTCTTGAACCTAAGCCCCATGGGCGGTACCCAGTGGGCTGTAAATGGGTGTACAAAATTAAACACAATGCGGATGACAGTATTTCCAGGTACAAGGCTTGTTTGGTTGCTAAAGGCTACAATCAGGAGTATGGGCTTGATTACTCCGAGACATTCAGTCCTGTTATTCGGCAGGAAACCATTCGCCTGGTACTGTCACTCGCCGTGCGCAACAATTGGCTCATCAATCAGTTAGATGTTTCCAATGCTTTTCTTCATGGCATGCTTGATGAAACTATCTACATGACGCAACCACCGGGCTATGTTGATCCCCGCTTCCCTCAACATGTTTGCAAACTCCAGAAGTCTCTGTATGGGATCAAGCAAGCTCCCCGTCCTTGGTACACACGTCTGAAAATGTTCCTCCAGGGACTCGGCTTCACGTGTTGCATACACGACACAAGTCTATTTACTCGACATTCAGCACACGGTACAGTCATTCTTCTTGTCTATGTAGATGATATCATTACTACAGGCTCTACTGCAGCTCTCATTCAGGATGTCACTCGAGCTATGCATACTACCTTCAAAATGAAGGACCTTGGCCCGTTACATTATTTTCTGGGAATAGAGGTTTCTCGGACAGGCAGCGGCTTGTTTCTTCATCAGTTAAAATATGCTCGAGATCTGTTGCAGAAAGCTGGACTGGAAAAATGCACCAGTCAACCAACACCGATGGCAGTATCTTCGTCTACGAATGGAGCCGACACCCCCTTTGCCGATATCACCCACTTCCGCAGCCTCATTGGGGCTCTACAGTTTCTGGCCATTACCCGTCCTGACATCCAGTTTGCTGTCAACCGAGTTGCTCAGCGCATGCATCAACCAAGTGAACATGATTACCATTGTCTAAAACGCATTCTCAGGTACATTTTTGGCATTCTTGGTCGTGGTTTACTCATTCAACCCGGGGACTTGGAGCTTCGGGGTTTCTCAGATTCAGATTGGGCGAATGATAAAAATGACAGAAAATCTAAATCGGGGTTTCTCATTTTTTTGGGGCCGAACCTGATCTCCTAGTGTACAAAAAAACAACCCAAGGTCTCTCGGTCCTCGACTGAAGCTTATATCAAAATTATCACAAAAAGGCTTTCAGACACACTAAACTTAAGGAAAAAGTATTAATTATACCGTGAAACCACGGTATATATGTACCCACTGAAGAACGCTCAAACTCACCTCTCAAATGAGAAGTAAAGCGGTCGTGTCAAGTAAATAACCCAACTAGTGAGGTTGGGATCGTTCCCACGAGGAAAATAGTCTAGACTTAACTTTAACCAAGTATTACTATCGTTTGGTCGATAACTTTCTTGGAAAGTAAAAATATGAAAGGGGGGTTTGTGTTACCTAATGAGTAAAAATAACTAACGTAATTGAGAGAGAAACTTGACAGCTTTTAATA